>AP027104.1:50836082-52036082 GCA_028142955.1 Pinctada fucata | reverse complement strand
ACGTCATGAAAAAAACTGTTTACTGTAACCTTGTTTTTTCTTCAACGAACAAAGTCGAAATGAATACTTAGACTTAACAATTGTATTCTGTGTAGTTTTATATCATTCACATTGTACATGTAATTTGTAGATAGATTTGGAAACCAAACATGGACATTGTAGAATAATTCGCACCAGGGTGCAGCGAGTTGTCGATATTATGGGCCTTTTTTTATCAGAATGGGACTATGTCGCACTGGGCGCGTGGCCTTCCCAATCGCTGATACATGTACCATATATAACGATATAATAAATGCAACAGGAGAGTCTTTTTAAAGTTATCTTTGACGACTCAGCGTCGAGATGTTGATTTCTTAAAAATAAAACTTAATTCTGAAAACGAACCATTACTCAACGATACGGCCTCTTCTCGTATCGTATATTGAACCGTCGTCAAGAACCACGGTGAATCGAGAACCACGATGAATCGTGACAGCCCTAAAAATAAATAATAAAAAAAAATTCATTTTGTTTTGTTTCGTATCTATTTTGTTTTACATTTTACAGGATGCAAAGTAGTTAGTCCGACAAGTCTGATGTTGGGCAAATTGTTCCTATTTGGTCGTTTGTTGTTTCCCCCACAAACGTATGGTTTTTTTTTGTTTTTCCCCCTTAAACATAACATAACACTATCTTCTTTTCTTCACTTTGAAATAAATCTAACTATCCTTTTTATCTTTTAACTAGCATCGCACACCTACTAAGAGTCAGAGTACTATTAGAGAGGGCGAGTAGTAAAGAGAGATAAGAAAGGACAGGAACAATTTACCCACATCAGACTTGTCGGACTACACAGTGACAAGTGGTCTCAATCTGTTTGATTACCGATGGGTCGTCACTTGAATTTGAATTATCGTCTTCTATTGACTTTCGAGGGGCTAACGTTGCAGAACTTCGGGTAACACGATCGCTTATTACTTCGTTATCCATTTTCACTTTTCGTCTTTTGTGTACAGGAATGGCCGGAACTGACGCTAAAAAGTAAATGAGGAAGTTTAACTGTATTATTTTTTCCGGTTGCGTACATTCTTTCGGTCTGCAAACCCGTGTCATCACATGCTAGTTCGAAAGAAAGGCAGAAGGGGGTGACATTTCAACTGCAATATAATATCATGTTAATAAAATAAATCTTTGGCCACGGCCCCCTGTACAAAGGAGCTGTTAAGATAAGGGCTTGATTTAGCCCTGAAATCACTCGATTATTTCTCGTGCGCTGTCCTTCTATTTCAGGTAAAAAGTGGTCAGGATTAAAATATTAAGTATTAGAAGATTCTTAGTGGGTATTTTATTTAAAAAGATTTGGTGAAAGATGTTATAATCAGTGGCGGATTTAGAGGGGGGCCCAGGGGGCCCGGGCCCCCCCCCCTTTTTCATCCAAAGTTATTGATTCAGAATACTCTTTTTATGCTTAATCTCTTTACTTTTGGGGAAATTTTCGGCTCGCTTCGCTCGCCACACTTAATTTTTCATTAGCTGTCTATTTTTTCGTCTTCACTTTGTCTTGAACTTTCTTTGTCATCGTGTTTGAACGGATTCATATGTCATAAACATATACAAAATTCAAAATTAAATTAACACTTGAATAATTACCAAATGCTTCATTTTCATGGGCCGATCTAACCAGTTTAGACAGGTGGATAGTGGGGTTACAATGCCCTAATCTTCCCAACCTTCCCCAATTGGTCAAACAAAAATAGAGGGTGGAAAATGAGAGAGATATTGTAATCTTACGACAAAATGTAACCATTTATTCCAAAAATTTCCCGGCTCGCTCCGCTCGCCAATTTAGAATAATATATATACATGCATGTATATATACATTTATGGATGACTGAACCAAAACAAAAAAAGAAAACTTCAAATCTTAAAATTTTCCGGCTCGCTACGCTCGCCAGTATACCTATAAACTTAAGTAAACGTATCAAGAAACTCTAGCTTCTAAATGCAACATGCAGTTGGAATGACCCCCCCCCCCCCCCAACTTATTAATTAAAATCACCAGTCTTGAGCTTTTGGAGGTCTTTTTTTTTTTTTTTCGTCTTCGACATTTTTTTTTTTTTTTTTGCTTGTCAGTTTTTCTTTGAACAATTTTCTTCGAGCTGAAACTTTGGGCCCCCCCTTTTCTGAAATCCTAGATCCGCCACTGATAATTACGGGTTGAAGAGGTAGGAGTACTGATGAGAGAAAACGTCAAATATCGAGCGAAAATTCACAAAAAAATGCATTAGTTTACACAAATTTGATGTTTATTATACTTCTCTACCTTTTAATGGCAAACTTGGAAAAAACCTTGATGTTATTACCGGCAGTCATGACTGCCGGTATACTGTAATCAATCGTGACATACTTGCACGGATAAAATAACTCTTGGCAATATGATTGGTGGACAATTACAAAATATGCAAATATTCGTCAAGGTTATTCAGAATCTGTGCATAGGACACTTTCATCAGGTCGGCTCAAGAGCCTAGATGACTTGACAAATGAAAGTTATATCGTATCAGTGCATTTTCATCCTAAAGATGAATCGAAAAGTCTTTGTACCGATACGTCCTACAACAATCACAGATCCTCGGAAAGTTCCGCAGCTTGAATCGGAAATAAAAACGGAAAAGCCCGGAAATGTGCGATTGGTCAACAAGAACAAAAATCGATTATTCCAATTTTTTCTTACTAGTATTTTACATCATTTATTAAATTAATGTCAGCTAACTGCCGGCAAGCTTTTTGTAAAAGCAAATACTTGTCATATCAGTAAAATCGGCAAAAATAGCAATCCGGAAACTGAAAAACGGTTATATTTCGTATTTATCAGCCACATATGTAGCTTTCAGGCGCGAAATACGCACAGTGTAGAAATAGACAACTTTCTTGTTAATTTCCTTCCTAACGGTTAATTATTTGATCGGTACAAATTCTGAATAGATTGTTACATGATATTAAAAGAAAAAATTGCAATTTTAATTTATTTTACCGCTCTAAATACTGATTCTAAAATAGTAATCCATCCCCCCTTTTTTTCGTTTTTCGCCTGTGGGACATTGTTCCCCCCCTTGGTTCAGAACCCCACTTGGTCAGAAAATTTGTTTTATTAATATACACCTTTGGTAAAAGTGGCATTCTGAACCGAGGGGGGAACAATGTTGTAGAAAAACTTTTCCGTTTTCCATTGATTTCTATAGGAAAAACGCTTATTTTGACCCAAAAATCGGTCTTATTTTGAATAATTTGTCCAACTTAATAGAAGATTCATATCAGTGCCAAGTAACTTCTTATTTTTACCGAATTTTTTTCTCAATTTTTGCATTTTGAAATTTCAACTTTTCAGGGCAGATTTTACGCCTTATCTTAACAGCTCCTTATAATATTACCGTCTCAAACTGATATTTTTTTTGTAAACGATAATTTCCGGTTAGCACAGAAGGTTGTTCACGTGATTCTTTTGAAACGGGAGGAGGTGCTCTGTGCTAGGTGTTGGCATTAAAAACTAAAGAGCGTCTGAGCCGCCAGGGGACATAAAAAAAACACATATCTTTTCCTAGAAATAATTATTTCGTTCCCTCGAACTACTTAGTGCCTTCGATTAAGGCACGGTCCATATGATATTCTAGGGGGTGGGGGGGGGGGGGGGGGGCTTGGGTTTTTTCGAAAAAAATAATTTTGCTCTGAATTTTGATGAAAAAAATAAATTTGCTTATGGTCTGACTGAAAAAAATAATCTTGCTCTTACAAATAATCTGAATTTAAAGAATTACCATAAAATTTTGCTAAAATTCTTGAAATTTTTCCGGCTCGCTTCGCTCACCGCAGTTTTCAGTCTATCAAAAAATTTTTTGCTCGCTTCGCTTGCCATACCTTTCAATCAAACATTATTTAATTATGTCAAAGTTCATATATTTGAAGATATCAGAAGTGTTAGCAATATTTATGTATTACTATTAATACATGTTGCTTGTATCCCATAGAGTCTAATTTTATGTTCTTGTAAGCTTGGAAGGAGAACTTCAATTATTCACCAATTTACAATTCAACATTTAAAAATTTGTCCAGAGGACCTTCCCCACAGACCCTCTTATATTCATGTACCTTATATTAATTTTGTTTATTTAGAATTGTATTGTAAAAATCTAGTTTTATCTCTCTATTTAGAATTGAATTGAATACTTGCATAAAAATAAATTATATATTAATATTTAGAGTTTTGAGTAAATAAATATAAATCATTTCTATTGATAAAACACAAACATTCTTAATTTATTTGCACATCACTTTGTTAAAAAAAATTTCCTTGCTCCGACTTTGCAAGAAAAAAATAAATTTGCCCTGGTCCGAGGCGAAAAAAAAAATCTTGCTCCGACAAAAAACCCAAGCCCCCCCCCCCCCCCCGAATATCAAATGGACCGTGCCTAAGCAAATGGGAAAGGTGATGAATCCATGTGAAAAGGAGGGCTTTCTGGCATGTAGACTAAATAATCCAGTCTTTTAGCAGCAGCGGAGAGACTGGATTATTTAGTCTATCTGGCATGCAGCGAGAAAATATTCAAAATGAATCACCAAGATCATTTCACAATTTTAAAACAATCTGCATTTGCAAATAGTATGTCTGGACCAGTATTCCATAGTAACTTTATTGCAGAGGGGATATATAGCATCAAGGGGGTTTTAATCTCTTCCTCCCCCCCCCCTTTCCCCCTTTTTTTCCCTTTTTTTCCCTTTTTTTTTTTTTTTTTTGCTTGTTAGAAATTTTGGGATGTTGTGCCCCTCCACTTTTTCAGGCAGAGCTACACCGTTCATCTCTGCTCTGCGACCGTGTGTGTATGAGGGTAGATCTATGCTTGTTTGTGTACACGATATGCACGACACGTGTACAACTATATCCGGAATCTTGTGAACAGCATAGAAAACAAAGTAATCATCATAGAAACATCAAACCTTCTACAAATGATCCCCATTCAGAGTGGATGAACCCTTGTGAACAGCATAGAAGACAAAGCCATCATCAAACCCTCCACAATTCACCATTTGGAGAGGATGAACGCTATTGATTTTGAAGTAAAAGGTTAAGCCACAGGGGCCACCTTACATGGAGGTTTTCCCAAGTTTTTCCCTAAGTCTCAAGCCAATCCATAAGTCAAAGTGAAAGTCATCCCTTTTTTCTCCCTTGACTTATGGATTGGCTTGAGATTTAGGGAAAAACTTGGGAAAACCTCCATGTAAGGTGGCCCCTGTGGTTAAGCTATGTCACTTGAAGTTGTGAACAGCATATAGAAGACAAATGGATTGTCATAGAGGCATAAAACTTTCTACAAATGATTCCCATGGGGAGAAGATGAACCCTTTTGATTTTCAAGCTCAAGGTCACTGTGGACTGTAAAATCCTTCTGAAGAGCATAGAAGACAAAGCAATCATGGCATGCATGATCACCAATCCTTCCACAATGTTCCTCATGCAGAGAGGATGATCCTTATTGATTTTCAAGGTAAATGTCAAAGGTCAAGGTCACTCTATATATAATATGGACTTGATTTTAACATATTTTTGCTGATTAAATAGATGATGCATTTGCGACCGTGGGGATGCTATGCTGGCTACTTCCAAGAATTTTTCAAAGAATCAATAATGAGTGTTTTTCTTTATTTTTAGAATCGATTTGCCAATAAATAATTATACCTTTCTATCTGCATGGGTGCCCCCTGATCCCTTGTTTCAAAGTCAAGGAAATTTATCATTTACTTAATTATCACCTTACAAAAATTAACAAACAAGCGTGGATGTAGAATGAAGGTTAGAGGGGGGGGGGGGGGGGTTCAGGTCCAGCCTGGAAATTGCAAAATTGCTGTTTTTATCCTAGCTTTTACGTGAATTAATTTACGACTGGATCCCCCCCCCCCCCATGGGCTGACCTCCCTGCCTTTCTAAAACTTTTCTTTATTCGCCCTTTCCTTAGAAAATCCGCAACATGTTGACTTCTGCATGCCGTGCAAAATCAATACAGCATCAGAAAATGTCGATTTTTTTTTTAAATGTACTAATACTGAATCATGCGCAACTATTCCCTTCTAAATTCAGTTCAAATACGCTTCAGATACCACCAAATTGCTTCATTTTTTTCGGAATTTTCTCGAGCCTCACAAGTGATTCCCATCATAAAGTGTATGTGCCCCCCCCCCCCCGGCAGTTGGACTTCTGGATCCGCCCCTGGTATGAATTGTTCTAAGTTTGACCCCCATGCATGGATGTATTTATACAGATTTGTATTGAGAAATCCTTTATCAGTCACTCTGTTTAAAAGATAAGAAGTTATAATAATTTAACTTTTGCATATAAAAATAAGTATAATTTACAGTTTCGAGTACGAAGAAGATATACTTCTATCGGTAGAACGGATAAAATACAGACATTCTTGTACCAGTGGCGGATTCAGCCGGGGGGCACGGGGGCACGTGCCCCCCCCCCCCCCCCCCTCCCCCCCCCCCCCCCCGGCAGTGCCCAAAGAAGGGGCACTTATGACATGCTTTTGGAAGCATTAAACTACTGTTTCCGTAATAAATATATGAAACTAGTCAGAAATAACCCCCAAAACACCCCCAGAAACCACCGATTTGAGATAGATTTTCCAAAAATTTCTCGGGGATAGATAGTCATGTCCATTGTCTGTACGTGAACGTACACACGTTTCGGGAACAACCTACATTGAATCATGTTCATATCGAATTTTTTTTATCTGAGGGATGAATCGGGAACTTTATATCCTATGCAAGGCATATTTAACACACATATTTCTTGACCAAATCTTCGATAGAACCTCCTATAAAACTTACATTTTTTAACTCAAAATTTGAGGTCGTGATCAATCTTTTTAAAATGAACAATTGAAATTGTTTCGGCCAGATTTAAACTGGCTACCTCCAAGAATTTTGATAAGATAAAAATGCATGTTTTTTAGAATCGAAGTTATCATGATTACATTTTTGGTTAAGCCCCTAGGTAAATCAAAAATATAATCATGATAGAACTGCCAAGAAATAATTAAACCTTTCAATATGAACGATGCAGGGAATGGGGCACCCGTGATCTCTAGTTTGTCAAGGAAATTTATTATTTACAAGGGAATTTTTTAGGGTCTGTATGGGGCCGAAATTCGGTAAAAAGAGGTACTTTCCCCCAATTTTAGACCTAAAAATTCCCAATTCAATCTTTTCTCCAAAACGAGAAATTCATTTCCATTTCCAATTTACGTATCATTAACTGAAAGGAGAACGAAAGTAGAACAAACATACTCTAGGAGGGATTCAAAATATAGACAATTGATATTATAAGAGATAATTTCCATGAATATATCTTTTTGTTGTTTGAAATTTATTTCCCAATTTAGGTTAAAATGTTGCAAAATTCGCAATTTCATCGGCCCAGGCCCCTGACACCAGGGGCTAGAAAAAACCCTATATATAATTACTTATTTTCTTTACCTTTATACAAATATTAACAAACAAGCGCGGATCTAGAGTGGTTAGGAAGGTCAAATACGTCCTGCTTGGAAATTGCATAAAATGCTGATTTTTCCTAGTTTTACCAGAATTTATGGCTGGACACCCCTCCCTCCCATGGGCTGACCTCTCTGCCCTTTCAAACCTTCTCCTGATCCGCCCGTTTCTTTATGAAATCCTGAACATGTTGACTTCTGCATGCCGTGCAAGAACAGTACAGCATCAGAAAATTTCGAAAATTTTCAAATATATTCTATATAAATAATAATCATTGTTACTGACACTGACTGAATCATGCGCGCCAAATCCCTTCTAAATTCAGTTCAAATACGCTTCAGATGCCACCAAATTGCTTCATTTTTTTCCAAATTTTCTCGGGGGAGGCCCCCCGAACCCCCACCAATGGGAGGGGGAAACCGCCTCCCATACCCTCCCCCACTCGGCCCTTCGGGCCTCGCAAGTGATTTCCATAAAAATTGTATGTGCCCCCCCCGGGCAATTGGGGTTCTGGATCCGCCCCTGTGTACACAAAGACATTACTTGATAGAAAACAAAAATGCAGAAAAAATTATTCTGCCCGGGTGAAAAGAAAATAATTTTGCCCCGACAAAAATACCATATGGACCGTGCCTTTAAAATTAGGGGAAACTCTGACGGCCTGTACTGGAAATATATAATATATGACTGTCTGTAGCCAGTGCACAACATATCGTACTCAGTCTGTACGCAATTTAACAGTGATTTGTATTGAGCCTCGAGGTACACCTATGTATCGGGTCAGTTGCCGGACAGGGTCAGTTTTAGGGCAACCCTCTATATTTCGATGGAATTATTTCAATAGCTTTGTGAATATTTCTGGATTTTTATGGATTGAACAGGTCGAGTAGATGAGAGTAGAAAAATTCCCTAATGCATGTGACTTTTTAGTTTATTGTAAGATAAGACGTCGGCCATAGATTCTGAATATGCATGTAATTTTATTTTCTAGAATCAATAAGAGAAATGGGAGGGGCAGCTGACAAATACAGTCCAGTGACGTGTCGAGTCGTCCTCTTAGATGACAAAGAATTCACTACTAAAGTTCACGTAAGAAAATATTTTTATATAGTACTTGCAACAATTAATATCATCATAATGACATGAAGTCAAAGTCTAGCCATATAATAGCGCTGACAAGTGTCGAAAACCTTTTCCTCTGCAAGATCACATACACGGACTTTGCTACTATAAGCCAACAGGCAAAGAAGTGAAGGAATGATGCAAAAATGAGAAGAAATGATTCAAAGAAGGGAAGAAATGATGCAAGATCGAAGGGAAGGGATGGATCGATCAGTCTCTACAAGTTCGAATTGAGGAAAACGTCAGACTCCTTCAGACTCACTCAGAATCATGTAGCTGATTAAAATAAATGACGAAGTTTCATCTTTATAGCTAATAGATAGTTTTTGAGAAATTCCAGTCCCGACGCACATGTGTTTCTTTCACCTCTTAAATTATACATAATTAAAAATCTTGTAATTTCTAATTGTAAGAAATTATAAGGTTTTTAATTATGTAATTGGATGAATGTCATAGATTTTAAAATATTTTGCTTTCATCTTTCATCAATAGACTCAACTATCAGTAAATGCAAGATAGTAGTAGATATTTATTCTTGTACATAATAAAAAGAATAAATAGATGTTAAATTATTAATAAAACAAATTGTACTCAAACTCAAACTCTCCCAAGAAAGAATACCTCCATTATAAGACCACAAATCCACTGCATTTGGGGTGGTCTTACAAAGGGGGGAACCACTGTACCATCATTTAGACATAATTACAAACAACAACTTAACAATTGTTACCTTATAGGCGATGTAGATCTATACCATCATGAAGAACATCCATCAGAATAGAATCTTACTATACCAGAAACCATTAGGGATGGGAATTATAAGTAGTAACCAACTGAAACTGTTCAAGGCTCGTCTCAAAATTTAGATCAGGGATCGAGGACAGTTTTTAATCAATTATGTATGTAACATTGTAACATGTATTTCACAATTTTTCTTCTTTTCTTTTTTTGAAAGAATATTCTTTGCGCACACACTTAAGTGGCAGATAATCGTCTTGTTGACCGGGTTGCCACAAAGTGGTAGAAGTAGATTAGGGAAGAATTAAATGATGCAAAGAAGGGAAGTAATGATGCAAAGAACCTGGAAGAAATTATATTGTGAGGAAATGCAGAAATAAGTCAAAGAAGGGAAAATTCATAATGATTTGAAGAAGGGATGAATTCAGTGATGCAAAGAAGTAGTGAAATGATGCATTTTAAGAAGGGAAGAAATAATGCAAAAAAGGGAAGAAAAAATGCAAAGAAAGGAAGAAATGATGCAAGGAAATGGAAACAACAATACTTTTTTCCCATATACATTTATCATTATTTCTTCCCTTCTTTGCATAATTTCTTCCTTTATTTGCATTATTTCTTCCCTTTGCATCATTTTTTCCTTTTTTTGCATCATTTAATCCCTTATTTGCATAATTTCTTCCCTTCTTTGCATCATTTCTTCCCTTCTTGGAATCATTTTACCCTTTGCATTATTTCCTCCCTTTGCATCATTTCTTCCTTTCTTTGCATCATTTCTTCCCTTCTTTGCATCATTTCTTCCCTTCTTTGCATAATTTCTTCCTTTCTTAATGCATCATTTCTTCCCTTCTTTGCATTATTTCTTTCCTTAATTTGCATCATTTCCTCCCTTTGCATCATTTCTTCCTTTCTTTGCATCATTTCTTCCCTTCTTTGCATCATTTCTTCTCTTCTTTGTACCATTTTTTCCGTTCTTTGCATTTCTTCCCTTCTTTGCATCAATTCTTCTCATCTTTTCTTTCCTTGTTTGCATCATTTCTTCACTTCTTTGCATCATTTCTTTCCTTTGTATAATTTCCTCCCTTCTCTTTTCAAAGAAGGGAAGAAATGATGTATTTAAAGAAGGGAAAAAATGATCGCTTTTTACCATTAACATGTTTCATTATTTCTTCCCTTCTTTGATCATTTCTTTCCTTCTTTGCATAATTTCTTCCCTGCTTTTCATCATTTCTTCCCTTTATATCATTTCCTCCTTTTGCATCATTTCTTACTTTCTTTGCATCATTTCTTCCTTTCTTTGCACCATTCCTTCCCCTTCTTTGCATCATTTCTTCCCTTCATTGCATCATTTCTTCTCTTCTTTTCATCATTTCTTCCCTTCTTTGAATCATTTCTTCCATTCTTGTATCATTTCTTTCCTTTTTTGCATCTTTTCTTTCCTTATTTGCATTATTTCTTTCCTTTGTATAATTTCTTCCCTTCTCTTAATTTCTTCCCTTATCTTTGCATCATTACTTCCCTTCCTTGCATCATTTCTTTGCTTCCTTGCTTGTGCACTTATTATAGGGCGAAGTACTCCGTTTAATTCTGGTATCATGATCATAGACTTTCAGAGGAAAGGGTTTGTGACTATACCTACAGGTATGATACCAAGACGGTGTGAAATATATTGCTATGATATAATGCTCTGACCCACATTTACCAATTAACCCTGTAGATCCGCCCTTGTAATATTCTTTACATGCATTATATCATTTTGAAAGATTCAGCCGCTGGGAATTGTTTAATCCCTTAGAAATTCAATAGTTTGAAATACCTAAACAAACCAGCCTTTGATAGATATTTGGGCTGTTGGGGCCCATAATTGCCCAAATAAACATATATATATTATCAAAGGCTGGTTGTGGTCGGGTATTTTGGACTACTGGTTAATCTGATCTTAAAGATAAATTGATAATAATCTGCAGTGAAAAGTTCCTAATACCTCAGTCACATGTAGTCGGATAAGGCGAACGGACAAGTAGTGGATAACAAAATTTTCAATCTGTTGGTCTCTGTTTGCATCCGTTACTCATCTGTTAGACATCCGTTACATCTCCATTTTATTGCTGCGTTACTCGTCCAACTATGTACGTACTGTCCGTGGACAAGTTTTTACAGAAAGGACTAAGGGTCCGCTCACCGGTTTTTAGAGTAAACCCAAAATGTCCAGGGTGGAAAAGCTGAAATAGGGGAAATTGAGTGGTTTTGAAAGGTGGGTTGAGAAGACCATTATGAAGATAGTCTATTATGGTAAGATGCATATTGTAGAGTATGCCTGCCTTGTGTAAGAGCAATAAAGTTTTTAGGTCACATGACTTATTTAGTCTAAATATAGATATTTTAAAAGGCGTACCGGGTTTTCCCTGTTTGACAAGATTTCTTAAGGGAAAATATGAAGTTTTTGGGTTTTTACACATTTTTTGAGTTACATGTGTTGGAAATTCTTAAAATTTGGCTAGAATGGAGTATAAGATAATAGCTTTAAGGAAGTATAAGCATTAATTCTGAAATTTTTCCAGGAGACCAGAAACAATACACAGAAAAATGGCAAAAAACCATGAATTTTGGGTCAATTTCCTGAACCTTTTTCAGCAAACATGTATGATATTTATTATGACGTATTGCAATCTTAACATGACATTGAGACTAGTATCATATAAAAGCTGTAGATATAACGAACAGATTGATATATAGTATAATAATGTGAATGATATAGAAATAAAATGAGATGACGTCAAATTATGTATGATTTCGCAATATTTCTGTGCCGCGTGACCGGGTAAGAGAAACTGGTGAGCGGACCCTAAGGCATCTGTTACTTATATGTTACATTCTGTTGATATCTGTTTTGTCCATTACTAGTCTGTTACATCTCCGGTAGGTGTCCGTTGATATCCGTAAGGTGACGGTTGATGACAAGTTAAGACTCGAGCCATAAACCAGGACATCTACCGGATGTTAAATGGATAAAACAGAGATGTAACGGATAGCTACCAGAGGCCAACGGACAAGTAATGGATGTCCATTCATTGCCTGTTTTGTCTGGTTCTGATACGTTTTATTCGTTGCTTCTCTGTAACTTGTATGGTGAGGTCCGTTACACGTCTGTTACTTTCCCAGTAGATCTACGGTACACATACGGTATACCTATCCGTTTCAAACTGGTTGTGAGAGCAGTGGCAGAGTTGATTTTTTACAACTGGACGACCAACGGACTAGGGATTTTGGCAGTTTTTTCATCCATTAGATGTCCATTCACGCTATCCGCTAAGTCGTGACGCTACCATTATCTATATATGTCAAGTCCCAAGTGGTGATAATTGCAACTCGGTTAATTTGGCAGTAGAAATACAGTTAATCAGAATTTAATGAATTAATAAAACTTTTTTTTTCTTTCAGAAAGATGCAGATGGGTTCAGCTTGATTGATAAAGTGCGCTGTCACATGGACCTGTTAGAAACAAATTATTTTGGATTATCATACATTGATCCCAGTACAGGATTAAAGGTGAGATCACATATAAATCCTACTACAGGATTAAAGATGGGATTATCATACATTGATCCCAGTACAGAATTAAAGGTGAGATCACATATAGATCCTACTACAGGATTAAAGATGGGATTATCATACATTGATCCCAGTACAGGATTAAAGGTGAGATCACATATAAATCCTACTACAGGATTAAAGATGGGATTATCATACATTGATCCCAGTACAGAATTAAAGGTGAGATCACTTATAGATCCTACTACAGGATTAAAGATGCGATTATCATACATTGATCCCAGTACAGGATTAAAGGTGAGATCACATATAGATCCTACTACAGGATTAAAGATGCGATTATCATACATTGATCCCAGTACAGGATTAAAGGTGAGATCACATATAGATCCTACAACAGGATTAAAGATGGGATTATCATACATTGATCCCAGTACAGGATTATAGGTGAGATCACATATAGATCCTACAACAGGATTAAAGATGGGATTATCATACATTGATCCCAGTACAGGATTAAAGGTGAGATCACATATAGATCCTACTACAGGATTAAAGATGGGATTGTCATACATACCCAGCAGGCATTTCAACGTCGAATCAACGTTGATTCAACGTCGATCTTCAACGTTGAAACAACGTTGAATTTTGGTTGAAAATGAAAGTTGAGTCAACGTTGAAATTTTCGACGTTGAAGTTTCAACGTTGAAACAACGTTGAAATGATATTGATCAACGTCATTTAAACTCTGTTTAAGCGTTGAAATAACGTCAATCAACGTCTATTCAACGTTGAAGTTTGGTTGAATTTTCGTTGAAATCTACAGGTGATGATGCAAAGCACTGATCTTTAAGTGTTTGTATTTATTGCAAATCAAAGAATTCATAAAACAGCTGCATATTGAGCGGGTCAAGAAAACGTCCCCTTTCCATCAACCTGACATCTTTGCTGTTTTTTGCTGTTCAGCCTCGGAGTTGAAACGAAATCTACAAAACAGACAGAAGAAACAATGGAAACAGAACTTTATCAAAAAATGTTTTCCTTCGAGCTTCTCCTGTTTTTTTTTTTTCTTTTTTTTTTTTTTCTTTTTTTCTTTATTTGTTTGTTTTTATTATTTATAGAGCGTAAGGTATTTTTAATTTTTTTATCTTCCATATTTGGTTTCATAGATATAAGATTTATTAAATGGATATACTTAATTATTGCATGTATTGTGAAACTTTTAAAACAAAAATGCTTGCATAATACATGTTAATATTTTACGAGAATATTTTCATACATGTATTCAGTGTCATTTTTAGCTCACCTCGACGAAGTTGAGATGAGCTTATGCTATAACCCTGACGTCCCCGTCCGCGTCCGCGTCCCCGTCCGCGTCCGCGTCCCCGTCCCTGCATGTCCGGTTAAAGTTTTTGGGGTAACTCAGTATCTGACAAAGTACTGATGTTACAGTAACCAAACTTGCACAAGTGATTCATCTTGGGATGCTGAGGTGAACCCATGCATCAGATGAAGCATCTGACCTACATTTTCCGGTTGAATGACTTTGTCAATGTCTGGTTAAAGTTTTTGGGGTAACTCAGTATCTGACAAAGTACTGATGTTACAGTAACCAAACTTGCACCAGTGATTCATCTTGGGATGATGAGGTGAACCCATGCATCGGATGCAGCATCTGACCAACATTTTCCGGTTGAATGATTTTACCTTTAAAGGCCAATATTGTGCAAAGTATAAGTGCTACATGTACCAAACTTGCATATTGGATGTATCTTTGATCAAACTTTCATAAAATGACCTTGACCTACTTTTTCTGCTTGAGTGATTTTACCTTTAAAGTCCAATATTGAGCAAAGTATAAGTGCTACATGTACCAAACTTGCATATTGGATGTATCTTTGATCAAACTTTCATAATATGACCTTGACCTACTTTTTCCGCTTGAGTGATTTTACCTTTAAAGTCCAATATTGAGCAAAGTATAAGTGCTAAATGTACCAAACTTGCATATTGGATGTATCTTTGATCAAACTTTCATAAAATGACCTTGACCTACTTTTTCCGCTTGAGTGATTTCGCCTTTAAAGGCTAATATTGAGCAAAGTATAAGTGCTACATGTACCAAACTTGCATATTGGATGTATCTTTGATCAAACTTTCATAAAATGACCTTGACCTACTTTTTTCCACTTGAGCAATTTTTCTTTTAAAGCCAATATACATGTACCTAGAGATATGTTATTAATTGAATTTTGCTGCCGCGAGGTGAGCTTCGTAATCTTTGATTACACTATGTTTTGCTACTTCACTTCGCCCCTTATCATGAATACTCGACATTTCAATCGTTCGTCCTCTCCAATTTTCTAATCATATTATCTGCTTTCTTATGGGAATAGGGAATTTTAATTTGAATAAATTGAACTTGTGGAATATAACGTTATGAAATGTTAAAAAAAAATTATAAGGAAATCGAGTTACAAATTTCACCCCCCCCCCCCCTTTCTCGCCATTTTTGTTCTCCAGTTTCAGATTTCAAAATGCATCAAAAATTTAATAGGCAGAATAGGTATAGAAAGGGTGGGGAGGGGCATGCCTCACTTTAGAATTAAAAAAGAAATGCCTTGTTTACTCTCAGATATTAATCACATATATCGAAAATGCAATCAGAATACCGAGTTCTATAATTAAACCCTACAACCCTACTATTTAGATGGAGATTTTTCTGGATGGGGAACTGGTCAGAACCCTCCGGGAAATTGTAATAAAGGATGATTTTTCCTTTTATCAATGAGTAATGACCCCTATTTAAAAATATCTCGGTGCTGACAAATTCGTCACTGAGAATAAAATACTTAATTAGATGCGTAACATTCACACAATTAGTATCATACGAAAAAAGCTGTGGAGACTCAATTGATCGAATAGATTGTCGTATATATACCGGAAGACAAATATCAGAAAATACAGAACGAGAGAGAGAGAGGGATAGAAAAAAAATCGTCGGATTCTAAAGATTCAAGATTGATAGGAAACATATTAAGATTCAAGAATTCAATCCATCGCATCTATAAAAAGAAAACCATATCAAAATAGATTTATCAAGCTTAACACCGTTTCTGAGTAAAAAAATGGTTACCGTAATATAAGAAAATTATATTCAAAATACTAAAATACTTACAGCGAGTGCCTTCCTCTTCGCCCTACTTTATTTGAAATTCTAACAGCAGCGGTCAGTTTGACCTGCTCGCATCTGTTTCTCAAGCGCGCCCGTCCAGAATTGCATAAGAAGATTGCGAGATAGTGACCACGCTGTCAGTGATCACACAAAGATAACAAACACTAGTAAGCTTAACTATAAGACCCCCAGACAGGTTGTTTCATGGTATCTATCTCAGTTAGAATGCATATTATGATATACATTTTTTCTGAATTTGTTTTTAGGTAATATATTTTTTAAAGATAATGCGATGCTTTAATATGGACGTACAAAAGAAGTGACCTTTTAAATCGAAATTCCAGCGAAGTTTTTTTTTTCATTTTGAACTCTAAAATACAGTACAAATTTAACAAATTAATTTATGTAGGGTCACATTCCCATCGGTTTTTTCCCTGATCACATATTTGATTTTTTTTAATGATTTAAAATTAACATTAGTTTTATTTCCCTCCTCGATAGAAGAAACGCACACGTTGTGTTTTGATGATTGGTAGTTCTTGTTTAAAATTAAATGCAGTATTTTTTGTATTTTTCAACTTATGTCATTGGCGAAGAATAATGTTCAGATGAAAGGTTGAATATTGGTCGAAGATGCAACGTTGTTTCAACGTTGAAATAAGGTTATGTTTTCGACGTTGAAAATTGGTCAGAAACACAACGCTGTTTCAACGTTGAAAAAAGATCATGTCTTCGAAGTCGAAATCCTCAACGTTGTTTCAGCGTTGAAATCATGTCATTTCTTCAACGTCGAAATCTTCAACGTTGTTTCAACGTTGAATTTTGGTTGTTCCACGTCGTCGACCTAGATCAACCAAATTTCAACGTTGAATGTCTGCTGGGTAGATCCTACTGCAGGATTAAAGATGGGATTGTCATACATAGATCATAGTACGTACAGTTATCATAGATCCTAGCTAATACATGCAGGAATAAAAGTGATTTAAGAAATGAATCTTAAAATTTTCTGTTCATGCAGGTATCACCCAAAAAATTGGATGGAAAACTGCAACAGTGCCCGAAGCACCAACTGAAAAATATAAGATTCATTTCTTATCATTTTATATCCTCTAAGTAACATCACCATGTGACCAAGGTCACGTAGTTCATTTTTAATGAAATTGTACATGCTATCTTGTCCAGGCTATATCTTTTGAACGCTTTACCACTCTGATCTTATTTTAGTGTGTCGTTGCATATAACCAAAGGTTTCACATCACTTTGACCGAAGGTCGAGGTCACTTGGTACATTTTTAGTGAAATTGAACATGCTTATAATACTGTCTTGGATATACATATGTATCTCTTGAATCATTCACCAGATCACTTTCATATTTTACTGTGTTGTTGCTTATGACCCAAAGGTTTCACATCAAGGTCATGTGACCAAGTTCAAGGTCACTTAGTACATTTTTAATGAAATTGTACATGCTATCCTGTCCGGGCCTCTTGAACGGTTTACCAGTAGGGCTGGGTATTGCGGACCAAAAAACGTATTGCAATATACTGCAAGGGCGGATTTAGGGGGGTTTGGGGGGGTTCGGGAAAACCCCCCCCCGGTTTCCCAATTTTTTTTTTTTTTTTTTTGGTAACATTAGCACTCGGAAAACAAACCTGCAAACTGAGTAATAAAAAATTACTTAATGTCCATCAGAATTCACTATTTTGAAACAAAATTTACAAAAATTTTCTGATACATTCTATCGCATATCGATTCGATACCGTACCTGTGGATTCGTACAGACAATCGCGAAGTTTTTGTAATGTACGTCGCAGAGGGGGTTTTCTGTTTATTTTATTCCCGAAAATTAACATTAACAAATACTATAATATGAACATGTTCAAATAATTTGCAAAACATGTACGTGTGTCAAACAATCAATGTAAATGGTACGGGGATCGAAACCTACACGTTTCTATCCTCAAATACCCGGTTTGAGTATTTTTGTCATCAACAAATTTTGTTCAAAACATACTTTGAAATAACTGGGAAAATGGGCAAATATTTAATATTGTATATAGCTCGAATATGCTCCGGGGGCCTATAATTAAGCATTCAATTTTTCGAAGCCAAAACCCAATGATACTCAACATATTTTTATCGATATCGTAACAATATTCTAAGTAAATGTTACAGCAAGGACAATTCAACAAGCCAGGCGTACATTTGTACGCAAAAACGTCCACATCGACTCGCGAAAAAAAAAAAAGGAGAGCGCCTCCCCCAGTTGCCAAAAAGAAGGAGGAGGGTCTTTTGAAATAGTATTTAAAGCAAACTACTCTTTAGAAATAGATCAAAGACCCCCTCCCCCCCCCCCTGAGATTTTCAGAGGTGGGGTCCAGCTTTGGCCCATTTCTAATTGAAATGGGTCTAAAATGCATGAAAAGGCTTTGAAACCTAAAATTTCGGCTCGCTTCGCTCGCCATTTACAAATACAAAACTATTTTTTTCTGCAAAATTCCTTAATTATTATCAATTGTTCATACTAAGTAATTTCATATAATTGTCTTGGGTCTCAGGAACGCATATTTTGAGCAGTCCCTTACTTCATAGGATGTAACCTCCTTCATCTTTTTCAAGGTTTTGTAATTTTAAGATGTCTGATTATTTGGAAAATGACACATCTCTTATCTATTTTTTCTCATGAAATTCGCTCCGCTCGCCGATATAAGGAGTGAAATATTCAATGTTATAAATAATCATCTCGATCGAATCAAGAAAAATTAATATTTCATATCTAAAAAAAATTCTGGCTCGCTACGCTCGCCAATAGGCGATTTTCGAGTTACCCTGGTTTCGGACAGGTTCGTCATTTAGAATATGCCTTTGTCATCCAAGGTTACTTCCGGTTTACGCCACGCGTCATTAAAATGTTAATAGAAGCGGTAGATTTGAACGATTTTCAGTGAATAAACGATACATTTCGATTTACTAGAGTAAATTTATCATTCATATTGGATTTGTGATTTAGCTGGATTATTTTATCGCGCTGACACAAAAGGAAAGTGAATATTTATCAAAGTTTAATGTGGCAACTGGACTAAGTATTTGGAGGATCTGGAGTATGTAGCAGGTCATCCGCTTACTTTTACCATTAGTCATATATCTCTGCATCGTCTTTATTAAATTTTACTCAAGAATGTTGGTCAAGTATATGTCTATACAGGTAGTATGCTTGATTTCTTCACAGCATCATGCAAGACCATATCATGATTAAACTTACTCATATGGGGGGCGGACAGGGCCGGGTGGTACATCTCCCCCTTACCTCTACCCTCCTTTTCACCCTTCCATTACCTCCCCCCTCCCGTCCCTTCCTCCCTCTCCCGCCCCCTTTCCTCCCTCCTCCCTCCCCCTCCCTTTCACCCTGCCCTCCCCTTTCTCCCCCTTCCCTCCCTCCTCCCTCCCCCTCCCTTTCACCCTGTCCTCCCCTCATATGATACTGAACAAAATCACTGATTTCAGTTAGTCTTTATTATAGTTGGTGTTTTATGTTATCAAACGCTAACAAAAATGCAAAAAGATAGAAGCTATATATATATGCCAGATGACCAATGTGCACAGAATTTTCATGATATTATAGACTGCATTGATACTACTTAAAATAATATGTTAAGAGCTGTTTTTTAACCTATGGACTACTTCATACAAAATAAAATGAACATAGGAGATAAATTATAACAAAGGAATTGTAGCCCATCAATGATAAAAGAGGGATACAAATATTCATATGTCTTCTTAATTGCACCGTTTTATAACAAACAATGGCAAATTCAGATATTTAATTTGCAGTTATTTACATGTATTATAAAACAGTGCAAATTTCAAATATTCAAACAATGCCCCCCCCCCCCTTTTTCTTTACCAAACTGTTTCTCTATCTATCCTACACAGTGATTATGGCATTTTGCCTTCCTCCTCCTTGAATTGAATCAATGAACAAGGAGGAGGGGGGGTTTAATAGGCGACTTTCAAACATTGTATTTGTATAGGGTATAGGGAAATGCTTGAAATACTGGGGGTCACTCTGCATCCCCAAAATATGCTACTGTCAAATTGTGTGTTTGTAATTTTCAAAAATCCTCATGGGTTTTTTTTTTATTACAGTAAGATAATAAACAACAACTTATTTCCCATTTCCCTTAAGAGACAACTTTTATATTTGAAAGTCGAATATCTTTCATTGTCCTTCACTTCTCCTTGACAGTTGCATATATGAAATAAAAAAAAATTAATGTCTTGTCTTTAAAGAAGAAACCATAGATATAGATAGTTATGTACCCCAAGGAGTTTGTGAAAAGATTTAATTCTTACAATGCCAAAATTCCTAAAAACGATCTCTCTGATCATACTGGAAACGAATTGAATATTCCAACCCCCCCCCCTTCCCGACAATCCCAACACTTAATTTGAAATATATTTTTCATTTATCAGATTCTGACATTATATGAAAAAATATATAAATTAATTTATGATGACAGAAAAAAAAATCAAATATTTTTAAACATGTATACTTTTTTAAAAGAATTGTACTTAAAGTGGTAGAAGACAAATTCCATACTCCTTGCCAAACGATACTAATACTAACATATTTAACATTCTTTGAATATTTACTATACTTAATATACATTGTATCCATTTCAAAAAATTGTAAATGAGATTGAATTAAATAAAGTAAAATGATTGAAAAAAAAAGTGAGAGCAAAAAACAAAAGGTGCGATGATGAAATGGCTCAAAGGAAACTAATACTCTAATATGACTAATTGCACAGAAAGCACAGCACAAGTACTTTAATAAATAGAGCCAAAATACTGAGCACTGAAGAAAAAAAAAGCAAAAAAGATAAAAAAAAAAAAAAATTATGATGACAGAATAATTCCAGAATGCTCGACCTTATTTGACCGCTATGTAAAAATGAAAACTGCCACGTGTCGTGTATCACAAAATCAGTAAGTTTCAAAGTCATGTTAGGTTGGTATTTTCAGGTTTTCTTTTAAGAAATTTACAGAAAATAAACATTTCTTATACGGAGGCATTGTGTTTATTTCTATAAACAAACATTCTACGACTCGAAAGTACGCGAACGCGATGGAACGTTGTATTTCCCTCTGTTTACATAGTTGCTATGAAAAACCGGAAGTGGGCTTGGATGACATTTCTGCAAAGTCACGTGATAGGCAGTGCGTTATTTCAAAACGATAACGGTCAATCCGTGTAACTCGAAAATCGCCTATTCTTCATAAAAATAAACCTGAAAGGAAAGCTAACAAAATTGCCCCCCTCCCCATCATGTGCACCGATATATATGTACCTACATGATAGGTAGACTTCATTAAATTTTGGACCCCCTCTGACCAAAAATGCTGTAGTCGCGCATGATACAACGATCGCTAACAAAGTGCGAGCGGTCGATTGGAAAGACTTTATGTGGACGTACATATATAAGTATTTAGGGAATGTCATGTTCACATCTCAAGTTTACTTCATCTCAGATACGGTTCATCGTCTGCTGACATCGAATCATATGCGTTATCCCATCTAAATTCAGTTCAAATATGCTCCAGAGGTCAGCAATTTGCTTCATTTTTTTTCAAAATTTTCACGGGGGACCCCCTTCAAGGGGATGGGTAACATATTTCCATACTGTCCCCACTTGATCCTTCGGGCCTCGCAAGTCATCCCCCCAAAAAATGTCTGTGCCCCCGGACAGCTGAAGTTCTTGGTCCAACCCTTCTTTATAGACGTCCACATCGAAAACACCCTGGCTACGCCCCTGCCAGCAGTAAAGGAGAAATTATTTTATTTAGAAATCTTTATTAATCACATAAATTGAGTGGAAAAAATGGTCTGAATATTCGAGAAGGTAAGGAGAAAATGTGCTCCAGAATGCACCATTTTATTCCATTTTTTCAAAAATTTTCCGGGGGAGGCCCCCCGGACCCCCACCTACAGGAGGGGGCAACCCCCTCCCGTACCCTCCCCCGCTCGGCACTTCGTGCCTCGAATCGACCCTTTGGGTCGATACAAAACCCCCCCGCTTGCCACTCTGGATCCGCCACTGTACTGTGATACAAGATTTCATATTGCGATTTATTGCAATATTTATTCCTTTTATAGATTTCATTATTTTTACAGAAACACACTTAAAAAAACACAGCTTATGTTTTTATTATAATATAATTGCATATTCTGTCTTTGGTCAAAGTTTGGTAACACAGAAAATAGAGAAAAAAAGCGGAAAGTCGTGTTTCCAAAACAAGGAGAAAAAACACTGGTACGAAAGATGGGAGACCGATTTCAGTCAATTAAGAAGAATCATGTTGTTTTGAAATAAATGTTGAAAATCATTATGAAACAATTTAGAATATAAAAGAGAGACCGTCATAACATCAGCTCATATTTCCTCTGACTGAGAGCGTCAATCTCTGATCGCTCAACAAGAACATATGTTTTATTGAATTAAGCATGAATCTAATTTTTAAAACATATTTTTGCTTGTCATTTTTGACTAGAATACTTTTTATACAATGATTACTCTGTAAAGTAAAATATTGAACCTGCAGAACCGGTATTTTGAAAAACGTACCGCAATACATATTGCAAACAAAAATATGGCGGTGCACAGCCCTATTTACCAGATCACTTTCATATTTTAGTATGTTGTTGCTTATGACCCAAAGGTTTAACATCATCTTGACTCAAGGTCATGTGACCAAGGTCAAGGACACTTACAGCATTTTTAATGAAATTGTACATGCTATATACTGTCTGGGCTAATTATATCTTGAACCATTTGCCACATCACTTTCATATTTTAATATTTTGTTGCATATGATCTAAAGGTTACATAATATGAATCAAGGCAAAGCCTTTTTGTGCGAGCGGAGAGAAAATAGATATGATTATATAAAATAAAAAAGATTTTTCTTTTTTATTTTGACTATGACGGTTTATCTTATCTGACAAAACTTTCTGTTTGATGATTGCCAAAAAAGGTAGTATATAAGGCGAGTGGAAACACGGAAGCATTTGTAAAATTGATCTAGACCAGCAGATTAACATTTTAAAGGGGGGGGGGGCTTAAAATACGGTTCTTTAAAAATATGGTTGTTTATAGTTCATTTTTATTTTGTAAGAATAATATGTTTAGGCTAGATGAAAATAAATTACTTAAGAACAAAAGAAAAACCAAACATATTCCGACTTCTGACAGTACGAAACCACCCGAGACGAGAAAAGCAATCAGAGCGAAACGTCTCGTTTAAAACCGGAAATGTCGGATTTCCCGTGGTTACGCCGCCTTGTTGATGCTTTATCGTTACCTGATTTACGAAAAATATTTTCAATAAATTTAACTTATAAACAAAAATTGAGTATAACATATATGTCTACTTGGAGTCGAAAAAAAAATTAAATGGCAATATCCAGCATCTCCGCAGTAACTCTGTCTGCGAGGGGACGAAAATTTTTGAAAGCATAGTAGTACATTCTCATTCTTTGATTCAGCATATTTTCTCAATAAGATATGTGTATACGCGTTACCATAAGGGCGAGCTTCGCTCGCTATCATTGTAACCCAAGGTGACTTAGGTCATTTGGCCAAGGTCAAGGACACTTAGTACATTTTTAATGAAATTGTACATGCTACCATGTCCAGGCTTTATCTCTTAAGGTTAGGGTTGCAACTACAGGGAGATAACCCTATTTTCATATCACGTAATATTTGAAACCGACATGGATGATAAATGGTATAAGCTCAGTTTGTTGCATTATTTCAGAAAAAAATAATACTCCTTGAAAGGGGTAGGGTTACGAAGCCCCTAAATCGGCCCTGTTTCTTAACATTTGAATTGATCAAATATTTATGTGATTTGATACTTTGTCAAGTCCTTCATTAAATTATGTGTTGAGATTTTGTAAATAATGCATTTATCAGTAGCTTTGAACCCTATGAAAACTCCGAAATCGGCAATTTTCCGTGATATTGCTGCAAAACCTACATGTTTCTTTAAAATTAGCATTGGCCACATGTATCGAGAAACATGAAAATTTTACAATGAAAGATAATCATCATATCTTCTTGTCATTTAAGTTTAATGTTTCTCGACGCATGTGGCCACATGAAAATTCTCAACTAAAGACACATTTTCGAGCATTTTTGACAATGATTTGTCAATTACGTCAAAATGACGTCATTTGGGGACGTCACAATTCCTACTACGGTGCTTCAGTAGGTGATATGCTCCTTTCTTATATTTTATGTGATATATCAAGTATTTCTCATTAAGTTTAATTTTAAGGAAAATTGCAGGGCTGTTTTAGGGGCTTTGTGGCTCTATCCCTTTCCATTGCTGAATGGGTATTTTTTGGAAAAATGCACATTTTTCAATGAGAAATCGCCGAAATTAGGGAAAAAAATTGTCATTTTCGTATGAGTTCTGCCTCTAAGGATTCAAACATCAGAATATATACTATTCATTATACTCTTTAAAAATGAGAGAAATAGAAATTCGAACTTCGAGTAAATCTCTATGGTTTTTGGTCAAAATGATGATTTTTTTGCACAAATTATTGTGCTATTTATAGAAACAGTCATTTTGCTAAAAATTGAATTTGTTTACATATTGGTTGGACTGCTTTAGGATAAAGCTATACCATAGCTCTATACATACAAAAAAATTTGTGTACCTGGCGACCTTCTAGCTATTAATAAAAATAACTAGTTGTTATCATGGCAACCAGCAAAATTGTATTTAGAAGAAAAAACACTCCTTAGAACTGTTTATTTTATCAGAATTTTTCAAAATAGGCTTTAGTTCATACACACTTGCTATAAGAACCCAGAAAAATAAGGGTATATGACTTTTTGAAATTTCATGCATTGCAGAGGTATGTAAAGTTATGATGTGGTATTCTCTATAATGACGAAAATGTTAAAATAGGCCAAAAATGGACTTTTATAGCCAAAAAACGAGACGGACAAATTTTGATTGTTTGGTCTGAATAGTTCAAGCAGATATTCCTCTACATGTGGACATATCCATCTTTCTTCTACCTCATTTCTATTAAAAGTAGCCACCCTGACCTTAAATTGATTACTGGATCTGTTTCATGGGTTTCATATACCTATACCCAAGGTCATGATGTGACCAAGGTCATGATCACTCAATATGCTATTAATGAAATTGTATATGCTAATCATGTTTGGGCTATACCTCTTAAACAATTCAATGAATAGCTTTCATATATGATGTTCCTCATAACTCAAAGGTTTCACATCACCTTGGTCATAAATAGGTCATTGGTTATAATTAAACTTATCGCAGGCGGCACATGTGTTCCTTGAATATTAAAAATTGTTTTGTAGAAAAAGAAAATATAGAGAATAAGTGTCTTAATGTTTTTTTTGTTACGGGTATGCAACACACAGCAAGTGCATTTATCGTACATGTAATGCGCGTTAGCGCATTTCATCTAATAAATGCACTTGCTGTGTATTGCATACCTGTAACAAAACACAAATTATGACATTTATTCTGTATACATGCACCATAGTTGTCTTTTTTCATTCTTGTTTTCTGATATTGCTAAAAGGGTGACGTTAAAATTCATCTCACCGCGGGTTTAGTTTGCAAGTTAGAACAGCCGTTGCGGCATGTTTCTTTAGATCTTATGCATTGTGACGTCACGAGTGTTAATACACAAATTGCAGCATGATCCTTTCAATAGTAACATCTCAGGGAATTACATTGGATGTGCTTATATATTAATTTGATAACATGTATAAATTTAATATGAGAAGGTATTTTCTAGTTTCTGTAAATTTTTCATTGTAGATTTGGCTAGATAACGAGAAGAAAATATCAAAACAGTTAAAAGGTAAAGGACACATTTCTATGCATGAATTTAAGGTTTATAACGTAATTTGACTTTTGTCTTCTGGTGCACTTTAGTTGACGATGGAGGGGAAACTATATGACCATGCCATGTATATTATGTATGTTCCATGATGATTTGTACACAATTAAGTTTGAACATTTCATTGAGGTGGACTCTCTACCTGCTCTAGAAGTCACAGAATATATAAACTATAATCAATTCAAAGATAATACAGTATGTAATCTTCAAGAGCTCTAAAATTGACATCTACACATGTAATTTATTCAAGCATAATTTATAATACATGTAGTATATGAATTTGATTTAAAGCCTTTATTGGTATTCAGGAGAAGCTAAAAGTTTATACTCAAATTGATTGTGTCTTAAATCAAGATTTTGTCACATAAATATGTTCATTTGTATTCAGTGTATGTATGACATGTGTATTGTAGGGAAGGAATGGAACTTTAACTTTGAGATCAAGTTTTACCCTCCAGACCCCCAGCTTCTTCAAGAGGACCTTACCAGGTAATGTGTTTTATTTAATTAACATAATTGTAATTAACTAGCCAGTTTCAGGGATCTTACATAATGACTTGAGGATCATAAACTTGTATGTAATAACCAATAAAGAAATACAATTCATTAGTTTTAGCTCACCAAAGGCTTATAGTTAAGTTTAATAGTCATATAAGCCCTCCATTCTCTGTCATAAATTCTTCATATTTTCAGCTTTTTCTCCAGAACAACTGAAGTAAATATGTTCATGAAACTTGATAGAAATTTGTTATATGCGTCTATCTCCGGGCCTCTTTTCTGAATAATAGCTGTAAGTGCAAATTAGTGAAGAAAATTTCCTCTAACTATCTATTTTATTATAACAGATACCAGCTTTGCCTTCAGGTCAGGAAGGATATTGTCACTGGAAAGTAAGTCCATCAAGGGTTTAACTAAAAAGATTGATCTGTCTCTAGACATAATTATCAATCCCTTGCAACATAGTTGCAGGGGATATGGTAACGCCATCGTTTATCTGAGGGTGAGTGTGTAAGTGTGTATGTCACACTTTTTTATACAGCCTAGAGGACACAGTTTTGATCGGATCTTAACCAAACTTCATACGCTTATTCCTAATGGCAAGAGGAAGAACCTTATTGATTTTCAAAGTCATAGGTCAAACGTCAGGGTCACAGATTGGAAATGGCTCAAATCCTTGTATACAGCCTAAAGGACACAGTTTTGATCAAATCTTGACCAAACTTCATACACTTATTCCCTATGGCAAGAGGAAGAATCCTATGGATTTTGAAAGTCAGAAGTCAAGGTCGCAGATTGGAAACAGCTAAAATCCTTGTACACAGTCAAGAGGACACAGTTTTGATTGGATCTTGACCAAACTTCATACACTTATTCCTTATGGCAAGAGGAAGAACACTATTGATTTTCAAGGTAATATGTCAAAGGTCAAGGTCACAGATTGGAAATGGCTTAAATCCTTGTATACAGCCTAGAGCACACAGTTTTGATAGGATCTTGACCAAACTTCATTCACTTATTCCTTTTTACAAGAGGAAGAACCAACCCTATTGATTTTCAAGGTCATAGATCATAGGTCAAGGTCACAGATTGGAAATGACTAAAATCCTTGTATTTTGCCTAGATGACATAGTTTTAATCGAATCTTGACCAAACTTCATATACTTATTCCCTACCGTTAATCTGGTTATTTTTGCTGTCAATAAATTTTTAGCAATTTTGCGGGTATGATGGATTCACAAAAATATATTTCTTAAAAATAAATCCACTTGAATAAAATTATGTTTCCGATACATCAATTTGACAGATACTTGGGTGCACCTGTATATGTGGCTTTTATTAATTACCATTTTGACATTCGGTCTTTGGAGGGGGGGGGGGGGGCCTTGCATATGTCTCATTCAGTGGCAAAAATCACTTGATTTAAAAAAAAAAGAGCAACTCAAACTTATCAAAAACAAAATGGTATCACAAATGTTTGTCTGTGCATTGTGTATAACATTACATAAGTAAACATGAACATGTGAAATACAGGTATGCTACGCCGATCGCTGAATAGGTGTGAAAAATAAGCCAATAGACAATTGAAGTCAGTCTTTGTTTGAACTGAGGGAGTCAATTACTTTCTCTGATTGAGGCTGTCATTACTGAAATCATCTGCGATCCATATATATTTTGGATTTGTGACATTTCAAAATGTTATCTGCTCCGAATCGGAAAACATACTGCCAATAAAGACAATAAGATAGGAATTTCTGTCCGGCCAGGTTTTCTTTTATTATGTTTGATTAAAACATGCAGCAATGTTGTACAGCAAATAAGCAAAGTACCATATGCGATAATTTTATATTTTGATCTCGATGGATTCGCAAAAATTAGAATCACAAAAATAGATTTATAGGCTTTTTACTCAAAACCGCAAAAATAAATTTACGCAAAAATTTCCAGATTTATGGTATGGCAAGAGGAAGAACCCTATTGATTTTCAAGGTCATAGGTCAAAGGATAAGGTCACATTGAAAATGGCTAGAATCCTTGTATACAGCCTGAAGGACACAGTTTTTATTGGATCTTGACCAATCTTCATACACTTATTCCTTATGGCAAGAGGAAGAACCCTATTTATTTTGAAGGTCATTAGTCGGAGGTCAAGGTCACACATTTGAATTTGCTAAAATCCTTGTATACAGCCTAGGGGACACATTTTTCATCGGATCTTGACCAAACTTCATTCACTTATTCCTTAGGGCAAGAGGAAGAACCAACTCTATTGATTTTCAAGGTCATAGATCATATGTAAAGGTCACAGATTGGAAATGACTAAAATTCTTGTATTTTGCCTAGATGACATAGTTTTAATCGAATCTTGACCAAACTTCATACACTTATTTCCTATGGCAAGAGGAAGAACCCTATCGATTTTCAAGGTCATAGGTCAAAGGTAAAGGTCACATTGAAAATGGCTAAAATCCTTGGATACAGCCTGAAGGACACAGGTTTGATTGGATCTTGACCAATCTTCATACACTTATTCCTTATGGCAAGAGGAAGAACACTATTTATTTTGAAGGTCATTAGTCAGAGGTCAAGATCACACATTTGAATTTGCTAAAATCCTTGTATACAGCCTAGGGGACGCAGTTTTCATCGGATCTTGACCAAACTTCATTCACTTATTCCTTATTACAAGAGGAAGATCCAACCCTATTGATTTTCAAGGTCATAGATCATAGGTCAAGGTCACAGATTGGAAATAATTAAAATCATTGTGGAAATAGATAAAATCCTTGTATACAGCCTAGAGGGTGCAGTTGATTGGATCTTTTCAAAACTTCATACACTTGATGATAGAAGGAAGAGCCCTATTGATTTTCATGGTTATAGGTCAAGGTCACATATTGGAAACAGTTAAAATCTTTGTATACTGCCCCAGTTAGTACATTGATATTTACATGCCATGTAAGGGGAAGCTATGCTTTGCATTGCCTAGGTTTTATTGTATTATGGTATTGCCTTGTTCATCCATCAGCTCCTCTGTTCAAAGTGAAGTTGCTTCATTTTGAGCAGGATTAATGCAAAGTTACCCAGACAAAAGAATTTCTCAAGAATTCACTAATAATTCATAAATAATTCATTAATAATTGATTTTTTTTATGAATTATTGTGTTGAATTGTTAGTGAGGTATTTGATAATTTACAAATAATTTACTATCTATGACTTTGAAATATGGCCCAAGGAATAACTACAAACATAATTTTTTCATGAAAAATATTCACATTATTTACAGAATCCATCTCTGTTTTGGTGCATATTTGCCACGTTTTTATGTAGAAGTCACTCAAAGAACTTTGATAGTGTAAACAGACATCTTTGTCCAAGAAAACTTTGACCAAGTTTTCTTTGACGGACTTTGACCAAGAAAACTTTGATAGTGTAAACACAGCTTAAGATATGAAATGTACCCGTAAAACGTCAAGGAAGGTCAGCTTTAAAAGATAACTGTAGTAGTCAATAATCGAGAACAAGATTATGCAATCCCTAACCGCAGTGACCACTGAGGCGTAGAGTTGTGGTAAAAGTAAAATAAATGAACTGCTCTATTATTGTTGCATCTTGGGAAAATGAATTCAGACTTGGCTCCCATTCTGCACACATCGGTATTTTCCAATTCCGTGCGGGACTTCATCGGGAAAAGTACCTCTGCCGTCAGCCGATCTACTTTTCCGCAAGAATCTTGCAATAACTTTCAGGAACGGAGATACGTCAATAAAGATATTCTTTTTAGATTTTCTTTTCTATTATAATCCAATGGAAAACTGTTTCAGTGAAGATAAAATGCTTACAGTCATTATAAATTTTGTAAATTTTCTTGTAGTGAACACATATATCTTACGTAAACAGGCACTTTCAGTGCTAAAGGCGCCGTAACAGCCTTTTTATACGTAGCGCGTCTATGACGTCATAGACTAAAGTCCGCATAAGAGAATATAGCTGCAGGCAAGGATACTTTGCTTGTCTACTTTGTTTCCTTGCGTGTGAGATGACTTGGCTCCAAATGATTTTGAAGAATATTTTAATTCTCATTTTACTATTGTGTTTGGAATAAATAAGCACACTGAAAGTAAGTCATCCTCTTAAAGTTTGAACTTAAGGTGCATGAAAATATTTCAGATATGTAAAAGTAAGTATGAATTTAAATCTATAGCTATAGTCCAAGTGCTCTCTGATCTTATTGAGCAGTATTTAGGAGAATAGAATTTTCATGCTTTGTCAATATATAAAACTGTTATCTCTGAGAGACATTTTAGACTTTGCTGTAATAAAAAGGATACTACATGTATTAGAATTTGGTAGATTAAAGAATTCTCTGACAGAAGCAAATATTCACACACATTACAAATCCTGTCCTAATGTCATATCTATTGAACTGTCTACTCAATCTCTTTCATATCTATAGTAATGACTACTATGTTGACTTGTTACTCATGACCCAAGGTCATGTGATGAAAGTGAAATGTAGGTGAATTATTCTCCACTTATAGATATGACATTAGGACAGGATTTGTAACAGACAGACATACAGAGGGATGGAGTTTGAATTCATTTTCTCTAGATGCAACAATAACAGGACTTCCTGTAAGCCCAATAAAGCATCAATAATTTAACTTTAAAATACATGAACTCTAATATTTCATTAATAATTCACTGACTGAAAATGCCTATGTCCCCGTGCTTGCATTTTCAAAGACAAAGGGAAGTAGCTTACTAATAATCAACCTGCACTACAAAATTATGTTTAATATGTTACAAATGATTCACTAATAATTGACTAACTATTTACTATCCCTCAATATCTCACTAATAATTCATTTTCAGTGAAATCATAGATAGTAAATTGTTTGTAAATTATTAAATGCCTCACTATTTTATTTAGTAATCACCCCTATAATTCATAAAAAGTCAATTATTAATGAATTATTAGTGAATTCTTGAGAATTTTTTTGTCTGGGTACATTTTGGTATCATGACTTTTGACCCTGTGACCTTGACCTTCACCCAATACAACATTTTAAGTTAAGAAGTTTTGAAAGCAGATCTCTATTATTATACTATCAATTCAATGGTAGGCCTTTCATATTTCATTCACACATTCGCCTTGTGACCTTTAAACCTTAACTTTGGGCCTATGTACAAAGTACAAATGTAATGAACTTCATAACCAGAATAATAACATTACGGTTATGAAGCTCTGAAAGCAGCTTAACTAATTAGTACTATATTTTCATACCAAAGCATTTAATCCTGAATGTGAGTTTCAAGTTGAACAAATGAACATTGCATCATATAAATGGTCTTGTTTATAAAAAAACGTCCCGCAGGGGGTATAATTCGTCCACTTTAGGGCAGTTCTAGTAACAAGAGGAAGAGCCCTATTCATTTTCAAGGTCAAAGGTCACAAGTCAAATTCACAGATTGGATAAAGTTAAAATCCTTATAATGTATACAGCCTGAGTGAGTACATTGATTTACATGCTGTGTGAAGGGATGCCTTGCCTAGGTTTTATGTATTTTGTAATTGGAAGTTAAGTTGACATAATTCAATTTCAAATTTGCTTGAAGGAAACTAAAGTGATATTCAGAACCATATTGATTGCCAATTTTTGACATGATAACTAAAGTAAAAAAAGCCTCTGATGCATGATAAAATAGATGCTCTGAGCAAAAATTATGTGAAATATGAATTACAACATATAAATATATATTGGTAGTGAGAAGTGATGGTCCAAGAAAGATTTAATTGATCATGTACATTGAAACCTTGGCCTTTGGCGGTAGACCTTGAGTACATGTACTTCCATCTTGGCATTAGCTCTGTGAAGCGGTCGCAAAGAAGGATTTGAAAATGAACAAGCCAATTATAATCATCTTGAAAGATGCACGAGGTCAAAAAATAAATTGATATCAAGTTGAGAGATAATGCCACAGTAACGGCCCTTCACTTTTTAGGGAAGAAGATGGAAATATTCTGAGATTTTTTGCAACATTAGATGTAAAGAATATAAACATTTACAAATGAATCTGTTTTTGTTGTTGTTGTAGATTACCTTGTTCTGTAGATACCTATTCACAACTGGGTTCCTATACGGTGCAGTCAGAACTGGGAGATTTCGTTTTGGAGGAATATAATGAATCGGGAGTAGATTACATCAGAGAGATGAAATTTGCTCCAATCCAAGATGAGGAACTTTTAATAAAGATTGCAGAGCTACACAAAATGCACGAGTAAGCTACGTGTGTATTTACTGATAAGAAACATGGAAAACCTCTGAAATATACTTATGTACATATACTGACCTTGTGACCCTCACCTTGGCTTAACTTTTAAATGGCTGTAACAAACTTTCCCGTACGAAAAAATTCAGGCGTACTTTAGATGGAATACAAGCGTAATTTTTAGGGGGATTTCAGGCAGAATGTTATCTTATTCTGAAATACACGTAAAATACTGCTTAGACGGAACTTAGGCGGAAGTTAGGAGGAACTTAGGAGGAAATTAGGCGGAATTTAGACGGAAAATAGCAAAGTTAATATGCAAATTTTTTACGCCTAAAAATATTCCGCCTAAAATCCTGCTTAAAACCCGCTTAAAGAATCCGCCTAAAAATATTACGCCTAAAATCCTGCATTGAACCCGCTTAAAGAATCCGCCTAAAAATTCCTCTCAAACTCTCATGCACCTAAGTCTAATTTCAATAATAATTATGAAGAAAAATTAACTTGTAACATGTTGAATGTACATGTATTAACTTTTCTTTATAACCTAGATGTTAATCTTTTAGTGTACATGGTATTATAATTTAATGAGGCTTAACTTAAAATTGCTGCAGTGTAGTCTGGAATTAGTGTCTGAATCACTCAAATTTCAGTTGGTCAGAACACAATCAGACTAAATTGAACAATTCTACAATAAATATCAATTTAGATTTCATTCATGTGTCAAGGGACATATTAAGATGATAATGAAACAAAATTACTTACTTTTGTTCAATAAAATTATGATTCCAAACACATCTTGGCCTATCATTGTAAATTTCATCAGTGTCTTAGTTTTCACTTGGAGCCAAATTTAAATTGATTTCCCAAGATGCAATAGCTTAGTCATCAGCTTTCAGAATTCCGTCTAAGCATTAGCAAGAATACGCTTAAGATATTTCTCAGAAATGACTTTCAGAATTCCGTCTAAGCATTAGCAGCTAGAAATACGCTTAAGAATTTAAGCGAATTCTTCTTAATGGTTAGGCGGAAAATATAGTTCGCCTAAAGTTCGCCTGAAATTAGGCGGATTCCTCCTAATTTCGCTCAAAGTCCGCTTCAATTCCTGCTGGAGTCCGTCTAAACATTTCATACGGGTTGCATGCATATTCTGTCATGGCAAGATCAAATTTTTATATTTAATTTTTTTTACCTATGACCTTGACTTTAGAACTTGACGTTCTTTTGATAAAACTTGGCCATATAACTCTTTTAAGATTCTCAATTGTTTTTGTTTTTTTTTTTTGTTACCATAGATCACACAATGTTTTTTTGTTACCATTGCATCATCATCACCTTTCACTTTAAATTCTTTCAGTTCACTGTAACATTTTCATGCAGTACATTTTTGCCCACCAGCAAATCATGACATCATCTGTTATAGTGACACCCTCTTCATTTTTAGCTCAGCTCACGAAGTGAGAGGGAGCTTATGCTATCACCCTGTCATCCGCATCTGCGTCCACGTCCGCACTAGTATGTTAAGAAGTTTTATTTCTTTATTATAAGTGCTAGGAAGTTCAAACTTGCACATATGATGCGTCTTTAAGAGTAAATCACAAATCTACGTTCAAATGAAGGTCATGACCTATATTTTCCGCTTGGCTGGACATGTTAGGAAGATTTGGGTATCAATGTTAAGAAGATTTATTTCTCTATTATAAGTGCTAGGAAGTTCAAACTTACACAGATGATGCGTCTTTAAGAGTAGATCATGAATCTACGTTCAAATGTAGGTCATGACCTATATTTTCCACTTGAGTGCACTTGTAAGGAAGATTTGGGTTACAATGTTAAGAAGTTTTATTTCTCTATTATAAGTGCTACGAAGTCCAAACTTGCACAGATGATGTGTCTTTATGAGTAGATCACAAATCTATATTCAAATGTAGGTCATGACCTATATTTTCCGCTTGAGTGCACATGTTAGGAAGATTTGGTTATCAATGTTAAGAAGTTTTATTTCTCTTTTTTAAGTGCTAGGGAGGCCAAACTTGCACAGTTCGTGCATCTTTATGAGTAGATCACAAATCTACGTTCAAATGTAGGTCATGATGTATATTTTCCGCTTGAGTGCACATGTTAGGAAGATTTAGGTATCAATGTTGAGAAGGTTTAATTTTTTTTCTTAAGTGCTAGATAGGCCAAACTTGCACAGTTCATGCATCTCACAAATCTATGTTCAAATGTAGGTCATGATCTATATTTTCCGCTTGAGTGCATATATGTTAGGGAAATTTGGGTATCAATAGAGTATACCCATTCATGCAAAATTTGGGTCAATAAAAATTAATGAAATACTCTACTTCCCTTTTCTATTTTGCTTTTGTGTGGTATCATTTTTGTTGGTTTTCAAATTCAAAACTGTGTAATCTTTGACTCTTTTCTGTTTGCTGTCATGATAGAATGCTGCCATGAGGTGAGCTTTGTAATCTTTGATTACACTATGTTTCAACATTATATGACATCCTTTGACTGTTTTGGTGGACAAAAAAGGCTTAAGTGATAGAATTAGCGCAATTGTTTATTTACAGAGGGCAGCCTCCAGAGAAAGCTGAGCTAAACTTCTTGGAACTTGCTAAAAAGCTTGATATGTACGGTGTGCAAACTTATGATGCAAAGGTAATGGGCACATTTTATACGTACCGGTATGTTATAAATTTGCTATACATGCACGGCCAATGTAATTCCCTTAGATGAAACTATATTGACAGGAACGTGTTGCATTTCGCATATAAACACTTGTGAAGTAGCAATGCTTAAGATCTACAGAAAATTATATGCTGCAATTAACGGCTGTAACCTAACCTGCAAACCTAAACCCTAAATTTGACATCAACAGCCTTCTTGCTTGGAAAACACAATTTCAGAAAACAAGAATGAAACTGAAATACAATAATGTGGTTCATATATTAAGAGAATAAATGTCATAATTTGTGTTTTGTTACAGGTATGCATGCAACACACAGCAAGTGCATTTATTACATGAAATGGGCTTAAAAATGTATTACATGTACAATAAGTGCACTAGCTGTGTGCCACAATATACCTGTAACATTTAAAGACAAATTAACATGATTAAAGACACTTAATCTAGTCTTTTTGACAACTTGTACTTGGTGAAAAAATCATGCTGTATGTAAATAAGATTGATATCGAAGTCAATACCATCCTGAATGGTCTTACTAATTTAGAGTGGCTATTAGATTAGACTCAATAATAAACCATAGATAGTGCATAGGTAAGGGACACTGTATGGAATACTTAATAGAGTAAGAATGAAATATATTTCTAAACACGTTCCTCTATGATTATTGAATGTGCATGACAATATGTAATATGTATATGTACATTTTGTAATTGAAATACCTGGTAATGAATAATAATAATATTCTTTGAACTACGCCAGGATGGAGAGGGTATTGATATCCAGCTGGGTATATGTGCTAGTGGTATTCTGGTGTTCAGGGAAAAGTTACAGATAAACAAATTTGTTTGGCCTCAGATTCTCAAAATGTCACACAGATGGACAAAATTCTATATAAAACACAGGACTTCAGAGGTAGTAAACATTAAATACATTCTGCACAAGTTTCTTTATTTCTAAATACTCGAACATTTCAAATGAAATGGTACTCGTAAACTCAGAATTTGAATTTCAGCAGTTGAATTTTATATCAAAGTTTAAGTTTAATCAAGACCTTAATACATTAATATTGGCAAAGATTTTCTCCTTTTTAGCTCACCTCGACGAAGTTGAGTGAGCTTATGCTATACCCCCGTGCGTCCGCGTCCGTGTCCGCGTCCGGTTAAGAAGTTTGGGGTAGCTCAGTATTTGGCAAAGTACTGATGCTACAGTAACCAAACTTGCACAAGTGATTCATCTTTGAATGCTGAGGTGAACCCATGCATCGGATGCTGCATCTGACCTACATTTTCCGCTTGAGTGACTTGGTTAAGAAGTTTGGGGTAGCTCAGTATCTGACAAAGTACTGATGCTACATTAACCAAACTTGCACAAGTGATTCATCTTTGGATGCTGAGGTGAACCCATGCATCGGATGCTGCATCTGACCTACATTTTCCGCTTGAGTGACTTGGTTAAGAAGTTTGGGGTATCTCAGTATCTGACAAAGTACTGATGCTACAGTAACCAAACTTGCACAAGTGATTCATCTTTGGATGCCGAGATGGATCCATGCATCGGATGCAGCATCTGACCTACTTTTTCCACTTGAGTGATTTTGCTTTTAAAAGCCAATATTGAGCAAAGTATAAGTGCTGCATATACCAAACTTGCATATTGGATGTATCTTTGATCAAACTTTCATAAAATGACCTTGACCTACTTTTTCCGCTTGAGTGATTTTGCCTTTAAAAGCCAATATTGAGCAATTTATAAGTGTTACATGTACCAAACTTGCATATATGATTTATTTTTGATCAAACTTTCATAAAATGGCCTTGACCTACTTTTTCGTGATTTTGCCTTTAAAAGCCAATATTGAGCAAAGTATTAGTGCTTCATGTACCAAACTTACATATTGGATGTATCTTTGATCATTCTTTCATAAAATGACCTTGACCTACTTTTTCCGCTTGAGTAATTTTGCCTTTAAAAGCCAATATTGAGCAATTTATAAGTGCTTCATGTACCAAACTTGCATATTGGATGTATCTTTGATCAAACTTTCATAAAATGAAATTGACCTACTTTTTCCGCTTGAATGATTTTGCCTTTAAAAGCCAATATACATGTATTTAGAAATACATGTATGTTTGAATTGAATTTTGCTGCCACGAGGTGAGCTTCGTAATCTGTGATTACCTGTTTTTTCAGGCTGATACAACTAGCAGCCAAACAGTTCAGTTTAAGTTCCTGACCTCTAAGCATGCAAAAAGAATATGTAAATTATGTATGGAAAACCAGACATTTTTCAGGTAAATGAGGTTTAGAATTGATAGTTTATCTTTTGAATAAAGGATTTTAAATGTATAATTGTAAGGGACGATTTGAGAGAAGTGCAGGATGCTTAGAATTGTGGTTTATTTTTGCATATTGATCTTGATGTAATTTTTAGAGTAGATTTTAATTGAAGTACATTTTTATGACAATGTCAGTGTATGTATGGCCTCCATCCAGTATATTTTGTCTGGTAGTTCCTCTTTGATTCATGGATTTCTTATGTAATTCATATTTAGACCCACTTATGGATGTGCAGTGACTTTGAACATTATTCATGCAAGTATAAAAGTCACAGTACGTGTCATTTTAGATAAAACAGAACTCCTAGCAAAAGTCCCTTCACATCTGCATGGAATTTCAATTCTTAAATTTAAAAGGATAATGGTTGTAAACCAAGATCATCTGTCATTGAAGGTCAGGGTCTGACCATAAGCTTGGATTCAATCTGCCTTGGTCATAACTTCTTCCTGCAGATTTCAGTAGTATTTTACAAAATTGTTGTTTAGGCCCCAAGGGTTTGTCATCATCTAGAAAGAAGGTCAAAGGTCAAGGTCACACTGTACTCTTAGATTCTATTTAATCTCGATTATAACTGCTTCCCCTCTGTACAAATTTCAGCAGTATTTTACAAATTTGCTGTTAAGGCCCAAAGGATGTGTCAAGATCTAGAAATTATATCATGTGTCAAAGGTCAAGGTCACACTGTAAACTAACTATCTCCTCTCTGAACAGATTTCAGCAGTTTTTCACAGAATTGTTGTTGAAGGCTCAAGGATATGTCATAATCTAGAAATAAGGTCATATGTCAAAGGTCAAGGTCATGTAAACTTTCTTGATAAAATCTTATCAGAGCCATTTTCATTTCTTTGTCTCCTTTTGCATGGATTTCATTAATATTTCATGGAATTGTTTGGTTAGAAACTAAAGGTATGTTGTGACTTTAAACTAAGGTCTAATGCCAAGGTTATAGCCATACAATACAATACAATATGTTACCTCTCATCCTCAATTTCCATCATCCTGGATTGTAATGAAATACTCTTTCTGAATTTTTGGCCGGATTGCAAAGCAATTCCGGTCTATAGATTGACGATGTCCGTCCGTCTGTCCGTCCGTCTGCCGTCAACATTTTGGTTAAGGTTTCTGGTTGAGGCAAAATCTAAGGAATTATATGCAGTAGAAACTTTATATTTTGCATGAAGCATGCCCATGACAAGACCTTTCAATTTATGCCATAACATTTGACCTAGTGACCTTGGACTTTGACCTAGTTAAAGATTTTGGTTAAAGTTTCTGGTTGAGGCAAAATCTAAGTAACTATATGCAGTAGAAACTTTATATTATACATGAAGCTTGCCTATGACAAGACCTTTCAATTTGTGCCGTAACATTTGACCTAGTGACCTTGACCTTCGACTTTGACCTACTCAAAGATTTTGATTAAAGTTCCTGGTTTAAGCAAAATCTATGGTACTGTATGCAGTAGAAACTTTATATTATTAATGAAGCTCGCCCATTACAAGACCTTTCAATTTATGCCGTAACATTTGACCTAGTGACCTTGACCTTGGACTTTGACCTAGTTAAGGATTTTGGTTAAAGTTCCTGGTTTAAGCAAAATCTATGGAACTGTATGCAGTAGAAACTTTATATTATACATGAAGCTTGCCCATGACAAGACCTTTCAATTTATGCCGTAACATTTGACCTAGTGACCTTGACCTTGGACTTTGACCTAGTTAAAGATTTTGGTTAAAGTTTCTGGTTGAGGCAAAATCTAAGTAACTATATGCAGTAGAAACTTTATATTATACATGAAGCTTGCCTATGACAAGACCTTTCAATTTGTGCCGTAACATTTGACCTAGTGACCTTGACCTTCGACTTTGACCTACTCAAAGATTTTGATTAAAGTTCCTGGTTTAAGCAAAATCTATGGTACTGTATGCAGTAGAAACTGTATATTATTAATGAAGCTCGCCCATTACAAGACCTTTCAATTTATGCCGTAACATTTGACCTAGTGACCTTGACCTTGGACTTTGACCTAGTAAAGGATTTTGGTTAAAGTTCCTGGTTTAAGCAAAATCTATGGAACTGTATGCAGTAGAAACTTTATTTTATACATGTAGGTTGCCTCTGACAAAACCTTTCAATTTATGCTGTATTATTTGACCTATTGACCTTGACCCAGTTGGTGACAAAAACTTACTTTGCAATCCAGCCATACCGTCTTTAGCGGTGTTTTATTAATGATATTTCATAGAATGGTTGCTCATCCAATGAGCGATAAAGGTCAAAGGTCAAAGTCACAGAGTGGAAATGGTTAAAATACTTGTATACGTAAAGAACCTATTTTGATATTCAATGTCAAAGGTCAAAGTCACAGATTGGAAATGGTTAAAATGCTTGTGTACAGCCTAGAGGACTCAGTTTTGATTGGATCTTGACCAAACTTCATACAATAATTCCTTACAGTGATACAAAGAACCCTATAGATGTTCAATGTCATATGTTAAAGGTCAAGGTTCTGATTGAAAATGGCCTAGAGGGCTTAGTTTTGATTGGATCTTGACCAAACAAGGCAAAGAACCATTTTGATTTTCAAGGCCATGGGTCAAGATCACAGATGGTAAAAATCCTTGTATACAGCATAGAGGGTACAGGTTCGATTGGATCTTGATCTAAATTCATACAATTGTTCCTTATGTCATGAAGAAGATCTTAATCAATTATAGGGTTCTTTGTATCACTGTAAGGAATTATTGTATGAAGTTTGGTCATTCCTTACCGCAAGACAAAGAAACTATTGAATTTCAAGGTCAAAGGTCAAGGTCACACAATGGAAATTGTTAAAACCCTTGTATAAAGCCTAGAGGACTCAGTTTTGATTGGATCTTGACCAAACTTCATTCAATCATTCCTTAAGGCAATACAAAGAACCCTATAGATTTGCATTGTCATAGGTCAAAGGTCAATGTCACTGATTGGAATTGGTTAAAATCCTTGTATACAGCATAGAGGGCGCAGTTTTGATTGAATCTTGACCAAACTACATACAAAAATTTGTTATGACAAGAAGAAAAATTCTTTTGATTGTCTTGGTCAAAGTTGGTCAAAGGCCAAGGTCAAAGATGGATATGTATAAAATTCTTATATACAGCAAACTTCATACACTTATTGCTTAGGACAAGAAAAACCTATTGATTTCTAAGGTCAATTGTTAACGGAAAGGTCACTGATTTTAATGGGTAAAGTCTTTGAGTTGACTCTAGAGATGCCATTTATTAAGGGATCTTTGTCAAACTTCATACAGTCTGCAGTCTATACAAGTGACGTTGTTATCAGGTCAAAATTCAAGGTCACAGACATAGAGGGGTAAGGGACATTTTGCTGTGGAAGGGGATGCTATGCTTTATGTTGCCTAGTTTTTAGCTCACCTGAGCAAAGCTCAAGTGAGCTATTGTCATAGCGCACCGTCCAGCGTCCGTCGTAAACTTTTCAACATTTTCGACTTCTTCTCCAGAACCACTGTACAGATTTTCATGAAACTTGTTTTGAAATTCATTTACTGCACATTTATCACATTTAAGTTACTAAATGCTTTGATATGTATTTTATACTAAGATTTTAATTTTTTGATTTTTTATGAATTTTTTTTCTTATGTGAAAAGGAAAGGGGGGGGGGTGATTTTCATACATATTCAACTTCTTCTCCAGAACTGCTGAACAGATTTTTATGAGTAATTTTTCAATCATGAATAGATATGTTTACTCACATGGACCCAAGGCTTGTGGGTTCAAGTTCTGGTACTTCTTTTATCTATATCAGGAATTTTAACCCTCAGGTAACTTTAGTTTCGTATAAGAGGGGGAGAACTCATATAGTTGGTACATGTATAACAGCAGAACTCATGTATGCAGGAGTTGTCTTTCTTTAATATTAATATGTGTATTTGAGGTTTGAATTCTTGGATTATCGATTCGTTTGAATGTTATATATTTTAAATTATTTAATAAGTATGCAAAAGGAAACTAAATAATTCAAAAAAGATGAATAAGTATTTTCAAATTTATCTTGTTAGGACTTAGATATTAACTTTGAGAGTAGCTCAAAATATTAATGTAAAAACAGGACTCTACATTTACATAACGCAGTGAAAGGAGGGGGAGAAGGCTGTAATTTATTAGCAGGATTTTGCTTTAGCTCTCTGTATAACTGTCTCTCTCGGGTTACTTAGATTACTCAAGAAGAAGGGGGGAGATGATTTTCATACATATTCAACTATCTTCTCCAGAACCGCTTAACAGATTTTCATGAAACTTGGTAGGAATGAAATAATCATGGTCCCCTACAAGTATTGTTGTTTTTTGTCCGGATCTGTCAACAGGTGGCACCACCACAGGCAAAAATAGGTCATGGGAAGTACCCTCATTTGACAAACTTCTTCTTCAAAACGGAAGCACGTATCGATATACTGAAAGCATCAGGATTATCTAGAGAGATGTCTTAAGAAGTGTTGTTAATTTTTGTTCCACTCTGAAGTCTGGTTATTTTCCTCTTACAAACTTCTTTTTGTTTGATATGCTTAGTTTACGTAGTTTTCAGGTGAGCATTGTGGCCCCTGGGCCTCTTGTTTATTTGTACCTTGATAACTCTGACATCCCTATTTTTTTATACATAGCTCCTTAAAAAGTTCAATGGAGATTGATCTTTGAAATATGAGGATGTACCTTTGCCATACAACTCAGGAACAAGGTGTACTCTGTTCATCATAAATAAGCACAGGAGGTAAATGTATCTGCATCCCAAGCTGTCAACCCTCTGGATTTGTCTCTGCAAAAGACACCTGAATATAGACCACTTGCAGAAATTCATAATGGCTGACGAAATGACGTAAAATGTCCGAGGCAAGAAATTTTCCTGCTCTTTTAAATTGGAACATCACAATGGTATTGCGTCTGTTAACAGTGATGTCATAATGAATAGCAACTCCTAAAGATGTTGCCTCAGACATTTTAAAGTCTTTAACTAGACCGGAAAATTTTCTATTCTAATTTGACAGAATCTTGAAGCTTCAAAAACGTGCTGCCTAATTGTACTTGATAATTACTTCCTCAGCCAGACTCTCTGTCAGTTTGTAGCTGCATAGATCTTCGAAACCTAAGGTGCAACAATTCATGTTCTTCCACACTGCCAATATATCTATCAATTTCAGAAGTTTTGTCAAACTTTTCTTTTTAAGGTACGTTTTAGAAAAGATGCTATTTGCCAACATTTGTGTTATAACATGGTTGTGATATACCGTAATAAACTGTTATTCATAAATCATTCCTGCAATTGTTTCATGTGGTACATTATAGCATTATGATACATATATAAATAAACATGTATGTATCAAGATATTGTTGAACAGATGATACTATATCACTGTGATAAATGTTTCTTTGATTTTGTGTTTTGTTAGTTTTATTGATTCATGATTAAGATGGGTTTAGGAGCTAGCCTGTGAGACTTTGTGAGTGCAGATGAACACACTGCCAAATGGCCTCTTATTTTCTTATAAGGACCCTATTGCAAATACATTATAAGCTTGCTACAAGCTTTCATAGGTTAAGGCAATACACTTCAATTACTAATTTCTAAATACTCTAAATCAACTTATTTTACATCGTCGGAAACCCACAGCCTATTGCCCTACGGTTATAGGCCGTGGGCGCAATTCTCGTTTTAATGCATCATACATAAAATATAGTATAACCAATGAAATAGTCTGTTTGAATAGTATCAGCTCTTTTGTGTTGGAGGGATTCTGTAACACTCATTCTTTTTGGCTTAAATTCCTTGCTAGAATCGTTTCGGAATACGAGAGTTTCCCAATAGACTGTCCCACGGTATCTTACGTAGTAGAACGGAGAAGATGCCATGGGTTTCCGATGATATACTATTCATATTTTTATTACTCAGTGATTTATTTAATAGTAACAGTGTTGAAACGTTTAAAATTGTTTAAAATATAGTTTTACATTATATTTTTAATCATAATATACATTGATAACTTTAATGTATTCTTACGTATAATTGTTACTTTGTGTCTTTTACCTTATTAAACTTTATTAGTATGTTGCATTACATTTACATTATTGTATGACGAATTTCATGGCTCTCGGTCAGTTTCATTGAAATAAAACAAGCAAACATTTTCTCTGAATGATATATTCATGCAGATAGAGTGGCTTTAAAGGTCACATGGTCCCACCTCTTTTTAGCCAAGTTGCAAAATTCGACTCTTAATTATACTCCCCACAAACGAGGTGGGGGATATATAGGAAATGCCCTGTCTGTCCGTCCGTCCGTCTGGTTAAGAAGTTCTTAAAGCAGATAACTCCTCAAGTATAAGTGATAGGGCTTTAATATTTCAAACATACATTTTCCATAACAAGTAGATACTCAGACATTTGATGTAGTGACCTTGAACTTTGACCTTATAGTTATATTTTGGAGAAGTTCTTAAAGCATATATTTTTTCACATATAAGTGATAGGTCTTTCATATTTCATACATATAATCACCATAACAAGTACTACATTTTGACACCAAGACATTTGACCTAGTGACCTTGACTTTGAACTTTGACCTTATAGTAATATTTTGGTTCTTAAAGCGAATATATCCTCAAGGATAAGTTATAAGGCTTTCATATTTCATTCACACATTTATCATAACAAGTATTACTCAAAGAAATTTGACCTGGTGACCATGACCTTTTACATACTTTTAATCTACATGTATAAGGAGTAGGGCTTTGATATTTCACATATAGATTCTTCATTTGGAGATCTTTCATTTGATTCCATGACTTTTGACCTAGTGACATTGACCTTTGACCTTCTTTTAAACTATAAGGGGTAGGGTTTGGATATTTCACATATAGATTCCTCATGATGAGATCTTTCATTTGATACCATAACTTTTGACCTTGACCTTCTTTGATCTACTTTTTAATTATAAGGGGTCAGGGCTTTGACATTTTACACAAAGATTCCTCATTACCAGAGCTTTCATTTGATATCATGACTTTTGACTTAGTAACTTTCATCTTTGACATACTTTTAAAGTATTAAGTGGTAGGGTTTTGATATTTCACATATAGATTCCTCATGACCAAAGCTTTCATTTGATATTATGACTTGACCTAGTGACCTTGATTTTGACCATTGACCTACTTTTCAATTATTATAAGGGTTAGGGCTTTGATATTTTACATTATATTTATATAAGCATTTTACCTGGAATGTAGAACTTGTATGAGGGTTTTCAATGTGAAGAATTGAATGCTATGTCATAATTGAATCTGTTTAGACAGAAACGTTCTGCGGGGGACCAGTATAATTCATCACTTTAGGGCATTCCTAGTTTGATGTGAAACAGGCGGGCAGCAGTTGTGCTGGTATCTTGGTGGATTATAACTCTAATATGATAAGATTTAATGCAATGAACTTTAAACACTTTCTCACCATGAGTCAAGGATGAACCCTATTGATTTTGGATTCAAAAGGTTAAAGTTCAAGGTCATAGTACTATGATGATTGAAAATGGTTTCCGGATTATATTAGAGTTTGTATTGCTTTCATCAACATGAAACTTGCTAGAAATATTTCCATTGAGTCATTGATGACTCCTGTTGGTATCCAAAGGTCAAGGTCATAAGACTATGATGATTGTTAATGTTTCCGGATCATATAAGAGTGTGTATTACACCTCTTTTCATGAAACTTGCCAGTTTCCAATGAGTCAAGGATGACCCCTATTGATTTTGGAGTCCAAAGGTCAAGGTCATACTATAATGTATCCATATACCAACCAGAAGTCTCTGACGAGACTGTAGCTCTCCTGGTTGTTTTTTCTAAAACATCAATTTCCTTTCTTTTTTTATAAACCAAGACCATAGGGAGCAGGCGCTTCAACAAATTATAAGTAGCATGACAAAACTACATATCCATTATACTGCAACTATAATAGCACTCATATGATTCATAATATCTGAGATAAAGTACTTCTAAAAAGAATGTCACACCCATTTTCCAAGATCCTAGGGGCCAAGGGCTGCTAGCTCAAATGAACTATCATTGACACATCAAGACTACAGATCCATAATATTGGATAAAGAATTGACTCCCCATCATTAATAGCTTTAAACGAGTAGAGAGCACAACTATATAGGAAAAATTACCACACCCATTTTCAAAGACCCTGGGGGTATAGGGCTAAAACAAAATATCGGGTGCACAACTATGCCACAGACCAATAATTGCAAAAAGAATTAATTCTACATCATTTATAGTGTCAGAGGAGTTGCAAGCACAAGATTATATAGAGTTATATAGGAGAAAATGACCACACCCATTTCTATGACCCTGGGGGTCAGGGGCTCAAACAAAATATATCAGGTGCACAACCAGACCACAGATCCATCACATTGCAAAAAGAATTAAGTCTCCATCATTTATAGTGTCAGAGGAGTTGCGAACACAAGATTACATAGAGTTATATTGGAGAAAATGACCACACCCATTTCTGAGACCCTAAGGGTCAGGGGCTAAAACATAATATCAGGTGCACAACAAGACCACAGACTAATCATATTGCAATAAGAATTTAGTCTCCATCATTAATAGTGTCAGAGGAGTTGCGAGCACAAGATTACATAGAGTTATATAGGAGAAAATGACCACACCCATTTCTATGACCATGGGGGTCAGGGGCTCAAACAAAATATCAGGTGCACAACTAGACCACAGACCCATCACACTGCAAAAAGAATTAAGTCTCCATCATTTAAAGTGTCAGGGGAGTTGCGAGCACAAGATTACATAGAGTTATATATATAGGAGAAAATGACCACACCCATCTAAGACCCTGGGGGTCAGGGGCTCAAACAAAATATCAGGTGCACAACAAGACCACAGACCCATCATATTGCAAGAAGATTTAAGTCTCCATCACTTATAGTGTCAGAGGAGTTGCAAACACAAGGTTACATAGAGTTATATAGGAGAAAATGACCACACCCATTTCTAAGACCCTGAGGGTCAGGGGCTCAAACAAAATATCAGGTGGACAACAAGACCACAGACCCATCATATTGCAAAAAAGAATTAAGTCTCCATCACTTATAGTGTCAGAGGAGTTGTCCGGACAAGATTACATAGAATTTAATGACCACGCCCATTTTCTAAGACCCTGGGGGTCAGGGACTGAAACTAAATGTCAGTTGCACAACTAGACCATGGTCCAAGTAAAATGCAAAAAGAATTAACTTTCTATCTCCAGCAGTTTCAGAGGAGTTGTCCGGACAAGAATTGTTTACGGACAGACGGACGGACGGACGGACGCCGGACGAAGGGTGATCGCATAAGCTCGACTGGTCTGAGACCAGTAGAGCTAAAAATCAGTTCAATATCTAGATCAACATCCAAGAAAAGTCCGGAAAACTGAAAATCTCATTAAATTTGTTAAGTCCAGGGGTCATAACTCCTGTAAAAATATGGGTCAATTGAAACCATACTCGAACTTTATCTGTATTACACTAAGATGTATTCATATAAGGCCATACCAAATAAATTAAATGTTCTTTGGATTTCCCGCACCATATTTTTCAAAATTCAAAAAAATAATATTATAAAAATAAAATGCTCGCCCGCACCACGAAATTTCTGGCTCAAGATTTTTTTAGGGTCGGTTATGACTACTGCAAATCTTAAAGTTTCTAGAAGTCTGAGTTTGTGCAAATTTCGAAGAAAATGATACTTCTTGTGTTAAAAATTATGTTTGGAGCAAATTTGTTGTCCCATCGAAAGTCAAGGAGGGGAGAATGTTCGAAAATCTTTTCCGTAGAGCTATGTGCCAGGCTTCCTAGTCACCAAATTTCTATGGGGATTCCTTTTTGAGTACGAAAAACATCAGAAATGTATTATTGGGGTAACCTATATCAAAAATGAAGTTATTTTACTCGCCCGCACCTTAAAAACTGCAATGCTAAAAAAAAAAAAAAAAATAATTATATTTTCGCCCGCTCGCACCCTTTTTTTCACAAGAAAATCCAAAGAACATTTAATTAATTTGGTATGGCCTAATAGAAATCATTTCAATATCTGCAATACCATGGAGGAAAAGTCCGGGGTCTGAGCTAGAATTTCGTGAAATTTGTTTAGTCCAAGGGCCATATCTCTTGTAAAAATAGGTCAATCGGAACTAAACTCAAAGTTGATCTGAATCACATTGAGACGTACCAAAAACGAGTATATATGCAACAACAACGAAAAATGGAATGGAAACTATAAGTCCCCTCCGGCGAGCCGGTAGGGGACTTAAAAAATACACTAAAGTGAATGCCTGCCACATTGCAGGGCTCACACTGGCTCAAAATTTTGTGTCGCAAGTTTGCGCGATGACACAAAAATTGTGCTGTAGCACAATATTGCGCAATGACAAAGTTGCTGAAAAAACTTTGATTTTTCTCAATAGAGATAGTGTATGTGTTGATTTTTGTGTTTTATTTTCAAGAACATACAAAGTCATATTGTATTAGATTCAACAAAGTCAGAGACTAATATCAACACTACTTCTATGATAACATAGTAAATGCAAAGTATTCAGTAAGTTTGAATTCAATGGCAGTACTGAGTAAGTGACGAGTTCAACTAGACCAACTCAAAAAGTCACAGAATTCTTCATAGATGCCCTCCCATCTAATTAAAAAAATATCCATTGGAGTTTAGGGATTACTTTATTTACAAGGCAGTCGGTAGCTGCAAACATTGTGTGGGCTGAAAGAACTGCAGCTTTGCTTTTAGATTAAGCTATAGTTCTGACTCCCCCCCCCCCCCCATGACTTGAACTCCTTGATAGCAAGGACAGTCTGGAATTTGCTATTGTAGCCAAAGAAAGATGGGCAGACCTTGAATTTTTCCTGGGATGGTGAGGGGGTCCAAGTACATGAATATGATTGTGAAAAACATTAGACATAAAAACGGGTATCATTTTAGGGCATTTCCAAGGTGGCTCCTAAAACTCTCTAGATATGCTCTTGATCATTTATTTAATCTAGCTTGAAAATGGTCCCCTTATATAATCTTTGCTTGTTGTGAAAAAAAAATGTTGACCTGATTAATTAAGGTCGGTGTAGCGGACCCCCCCCCCCCCCCCCCCAAATAAAAGGTCTCAACGTACATGTAACTTATCTGGATGAATATTTCTCATATAGATACATAAGCTATTTGTGGTTTGTTTTCGCAATCACAATGGCATAGAAATAAAATAAGTAATTTTTTCTTGTTCAATAATGAATTCTTCGTCGCCGACTCTTTGTTTCACAGGAGATCGACGCCTATGGCGCAAAATTTAAAGAAAGTAGAGGGGGTGCCATTGTGGGTCCACGACGTCGAGCTCGTATGCTTTTATCCTGAATACAAAGATCTCAAAACCTCGATTTAGATGCTATTGAAGGCTTATTTTTTTATAGTTTTATCGTCAGAACTTGCAGACGTTTTAAAAACGAACGGCGTCAATTTTGCTATTTTGTTTTCCGATACGGAATCGGACATTTTTAAGTTACGTTTCCCAGTTTTAAAATCTAAATTATATTATTCAGTGGTGAAACAAAGAATTGAAAAATAAAATAATTATGACATACTCGTGATGATCTAAACTTCTCAGTGACATCGAAAGATACAAAGTTTGCCGTCCGCCATAAGAAAGTTAAAATACCTTTTCAATAGGAATACTAACGTTGGACAGCTTATCCTCATAATCCAATTATCTAATTAGTAGTGGCTCTCGTGCTACTGGGGCTACCTAATTACCACTGTATTTCACACCTTTTACGGTCACCCGCTTACCTACGTTACACCTGAACGCTTCAACTGCACTTTGGATTACTTAGAATCGATCTATCAATGCCGAATTCGCGTGTTTGTCGGTACTTGAAAACTCATTTTTAGAAAATTCCCTTTGTCGCAAATCGCGATTTTCTGTCGCAAATTTCAAATTTTTGTCGCAAAATGCGACATTTGCGAAGCCCAGCGCGAGCCCTGCATTGGTCATGCCTTGGTACGTACCATCATGATAAAAAAAAAGGAAAAGAAATACAAAATGTACTGTTCACAGAAAACTGCCCTGAACTGAGAAGCAGGAATAAATTAAAATTTTCTCAAATTTCTGTGAAATTTTGCAAAACTTCGATCTTTTTACCCCATAACACACACAAGGTAGGAATTGGAGCTTGCAACTTATTTCATCTGAAAAAGCATAAAAAATACTGTTAAAATACTCACACTTTTCCATTTTTAAAATCATCCATATAAAAGTTATAAAAATTTTTTTCCTATTTACAGTGATTTTTGGCTAAAAAAATCCCAATACTTTCCCCTAAAAACACCACTTTTGCAACGGAAAATTCCATGAGACAGTTTCTATCTGAAAGAGCACAAAAAATGCTACAAAGTTAAGCCGGTTTTGGAGGATCATTAAGGGGGGGGGGGGGGTGCAGCCATACATCTTTCAGAGTTGCAAGGATGAAATAAAAGCATCATAAGATACTTTTTTCATTATTGTTTCGATTCTTTTTTTTTTGGGGGGGGGGGTTAAGTTTTGCATAGTTGGAAGGGGGGGGGGGGCTAAAAAAGAAACTTTCGGAACACAAGATACGTACATGCAATACATCAATAACTTATTAATTTTCCGTTGTTATTTGAATTTGATTGCACTTGGGTTCATCCGAGGCAGTGGACCCTGTCCTTTATCGTCCAGCGGACAATTTATTAATTGTTCTATCATGTGATAGATGAAAAGACGGATTATTTTCTTGAAAGTGCCATATGGCTAGATAGAATCATGAACATTATTACATAATGGGTTCAGTCAGATTCCCGTATTGAAGCGGTATTATTTAGCGAGTCCTGCATGTTCCTTTCGACACAGAGTGTTTTCAAGAAAGATAATGATTATAATTATTGACGTTGGAACGATTTTTCTGGGGATGTTGGAACGATTTTTTACTGGAGGTATCGGACCCCAATTATTTTTCCTATAGTTTCTTATGTAAAATCGATTGCACCACCATTTTTTACTTGAAACTTTAAATATATATCTGCTAGATAGTATCAAAATAAGCTGAAAATGGATTCGTGCACTGGCAAAAAATATCTTTTTAAATCCGAAAAGGGGTATCTGTGGCTCCAATATTCTACAATCTATCAATTTTAGAGCCTCGTAACACATCTGTCGTCTGTAGTCCCGCGATTAGGATAATGCAGTATCATTCAACATGCTGGATTTTTTCCTAACTCTTCTGCGACCCATCGACCTTGAAAAAACCCCGAATCTTCTAATGTAAAAAGAGTTGTAGAAATTAAATGTAAGATGACGAGGGATTAAAATAATCAGGAACTATTTACGTGAATTTATTGTGATCTTGTAACAAAGTTTAAACCCCCCCCCCCTTTCACATATCTATAGATAGAATTGAAATTAATTCGGAAAGTTCTGCCTGTCATGTTTCTGCATGTTTGGGTAATGTAATCGCATTGCGATTAATTCACTTTCCAGTAAAACACACAAGAATATGAGTAAACCGTACTTATCGATCACCTGTCATACCTGAGAAGTGACGTCATTATCTTCGTCGCTCATTAGAGGGCGCTGCAAGCGGAAGCGTTTGGGCTGGACATTTTGATTTCAGTGATGTTTACCTTTGCTACAAAGTGACATTTTGAACGATACATTGCTGATATTTATTGAAATGATCGTAGAGTGAAATGTAAGTCTGTATACCTTAAAGTTTAGAGGGAAATGAGAGCTATCATTGAACACTCTGAAAATTTGAATGTCGCATGCATGTGTTTTGAAATATCTTGCTCTGTTCCTTATCAGTTTCTGAATTCCTACTGCATGTAGGATACCAGGATAAAAGGAAATCCTTATTAGAAAGCTCAAAACATTAAACTGGATGATGGCAAGGCATTTTGTCGTGCAATGATGTTTGAAAGTTGAACAGGGCACTCTTTGTGCAAACTCTTTACAGTACGTACGTACTTAATTACTAACCCATAAATCAATAATGTGAGCAATCACATGTACATTATCAAAATCACCGTTCACGTAAACAAACGTTATCAATTAATTGGCTTTTTAATTAATATTGAGTTTGCACCCATGGTTGAAGGCACAGGCACTTGTTTAGTAGTGATTTATATATAAGAAGGACCAAAGAGTTTAATAAGGGAATTAATTGTCCTGCATGTCAGTGTTCTCCCCAGAAATTTCAGATAGCATGGTGCTAAGTCTTCGCGGTGCACCTTGGGTTGGGATGCGCCATTGCGCGTTGCATCATTGCGCGTTGCATCATTGCATACTGTTTCATGTGTTGCTGCTTTTTTACTAAACTGTTCAAAATAATTTTGATAATGAAAGAAATGTGTTAATAATACTACATTCTTATCTACATGCCAATTATCATTAAATAATAGACAGTGAGATCATTGGTGTTCTCTTTGTAAAAAGAGATTCATGACAGTTTTAAAACTCAAATAGTTTTGGGCCTTTTGAGAAAATTATCTTGAGACTGTATCATGACCATAACTCCAGGTAGCTAAGTGTAAGAATTTGGCATATTACACTGATTTGGAAGGAAATTCTATGAATGGGCCATTTTCCATGATTTTCTAAAATATCAATGGGCCATTTTCCATGATTTTCTAAAATATCAATGGGCCATTTCTTCAAAAAAGTACTAAGTTTTCAATGGTTCATTTTGCAAATTAATGGGACTATGGTGCATGTCCTCTGTCCTTCCTAATCACTGATATTAGTGAATCTAAGTGTGTTATGGAAAGGGTGACTAACCTCAAGTTCTGAATTTTTGGTTCAGGGAAAGGGCAGCTTTCACCTTTTAATAAAGGTTGAAAATTATCTTTATACAAATTCCTACTATTCCTACTTGAAAAATTGGATATAAATATGGAAACATTTACCCCCCCCCCCATCCTTATTAGCCATTGCAATATTCTTTTGGGTAATCTCTGGCAATGAAAGCTGACAATTGTTCTACTTTGCCAACAGTATGGAGCAAACCGCCCCCCCCCCAAGAAATCAAGATCTATTTTGTAATTATGTCAATCGTATAAAAATCCTTCTATATCGCGCTCCGACTCATCAATAAAACGATGGTCCATGCACCATGTTGTGTTTTGGTGATTATCTAAACTTCTTATTGACTAGATTCAAGCAGGGACGTTTATATAAAATAAACAACAATAAACAAACAAAAATACGAACGTACCGACTCGTCATTTATTCAAAGTAGAATGATTTGCGCGAGCGAGATAACCTCTTTCTTTCATATCTTGTAAAAGCGGCAATTATTTTTTATGACAAAACGGCGAGGTCGGGTAATATGTCGAACAGTAAGACGGATTAAAAACATATTTTAATGACATCTGATATACCGTATTTCTATTACGCTGTAACTAAATGACACGTGCCGGTCAACATGATCTAACGATTATACATGTAGATGAAAACGTTTTCATGAACTACGTTATAGAGTGGTCGTCTTTTGTTGGTCACTCGATAGACGTTGACAACGCAGTTATTTTAAATGTCCGATAGATTGACGTGCGCCATAGAAGCCAGACACGTTCTCAGCTCAGGTAAATAAAGCTTGCGGGGGGTTACAAGACGTTTAACACTTCGGGTTGTAAACAGCCGGGGCTAATTAACCGGGAAAGCGGCTGTTAAATCAATCAATTAACGCAAAGGGGTACACAAAATAGTTAATACACGAATTTTTAGGGGAAAAAATATAGCATGGCGGCCGTAAAATATAGCGTGGTGCTAATCCCGATAGCGTGGCGGTAAATCTCGGTAGCGTGGCGGGGCCGCCACGCTAAAACGGCCTGGGGAGAACACTGCATGTTTAAAATTTTTAAAATGGGACATTTTCTTATCCAATGTGCCATGTAAACTTTTTCAAATGTTGCATCCAAATTACAGATTAGAAACTTTCAATGTATGGTTACATTTAAATTTTATAAGGATCATTTAGCAATGAGTTGAACATAGTCATATAAAATAAAACAGTAAATATATAAGAAACATTATATACTGCCTACTACTGGCTTGTAACTCGTTAAATTTCTTGTAAAAGTCAGGAATTGAAATGAAGGGTAAATATTTCACAGAAAACTAGATTCCATTGTTTTGCTGTTGGACCCATAAAAATATTACATAAAATCTTTCTGGCAATATCAGTTGTCATAAAACATTTACCTTTAGACAACAGAAATTACTTGAATTTTACATACACCATTACACAACGACAGTTTATCATGATCAGGAAAATATTTAGACCACCGTTTTTGTGTTTACCTGTAGCTAAATGTGATTTTTTTTTTTATTATTTAGATACGTCTTAAAATATACAAAAAAGATCATTCAACAATTCACATTGTGCGGTTGATAAGCTAATATTATATGTTGACCAGCTGTGAACAAGCTGGGTTTTAATTTTGACGAGTAAAATTCTACATGTCATGACTAAACCACTTCTCTTTTATAAACATTTTTTTCCAAATGTCTAATTTCAAACCTTACGGGTGGTTTGTACAAAAAATGAGTAGATTTTGCTGCACCATTTGGGCGCACACATTACATTTAAAAGAATGGGACATTCTTATCGTCATTGCGTATGGCGCAATTCCTTCATAATCACTTGTTTAGTGCCCCCCTCCCACTCTATCATATTCACACCCAGTAGTTGTAAGTACCCTAAGCCAGGACTCGCACCCTGGTCCTCCACTCTGTTGTCCAGTACGTCACAGCTAGTGAGCTAGACTACAGGTAAACGCACCAATGCTCGGACATATTGATACATGTATGTTTTTCTCAATTTTAATAGAATACATTAGAAAAAATGCCAATGATATGATTAAAACATTGTCAACCAGTTAAGAAAACTTCTTAATTAACTTTTTTGAAACTTGGATCAGCGGATTAAGTTTGGGGAACTCTTCAATGGAGTACAAAAGAGATTGATATTTGACAAAATCCGTACCAATGCTCGGAAATCCGTACCAATGCTCGGACACCTAGCTTTATTGCTTATAATAATCAAGCAAATGAAAAACAAAAGTAATTTACACTGAAAATGATTCAATATCTAATGGAATTTTTAAAGACAATCGCACATAAATCATCCAGTTCTTTGATTTCATTGTTTGAATACTGGTAGAAGATGTTAACATTGCATTCTGAAAACGAGAAACTTTAAGTGGAAGCGAGAAAAGTAAGAAATTTGTTAATGAAAATGTATTAGTTATGAAATTAGTATTTGATAACCTTAAAACCAAGCAATTTTTTTTGTGAAGAATTAACGAACGTGACTCTCAGTCAACCCATTAGAGCCAAATACACTAGGTGTCCAAGCATTCATGGTAGTGTCCGAGCATTGGTACAATTAGTCTAAAGGGACATCCTGATAGCTCAGTCATTAAGGATACTGAACTATTGATACAATACCTGCACTACAGAGACTACATGTACTACAGCCTTTCTTTGAGGCACTATGGTGTGCCCCGCTGTTTGGCCACTCTCTTACAAATGGTAATATTCTGCGGTCCTTCCTGAGCAGATTATGCTGGTCCACACTCACCAATTCTTCACCTTGTCCTCAATGAAGTAGTTACAGGTACATGTACCCAGCCAGGACTTGAACCCCTGTTGTTCTCCAGTATGTTACAGAGTGAGCTAAACATGCTAAAGGCCAGTTAAGGGACATCCCGATAGCTCAGTCACTACATTAGTCATACTGAACTATTGGTACCTGCATTACTGGAACCACTACATGTTTCTTTAATCCTCCCAATGTTTTCTGACAACATAACTCAATGTTCTATATGCATGATACATCAAAGGAAAGCTAGAATATTGTTATTTCTTCCTACATAAAAAGTTTTTATATCAACTGTCACTGATATGTTCACTTCAACCTGTTTTTCTTCAATTGTTTGCTTTCATTCTGGTCGCCCTATACAGATGTATAATTCCGGCATCATTAGCTCTACTGGTCAAAGACGAGTCGAGCTGATGTGATCACCCTGTGTCCGGCCGTCTGTCTGTCCGTCCGTTAAATTTTCTTGTGAGCGCGAATCCACTGAATCTTTGAATAGTACAAAATCAATTCTTTTTGCAATATAATAGGCCTGTGGTCTAGTTGTGCACCTGATACATTTGTATTTTATTTTAGCCCCTGACCCCCAGGATCTTGGAAAATGGGTGTGGTAATTTTCTCCTATATAACTCTATGTAGTCTTGTGAGCACCAATTCTCAGAAAGTATAATTGATAGAAAGATAATTCATTTAGCATTATTCTCAGGCTGTGGTTTAGATGTGCCATGATATTTTGTTTGAGCCCCTGACCCTCAGGATCTTGGAAAATGGGTGTGGTCATTTTCTCCTATATAACTCTATGTACATGTAGTCTTGAGAGCACCAATTCTCAGAAAGTATAATTGATAGAAAGATAATTCTTGTGGCATTATTCTCAGGCTGTGGTTTAGTTGTGCACCTGATATTTTGTTTGAGCCCCTGACCCTCAGGATCTTGGAAAATGGGTGTGATCATTTTTTCCTATATAACTCTATGTAATCTTGTGAGCACCAAATCTCAGAAAGTATAATTGATAGAAAGATAATTGTATTTGCTTTATTCTCAGTCTGTGGTCTAGATGTGCACCTGATATTTTTTTTGAGCCCCTGAGCCCCAGGTTCATGGAAAATGGGTGTGGTAATTTTCTTCTATGCATGTATAACTCTATCATGTAATCTTGTGAACACCAGTACTCTGAAAGTATAATTGATAGAGAGTTAATTCTTTATCCATTATATTAATCATTCTGTGGTCTTGTATTTTGTCTGAACCCCTGATCTCAGGGTCTTGGAAATGAGCCCCTAATCTCAGGGTCTTTGAAAATGAGTGTGGCACTTAGTTAGATTTAAGCAAACAACCAGGAGAGCTTCAGTCTCACCAGAGACTTCTGGTAAAAACTCAGTATGGAAGCCGGCGTCAGAAAAAGAGGGAAAAATTAAGCCTTAATTGGTGTAACAAATCTTCTTGTGATTGCAAAACCAATTCATATGATTATATAATGAATATGTGTCCAAACAACCTTTGTGTTACATGTATTTTGTATGTACATTTGTATCTTTACATAAATAAAATAATGTACAGAAACAACAATGTGCCAAAAAGTGCTGTGTCCTGAATATTGTACATGATTTGCATTGATTTATATTGGAAATTTGTTAGATATCCTACATATAATTTCAGTGAAATTTTGTTTTGTAGAAACAAGAGAAATGGGAGAACCTGGAACAGAGAAGAGGGGCAAGCACCAAGTACGCCCTATCAAATCCAGGGTGTGCCGAGTTGTTCTATTAGATGATACAGAATTTGCTACAGATGTTGATGTGAGTCTCTATATGTACTTACTTTAAACATTTACCATGAACCAGTATTGTTTTACCTTCCTTATCTTGTGCAATGCCAATGGAACTCAAACTTCAGAGAGTTTGCTTAGATTACTGAAAATAATGACAGGAGAAAGATCCTGGAAAACACTTGAAATTTTTTAAGTATCTATATAACTGTGGCGTATCACGTGATATGCAAATGATATGTTCCATGAACAGAAAATTTTGTATACATCCGTGCACCATATCATACCGGTAACATGTGATGAGCATTGAAAAATTTCTGTTTAAGTGTTCTCCGAATACATGTCTATTCTTGACAAGAATAGTTTACCATCATATAATTGATGATAATGGCCATATGATAGTTCTAAAGTAAATTCATATAAAATAGATTTAGACAGTATTTACTTGGTTTAATCAAAGGGGATTCCCGTGGAACATATCATTTGCGTATCACGTGATACGCCACAGTGTACAAAAAATGTATATAGTACTAAAGGAAAAAAAAATGCCCAAATATGAGTTTTTGAAAACTTCAATGAAATATCGAACATTTGGGGATTTTTATCATGTTTATCGGTCCAAATAAATTAGTTATATAGTGTGAGGTTTTATCGCACCAAAAAAATTTTTATCGGCAGATCTGATTAAACTTATACTTTTCCTAAACTTTGAATGTGCTTCTGTGTTATATGTACCTGTATTATAGAGTAGTATTAACTGTTTCTGGTGCATGTTATTGGAATTGTCAGTATTCCCTTCAAAGTTGGGTACACACGTTCATGCTGCGGCAAGGGTATCCAGGTGTGGTGGCACCTTATAAAGGCCGTTGGAAATACGGACAATCCAAGCAGTACATAACTATACAACCCTCCTGCATACATGCATACACCACATACACAAGTGGAGGGTGGGCATTAAAATGGGGTAGTACTCCGCCCCTTAAATAATAGAAGGGGCTATGAGGCACCCCAGAGGGGAACGGCCTGGCTAGAGTACTCTGTAACGGGCAGTTGGCGAATGAGTTCCCCGCAATATAACATCGATACACCCAACTGACCCAATAGAGGGTTGCCAGGTGCCCAAACAGGAAGAAAAAGAAAGGAAGAAGTTTTCACAGGCTTGGTATACCTGCACTTCTTTGTAAGAAGACAATTTCATTTTCATGAGTACCTGGTAACATGAATTGCTTTTACCATGTGTTTACAACTTTTATGCTGAAGAGCTACTGTAACATTTTTCTCTCATATTTTATAAAATTGTTGTTGAATTTGGCATTAACAGGCTTCAACATAATCTTCTTTTTAATACAGTGATCAATACAAGATACAGTGAAGTGTCTGAAAGAAAAATATACATTTCTAAGAAATGTTTAAAAGATTTAGCCCAAGTAACCTGGCAGTAATTGAAACCCAAGGATAATTGGTACCTGATGATTGATAACAAATTCTTTTCTTTTAACAGAAACGAGCAGTTGGACAAATCTTGATTGATAAAGTATGTAAGCATCTAGACCTTCTGGAGATTGATTATTTTGGTTTATCATACATAGATCCTAGTACAGGATTAAAGGTTAGTTGTTTGTTAAATTATAATACATAGATTTTAGTGCAGAATGAAAGGTTAGCTGTCTGTCATAGATTATATCATACATCAATCCTAGTACCGGATTAAAAGTTAGTTGTCTGTTAAATTGTAATACATAGATCGAAGTGCAGAATGAAAGGTTAGCTGTCTGTCACTGATAATGTCATACATTGATCCTAGTACAGGATTAAAAGTTAGTTGTCTGTTAAATTATAATACATAGATTGTAGTACAGAATGAAATGCTAGATGTCTGTCACTGATAATGTCATACATCAATCCTAGTACAGGATTAAATGTTAGTTGTTCGTTGAATTATAATACATAGATCGTTGTGCAGAATGAAAGGTTAGCTGTCAGTCACTGATTATGTCATACATTGATCCTAGTACCGGATTAAAAGTTAGTTGTTTGTTGAATTATAATACATACCGGTAGATTGTAGAACAGAAGTCTGTCATAGATAATGTCATACATTGATCCTAGTACAGGATTAAAAGTTAGTTGTTTGTTGAATTATAATACATAGATCGTAGTACAGAATGAAAGGTTAACTGTCTGTCATAGATTATATCATACATCAATCCTAGTACAGGATTAAAGCTTTTGATAGATGTCTCTCATAGATCATAAATATATCCTTGTACATGATTAAAGATTGGGGGTCTGTCATGAATTACACATGTCATATATATATATCCTAGTAGTACAGGATCAAAGGCTAGATTTCTGTCATTGATTATCATACATTGGAAGAAGACTAACAAGGGACCTAAAGTACATGTACATGTATTAGTGGCGTACATGTAGCGTGGCAAATATAAAGTGGATGCTTTTCATTATATAATGGATCTTGATATACCTCAAGTAATTCTTGGTAAATGCACTGGTTTGGGTCCAGTAGGGTTTTGTCAAGGCCAAGGGAAGTAGAGAAACAATTTGTAGTGGTGCTTTTGTGCTCTTTGGTTCACAATGTTCGAAACAATCTTGTGAAAAATGTACTTTTTGCTCAGAAATATGAAGAATGAATCTGTATGAGTAGAGAAGATTTTATTTTGAAAATGATTGAAATTAAATGTCTTGATAGTTTCAGTTGGTACCAAACTTTGCGATCATGTGACCTTGACCATGACATTTGACCTACATTTGATAAGCTTTAAACATTAGCTACGGTTATAGGGTTCATATTTGGCATGTGTGTTCCTAGTGACAAGACCTTTTTGTAAGAACCAAAATTTTTGATCTATTAAAAAAAATTTAAACTTTATTTATTTTACAACGTTTAACAAACAAGTTACACAACTTATATTAATGTCTCACGTTGGCTCAGATGTTGGCGTGAGGGGGTCCAAGGAGCAGGAGGAAACTGGAGTACCCGGAGAAAAACCTCCTACCGAGTGGGAGGACCACCTACCCTCCCACATAATTTTTGATCTATTGATCATTGACCTAAATTTGAAAACCTTAAACATTAGCCCTATATAATAGATAATACTTCACATAAGGGTAGAAATGTGCAAGCCTAGACCCTTTCTAACTTTCTCAACTGACTACTTTGACTTAGACAATTTCTTCTGAATGGTACATTTGTAAGTGATATGTCTTTCAATTGTGAAATTTTCATATGTGTATTCCTAATGACATGACCTAACCGGTATTACTGGTACATGTACCATGACCTTGTGACCTTGGCTTTTGATTTTGACCTACTTTTTAGCTCACCTGAGCAAAGCTCAAGTGAGCTATTGTCATAGCGTGCCGTCCGTCGTCCGTCGTCCGTCGTAAACTTTTCACATTTTCGACTTCTTCTCCAGAACAGCTGAAGGGATTTTGATGAAACTTGGTGGGTAAGAAGTACTCATGGTCCCCTACAAGTGTTGTTGTTTTTCGTCCGGATCCGTCAATAGGTGGCGCCACCACAGCCAAAAGTAGGTCACGGGGGGTACCCTCCTTTGACAAACTTCTTCTTCAGAACCGAAGCATGTATCGACAAACCGAAAGCATCAGGATGATCTAGAGAGATGTCTTAAGAAGTGTTGTTATTTTTGGTTCCACTTCGAAGTCAAATTTTTGACGCGTTTTTGACGTCTTTTTGGACTTAGTCAGAAATGCACATTTTTGCACTATTTCTTTAAATAACTCAATAAGTGTATGATTTTACACACTCATTTACTGCATATTTATCATATTTAACTTACTTAATGCTTTGATATGTATTTTATTCTAAAATTTAAATTTTTTTGATTTTTTATTAATTTTTTTCTTATGTGAAAAGGAAGGGGGAGGGGTGATTTTCATACATATTCAACTTCTTCTCCAGAACCACTGAACAGATTTTCATGAAACTTGGTAGGAATGAAGTACTCATGGTCCTCTACAAGTGTTGTTGTTTTTCGTCCGGATCCATCAAAAGGTGGCGCCACCAGAGGCAAAAGTAGGTTACGGGGGGTACCCTCCTTTGACAAACTTCTTCTTCAGATCCGAAGCAGGTATCGACAAACCGAAAGCATCAGGATGATCTAGAGAGATGTCTTAAGAAGTGTTGTTATTTTTGGTTCCACTCGGAAGTCAAATTTTTGACGCGTTTTTGACGTCTTTTTGGACTTAGTCAGAAATGCACATTTTTGCACTATTTCTTTAAATAACTCAATAAGTGTATGATTTTACACACTCATTTACTGCATATTTGTCATATTTAACTTACATAATGCTTTGATATGTATTTTATTCTGAAATTTTATTTTTTTGATTTTTTATGATTTTTTTTCTTATGTAAAAAGGAAGGGGGGGGGGGGGGGTGTTGATTTTCATGCATTTTCTGTTTTTTTTTTCTATAACCACTCTTCAGATTGTCATGACAATTTGTAGGTATGAGGTACTCATGCATGGTACCCTACAAGTGAAAGAATTTTGTCAAGATATCAACTTTTGCATTTTTAAGAAATATTTTTTAAGATTGTACATAGGTATAATGTATGTTTTCCATGCCCAATGGACCCATGGGGAGTGGCTTCAAACCCCGGCGGGACCCCAACAATTTTTAGCTCACCTGAGCATTGCTTTGATATGTATCTTATACTAAAATTTTAATTTTTTGATTTTTTATAATTTTTTTTTCTTATGTGAAAAGGAAAGGGGGGGGGTGATTTTCATACATATTCAACTTCTTCTCCAGAACTGCTGAACAGATTTTTATCAGTATTTTTTTCAATCATGAATAGATATGTTTACTGTGCACATTGACCCAAGGCTTGTGGGTTCAAGTTCTGGTACTTCTTTTATCTATATCAGGAATTTTTCAGAACTCATGTATGCAAGAGTTGTCTTTCTTTAATATAGATATAATCGATTCATTTGAATGTTATATATTTTAAATTATTAAATGAGTATGCAAAAGGAAATTAAATAATTCAAAAAAGAGGAATAAGTATTTTCAAATTCATCTTGTGAAGACTTAGATATATAACTTTGAAATTAAAATATTGAGAGCAGCTCAAAATATTAATGTAAAAACAGAACTTCACATTTACTTAACGTAGTGAAAGGAGGGGGAGAAGGCTGTAATTTATTAGCAGGATTTTGCTTTAGCTTCTTTATAACTGTCTGTCTCGGGTTACTTAGATTACTCAAGAAGAAGGGGGAGATGATTTTCATACATATTCAACTTCTTCCCCAGAACCGCTGAACAGATTTTCATGAAACTTGGTAGGAATGAAGTAATCATGGTCCCCTACAAGTATTGTTGTTTTTTGTCCAGATCTGTCAACAGGTGGCACCACAACGGGCAAAAATAGGTCATGGGAAGTACCCTCATTTGACAAACTTCTTCTTCAGAACGGAAGCATGTATCCACATACCGAAAGCTTCAGGATTATCTAGAGAGATGTCTTAAGAAGTGTTGTTAATTTTTGTTCCACTCTGAAGTCTGGTTATTTTCCTCTTACAAACTTCTTTTTGTTTGATGTGCTTAGTTTACGTAGTTTTCAGGTGAGCGTTGTGGCCCCTGGGCCTCTTGTTTGTGTTACAACTTTTATTCATACTGAACAAAAAGCTTCTGATGGGGGCATTCATGTCTCACAAACACATCTTTTTCTGTAAACTAAATCAAAAAGCATTTGATCAGCCTGTCATGTTCTGACTGTATAATGTGATAAGAAATTAAAAATTGTGTATAGTTTACTTTATTTATCCTTCTTGACAATAACATCTACCTTTTAGGAGAAATTGAAATGAAAATGATTTCTTTTGTATTGAAGTTGTGATGTAAATTTTATTTCCTATATGTCTATAAAGATTTTTTCCGTTTACTGACCTATACACAAAACCGTAGTTTATTTCTGTTTTCAAAAGAAGTTTTTGAGAAATTTAGCCGTAGCCCCAATTAGAACGTCAGCATTTAACAATGAGGACAGAATTATAGCCTTCGTCCTATCATTATAATGGTTAATTCACACGGCATAAAGGGGGTCGTGGGAATCCTTCATTACCCAGTTGTTACCTTTTACCTGGCTACGCTTGAGTAAACTAGTGAATTGGTCCTATTCTTTACACATGTAGATTTATATTTCATTGAGGTAACAGTCACATTGAATTTGAAAACTCTGTATAAATGATGCAATGCAGTCAACCTTATCTGATTTGGAATCTTATTTGCCGGATACAAATTATCTGTTAGTTTTGATTGTGATCTCTACATGTCAAATTCTGAAAATAGATTTAATCCCTCTTCTCTGTTCCTGCATGATGCATTGATGATTTACACATAGTCTATTGTTTGTGAGGAATCTAGAGTCTAATTTTAAGATCTCTACCCTCCATGGTTCTCGGTAGTTCTTATGTTTATAAAGCTTTGTTCCAGCTCATTTAATTCAGACAAATATTCAGTTTCAAAGTAGCTGTTTTGAAAATCCTTTTCAGATATGTACAGATCATTTAAGATTTCTTTAACATGTTTACAAAATAGGTCTTTCAAAGTTGTATATGGAAATTTCTCAATTACCAGTACTGGCATCATGTGTAGCTCTTGTTGGTCACAGACCTGTCAGTATGTTTAGCTTAAGTTATACAATATCATTTGATTTGTCATCTGTCTGTCTGTTTCTTCCATCAGTGTAACAAATTGTAGAGATTTAGTTCTTAGTAGGTACTTTTAATCTTTGCTTAGTTTAGTTTTGGGTCTCTCTCCTCAATGATATTTTAGCATTGGCTCCAACAGGCTTATTTGCTTGAAATTGGTGTACATGAATATATGATAAATGAATTTTCAAACTCTGAATTTTGAATGAAAATGATCATCTATTTGTATCAAGATTTGTTGCTGAAGATATTCAGTACAAAAAATGTATATAATTTTTTTTCTTGCAGATGTGGTTGAATAATGAGAAGAAAATATCAAAACAGTTAAAAGGTAAAGACATGGGAAATTTCTATTCTACATGTAGTATACATGAGTGATTTGACTTTTTATGTTTTGGTGAATACATTTTTGTATTTATTTGCGTACATGCATATGTGTTTTATACAATTTTGACGTTATTGTTGTGAACTATAGAAGTCACACAGTACTAAGTAACTTAAAGATGATCACCAAACTATCATATGAGTTACTCATAATGAGATCATATCACCTATTTGGTTTTAAGGTTAAAGGTCAAGATTGCAACATTTTGTAATGACCAAATATTGTGAATATTATTTTCAGTCACAGAAAACATGAAAAATCTTCAATCCATGAAAATGACACCATTTGATTTTTAAGGTCAGGGAAGTAAGGTAACTGTCTGACATTCATGGTCAGGAGTGTAACCAAAAAAAAAGGACTCTATCAATTAAAGATTTACTTTGAATTATCATCAAACTTTGTGTGCAAGTTGTCCTTGATGAGTGACCATACTCTTTTAATTTCATAGGAATAAGAATCAAATTTGATGGACTATTCGCTATTTTTGAAAACCAGAGTTACTTCCCATTTGAGACGGTATCTGACGTAGACTGATTATGACATCATCAAATTCTATGAAAACAGTCCTAAAAGTCTGGGAAATGACGATATAAAATCGACATTACCATACCATTTTCATGATGTCACAATGGTTTTACGTCAGATACTGTCTGTAAGGGGAAAAAACTCTGTATTCTGCAAAGACTCAATACTATTAAGTCTACAGTTTCTCTTTGCATTCATTGTCATCTTTCTTTATTGCTTACTGAAGATTATGGTAAGTTTTTAAAATAGTGTTGTGGATTAAAGATAAATTTTTTCAATATTTTGATATCTTCTTTTTTTTTTCAAGTATTTCATATTGAGTAATTTGATATTGGGCAAAAGTTCTTCATACTCCATTTGATTTTTTCATACAATGTAGATCAAGTTTTTGTCACAAATGTATATGGATGACATGTGTATTATTGTAGGGATGCAATGGAACTTTAATTTTGAGATCAAGTTTTACCCTCCAGACCCTCAGCTTCTTCATGAGGACCTTACCAGGTAAATTGAATTGTAACTTACATTTTAAGCCTTCCTTTGTGTAAGCTTTAAGGTATCTTACAAAATATATTTACACACGATTTGACTTTCATAAGGTTTTTAAACCAATACATGATACAAGATACTTTAATACCAATTTTAGTCCAGCTAAAGGCATATACATGCATTACATGTATGAAAATGTCCCACAATTTGGAATAAGATGAACTAATAGTAAAAGATGATCTTATGTATGAGTAGATATAGGACTCTTATATAATATGAGGAATTTGTTGTACGTATGAACTGAATTTGCAGAGTAAAAGACATTCCCACAGAATAATTTACTTTATTTTTTATGTGTTTCACAGGTACCAGCTTTGCCTTCAGATCAGGAAGGACATTGTCACCGGAAAGTAAGTCCATCCGTCCATCCATCTATCCCTCTGTTCCTACTGCATCGTGGCTGAAATATAGACTAAAATATCTTCAAACTTACCGTGTAGATATCTTATAGCAAGAGCTTGATTTATTTTCAAGGTCAGAGGTTCATGGTCAAGGTCATTTTGGCAAGAAAAAAAGTCATTTCAAGTTTGCTTTTAGATGAACTATTTTTTTTATGCCCCAGGAATTAGAGATCGGGGTCATATAGTTTTTGGCCTGTCTGTCTTTTTGTTTGTTTGTCAGAGGCAAAAACTTAAATATTTGGTATAACTTTTGAATGGTAGGTGAGGGGACTTTTATATTTCACATGTGTTTTCCTTGTGACAAGACCTTTCCATTGATACCAAAAATTTTGACCTCATGACCTTGACCTTTAACCTACTTTTGGAAAGCTTTAACATTGGGCATAACTTTTGAATTTAGGGTGATGGGGCGCTTTTAAATTTCACATGTATTATTCTAAGTTGAGAACATCTATCAGCATAAAACTTTATAATCTTATCTTGTCCGTTTGTAAAAGGAATGAGTCAACCTTTCTTGGCACAAGAACATACATCACAGATATGACAATTGAATATGTTTATGCTGTTGTAGATTACCGTGTTCTGTAGTCACGTACTCGCTTCTGGGTTCCTTTACGGTACAGTCAGAACTTGGAGATTTCGATGTAGAGGAGTTTGGACCAGGAGTTGAGTACATCAGAAAAATGAAATTTGCTCCAGCCCAAGACAGGGAACTTCTTAAAAAGATAGCAGATCTACACAAAACTCACAAGTAAGTTGTTGCAGAAATATTTATTAGATCTTTTTGATATACAGAGTTACTCCCCATCTAGGATAGTGTCTTACGTAATGTGATTGGGACATCGTCAAATTCTGTGCCAGATTCAGGGAAAACATGCTTCAAGTACAGTGTTTCTAAATGAATTTCATTACATCACAATGCATTTACGTTGGATACCGTATTAAAGGGGAAGTTACTCTGATTTTCAGAAGACAGAATTAATACAAATTAAGTAAAATATATGATAGAAAAGATGAGAATCATACATGTATATAAAAAATATGCTGTTATAGGTTTATGAAACTATCATATCTCCAACTAGTTTTGACCAATGTTGAGCTAGTTTCAGTATGAGTGTCAGGTGATGTTTAATGTTGACAAGGAAGTAGAAGCAATTGTTCTAAAGAAGAACTCCTGAGAAAAATTCAATTGTATTATTACAATTATTTACTTGCAGGGGGCAAACTCCAGAGGAAGCTGAGTTGAACTTCTTGGAACATGCTAAGAAGTTAGCTATGTATGGTGTGGAAATTTTCGATGCTAAGGTTGGTTATCTTAAATATGAACGTAGGCTTTGAAAGTTTATAAGCCATACATATATTTTATGTGAAGATGATCAATTTACAATAATTGTAACTTTTTCAAAGAAATCTTGTTGTTATGTGGAGTAACTCCACATTTCAAGATCATATTTGACATGTTCTCTGTGTCTATAATAATGAAAACTAATTGAATGTTAGTTCAATATGATAATGTGAAAAGAACTAATATAATGGTTTTACCCTTGTACATTTAGTCAGTACTACCCTGATGAGTAAATCATTCAGTGTAAAAATAGACTCGATGGATTATACATGTATATGGATTTACATATAATGGCTGTAATACCAGTTTTAAAAAGAACCTTGTATGGACACTTTATGGAATACTGATGACTCCTTAATCATGTTAATGTTGATGAATACCTTACATTTTGAAATTGCGAAAGTACTGATACATGTTATCTTTACAATGGAATGATGATTGATAATGCATGTATATGATGTTTTGTTTTATACCAGGATGGAGAGGGTATTGACATCCAGCTGGGTATATGTGCTAGCGGTATTCTGGTGTTCAGGGAAAAGTTACAGATAAACAAATTTGTTTGGCCTAAGATTCTCAAAATGTCGTACAGAAGGACAAAGTTCTACATAAAACTCAGGACTGCAGAGGTAATGAACAAATTGGGCTGTCTCCATCCTCAGTATTGAACTGCTATACTGCCAAATAAAAGTAGAAATTATTTATGAAATCTTAGAATTTCAGATTTGATTTTGTTTCGTAATCCATGAACTATGAAAAGTAAAGATTTACATGTATATTGTTCTAGTTAAATCAAAGCCTGTCAAAAAAAAGAAGATGAAGATAATTGGGCGATCTGTACACTTACATGTATATGAATTATTTTCATTTATTGATGGCATCTATTTTAAAACAGTTTGATGACTTCCAAACACTCGTTGGCTTCAAGTTTCTGTCATCAAAGCATGCAAAAAGAATGTGGAAGTTTTGTGTGGAAAACCATTCATTTTTCAGGTAGTACCATTTTAGTTAAGTTTGTCGAGTATGATGTGAAAGTATAAGTATGCAGACCCAAAATTTCTTTTTTCCATACTAACATACATGTATAAACCCTGACTGCAACGTATAGTCTTACACGTAAATTTTACTGTAACCTTGTCCATAATTAAAACGGAAATATTTTTCTATACCCAGAAGATAGACAGTCAAAATGTTACATTATCATAAACTGTGTATGTCTGTACAATAGGAATCGTGAACCTGATTCACCAGGTACCAGGCGGACAGTACTTAGGTTTGGCTCTCGATTTCGGTACTCTGGTCGCACACAGTTTCAAGCCAGACAAGCCATGCAGACGGTAGATCGACCTTCTCCATATTTCGATAGGAACTACAGTCAGCATGGAAAGAGAGCCACGTATCATGGCAAAACCAAACATCAAAGAATAGAAGATGGTTTGTTTATGGATTTTAAAAGTAACATTTTCTTCAATTTATACCTTTGCATGCGAATTTAAAGCTAACCTTAAATTTTATATTAGGATGGACTTCTTAAAATGAAAAGATCAATATACAAGAGCCTGTCAAAAACTAAAGCATATTTCTTTGATCATTGATCTTTTCAGAAAATGGCAGATTACATGAAATAATTTTAAGTATTGAATGTAAAAATGGTGTATTTTAAAAGAAAAAAAAAAGAATTTTAAGATACAGGTCAATCACATGAATCATATATAAATGATGTGAAATTATTTTACAGAGATGTTCAAACCCCGTCCTCCACCTATCACAAGGGATCCTCCTATGTTTGACCAGAATGACGTAGACAGAAAACCAATCCCAGAACCAGAAATCAGGGATGAAGAGGATGTTTTCGAGCATGAGGAGGAGCCTGAAAATAGAAAGAGTAGAATGGAGAAAATCCATGGTATACGCACCCCATTGGCAGCAGTCATGAAATCCGATCATGCAGAGAACAACAATGTAGAGCAGACACCACCTCGTGCACGGGATTATGACGACGAGGAAGATGATAGCTTCAACAAGCCTCCTCTTGAGGAATCTATGGTACGTACACGTCATAGTTACCCAGATGGCTTAGCAAGGGGTGGGAAAAGGGAAAAGCATGACATAGACTCTATAGGTGCTAATACTAACACTAACAAAAGCAATATTATAAATCAGCGTGGTGAGAAGAGGCAGCATGGAAGACGTGGTCGCTCAAGGAGTCAGAGTCAAGGGAAGAAAGTTTATTTCGATGAAGAAAGTTTACAGAGTGCTAGTTCTCATATTAGTCGAAGTGATAGTGAGCTAGGACCTCAAAAACGCAAGACTTCTATTGAGAGACAATTTCAGAAGAAATCAGAGAGACGACGACCAACAAAGCAAGTTACTATAGAGTATAGGGGAACTCCAAATTATCATGGTCCTCTGTCATCTAATGTAGAAACAGAAAGAAGAATGTATGAGATAGGAGATGGTTCTTTACATAATAGAAGTGAAATTAGTGTTGATGAAGGTTTTGCAGATTTAGATGAGTCTTTTTCTAGTAGTAAGGATAAAAAGTCAATGAAAATGATACTCAGGTATGAACAGCCTGCATATAGCAAAGTTAGAAATAGTGAAAATGTGTGGTTATCTGGAGATTATTTTGGAAATCAGGAAAATGCTCGTTTACCAGAACTAGACCTTTCTCCCATAACACATAAAAGTGACTCTGATTTGACTCACAGTACTAATACTTCCAATACTACACATGTTACTGATGCCGCTCCAATGTTGAGAAGTCTGTCGCATGAACCTCAGCATATCTCTGTTAAAAGTCGTAGCAAAGTACTCAGGGATCAAAAGGTGTCAGATCCAGTCATGTCCAGAGAGGAGAAAAATAGACTGTATGGTTATAGCTCCTCAGACAGCTCAGATAATGAAATGGAACAGAGTTTTTCTAGGAGTTTTGTTCGAAATTCTCACCTAGCAGGTAGAAGAGGAAGGAGGAACTTATCGACGAACTCCAGATCCTCTCTGGAGAAAAGTCAGGAGGAAGGATCTCTTTTAAGAAGGAACAAGGAGAATAGGGATTCTTTAAGAAACGAGGAGGAATCTGAGGAACGAGATGTGTTCAAAGATACTGAAATGAAGAAAGGTGAAAATGATCAACGGAATATTGTCCAAACAAAATCCGAGGCAATTTTATTGGAAAAATACATTATTCATCGACCAAGTCAGACTTCGTCAATGTCACAGGAGGACGATCAATATTTAGATATGATGTCACCATTGTCTGTAAACCAAACACCAGGAGAGATGGTTACTGACCACATTAAGGGGACAGACAAAGAAAATGAGCTTGATGCCCTTGCTGTTGATGTTGGTATAGCAGAAGTATGTGATCTTGAAGAAAACTTCACCTATGCCAACTTTGAGAAAGGAGCTAGAGCAACGTCATCTACTGACAACATACTAAATGAGAATATTGATGAAGTTCATAGTGATTCTTCATGCTGTAATTCTAACATAGTTGAGAGTGCTGATGAATTGATGGATAGTCTTGAGAGATTTGATTTTGAACCTTGTGTCAGGAGGCCGAAACCTCACAGGGAAACAGAAGATGCCAAAGATCTAGCTGACAAAAGCAAAACATCAGAAAGCCTCGGAACTGATTCGAAAAAGGCTGGAAGTAATAGAGTGCAGTTTGTAGGGATCGATTCCATAGATTTGAGAATACCTCATCAAATGGATCAGTGTAGTGATAGAGTAGATTCAAGTTCTGTGAATTTTTCTGATGACGATCAGAGAAGACCGAAACTCCAGAGGTTTTATACCGACTCAGATGGATCGTCCTGTACCTCAGAGACAATGTCTCCCAGACAGGCTTATGACAAGGTGGGAAGTGTTCAGATTCGACCAAGCTTGGATATTCCTGTGATTCAAGTACAAACTATTACTGAAACTTCACCAGAGGAACAGGTTGAAAGAGAAAAGTTGTCCCAATCATCAACATCTGAGGAAGAGGAATTTCATCCTTGTGAGGAGTCAAGTTCTTCAAATATTGACAAAGTCAATCACATACAAGAGGAAGGTAACTCACATATTTGTGAAGATGCAGGAAAAGATGTTACCTTTAGGAATAGTGAACCTGAAAGGAGAATTGAAGAAGAGGAGGATGGGGAAATTGAACTTGATTTTGATAATACTTCCAAGTTTAATGATGATGATGAGATCTTACAAGTATACTCAGATTCTACACTGCCTAGAGTACTAAAAAGAGGAGCCCATGTGGAGAGTGATGATGATCTTGATGAAACAGAGGAAACAAACATAGATGAACCCGAGGAAACAAACATTGATGAACAGGAGGAAACAAGCATTGATGAACAGGAGGAAACAAACATTGATGAACCAGAGGAAACAAACATTGATGAACCAGAGGAAACAAACATTGATGAACCAGAGGAGACAAACATAGATGATTCTGATGGTGACAATCATGTAGAGGAAAATAGGGAACAGATGATAGAAAAGAAGAGAGATGTTTCACATGTGGCGCCTCAGGACACTTCATTCTCTACCTCAGACATATCAGATGCTGTAGGACAATCTGAACGTGTTTCTGCATTAGAAGTCTCATTTGAAAGAAGTGACATTGCATTACCCAACAGTATTGAATTAGAATCATTTGAATTTGAACCATGTGTTCGTAAACCTAAATTTTCCACAAATGATGATCAAAAAGAAGAAACAAAAGACCTGCACAGTATTGAAGATGGTCATTCCACAAGTAATCAGGTTATTGGTGATGAGCAAGAAGAAGGGAGGACGAATATTCCATCTTCTCTCCATGAGGTTTCCGATCAAAATTCATTAGTTGAGTCAGAATTATTCATTATTAAAAATAGCTCAGAACATGTATATTTATCAACTCCAATATGTGTTACAGATGACCATAACTCACTAGAGGATTTTGTTTTAAAAGAACCCCAGGTGGAGCCTGAAGCTCAGAATTCTGCTTCACAAGAAGATTTTGGATTGAAAGATATAGTTCATTCTGAAAGAGGTAGAACTGGTCCTTTGACAACTGAAAACAGAAATTCTACTTTACAAAGGGATCATGTAGCTCATTTTGAAAGAGATACAAATTCTATGGCAAGTGAAAGTGATAAAACTGCTGTACAAAAAGATCCTTTTGCAACTGATACTGACGAACCTATACAGTCTTTTGATAGAGAAGATACAGAGAATGATGAAATCATGAATCCTTTACTAGTTAACTCTGCTTCCAACAGCAGGACCTGTAATACTGGCCCTACATTACCATCAGGTCACTCAACTTTGAAGTCGTCCTTCTCCAGCTCTTTTGCTCCTCATGGAAATGGTGATTCTTGGAACTATTTGTCTAAGATAAAACCTCCAAAATTTGTCGTCCCAAAACATCTAGCTAAATCACCGGAGAGACCTACATTGAGCTCAAAGTTTTCACCTAGACTTGGGAGACCGAATTATCCAGAAAATAATGATGATGATTCAGAAATGTCTAAAGTTCACAGATCTGTACACAGTAATAAAGATGACGATACTGCTAACACGGCACCAAGCAATGAAAATAGTTCATCCAATGATAGTAGACCAAATTATACTCTTAATGTAGAATATGGAGATGCAGTTCTGTTGAATACTGATGAGGACATTTTCTCCCAGACTGACTTACCTCAAGGTATTACTCTGCTTCGTGACAATTCATCTGTGTATAGGCTAGGAAGGTATGAAACAAGGAACCAAGACAGGAGGGAGTTCACCAACAATCGTATTGAAATGGATGAACCTCTGAGAGAGAATAAAGAGAAAACCATGGTTCAGAAGGATGAGATATCCCATTCAACGTGGCCTCAGAATATTCTGTTGGAAACTCCTCCATCAAAGAGAGACATTTCTGAAGAATCAGAGACACCAACATCTGAACCTGGTCAAGTAAGTAATGCAGCGAACTCTTCAGGTCATGATTTGATGTTGCTTCCTGACAATGCTGAAGGCTTTGAAGGAATGATGCTCAGGAATGCAGACATAAACTTAAAACCAGAGGACTATACAGTGTTTACTAATTATTCTCAAACAAGTGAACCAGACATGGATGTATTTGATGGCGGAGGAGTTGGTTGTGACTCGGTTGATCCAGAAGTGGATATATCAGAGGAAATACAGTTTGCCGACGATACTGATGGAGAATTTAGATTGATTGATGAATGCCCTGACATTCAGACCTCTTTTCAACCGATTGGTGAAGATAATGTTGAAGATCAGCCGGAATGGAAAACACAAAATTTCATTGACAGGAGAGAGGTTTTGATGGAGGAACATAGGAGTGAATTGACATTTGGAGCCTCTGAGGATCAGACACAAAGCAGTGATAGCCAAAAGCTTAAGGACGGAGAAGTGAAAGATGGCACTAAAACATCATCCAACGCTAAATCAAGCTCAGCTCCACAGAAACAGGAATCATCAATAGAGGAGATGGTAGCTGAGAATATACCTTTGGAAAGACATGAACAACCAAAATACGAAAATAGGGATGATGAGCAGCCAGAGGATACTACAGAAAATGGAACTGCAGATTCCAAGAAGCCCATCTATGTAAAGAAAGTTTCTTGGAATCTTAAAGATGAGTATTTGGGAACATCTTCAGAAAGTTCAGACAGTTTTGATCTAATGAGGGAAATTCCGTTTGTTGATCAAGTGATTGACAGAGGCCTGCCATCAGAATCAAGTGGAGTTCGACATTTCAAGACCAATACAGGGAATGCTGATGCAGTGTGCGTTGTGGCCCCAACTGGTGTTGTTGCAGCTCCCATTTGTGAATCTGAGGACTCTGATATAGAGGATTTTCTATTAGAGGGAGGTAGTAATGAGTCGCCTAATCTTGCACAACAAGGTCAAACCGAAGAAAAAACTGAAATGAAAGAGGAAGTGACGCTTTCGAAAAAGAATGAGAAAAGCAAATATAATGAGACTGTAGAAAGAAATATTAGGAGAAATACTATTGATAGGAATGAGGTAGTACCAAGTATGGTATACAGACCACCATTACAACGTCTGTCATCAAAAGAAAATTCTTTCAATATGTATACCACACCAGAAGAGCAGGACTTAGCATGTGTAGTGTCAGAGATAGTGCTGGCCATTATCATACTGGCAGTATCAATCATGCTTCTCATCATGTTCTGAGGTTTTATAAACATATCATGAATGAACTTATTTGTCTTGTTACTGAAAAGGTCACAGTTTTAAGTTCACTCTGGGTACATCTGCTTTAACATTTCTGCAATGGCTTTAGGTACTGAGTTTAAATATGACAGCTTGGTTTTGGATAGTTAGACATCAAGGTTTACATTTTGTCTTGATTGGCTTTCAGAGTACATGTATATACATGTGCTTCCTGATGAGAAGGATACTGGACTGAAATAGTCTCAAGTCTAACTTATGAATAAAGTTGGAGTATTCATACATTTGACTTACTAGATCGTATACCCGATAAGTAATATCACTTTCCATTGTGGATTTTGTCACTGTTGAAAGTTCTGGCACATGTGGTAGTTCATGGTGAAGGAACATATTAATTGCTAGTGCTACCTGTATTTTATTGTTGTTTTTGTCTGAATCTCTCCTGGTGAATTTTGTGGTTCATAATGGCATTCTGTTAAGTTTGAGACTTTTCAATACATATATGCAAGTGGACCCATTATGTAGGGCAGCTATGTGATATTTATCTCCGTATACTGCATCACCCCCTTTTCGGGTATTATGTGCAGCGTGCGCGTCAGTGCTGTGAAGTTTATTACGGTATCCCTTTAAACAGTGTAACATTATGTACAATGTAAGTCCCATTAATTAGCCCTCCTCTTAATTGGTGTATATCTCTACTTTATCAAGTATCTATTTTTACCACAGTTCCTATCCTTTGTACAGAATTGTTCTTTCTGGTAACTATATTTTTATCATGGCTAGAATATTAGACTGGTATTTTTTTCAAAATAAACCCTATATTTGTGATAGACAAAAAGAGTCTGCAAAAATTATCTGCAAGATATAAAGCTGGATTTACATGTACGTAATTATTATGACACAGGCTTACAATGTCCAAGTTCTTACAGAATTGACCCTTCCAAACGCGGGAAAAATTTGAGAAATTCCATGACGTCACAATGCAATTTGGATGTTTGACCAAGGTTCGAAGCTTATTTGTCTGAGGTAAAAGCATTGTGACGTCACGAAATTTTGCATTTTTATCCTGCAATCGGAAGGGTCAATTGTGTGAAATTCAATATGTCCACTGAAAATTTCTAAAACATACTGTTTTGTAAGAATTCTGTAGATATCATAGTAATATTCAATGTCACTTACTTTTTAACATATAAAAAAATCTTTAAATGGATGGACAAGTTGTCCATTAAGTGAAAGGTTGTTCTTATTTTGTTTGACTGTTCACTTTAACTGTTCTTCAGTCCACTATTCTCAAAGTAAATTCTTTCTTATACATTTGTATCTTATAAAGATTACAAATGAAGTCATATTACAATAGTGCTAACTTCTGTACTAAGTCTCTTGATACCATTGATTTATGTGCTAATAATTTTTGGCCAGTCTGTCTGAGCTCATTTAGCAATGCCACCTAGATAATAGATACTTCTTTTCTTGGAAAGAGATAAGACTATATAATTCGCATGAAATTCTCGTAACACGACCTTTCATCTGAGACCAGTAATTCTGACATTCTTAAAGCTTTCATGTTTCATATGTTTTCTTTCCTTGTGGTAAGACCTTTCTACATGTTCTACTTGCACCTAATTTTTTTTATGAAAAAAATAACAACCCACCAAATTCCCTAAAATTCAGCTAGATTTCTTATACTGTCTGGGAGCATTAGTGTTTTACAATCACAACTTACTAGTACCTTGATATGTTTCTTATGAATAAGGATAATTTTACATTTGATCTTGTGAAGTACATGTACATTTACATTTGTTATATTTTTAAACATGCATATCATATTGTTCACTTACATATTTAATAGTTATAATATATGTTTATGTACAGTTGTATGAAATTTATTATTTTGATGCTTAAACAAATTTTCTTTAATGTGAAGTGTGTGTTAACTCTTCTTACAATAACTATCATATTGAACAAAGAAAATATTGATGCTTTGCATGAAGCTCTGTTATGTACATCTTGTTCATTCATGTATCGTGTATATTAAGTGTGATAATTTTTTTACCTGTTGCTTAAAATGAGAATAGATTTTTTTTATACAATTGATCAAGGAAAAAAGGGCAATTTACCACACTGTGATTTTGTTGCTAAGATCGCAAGTATTTTGTGGCAACAAATTTTATTTGTCAAGACTTGTATGTCTATCATTTATTAGTTTGGTCAGACTGACAGTGCAGAATCTCAGCAACTACAAGGATAAGAAACATAATTATTATACCTAAAATTTTAATAAACCCAGTGACCTTGCCGTGGGCCTTGACCTACCTTACATAGAATCTAAGTTGGCCTATGGGATTTGAACAGTAAGGATAGGGATTTGATACTTCATGTGCAGATTATCAATATATTGTGCCATGAACCTTGAACTCTGAAGTACTTTTTAAAATATCTTCATTTGCATTATGTCTGTGAGCAGTGAATAAACATCATGATTATTAGAACTTCTGTAACCAAAGCTTTCATTTAGGTCCATTACTTAGATTTATCATTTAGACTTTAAATTTGAATTTCCGTGCAATCCTGCCATTTGATCTTTTTGGTGTAACACACTATGTAGATCTATTTACAGACATCACATATTCACATTTATTCCATAGAATAGAAAAATATGTTACGTTTATTTCACAAATGTAAAAGATGAGTAGAAATTGCACTTATTAATGCATTTTGTTCATAATGTATAACTTAAAAGTCTCAAATTATTTCCCTTCATGGGCTGCATTTAAATTCTATTCATTATTTACACATATGGTCTTAGACTAAAATTAGTACATGTACATGTAGATCAAGGTTGTAAATATCTGTAATTACATATATGCCATTATAATTATAAATTAGCTATGGGAATGGAATTATGTCTCAATCCCTTTATCACAAACTATAGTTTATTTATCTTGTGACTTAAAGGGTAAGGTGCTCAGGTTTTTAGCCATAGGTGTAAAAGATTTTAAACATTAAATAATTTCCTCTTTTGTGATATCTTTAGTCCCAGATTTTACTTGTATTTTATGTTTTAAGATTTATCGAACATAAATGAATATATATGATTCTGTGATTTTATCATTGGGAATAGTGCAAATATGTATACATAATATATATATATATATATATTTACCTTGTTTTTGATTTATATAATATGATAACTGGTCATACAGATATAGTTTATTGTCTTGAACAACGATATTCATGTATCTACATGAATTTTTACTAATTAGTACTTAATTTTAGATTTATATTTAGTTGAGTATGGTTCAATTTTTGCAGAAATAATTTAGTTTTATTTACAGTTTGTAGTATTTTATTTGCTTTTGAAATTGTAACTTAATGAAATAAAGACATTGAAAATAATAGAAATTACATGTAATTTGTTTAATGAAATATGCGTTATTTTAGGTCTGAGATAGATAAATTTACTCATACATGTAGTATTACAATAGACTAGTGTAACGTAGCAACACATAAGAAAGCAGACTTTAAGTATACTACAGTTGACCTAAAGATATGAAGTCCTTGAACGATCTGTACAAACCTAAGAATATAGTAATGAGCCGGATTTTGTATCAGTTTGGACCTTTCAGTAGTTTGTAGGCACAATAAGCTTATAGACTTTGGATGTTTCAATACAGCATTGTTGATAGAAATTTCATTTGCCATTTCAAAAACGTGTTACATCATATGATTAAGTAGGTAATTGTAGCCAACTATATTCTAGGCTGAAGTAGAAAATATATTAGAAAAGTGACCAGCAAAACTATATATACACCTATTTATACGTTCCTTCACTAACACTGCATGTCTGCATTGTGGCACATGGCACGTACAAGCTTTCGAGCTGCACTTCAATTCAGTCAACACTGGGAGATTCATGCCTTGATCTTTCTTGCAATGGCCAAAACAGTAATACTCTTTATATTCAGCTAGAACTGCATGATAATAGCTTAATCATTCCAAATATCTGTATACTGGGTACTAACATTAATCCATAGATGTATTGTTGGTAGGTAATGCGTCATGCATCAATTAGATTTACTGAGTAGGGAAAAGAGGCATTAGATAAAAAAGGAAAAATGTAAGACTTGATTCTAAGCATTTTTGAGGAACAATGCTGTATTGCTGCATTTGAAATTTTAACAACTTTACCCTGAAAATATTTTCAAATGAGATAACATGAAGGGTAATGCACATGCAGTTTGAGAATTCTCTCCCATTAGGCTATGTTGAGGTTGTGTATCTTTCTGAAAGAAGGGGAGGGGTTGTCATTAATTTGGATAGAAGGTAGCATTACTTTTAAGTTCGATTTTGGCAAACTGTGCAAAAAAAATATTTTTGTCCAATTTTAAAGGGGCTTAGACCCCTATGATCCATTAATGTAAATTTCCTTTTCACATTAAGTACTAACATGAGAAATATACTGAAGTGAAAAAAAGACTTGAAAATTTAAGTTTTATGTACTATGAATATAGAATGTAGTCTTTTTATAGCATCCTCCATTATTTTTGTTTTGTTCATTGTAGGAAAGATCACATGAGTCACCCAGAAATCACATGCCACCTCATGATTTGCCCCAATTACATAATGCGCCACCTCCACCTTCTGATTCACCCAAATTAATGAGCAAAGAGGAGAGAAAGCGAGCAGAGAAAATGGAGAAAGAAAGGAAGAAGAGGGAGAAAGAGGAAGAAAAAAGGAGAAAGAAAGAATTGGAGAAGGAAAGAAAACGCAGTGAGAAGGAGAAGAAAAAGAAAGGTAAAGAGGAGATCAAGAAAGAATGGAATGAAGCAGTCGCTGTTGCCGAGTCTGGACCAGCAGTTGTCATGGAAACGGAGAGTAGACCTATAAAACGTATGAGCAGTTTTGAGGACCACAAGGTTTGTTAAAATTTTCACATTTTCGTTTTAGTTTGCATGCAGAAATTGTTTTTGTTGCATCAGGTTTTGTTCCTTGTATTCTCGTGCCGAGAATTGAATTTTTTTTTCAGAGGTAGATAGAAAATTACTTTACTCTCTTATCTGCTACTCATTTGTTAAAAAAATAAATATTTTGGTTTTCCATCTTATGAATAAGACTTTTTTGATAGTTGACAGAAAAATATTTGATTATTTCATTTAAATGAAATAACTGACAATAGATGGATACCCCAAATTAGGTACCCGAGATAACAAGGGTGAGAGGGGCCTTGCATGTATTTTTTTTTTTTTTTTTTTTTTTTTTGCATGGAGAATGAAATACATGTTAAAATATTATTTTTGCATGCAGAATGAAAAATGATATACAAATGTACCAATTTTATTATCCATTTCCAGTTTTTGTTTGCATGCATTTGTTTTCAGTGTGATTATTTATAATTGAATAGTACAGATATTCTAGATTTTCTTCTTTGGAAGTGATGTCCCTTATTTGATACTAATGTATTGAATTAGCACAGTCAATAGTTATAATCATTATGTGATTACTTACTGTGATTATGACACAGTACTTGCCTATGATTGTATTTGACCAAATAACAGCAAGGTATGTGTGGGTGATCTGCTGTGATCAGTGTTATATCGTTATGTTAGGGATCTCTTCATTATCTACGACAGTTTTTGATAAGAATATCTTTTTTCCTATTCGGTATTTTTAACAAACAGAGTTACTGCCTGTTAGGGATAGTATCTGACATCATTGTGATGTCATCTAATTCTTCAGAAACTTTCCTAAAAATCTGGGAAATGAAGGAAAGAAATTGATGTTACCATACCTATTTTACGACGTTATAATGGTTTCAAGTCAGATGCCATCCAAAATGGGAATAACTCTGTATTCCGAAAAGACTCTGTACCAATTAAATTCCTTTTCCCCTCTCTATCAGAAAGAGGTTACACTTCCAAAAGAGAAAATTCCTAAGATATCTATCAGGTGTAATGAAGGTAGTGGTATATGTATGGAATGCATTATGATAAATCATTGATCTATAGTCGGACAAGGTGCCGCAAGAGGAGGATGTTGATGACGAGGGGTCGGATAAAGGGGAGGTCAACTCTACCAAGGTTGATGAAGGGGACACTATCAGTGACCTAGACGAGGATGAGCATGCTAAGGAGAACAAAGAAGGGAAAGAGGTTAATGTTGAGCACTTGTAGACTGCAGTTAATAATAATACGGCTTGTAGTGAACTAATCTTGGGATGGCCTGTACTCTATGTACATCTATATTTCTTCTCTCTTAAAACGTACATTTCTCGAGCAATTCTGCTCATTGTGTATACTGTGCTGTGTAACTTTACAAGTCTAAAGATTATACGTTGCTAAGGTCTTTGCTGCTGATGTACCTTTCTTGTGATGAAAATGGTATGTACCGCATTCTTTCTTTAGGCTTTGTCACAATCTTCTAATTGTTGCTTTTAAATTCAGTCATGTATTTGCAGATTTCTCCTACGAACACTTTCTTTATGATTTATGTATCTCTGAACTTTATGGTTGGCTAGAACAGAGCAACACTCAAGTTCACTTCTTTCTACATTTCTATAGTGCTCTTATATGATAGGTTACAAAGAATATTCAAATATTTGATAATACTAGTAAGTCACTATCTGATCAATTTTGTATAGCACTGTAGTGCCTAAGCTGTATGGATATATTAGTATGTAGTACAGTTTGCCATATATTTTAAGGAAAATGCATATAGGGAGAGCAATATTCTTAGGAGATTATAATTAGATGTAAAATATGAGAAGGAACTGAATTTTTTAAACCAATTTCAGTCATTAATCCTGGTGATTGTTTTTCATCTTTTGGTCCAGCAAGCATTTAAATATGTTATTTATAAACAAATAAAATACCACTGTTGCTAGATTTAGCTCATGATTAAGTTTTGTTTAAATAGTTCTTTTCCTTGTGTGTGTATAGTTGTCAAAAGGACCAAGGACCTCATGATTGACTTGAAAACATTAACACACCTTATCAAATTGGAATGACGCTGTACTAGCTCAGGTCTCACTACGCTCAAAATGTTAATAAGATTTGATTCAGACACTAAAGTCGTTTGTAACACCATATCTATGAAATTGAAGCGCTATGCATGATGTTAGGCTATTTCCAATGAAAAAATTCAGAGGATAGATTTTTTTTTTTAAACTTGAGAAACATCTCAGGTTTGAAATGAGACCAGAATGTTGATCAAAATATTCTTTTCTGAATGAATCAAAGTTATAATAATCATGGTTGTATTTTGTTTCAGAGCTATAACAATGAAGCATTCACAGTAAGCTTTCTTACTGTTTAGTAGGAAATACATGTTGTATTTATAAAACAATGAGCTAGACTAGGCTTGTATCATTTCCTAACCCTGCACATGCTAAATTATTATCATATTAAGGATTCGGAAAAAAATCCAATAATGATTAATATGATAAAGCTAAGTTTGTCATGAAAGTTGGTGTTTGCATAAATATATCTGTGTTGATTTGAATATAGATATCAAGCTGTGACAAATATACTACATCGATAACCAGCATGGATTGTCTAACTTGAAGGGGAAAAAGTGTCCTGTTCATTTATAAAGATATCTCTGTCCACAATACTATCAGTATACCATTGCAGCAATTTGCTAAGTTCAGCTCTTGATATGATGTTGCTGGGCAAATTCAGCATTTAGTTTTCTTACTATTTTGAATCTATATTGATTACTACTAAACATGAGATAACACCAAACTTCTTGGACTCAATGTTTCATTATACTCTGAGTGAAAAGTTTAGGATACAAATAACAACTTTTGATAAATATCGGAGCATAATGGTCTTTTTGATTTGAAGCATCTAAAAGTTAAACATTTTGATGCAACACGTTTTGCCAATGTTTATTGATGTTTGCAGATTTGTCACATTAGGTATGTCCCCCCCTTTGGGGAGGAGACAGATTGTTTTTGTCTTCCTGTCCATCTGTCACACATCGTGTCCGGGCTATATCTCCTGAACCATTTGGCCGATTACTTTCATATTTTAGTATATTGTTGCTTATGACCTGAAGGTTTCACCTCACCTTGACCCAAGGTCATGTGACCAAGGTCAAGGTCACTTAGTACATTTTTAATGAAATTGTACATACATTCCTGTCTGGGCTATATCTCTTCAACTGTTTACCCGATCGACCCCCATTGATTTTGGGTTCAAAGGTCAAGGTCATAGGACTCTGATGATGGAAAATGTTTCTGGATCATATTGATATAAGAGCTTGTATACTAGTACATTGTATTCATACTTTCTTCCCAGTTTTGCAACTCGGCACTTGCATCTTTGTTGCATTTTGAGCTTATTTAGATATTTACTTTAACCTTTTGAAAGTTTTTTATCTGCTTGTGGAATATTGCTAGAATTCACTATATAATGCATAAAATAATACATGTATCCTGTATTATAATAACTATTTATTTGACATGAAACTTATAGATTTATCTATAGTGTTAGCTATAGGGTTAGATAAAAGACTTAACTGAAATTTGGAATTCACAAGACCCTAAATTGAAATGTCGGAGATAATTCTTTAGTCTGACAACTTAATTGTTCAATATTAAACTTTAGAAATTTAAGTTTTGAATTGCACCTTTAAATTTGATATGCAGAGAAAGGATATTGACAGGAAAATGCTTTGACGTAACTACTGAGTATGTTTTAATTAGAGATTTCATATTTTTAATACATTAGATGATCATGCCTATTTAATTTAGTTGCTTACAATGTTAAAGGTCAAGGTCGAATTTTGATAAGTATTGAATGTAAGGACTTTAAAATTAGAAACAAATTTAAGCTCTATATTTCAAATGTAGTACATTTTGACTCCTGCAACAAACATGAAGATCTAGGCCAATTTAAGGCAGGTTTGGACTCAAAGACTAGGGTCAAACAAAAATGTTTGTAGAGAGGCCATTTTCTCAGAATGAGTTTTTGTATTTGGCTTGTAAATGAAACTGAACATGAGGTGTAGGTTTATATTGCATAGAATGATCAAATCTTTGAAGTTGTGCAATTTATATTTGTTTATTCAAATTATAAGTATAAAGATGTGTTTATTTCAAAGATGATATCCATTAGCATTGAATGTCTATATGTATTTTGATTAGGTTGGTAAGATTCAAGCAACTTATTACCGGGTATGCATAATGAATTATTTCAGGTTGTTTATATCTATCGTTTTGATGGTAGAGTAAGTTTGATTTATCCTTTTTCTTAGGGCACTGATGCCGTTATAGAGCAGCTTAAGGCACGGATAGGAGAAGAAGTGACCCTGTAGCCTGTACGGAGCGTATTCACTCCAGTATTACAGTTGGATTTCAATATTAAGGAAGTAGTTATGAAATGACGTATTTGGCATCGACTTACAAATATACTATAGTTGGTGCACAGACTTGTTCATCGTAATGGTTAATGAAGTGGATTCTACTAACAATACCGGAGACAAGTTATGTATTCATAAACTTTGATTCTATACAACTTGTGAAATCAGGAGTCACATTATTGGTTGTGCAATCAAATCATTATAATGTAAATGGTTGAAGATATATATTTTGAAGGAAGATTTTTATTTTAATGAAGATGTGCCATGTAATTGCCTTGATTTGTCATGCTGATTGCATCGTAAAAGAAAAAAACATGACATATTCAATTGCATTGTTTTATTAGTCTTATATTATTTGTATTTCTACAGAATGATTTTACATACCTCGATTATTATAATATAGAAAGAGAAAATTATTTTACTTTGATTTTACAACATCCTTTATTTTTAGTTTGAAATGAAAACTGTTTAAGAAAAAAGAATTTTACATGTGACCACTAAATGAAATTGTAGATATACAATTTGAAGGATTTGTACTTTAATTTTCCAATAACAGTAGTGATTTTGCTGCAATCTATATTTCAACTGTTTCAATTTTAAAGGTTGTACTAACTTTTTATGCACATTTCATCATTATAATTCATCAGATTTTGTGTACCATAAGCAGCATGTGTTGACTATATGAACAATATTCCTTAATGAATGTATAATAATAATATTTTTGTATGTGTCTGAGGGTTGTCCAATCTCACTATCATAATTACCTCTATAAATCTTCGTAAATAATCACCAAGAATAGTAGATACTTATCAAGCACATTGTGAGTTAGAACTGGAATTACTTTATTTTGATGCACAGTGTATAGCTCACTATTGTGCATAAACCTGTCAACCTGTAAGATCATCCCTTGTTTCAAACCTTTTCTCCCATAGTCATGATATTGTATGATCTTTAATCAACAAAATGAGTGGAAAGGATCGACTGTTCGAAATTTTGTTGGATTGCATAAGTTTAACAGAAGAGAAATGTACAACTTTTTAAACAAATTTCCCATTTGATGTTTGAATATTTACTTAATTTAGCCCGGCTAGTAAAGGAAACATTGTGAAGATAAAAATGCCAGTGTGATAACCTTCATATAGAGTACACAGGTTGACAGTTGTGTTTACGTGACGAAACACAGATTTTGGAACATTCATTTTCTACATAATTCTTGTACAGATACATACACATGATACATAAATGTAAATTTGTCATATTTCAGACGTTTTTTCTCTTATATTTAGCTCAAAGCAATTTACATTCATTAGTCATTATACTGGGTTGTAAGTTCTTATCACTTCTACAAATATTTTTCTACCATCATAGATTTTAATAGAATATCATTTAATGCATACATGTAACAAATCATTTTCAATCATATTTTTATTCTAAAATTTTTGTGCATAATTGTGCTTTGATTACTTTTCATCTGTATTTAAATATATATATTTACATTTATTTAGCATATCTACCAACATACATATCAACTTTTATTCATTCCAAGGTCAGATTTTTATACATTCCAATAATAAATATTCTTGAAATAAATTCCTCAGTATAAAACATTGCCTATTGAGTCTTTGCGGAAGTTTTTCCCCCTTTCAGTCGTTATCTGACGTAAAGCCATTGTGACGTAATGAAAATGGTATGGTAACATCAATTTTATACTGTCATTTCCCAGACTTTTAGGACTGTTTCCATAGAATTTGATGACGTCATAATCAGTCTACGTCAGATATTGTCTCAAATGGGAAGTAACTCTGGTTTTTCGAAAATAGCGAATAGTTCCTATGATCGCAAACATTGAGTAATTTGAGGTCTAGTATCATAATGTAGGAGTACCACTATTCACTATTAGTCTGTTTTTGCAAGATGTGACATATTGCACTGATTTGTTGATGGCCAAACTAGACTAAAAAATGTTGTTTGTCATTTGGACTCAAATATGTGTAAGGTCAAGGTCATAGGGATGATAATACATTTAGAAACACCTATTGTTGGCACAATTGGAAACATCTTGATTTCAAGGTCAAACGCTCTATAGGCTTGGTATTTGGATTGTTAGAAGGTCATAGAGATGATAAATGAAAAACCAAGTGATGGCGAAATTGGAAACATCTTTAATTTCAAGGGTCAACACCGATTCCAAAAAGATTAAAATGAAGGTTTAATTTGGAGTTGAATCAACACGATTAATTGGCAGTGAGACAACATTGCATTTGACAGCTCAAACTGTTGGGTTATTAATCTACTGTTTTCCTAGCAGTCTCATCACCAACCACTGATTTTACTTCAGTGTTATCGTCATGAGCCTGAGAGCTTTGTGTGGCTATGGCCTGCTTCAGACTAGTGGTATCATCATCAAACCTAGGTCCAGGTGCCCGAAGATCGTTTTGATAACGATTCTGGAACAAATCATCCGAGTCATTGTGCTCAACTGTACGTGTGTTCTGAAACACGACTGACATGGGCTGTATTTTTGCTACAGGTTTCTGTTTGACAGAGCTAAACTTAATAGATTTGTGTGAATTCATGCTGGCAGCATCCATTGAGATGGAGTTTTCTTGACTAGTGTCACTACTTGGCTTTAGAGAACTATAATCTAACTGATATCTTAGGTCAGGATCCTTGTGTCGAGGATTTGATGTTGAACTTCCGTTTTCTTCATGACCTTTGTTTGAAGTTGGCAAGTCTGTTGACACATTGCCATCTGGCTGAGTACTAGTAACATCTTGTTTTGGGAGTATTTTATTTGGCTGAGTGTTGTGAACTTGCTGCGTCTTCGTTCGTGTGTCTTTTGACTGAGGGTAGGTTGTCTGTACATTGGGGACTGCACAACTTGTTTCTGATCTGGTCACGTCACCATCCTGACTCAGAAAGCTCTCCGTCTCAGTTGGTACTGGTGAATTTGTTTCATTTCTGAAAGAGATGGAAGTACTGGTCAAGGTTCATAGACTTTAACTCGTAGTAAAATAAGTCATACATGCACTTTCTCCTTGCAGCAATTATCCATAGCTTGAACAGACTTTTAATATTTCCATTGATTTGATAGAAACAGTCCTTTACAGAATATCACCCTTTAGAAAATTATAAAATTGTCAAATTTCCTGAAAATGTTAATTAATTGGCAAAATTTGGTACAAATTAATGAAAATGAGTTGTGCACATTTCTTGGTTAATTGGGAGTAAAATTATTATATACAGCTTCTCAAATTGATGATGTCTTATTTTTGAATATTAAGTTAAAGTAGTCATTCATATTTTTATTCTGAAAATTTAATAGCATCCCCTCAAAACAAAGTTTATTAGGAATGTTGCATGCATCTGTGTGCCTTAATCAAACAAGCAACATAATCCTGTAGAATTACTTAACCTTTCACTAACATTGGCCAAAAGGAGAGGATAAATGGTTTTAATTTTCATTATCAATATATTAAAGGTCAAGATCAAATTGGATGCTGGACAAGTGGGAAAATTGAAAGACAAACTAAACAGGATAGAATCGTCATACCTTTTAAAAGAAATATTGGCAATGGAGAAAGATTATGAACCCCAATGATTTTTATAAAGGTCAAGGACAAAGTTGACAATATCAGAAAAATCTTGTGAACATTGGAAGATAATTACTAAATAAGGGAAAATTCACCATACCTTTTTTATGAATATTGACAACGGAGATGGAATGAATCCTACTGATTTTCAAGGTCAAGGTTACAGTGGGCAATATCAGAAAAAAAATTTGTGAAGACAAAAGTACGCAATATTTTCGAATGAACAAACCCTTTCACAATATTGACCATGGAAAATATGGATGCAGTAATTTAATATGCATATATAATTTCTTGTGCATGCGTGACACAATACAGTCGTCACATTGCATGCAATTGTTTCCAATCAATCTGCTTTTTAATGCAATAAAATATGTTTAAACTAAGTGCAGGATACACTTGCTTTGCCTAAATTGTCTATGAGAACTGCATTCAGTTGAGGGATTGCGAAATATCCACCATCAGACATGTTGACAAATTTATGCATTATGATGTCATTATTGACAGGCCATTGATCGTGACATTCATAATGTGAAATTCTGCCTTCAGTTGTGACATTGGAAATTTGGCTATCCCTCTATTAATAAGATTTAAATTAAGTTCCAATGGGGAAAAAGCCAAATGTCAATAACATGGTCATACTAGCTGGTAACTGGAAAAAATGGACTATTGTGCATGCATACAGTATGAACTTTCAGTGAAATTGATATATAAGTAAGCTTACTCTTCCTCAGCATCTTCATGATTGTTAGTTGTTGTTGTTATCACTCCTTGTGGCCCTATTTGAACATACTTCGGATTATTGAAGACATAAACACATTTCTGTTCTTGGCCACTTCCTGGCTGTAATTGGTTGGTGGTACAGACAGGTGGTTGATTACTATTATTCCTGTTCATTGAGAAATTATCTGGGTCCATGTCCACAGATACAGGTGACCTTGAATGGCTACTTGAACCAGATTGGAAACTGCTGCTATCTGAGAAATGTTGTTCACTTCCACTGGAGTTCAGTTCTCCAGATCTGTATGTGCTATGACTACTGTAACTGGGGGGATTTCTTTGATATCTTGTAGCACTCATATTTTGGGGAGAAGAAAAGTTACTTAGATTCCTAGATGAGATGTTGGATGCAAGTGATTGAGGAGAAAACTGATGGGGGTCCAAGTTAACTGGAACAGGTCCGTTGTCATTGCAGCTACTACTGTGTACTGATGATAGATGTGAGGGAAATGCACTAGACGCCAGGCTTATTGGTTGTCCCTGTGGGACTTGCTGCATTGAATCATAAAGACTGTGTTCTTGAGAATAAATACCTCTAGATTGGAGTGTTTGTCCGACATTTCTGTTGGTCATGGATGGAAGAGGTGGTTCCAATGTCAAAGACGTCATTGACAGAGGTTCTGATCTTGGATCCAAATCTTCATGCTCACTGGATACTGGATGATAAGAATCACCCGAGCTGCCATGTCTAATTGGCATAGAATAGCAAAATTCCTGACTGGCGACAGGAAAGGTATTCCTAGAGTTCATACTAGCACTTCCAGATGAAAACTGATTCCTAAAGTTCATTCCAGCGCCTCCAGAAGAAAACCCAGAGTCTTGCATTGAGGTTACATCTTCATCACCTGATGACATACTTTCTGTACTGTCATTAGTGTAAGTACTTTGTTCTTTTGGAAACAGATAATAATAAACCCATTTTCTCTGTTCCACTAACAAAGCTTCCTCCATTTTCTGCTTCATCTTTGATTTATCTGCAAGTAAACCATTTAGTGAGGACTCAAAGATGGGGTCTCCTTTTCTATAGTAATTTAGAGGACGCAGCTGATTCAGTCCCATTGGAATTTGAAAACCTAGTTTGCCCTTTACTTGCGGAAGTACAGGGACCACTATTCCTCTACTATCATATAGAGCGTCCTTGAAATACTTGTTTTGTGACAATTGCGGCCAGCTTTCTTTCACAAACTTTTCTGTTATGTAGATAAAGCAGCAGCAACTAGATACATAACCAGGTTTTTTGTTTCCAATTTCCTTAAAGCAGAACTTGCAGCCAATACCTGCCTTGTCTTCTACCAAAAGCAAGGTATCATCTTTTAGAGTAACAGTAGTTTTTTTCTCCAAATCATTTTTCAGTTCTTCTACTCCATCTTTATCATCTTTGTGATAAAAGATAACAACATTACTAACAGTAGTTTTCAAATGAGGGGGGATTTTTCTATAATTGACCCCAACAATGTACTTCAAATGCTCTTCAGGATTTGTCAGGAATGCAGAAAAGCTGCTATGTTTACATTCCTTCACTATTTCATCTGTAAAGAGAAAGAGGATGAGTATTTACAGTAACACAAGCTATAGCTAGTATATATGTATGATTGCATGAATTCACTATACTTGTATGATAGTCTTTTACATTTCATTATTTCATGCAGAAATAAACTAAACATGCTACATGTATATCTAAATTAAATCAAAATTACATTAAGTAAACCACTAAATTCATTGGCAGAATAGCGAAGCAGAATCCGGCTTATGAAATGGCAATGTCTGTGTCTGTCTGTCTGTGTCAACAATTTGGTTTAGCTGTTGTGTTTAGGTTATTTTTGAAAGAACTATAAAACAAAGATAAAGCATTGTAAGAGGATCTGAACGCAGGTATTGTTTTTTACCTTGACCATGGGGTTTGACCTTGACCTTGAAAATGTAATTTGCGTTTATGTTAGTTGTGAAAGAACTACATTTGTATAAGGGGTACGATATGAAAACTTTGAACAAAGATAAAGCATGTTGAGATGATCTAAATGGAAGCATTGTTTTTTTACCTTTACCTAAAGGTTTGACCTTGACCTTGAAAAATGTAATTTTGCATTTAGATTAGTTGTGAAAGAACTATAAGGGGTACAATCTTCACACTTGATACAAAGATAAAGCATGAAGAAAAGATCTGAATGCAAGTATTGTCTTTGAACTTGAGGGTTGACTTGACATAGAGAAATGTACTTTTGTATTTAGGTTAGGTACTTGTGAAAGAACTATAAGGGGAACAATATTTGAACTTGGTATTGAGACAAAACAGAGTTAAAGGGTATTGTTTTTTTACATTGACCTCAAGGTTTGACTTTGACCTTGAAATATGTAATTTTGTGTTTAGGTTTTAGTTGTGAAAGAACTATAAGGGGTACAATCTTCAGACTTGGTACATAGATAAAGCATGGTGAGAGGATCTGAACATAGGTATTGTTTGATCTTGACCTTGAAAAATGTAATTAAGAGTTAATCTCTATTGTACATATACTATATGGAATTTTACATTAAAATTTTGCATAAAAATAGGAAATAATGAGTTGACTTTATTTTAGGTATTGACCCTGACCTGGCCATTTTACCTCGACGATACAAATTTGAATTTGATTATATCACAGTATATCGCATATCGCATTTAAAGTTTGCACGGAGATAAATCTAAGCAAGTGGACCTAATCTCAGGTATTGACCTTGCGATTTGACCTTGAGATTAGACTATGTTGTACCAATATCACATGTACATAAAATCATGAGTAAGACTTGATTGTACTTAATTAGACAGCACATTAAGATTTTACATGGACAATGGAGGTATTGTCCTTGCCCTCGACAGTTTTTTAGCTATTGTCATAGTGTGGTGTCCATCCATCCGTCCTCCGTCCGTCCGTCGTAAACTTTTCATTTTCGATGTGTTGTTGTTTTTCGTCTGGATCCGTAAAATGGTGGCGCCACCAAAGGCAAAAGTAGGTCGTAGGGAGTACCCTCCTTTGACAAACTTCTTCTTCAGAACCAAAGCACATATCGACAAACCAAAAGCATCTGGATGATCTATAACAGGGTTTATTTTTTATTTTGGGGAAGGTGCCTGTGCCTGTCCCATTTGGGAAAATTTGCGACATTTCGCTGAAATTGGGGAACAAAATTTATACAAATTCTCACCACAGTATCATTTATTAACACTGCTAATCCATTGATTTGCATGAACTGAACAAGGAATGAATGAAAAACTTAAAGATGCATTTAGAAATACCGGTAGGACATTTTGTGCTGACTTTCAGGTTTTGAGTTTTATTTTCTAAGGTGAATTTTTCATAATTCCTCTTTGGGAATTTCAGAGTGATTTTTTTGGGAAAAATAGAGGAAATTTGGCATTGGGAAGGGGCCTAAATTTGGCCCCAAATCAAGGGGAAAAAAAACCCTGTAGAAGGATGTCTTAACAAGTTTTGTTGTTTTTGGTTCCAGTCCAAAGTCAAATTTTTAACGCGTTTTTGACGTCTTTTTGGACTTTGTCAGAAATGCTCATTTTTGAACTGTTTTTTTTTTAATAACTCTATAAACCGAATGTGTGGTTTTATGCCCTCATTTAGTGCAATGAAAATTGTTTGTCATATTTAAGTTACTTTTTGCTTTGATATACATAACATGCTATAATCTTCTTTTTTTGGAATTTTTATGAATTTTTAAAAAAATGAATAGATATGTTTACTGTGCACATGGACCCAAGGGTTGTGGGTTCAAGTCCCGTCACCGGCACCCCAAATTTTTTTCTTCCTTTTTCATTTTTTCAATTTTGTCACCTTTTTAGGCTTTTTTAAATCATCTGAATACCTTTAATTTCATTTTGACCAAAAAATTGTTTTCTTCCATTTTCATTTTTTTCACTTTTGCACACTCTTTCACTGTGTATTTGACATATTTACATGTAAGTCTCTTATATTGCTGTGATATATATTTCATGCCTAAATTTTATATTTTTGAATATTTTTGAATTTTTAAAAAATGGTTTATGTGTATATAGTCCCAGGGTTGTTGGTTCAAATGGCACTGACACTTTCATAATACAATATTAGTAGGTTAAGAGAGTGCATGGGTATCAGGTGAGCGTTGTGCCCCCCTGGGGCTCTTGTTTTATGAACTGGACATACACCATATACCATTACTCTATGAAGTATCACTTTAAACCTTGTCATAGAGGTAGAACATGGTTAGTGGAACTGATTTCTGGTACTGAAGTTAACCTTGAGGATTGACCTTGAAGATTTGATTTTGAATTAAACTAATTTAGTATGTCAAAACTATATAGAATCTCACATTGAATGAAGACATTATATTGCAGTCTGTTGTTTTCAATGGACATTATAAGTGTTTCAAAACACAATCTGCTGCCAGCAATCCAGCCTTTTATACCATCTTTAGCGGTGTCTTGTTTTTATTATGTCCCTGTGTAATTGGAGATTCAAGGCCATTGGTCATAACTTTTAGAAAATGGGAAGTGATAGGGCTATAATATTTCACACATGTATTCCTTGTGACAAGACCTTTCCATGGATATCAAACTGTTTGACCTTGTGGCCTTGATCTTGGAGTTTGACCTACTTGGCAAAAACTTTATAAAATTTGGTTAAAATTTGGTATAATTTGGCCATAACTTTTCAATAATAGGTGTTAGGGCTTTCATATTTCACATGTGCATTCCTAGTGACAAGTACAATGATCGACCTTGGCCTTTGAGTATGACCTTCTCTTTACATTACAGCTGTTTTACTGACAAAGATGCTGATGGTGCATTCATTTTTCATAAACACATTTTTCATTTAAATGTTTTTCAGAATTGAGATCTGCTCCAACCTGTGCCATAGTTTTAATTAAGCTTTTAAATCTGATAAATGTAAACTGTTAATTTGGAATAAATACATAATAATTTTTATGATATATATCAATCATTTTAAGACAAGAGTATCTAGAAACTTGAGTTGTTTGTCATCATTTTATATACATATTAATGTAACAATCCTCCTTAAAGATGAGCAATATAATGCCCCTAATCATGTCTACCGTAACAATTCATACCTTCATCCTGATGCCTTGAACGTCTTTTTACATGTGATTTCCGTCTTGTTGCCATATCTTCAGTCTTGAAATGATCATGTACTTTCTGGAATTCAAATATAAAATTATATTTCATTATATGATTCCCTACTAAAAGAGAACTGGAAGGCCTATATAAAAGAGATAAATAATAGCCCCTGTATGCATATTTTTATGCCCCCGTAATCAAAAATTTGGGGGCATATAGTTTTTGGTCTGTCCGTCCGTCTGTCTGTTTATCTGTTTGTCTGCAAAAACTTTAACCTTGGCCATAATTTTTGAATAGTAAATGATAGGGCTTTCATATTTCATATGTGTATTCCTTGTGACAAGCCCTTTCCATGGATACCAAAATTTTTTACCTTGTGATCTTGACCTTGGAGTTTGACCTACTTTTGAAAAACTTTAACCTTGGCCATAACTTTTGAATGGTAAGTGATAGGGCTTTCATATTTCACATGTGTATTCCTTGTGACAAGCCCTTTCCATGGATACCAAATTTTTTGACCTTGTGACCTTGACCTTGGAGTTTGACCTACTTTTGAAAAACTTTAACCTTAGTCATAACTTTTGAATGGTAAGTGAAAGGGCTTTCATATTTCACATGTGTATTCCTTGTGACAAGACCTTTCCATGGATACCAAAATTTTTGACCTTGACCTTGGAGTTTGACCTACTTTTGAAAAACTTTAATCTTAGTCATAACTTTGGAATGGTAAGTGATAGAGCTTTCATATTCCACATGTGTATTCCTTGTGACAAGACCTTTCCATGGATACCAAATTTGACCTTGTGACCTTGACCTCAAAATGTGAACTACTTTTCAGCTGTTTTACCGATAAAGATGCCAACGGGGGCATTCGTGTTTCATAAACACATGTTTTTTTATTATTTTTCTGAACAGATGCATTTTGACATAAAATTCAATCATTCATATTGAATACTCTCATACAAGTTCAAGATTCAAGGTCAAATGTTTTGGTATGAAAATTTAGTACTTAGTATGTTGAATATTTATATGAATGAAAGCCCTTATCCCTTATGTATAAAGAAGCGTATGATAACTTAGCACTTCTATAAATAATTTAAGAAACAGATATGAATTATTAACAAATTCACTCCAAATCACTTAAAGCAGAACAAGTATAGGTCAAGATCACTTTATGAAAGTTGCATAAGATGCATCAAATATGCAAGTCTTGTGTACTGTGTATACCTATATTCTTTGCTAAATTATATTGGTGATTAAAGGCAAAATCACTTGAGTTTGATCAAAGATATACATATTCTATATATATATATATATATATACAAGTCTGGAATTCGTACCAGTTTTACTTAGCCCAAAAAATAGAATTCTATACAAAATCACTCAAGCGGTAAAAGTAGGTCACATGCAATATCTGATACATGGGTCCATTTAAGCTTCTCATTTGAACTACTGATGTATGTTTGGTGACTGTGGCAATTTTCAACTTTTAAAAATGTCAAATTAGATCACTATTCCATACCAATTAAGCCACTATCATCTTGATCATAAGGTCGTACAGAGTTAAAGGTCAAGGTCACCTGGTCAAATAACTTGATAACAAAATGTAGTAATTTACTTGTTAATGGCGATTGTTTGTATGAGATATGAAAGCCAGCAGTGAGTGTGTCACTTAAATTTATATTTCAACATTATAGATTAATATATCGATGTTCAACTTTAAGAAAAATAGAGAGATTTAGAGGGTTATTTTAAAACTTAAAATTCTGAGTTAACATTGAAAAAAATTACAGTGGTGTATATATTAGTGATGGAATTTTAAGTATAACCTGTATAATTCTCCATTTTAATATTATTTTTATCTGTAAAAATCCAAACTTGTATCAATTATGATATGGTGACTGATGTTAAGACCTTTATAATTGTGTCTCCACAAGTCAATTGTGTACATTTACCAGCCTGGGTTCAATACAGCCTAAATGTGTTTTTATTTGATTTTGTGATGGATGTGATCTTTTATATGTTTGTATGAACTGAACTGTGACAAAGGAATTTAAACTTGATAAGGCTCGATCTGGCAATTTTAAAATATATATTTACTAAGTATTGAATCAATATTATAATACTTTTTAAATCCTTTCCTTATAATTAAACTAATTTTAAAAGGTTCCAATGCATATCTGTTTCATGTATGATAAGATGAAAACTTGTAGTTATATCTTTAAACAAGCAAAAAGTTTTATGTATCTATTAATTGCAGCTACTCTGTGGTGATGCAGTGGGTACGAAACCACTTGAAAAATTTCATGCAGAGCCTTTCATATAATATCATGTCATTGTATTATTAAAATTAATTCAGGGACTGCCTACCTTTGATTCACTTTTCAATATTTATTTTACCTATTGATCTTTCATATGAATTAATCCAACTTTTGATTATACTTTTTTAAATTCATTTTACACGTCGTTTTACTTACATCGGTGTATGTACTATTTTTAGAAATTGAAAATTTCCAGTCAGTCAAGAACTTCCTTGATGACGTTTTGTCATGTGACCATTATTTTTTTCAGAACGGGAATACCAAATATCAGTACTATTCATAAAAGAATGTGTATCTTAAAACGTGTACAGTAATCAGTGTAAATCTACTACAATCCACAAAATATTTCACGTTTTTCCTACTTTCGGTTTCCTTTATACTTGACACAAATTCCCCTACATTTTTAGAACAGTAGCCCTTCGATTATGATTGGAAAATATATCTTTCCCCCGTGATCTGCTCTATTTTTTTTTTTTTTTTTTTGTGATCAACTTTTCGGTTTTAACAAATATTGTTGAAATTTTGTGACTTTTAAACTGTTTCCCTAAAAATTTTCTAGTTCGAGATCGAGTTCCGAAATGTGTGGCTGTAACTTCCGCCGTGACAAGGTGCGCTCCATCCTTTCATCGTAAACAAGAACGATTAGAAAAGACAATGACAGGTAATAAAAGTGTATGAGATCTAGATATAAGCACTATTTGTTTATTAAACTTTAAGTCCAGTTTAGACTGGTAGAATGAAATGGCATTGGTATTTGAATGAACCAAGACACAAGGGTTGTCATCCTTCATCATCATGATGAGGTCCCCAAAAATAAAAGAATCATAAAATAAAAAAAAAAAATAAATAAATAAATAAATAAAGAAGGATTAAAACTCTATCTTGTGCCTCTCAAATTTTCCTTGGATAAGATTAATAGAATCTATCACAACTTTGTGACTGACACGAGGGGATCTCGTCTGAGTGTAGTCTGTAGATAATTTGCAATCCACGACAAGGCTTGCCGAGTCATGGATGTAGCAAATCTTTTGCAAGAGGTGTATACAGTATAGTATCTTGGCTTGATTTGAAGTATGATGGTACCACTAGTAACAGAGCCTTAGCAATAGAGTTTTAAACATACCGGTAATCCCTAGATCTATTGTACTGTTACCACAGTATAATCACATTCCAAAAGACATTTGTTGTATATATAATATTAAAGCATCTGTCCAGTCTTTCCCAATAACAATAATATCACGAGAAACTGATGTAGTTTAAAAAGCGTTTTACAAGAACATGATTGACAAGTAATCAGAGGTTATTCCGATGTTGCCAGTAAATTGAAGTATGTAGAAAGGGCTATTCACGCTGGAAGCCCCTGAAACGTAAATCAACTACAAATTAAATTAAAGAAAAAAAGTAAAAGTATGAGGCATTGTTTTTTTTTTTCGCCCAATTTACCGCTGAATATCGGTGGCTTCCCCTCCTAAAAATTAGCTTTGTTATCTCAAAAATTGGCCCATATTTTCCCAGTACACGGAGATCAAATTTGTTTTCAAGATTGAATTGAATTTGACACGAAACATGCACAAAAGTAATCAAAATCTCTTAAGCATTTGGTGGCTCTAATGCAATAAAATCAAGCATTTCCTTCATGTTGATTATTTGTTGATTTGTTGATGGATGCTACAGAGACGGGATGTCTCATAACTTTAAGTACTACATGTATGTCAAAATACTAAATAAAAAAGATATAAGAGATCTACCAAAAATCGATTCATTTTTTTAAAAGGATTGCGATAACAAAGGTACTGGTAAGACTCCTGTAATATCCAATGAAAATGAAGTCACTGACAGCGTCAGTTCTTGACCCGAACAGGCCTCTGTTTCCGATAAAGAAGTCAAGGACATCTCAAATGAGGACAACAGTTGCACGTCATACTCAGATTCTGATGGCAGTCTTGACCCTATTCCTGACAATCGTAAATTCGTACCCCAAAAGTATGAAGCATCGTTCAAATAGGGGGACACAAAATAAGAAAAATATCAATGTACACAAAGAGGAAAACACATTTGTTAATGTTTGATCTGTAACATGGTTATTAAATGTAAAATTGCTGTTTTAACCAATAATTTGAGTGTTTCTTAAAAGAAATTTTGTTTCCATATTTTCCCAATTTGTTCCAAAATGTCTCATATTTTCCCAAATGAAAAGGTGCAGGTGGCTTTTGAAAAAGGTAAAAAAAATCACTGCTGGGCAAGTTTTAATCAAATTCCCTGCAAAATTGTAATGTCAGCTTTATGAGTGAAACGATTAACTTTATACGTGTACACAGAGCCATTTCCTTTTGTGGCTGTCTAGCACCACTGAAAATCGATCTGATCCTGATACTAAAGAAAGAGCTGATATCTCCGACAAAATTGACAACCCGCTGCCACCTCTTTCTCCTTCACTGTCGTCTATTTCTCCGTCACTGCCACCCTGTCTTCCCTCAAACGAGTGCACAAGGGACCCTTGAATAACTTTTTGTATTTTATTGTTCGAAATTTTTGAAAATAACAGTTTGATTGTTTACATTACACTCTTGTTTTGATCTTTATAAGTTGTTTTACTGATGTTATATGAAACATCAGCATCTCGTATTAAGGTTGTGAATTAAATCTAGTTAAGCATAACTAATTCGTTATTATATGTCATTTTCGACTACGTCTGCAAATAGACACTACTGGAAATCTCTATTCACAATGGAAATCAAAGAATCTGTTGTAAATGTTTATGTTTCATCTTTTCAGCCTTTTATGTACACGTTTAGGAAATTTAGTAAACGTTTAATCTGTTCTTCCTTAGTCAGACTTGGTACACAGAGCAAAGCAAATTGTAAAAAAAGATATCACTGCATGTTAGTAATACATTGAAAATTTTACTTTGCTTGAAATAAAGTGGGGATCAAATTAAATGGGGGGGGGGGGGGGGGGGGGGCACAGAAATGGCTTTAATCAGGCATGGTTCTTTATGATTACACTATAGATTGATCATGTGAATCATGGTACATCTAATACATTGAACATGATAGGCATAGAGTAGCGAAAGTCATGATATTCAATTGCCTACTTTAAGGATGATGTGCAGGTCTTAAGCTGTAGACATTATGTCATCACCAAATAAGCCACCCCCTGGTTCAAGGCAGGACTCCCTCTCCAGTAACTCACTATCTCCTGATGCTGAGCCATGGAACATCACCCCTAGTCACCCTCTAGATACAACAGGTAAGTGTACATGTACCTGTAGGACAACATCACCTCTAACATCCTCTAGATACAACAGGTAAGTGTACCTGTAGGACAACATTACCTCTAACATGCTTTAGATACAACAGGTAAGTGTACATGTAGGACAACATTACCTCTAACATGCTCTAGATACAACAGGTAAGTGTACATGTAGGACAACATTATCTCTTATCACCCTCTAGATACAACAGGTAAGTGTACATGTAGGACAACATTACCTCTAATCACCCTCTAGATACAACAGGTAAGTGTACCTATAGGACAACATTACCTCTAATCATCTTCTAGATACATCAGGTAAAAGGTGTACCTATAGGACAACATTACCTCTAATCACCCTCTAGATACAACAGGTTAGTGTACCTGTAGGACAACATTACCTCTAATCACCCTCTAGATACAACAGGTAAGTGTACCTATAGGACAACATCACCTCTAATCAGGCTCTAGATACAACAGGTAAGTGTAACTGTAGGACAAAATTACCTTTAACATCCTCTAGGTACAACAGGTAAGTGTACCTGTAGGACAACATCACCTCTAATCACCCTCTAGATACAACAGGTTAGTGTACCTGTAGGACAACATTACCTCTAATCATCTTCTAGATACAACAGGTTAGTGTACTTGTAGGACAGCATTACCTCTAACATCCTCTAGATACTACAGGTAAGGGTACCTATAGGACAACATCACCTCTAACATCATCTAGATAAAAGGTGTGCCTATAGGACAACATTACCTCTAACATCCTCTAGATACAACAGGTTAGTGAACTTGTAGGACAACATTACCTCTAACATCCTCTAGATACAACAGGTTAGTGTACCTGTAGGACAACATTACCTCTAACATCCCCTATATACAACAGTCTAGTGTACTTGTAGGACAGCATTACCTCTAACATCCTCTAGATATGACTGGTAAGGGTACCTATAGGACAACATTACCTCTAACATCATCTAGATAAAAGGTGTGTCTATAGGACAACATTACCTCTAACATCCTCTAGATACAACAGGCAATAGGTGTACCTATAGGACAACATTACCTCTAATGCTCCTCTAGATACAACAGGTAAGTGTAACTGTAGGACAACATTACCTCTAATTATCCTCTAGATGCAACAGGTAAATGTACCTGTAGGACAACATTACCTCTAATCACCCTCTAGATACAACAGGTAAGTGTACCTGTAGGACAACATTACCTCTAATCACCCTCTAGATACAACAGGTAAGTGTACCTATAGGACAACATTACCTCTAATCACCCTCTAGATACAACAGGTAATAGGTGTACCTATAGGACAACATTACCTCTAATCACCCTCTAGATACAACAGGTAAGTGTACCTATAGGACAACATTACCTCTAATCACCCTCTAGATACAACAGGTAAGTGTACCTATAGTACAACATTACCTCTAATCATCCTCTAGATTTAACAAGTAATGGGTGTATCTGTAGGACAACTTTATCTCTACTCATCCTCTTGATGCAAATATAGGTTAGATTCACTTTGTCCTACACGTATAATCATGATATTAAATTAGAATATTTTTTATCTTCATCAGATACATTGCAAAACACTTCTTTATCAATCATTTCTAAAATTTGTTGCTTATACATGTAAACAAATTATGCCAGTAGCAGTTACACTGTATTCTAAACTTTTTTAGAATTTAGAAGTAATGCAATGCTGGATGTACTCCTTTTCATCCTTAACATTTTACTATAGGTAAATGAGTAGATGAATAAGTATGTTTTATGTTTCTCATATTATATCTACAGGTAGGAGGAACCACCCTAGTGGTGCTATACCCAGAAATTACCAGAGAGGTAGTCAAGGGGATTGTGTGTCATCTCCGTCATCTACAGGTAAAACATCATTTGTATACAGTAACAGGTCAAACTGATATACACAGCAGGTATATGATAAATACCCTTTTAAAGTAGTCAAGAAAATGTGCTTGAATACTCTTGCTTTTGAATAAATCGATGTATCCATACTTAGAAAACAAGTGTAGCCAGAATTAGAATTTTTAAAGAGTCTACTGGGGTCTTGTGGCTATGATGTAGGACCAGTAGCAGCATTTTCTGTTACAACTGAAAGAGTTCTCTAGACTGGGTATCTATATCAAGAAAGTTTGCAGTAGTATGTTTCAAAGAAAATTGTCAAAACAGGGTGCTCTGGTTTTACTGAACAGGATACATTGTAGTAGGAGACATTCATGTATAGTCTATTTCGTTTTTCTTTTGTCTCATCTCTTAAAGTTTTCTATTACTTAGCTTATGGAAACATTCAGCCAGAAAACAGAGGAGGATCATCAGAGATCGTGACTGGAGCATCTCGTGGTGACTGTCAAAATAAAATATCGAGTGATGATTACGAAACCAGCCCACATCAAACCACTAAAGAAGCTATGCAGGCAGTTATTGATAAGTATAGAGACTTGATGCCGCCAGAACTCCAAGTAGAGTATTACGATGTGATGATTCTATATAGTGAAGAGGACCGGGAGGCTGCTGAGGAATACAAAAGGCATCTCATGGAGGAAATAATGCTGGAAAAAGGACATAGAGTCAAAGCTGTGTTATATGATGACCAGGAAATGGTCTCGTTGGCCGGCTCAAAAATCAAGGGCTTGGAAAAAAGCTTTCAGAGATGTACTTTTGCTTTCGTTTTCTTAACCAAAGCATTTTGTGAATGTGAATGGTGTGCGTTCTCAAGTGAGGAGTGTCTTATGGAGGCTATTTACAATCCTCAGAAAAAGTGGTGTGTGGTACCTGTCTATACAGTACAGAGAAACAAGGCAGATTTCAAAATCCCCATGGGACTGAACTCTTTAAAAGGAGTGAATTATTATAATAATGATCAGTTTTATCAGAGAGGTCTAAAGCGTCTGATAGGTGATAAGTTACATGTAAGAATCAATAGTGAACGCAAACATTTTGAAAATCAGTATGAATGGGCTTGTGAAGAGAGAAACAAGCAAGAAATATTGGAAGTTAAAAGGCAACAGCTGATAGAAAGAAAAGAAAGACAAAATCAAGAAATGCGTCGCATGATGCACTCCCGCTCAAACCCGGGTAATTTAACAGAACATTCAGAAAAGACGGATTCCTATTATTTGCAGAATATTATGAGATCTAAAAGTGAACATTTCAAATCTTTGTCTGCTCTCGAAGAATCTCATTCTATTCTATCAAAGCCAGAAAGTGCTTATGCAAGCCTGTCAGCAAAAAGCACAGTAACAGAACATTCCATGCGTCAACCCAGCGAAGGTGATGATGGCTGTCATTTTAGTCTTGACGATTCACCATCGCTGGATAACGGACCACGATCAACTGATAGTGGTTTAAGTGTTGATGCAGAATTACCCAATTATGGTACTTCAACAAATACATCTCCGTACCACCAGCAAAAACTAACATCTACACAACATACTTCAAGGACTCCAAATACTCAAAGTACTAGTATTGTAGTTCATGAGCACCATCATTACTATGAGCCTCAGCCAAATCCTACTCAGGCTACTGTGATTAACTATAATATTGAGGGAGCCTCTAATGTTGTAGTGGGTAAAGGTGGCACCATTATATCAGGATCTACATCTGAGGAGTCTGTAGTGATAGAGGATAATACACGCCCAAAACAAAGGTATAGCATGTCTGTCTGTCAATCTGTTTGGCTGTTAACTTTTTTGCAATTTATAATCAGTCTGTGACCTAGTGACCTTGACCCAGTTAGTGACAAAAACTTATTTTGCAAAATGGCCTTACCGTCTTTAGCAGTGTATTTTTACAAGAGTTATCGCCCTTGGACATAACAAATTTCACGAAATTTTAAGTTTTCCAGACTTTTCTTCCCTATTATTACAGATAATGAACTGATTTTTGGCATGTGAATACATCTTAAATAGATAGAGATTAAGTGTGAGTTTGGATTTGATTGACCCATTTTTAGCTCTACTGGTCTCAGACCAGTCGAGCTTATGCGATCACCCTTCGTCCGGCATCCGGCCGTCTGTCTGTCTGTCTGTCTGTCTGTCTGTCTGTCTGTCTGTCTGTCTGTCTGTCCGTCTGTCCGTAAACAATTCTTGTCTGGACAACTCCTCTGAGACTGTTAGAGATAGAAAGTTAATTCTTTTTAGTTACAGAGCAAGTTTGACTTTAGTCACGCTTGACCTATTTTTCGAGGAGTTATGCCCCTTGATGACTTGCACAATTCAGTTTTTCTCAGTTTTCCAGACTTTTTTCTGCAACAAATAGTGATATTCAGGTAAAATTTGATACTCAGCTTAGTCTTGGATAGTTACAGAGCAAGTTCAACTTTCGTCACGCTTGACCTCTTTTTCGAATCGATAAAGCAGATAAAACCTCAGAACTGAGCTGCACAGACAGTAAGTTTAATTAAAACTCATGTTTAATTGAAGAGTAATTCATAGGCAGAGTTGCAGGACATAAATACATGCCGCCGGTAGGGGACTTATATCGTTCAGCGATCATAACATTTTTGCATTTTACTTGGACCATGGTCTAGTTGTGCACCTGACATTTAGTTTCAGTCCCTGACCCCCAGGGTCTTAGAAAATGGGCGTGGTCATTAAATTCTATGTAATCTTGTCCGGACAACTCCTCTGAAACTGTTAAAGATAGAAAGTTAATTCTTTTTGCATTTTACTTGGTCCATGGTCTTGTTGTGCACCTGACATTTAGTTTCAGTCCCTGACCCCCAGGGTTTTATAAAATGGGCGTGGTCATTAAATTCTATGTAACCTTGTGCTCGCAACTCCTCTGACACTATAAATGATGGAGACTTAATTCTTTTTGCAATATGATGGGTCTGTGGTCTTGTTGTGCACCTGATATTTTGTTTGAGCCCCTGACCCCCAGGGTCTTAGAAATGGGTGTGGTCATTTTCTCCTATATAGGTTACAGTAAACAGTTTTTTTCATGACGTCATCCCTTAACGCGCACCCTTAACCCAGCGTCATATAATACTATCATAAAATACATACCTATCAAAGTATATATATGGTTAAAAAGAATGAATCTTACACTTGATCATGCTTACTCAAGATTATACCCATAACTTAGAATAAGATGTAGAAATGTGCTCGACAAAGGGGAAAGTAGAGAAAATTTGATGGTACCGCGGGGCAACTTCTATAGCGGAAACGACATCGTTCCGTAAATATTTGGGGAATAAAATTCATATTAAAGAAAGAGTGTATCTATATCAATGAAATATAAAAGTGAATTAGGGACTGACCGTGTAGTTAAGGAGAAATCAATATGACCATCAAAAACACTGAAAATCATGATGTCCCTGTTGGCGCCCCTTACTGTGGTAGACCCCTTTAATGAGCCCCAGCTCATTGCCTATGAACACGTGTTTCAGATAATGAAAATTACCCATAATCTTGCAAATATCTTACAGATTTTAATGATACCTCATAATATGCCATTATTTTAATTTTCATGCATACAGTATGAAGATCAAGGCTCAGCTCTTATTATTAAAATAATTGACCGGGGCCAAATCAGGTTAGAGATTATGCAAAACTGTTTATTGAAACCTAAAAGACATTTGTATCATCCCGTTATAATGTTTTTCCTTAAAATGTGGAAAGTACATGCCGTTCCGAAGAATTTGATATATCGCAAGTTGTCGTAACGCGCATACTTATTTATCGGTATGCAGCATAGAGATTCCCGCGACCCACTCTGAAATGCCCATTTTTGCCTTTATTTCACCATTTGACATGTTGAGGCAGATACCCATTCTGATACCCATAATGCATCTATAATACAGCACTCTGACCTTTATTTTCACTATTGCTACCATCTATATGTGATATACTGTTAACACATGTATGGTATCCAAGGACTTTAATTATAAATTTACATACTACATCAGCATCCATATACCCATATGCCTACAGGTTACAGTAAACAGTTTTTTTCATGACGTCATCCCTTGACGCGCACCCTTAACCCAGCGTCATATAATACTATCATAAAATACATACCTATCAAAGTATATATATGGTTAAAAAGAATGAATCTTACACTTGATCATGCTTACACAAGATTATACCCATAACTTAGAATAAGATGTAGAAATGTGCTCGACAAAGGGGAAAGTAGAGAAAATTTGACGGTACCGCGGGGCAACTTCTATAGCGGAAACGACATCGTTCCGTAAATATTTGGGGAATAAAATTCATATTAAAGAAAGAGTGTATCTATATCAATAAAATATAAAAGTGAATTAGGGACTGACCGTGTAGTTAAGGAGAAATCAATATGACCATCAAAAACACTGAAAATCATGATGTCCCTGTTGGCGCCCCTTACTGTGGTAGACCCCTTTAATGAGCCCCAGCTCATTGCCTATGAACACGTGTTTCAGAAAATGAAAATTACCCATAATCTTGCAAATATCTTACAGATTTTAATGATACCTCATAATATGCCATTATTTTAATTTTCATGCATACAGTATGAAGATCAAGGCTCAGCTCTTATTATTAAAATAATTGACCGGGGCCAAATCAGGTTAGAGATTATGCGAAACTGTTTATTGAAACCATTACTCTATGTAACCTTGTGCTCGCGACTCCTCTGACACTAAAATGACTTAATTCTTTTTGCAATATGATGGGTCTGTGGTCTTGTTGTGCACCTGATATTTTGTTTGAGCCCCTGACCCCCAGGGTCTTAGAAATGGGTGTGGTTATTTTCTCCTATATAACTGTATATAATCTTGTGCTCGCATCTCCTCTGACACTATAAATGATGGAGACTAAATTCTTATTGCAATATGATGGGTCTCTGGTCTAGTTGTGCACCTGATATTATGTTTTAGCCCCTGACCCTTAGGGTCTCAGAAATGGGTGTGGTCATTTTCTCCTATATAACTCTATGTAATCTTGTGTTCGCAACTCCTCTGACACTACAAATGATGGAGACTTAATTCTTTTTGCAATGTGATGGATCTGTGGTCTGGTTGTGCACCTGATATATTTTGTTTGAGCCCCTGACCCGCAGGGTCTTAGAAATGGGTGTGGTCATTTTCTCCTATATAACTCTATGTAATCTTGTGCTTGCAACTCCTTTGACACTATAAATGATGGAGACTTAATTCTTTTTGCAATATGATGGGTCTGTAGTCTAGTTGTGCACCTGATATTTTGTTTGAGCCCCTGACCCCCAGGGTCTTAGAAATGGGTGTGGTCATTTTCTCCTGTATAACTGTATGTAATCTTGTGCTCGCAACTCCTCTGACACTATAAATGATGGAGACTTAATTCTTTTTGCAATGTGATGGGTCTGTGGTCTGGTTGTGCTGATATTTTGTTTGAACCCCTGACACCCAGGGTCTTAGAAATGGGTGTGGTCATTTTCTCCTATATAACTCTATGTAATCTTGTGCTCACAACTCCTCTGACACTATTAATGATGGAGACTAAATTCTTATTGCAATATGATGGGTCTCTGGTCTAGTTGTGCACCTGATATTATGTTTTAGCCCCTGACCCTTAGGGTCTCAGAAATGGGTGTGGTCATTTTCTATAAGTTAATGTAATCTTGTGCTTGCAACTCCTCTGACACTATAAATGATGTAAAATCAATTCTTTTTGCAATGATTGGTCTGTGGCATAGTTGTGCACCTGATATTTTGCTTTAGCCCTATACCCCCAGGGTCTTTGAAAATGGGTGTGGTAATTTTTCCTATATAGTTGTGCTCTCTAAATCGTTTAAAGCTATTAATGATGGGGAGTTAATTCTTTATCCAATATTATGGATCTGTAGTCTTGATGTGTCATTGATAGTTCATTTGAGCTAGCAGCCCTTGGCCCCTAGGATCTTGGAAAATGTGTGTGACATTCCTTTTAGAAATACTTTATCTCGGATATTATGAATTATATGAGTGCTATTATAGTTGCAGTATAATGGATATGTAGTTTTGTCATGCTATTTATAATTTGTTAGAGCGCCAGCTCCCTATGGTCATGGTTTAAAAAAAAAGAAAGGAAATTGATGTTTTAGAAAAAAACAACCAGGAGAGCTACAGTCTCGTCAGAGACTTCTGGTTACAAGAGTTATGGCCCTTTGACATAACAAATTTCATACTATTTTCAGTTTTCGGGACTTTTCTTGTCGGTAGCTGTAGATATTGGACTGAGTTTTGCTGTGTGAATATTTCACAGCGTAATACAGATCAAATTTAAATTGGATTTTGATAGAAATATTAAAATGTACAACGAGTTTCATAGTACATCATATGAAATGAAAATTCATTTGAGATTCTTTTAATCATATGATATTGCCTAAAAATGTGCATTTCTAACGTGAAATCGATGTTTATGAGAACTAGAGGCAAACTATGCTGTGACCTAGAAGTTGTCTGCTACACCATGAGAAGTTATTCCCAATCATATAGGTTTTCTGTGCGTATAGAGAAGAATATTGCATTTGTTTAATATTTTAATGCAATAATTAATTTAACAACAACAATTTTAATCATTGATTAAAATGTAGGTTGTAAAAGCTCTACAGAGCTTATGTTCTTTGTTATTTATGTGCACAGTGCTGACTTTAAATAAAATATTACTTATTGATATTGAATCTGCATCTGAATTTAACAATTGACCAATATTTGAAAGGTCACTCTTGTCAAAGTTTAGGTGATTAGGCTTCAAACAAGACCGATTGACCAATGGCACGCAAGCAGAGCAATATGTAACGTGTTATCATAACATTTGATTATGAAACAGCTTTATGGATTTGCAAACGGGTGTATCATGTGATTAACAAATTTATGTTATACAATTCCAAACACAATATTTCGTGAGAACAATTTTCATGATTGGAAATCACTTGCAAATATAGCGAAATTTAGTACCTCGGAAAAATTTCTGGTTTTACGGTATATTAAGATATTTAATAAATTTGTATCGTATCACGATACGAAATGCATATTGCAATATATCGTGCCCTTATAGACTATACTGATGAATCAATGAATCACTTTGGTTTTAATTATTTTGATTTAAAACAAGAGTTCCAAGGTCCACATCGCTCACAATTGAAATAAATTATGACAAGAACAATAAAAAAAATTAAATGATTTATCAGTATAGCCTATAAGGGTGTGATATGCATTTTGTATCGCAATACAATACAAATTTATTATTCCCCTCTGAATGGATTTTAATGATTCTTCACAGAATTCATGGAATTGTTACTTAGATCCAAGGGTTTGTCATAAAGGTAAAGGTCTCAGGAGACTTCATTGGTAAAAACCTTGCCTGGGCCTTAGATTCTTAGCCTCTACACAGATTTCAAAATTTTTACAAAATTCTTTCACAGAACTTAAAGGTATGTCACCAATTATGACATTGAATCAAGGTTATAGATGTAAGGTAAATGTCATGATATATATATATATCAACTTTAAATGTGTAAAACCTGTTTGGGCCATAAACTCTAACCCTTTGCATGTAATTCTTGTAATATTTCACATGTTGCTTAGGATCCTAGTGATGTCATGACCTTGCACTAAAGTCACAATTTACAAATGTCAAGTTCATTATAGCCTTTTCAGTTAAATCTTGTGTGAGAGTACTGTATTCATTGTAACAATTAAACATTTAGTAATGACTGGGTCTGTTGATAAAAATATATGCAAGTGGGGGTATACATGAAAGTCGTTCTTTTATGGCAGTTTTAGCTGATATGGCAACTGGACTGAATTTCAAACTTTGAAAACCATGATCATCTATATGTAGGTTTGAGTAGAAGTGACTTACATCAATGAAGTCTCTTTCCCTAGTTAGTAGTATGAATGATATGAAGGAGCTGTAACATTAAGAGTCGTAATCTGCCACACGATCGCCCTGTGTCTGGCATCCGTCCGTCCGTCCGTCTGTCAGTTAAACATTTCTTGTGGTTTCCAGTCCTCTGAAACTGTTGGTGATGGAAAGTAAATTCTTTTTGCAACATGATTGGTCAATGGTCTAGTTGTGCACCTGATATTTTGTTTGAGCCCCTGACCAGGGTCTTAGAAAATGGGTGTGGTCATTTTCTCCTATATAACTCTCTGTAATTGTGGTCACCATTTCTCAGAAAGTATAAATGATAGAAAGTTAATTCTTTTTGCAATATTAAAGATTTATGATCTAGGTGTGCACCTGATATTTCATCTGAGCCCCTGACCCCTGGGGTCTTAGGAAATGGGTGTGGTCATTTTCTCCTATATAACTCTATGTAATCTTGTGGTCACCATTTCTTAGAAACTATAAATGATAGAAAGTTAATTCTTTTTGCAATATTAAAGGTTGATGATTTAGTTGTGCACCTGATACTTCATCTGAGCCCCTGACCCCTGGGGTCGTAGGAAATAGGCGTGGTCATTTTCTTCAATATAACTCTTTGTAATCTTGTTGGCACGATTTCTCAGAAAGTATACATAATAAAAAGTTCATTCTTTTTGCAATATTAAAGGTCTATGATCTAGGTGTGCACCTGATATTTCATCTTAGCCCCTGATCCCTTTGGTCATTATCTCCTATAGACCTCAATGTAATCTTGAAGTCACCATTTCTCAGAAAGTATAAATAATAGAAACTTAATTCTTTTTGCTATATTATATGTCTATGATTGAGCCCCAGGGTCTTAGAAAATGAGTGTGGTCATTTTCTAGTATACAACTCTATGTAATCTTCTGAACACTATTACGTAGAAAGTATGACTGATAAAAAGATTTTTGCATTATGTTCAGACTTACGCTTAATGTTTTGCTTGCGCATCTGATATACTTTTTAAGCCCCTTACCCTTGGGTCTTAGAAAATAGTTGTGTCATTTAGTTATGTATTTTACTAAACAACCAGGAGAGCTTCAGTCTCGTCAGAGACTTATGTAGACGTGAGGTTGGGGGTCTTTTTGTTTCGCCTTCAAAGCATAGCGACACTTAAGTTAGGGATCACTTTGGGTGTCACACCCCATAACTTTTGATTGGTAAGTGATAGGGCTTTGATATTTCACATAAGTACTAGTATTCCTTGTGACAAGACCTTTCTACACATACGGTAATTATTTTACCTAGTGACCTTGACCTAGATATTTGTCCTACTTTTCAAAAAAATTAAGATTGGCTATATCTTTTGATTGGTTAGTGATAGGGCTTTGATATTTCACATGTTCCATGTGACAAGGCCTTTCTACACATACTATAATTTTTTACCTAGTGACCTCGACCTAGATATTTGACCTACTTAAATTAAGATTGGCTATAACTGGCTTTGGTAATTCACAAGTGTATTTCTTATGATTAGTCCTTCCTTTTATAACCAAACATTTTTACCTAGTGACCTTAACCTAGATTATTTACCTTCTTTTTTGAAAATTTGAGATTGACCATATTTTTTAATTGGTAAGGAAGAGTTCTAATTTTTCAGATGTGAATTTCATTTGACAAAACTTTAAAATAATTTTGAACCAAGTGATCTTGACCTACATATTTGATCCACTTTTTAAAAATAAACGCTTCGCAGGCGGCACAAGTATTTCACACTTTTATTGTTCAATTAACAATGCTGCTGTTATAAAAATGGTTTAGTTCAGAATTTTTTTTAGCATATGTAGGTACATTTCTTTTACTTTAGCATGATTTCATTTTCTAAATGTTTTGTGGATGTAATGGAGGAAATTTTTAACATTTCTCCAATATTAGCTGGTACTACAGCCGTCAACACTAATTGTTAACTTTTATTTTGAGGAATTTTTGAATTATCAATGCCGAGGAATTATAGTCAGAGTTTGTCAGTTAAAAAGTGAACAACAACAATTATTTTTGCTGAAAATCGATTAGAAACTATCAATAAACAAGTTAATTGTTTACCGAAAGCAAATAAAATGCAACTTACTAATTCTTTGTTAATTACACATTTTGATGATGTATTGTGAAAACTTTTCCATTTTTCATTGATTTCCATACAAAATAAGCACATTTAATATATACTCAAATATCTTTCTATTACAGCAATGTTATGAAAATTTTTTCTCCAGATAATAAAGAGGTTTTATCTTTTTAATTCTTATATCAACTTGATTAAAGAAATGTCAGTACTTTGAAATTTCATTATTTTGGGGCAGATTTTACGTCTTATCGTTACAGGTCCTTGGTGTAGATTTTCTGATTTTAGATGGAAAGATTTTATGATTTTAAATGGAAACATACATCTGTTTTCAGTTGCACGTCTCCTGTAAGAGACCCCTCTACTAGTATTCCCTTTGTTAGCAGACCAGTGAGTAGACCTTCCATAGACTCTCCTACAAGTAAGACTTCTAAGCATGATTCTCAACAGACAGAAGGCAAAACTTTCACAGATAACAATAAAAACGATAAAGACACTGATTCTCAATTATTGATTAAACGAGGAGTAAGACCAGTGTGTAGTGTGACGTCAACAAATACAACAGAAAAAGATATGGCACCATCATCGTCACCGTCATCAGGGGTACCACTAGACATCAAGAAAGTGGCGCAAGTTTCACCTATGCCAAGAGGCGCTAGAAATCGTTCACCTGATTCACAAACATCATTAAAAACTACCAAAGACCCTGTACCTACTGAAACACATCCTCTTGATGATGATGAAGAAGAAACAGGTGTGAAAGGAGTCCGGAATGAAGATTTTCATGAAACCAAACTAAAACCTGTAGACAATCAGTATCGTGAAAATCCTTATGAAGGAGAGCAATTTCTTGATTCTCAAACAGGGTGTAAAGTAGTGTCTAGCAGCTCTGTGGGTAGGACTCCTGAGGTAGAGACAACTCTACCCCTTAGCAGATCTAGTAAGGAGAAACAGACTAGTGAATTTTGTCAGTCAGATTGTAGGCTAAGTGAAACAAGCCTGGAAACAGATTCAGGGGAAGTTATGGGAGAGGCAAGGATTGACCAAAGAGACAGGTGAGATTTAGAAATGAGCTTGTGCTCTTCATCTTTAATCATCTGGATAATAAGGTTTGTTATGACCTGTATTATAAGGGTGTCATATAGAGATTACTATAGCCAGCATTGGTCTGTCTTATGGTCTGTCTGTCCATATTTCTACATGAATGCCTATAGCTTTATACACATTGTACTTCCATCAAACTTGCATGTATCAAGCATGATAATACTCAACATCAAATGAGCACCAAGGCCACGTATTTAGGGTCAAACATACTTAAGAGAACCTAGTCTAAGTCCATCAGTAGGTGGCTAGATGCAATGTCAATCTGATTAAAACATCTCTCTACCTGCGGCTTCCGATTTTGTTATGTTGCGAGCATGTAGAGATCTGGTTTTAATCAGATTTGGTGCAATGTCGGATACATGTATTAGCAATCCAGCTATAAGCATCTTGTTAAGGTTTATGTATCCACTTTGCCTAATAAAATTAAATTGAATTATAACTTTTCATCAGTTTATGTTGAAAATGTATATCTGACCTTCTTTTCTATGTATTTAGAACCCTTGTTTCGCGTTGCAGTGACACCCCTGAAGGCTTTGTGAAAGTGAGTTATGGCACAGATTCATATTCAGGCACAGATGTAGATGTCAAAGGTAAATGTGAAATTCTGATTTTGGAATGTTTTTCATATTTAAAAAACATTGTCATACTTATACTGGTTATAGTTAAATTCTTCCCGAATCTTGAGGCTCATAAGTGCTTATACCCGGTTTCAATAGCACAAGCTGATGAGCGGTTGTTAATCTTAGGTTGCTGATTATCACAGGTTAACTTTCTAGTCATGCTAGTACCCATTTCATAGGGTCTTCTGGAACAGTCAAGGTAAGGCTCCTTGCTCAAGGAACACATCCATGGCCTTGGATCAAACCCACAACCTTGAGATTTACAAGTTTAAAAGAGTTCTACCACTGAGTCATATGCCCCCTTCTTCTACCGGTACAGCTGTAAATAAAAAAAATGAAGTAACAATCTGTATTAGTGTGTGAAGAGAGAACCATTTATGACGTATAAGTGACACCTTTTGTATGTTACAGGTCTAACAGCAGAAGAAAAAAAATTAAGTGTTGTTTCAAAAACCCTTGAGATGGGATTTGGAGAATATCAAGTTAAAAGTGCATTAGAAAAATTAAAAAGGGAAGAGCCAGGTAAGAGACATCCTTTACAAAAACAATAGTTTAATATGAACATGATGAATAATAACTATCCATATACTTCTAGTTTCTGAGGCAAGCTATTGTGTACAGGATTAGGTCCCATTTTTAGCTCACCTCGACGAAGTTGAGATGAGCTTATGCTATAACCCCGGCGTCCGCGTCCCTGTCCCCGTCCGCGTCCGGTTAAAGTTTTTGGGCAACTCAGTATCTGACAAAGTACTGATGCTACAGTGACCAAACTTGCAGAAGTGATTCATCTTGGGATGCTGAGTTGAACCCATGCATCGGATGCAGCATCTGACCTACATTTTCCGGTTGAATGACTTTGTCAATGTCTGGTTAAAGTTTTTGGGGTAGTTCAGTATCTGACAAAGTACTGATGCTACAGTAACCAAACTTGCATTCATCTTGAGATGCTGAGGTGAACCAATGCATCGGATGCAGCATCTGACCTACTTTTTCCGCTTGAGTGATTTTGCCTTATAAGGCCAATATTGAGCAAAGTATAAGTGCTACATGTACCAAACTTGCATATTGGATGTATCTTTGATCAAACTTTCATAAAATGACCTTGACCTACTTTTTCCACTCGAGTGATTTTGCCTTTAAAGGCCAATATTGAGCAAAGTATAAGTGCTACATGTACCAAACTTGCATATTGGATGTATCTTTGATCAAACTTTCAAAAAATGACCTTGACCTACTTTTTCCACTTGAGTGATTTTGCCTTATAAGGCCAATATTGAGCAAAGTATAGGTGCTACATGTACCAAACTTGCATATTGGATGTATCTTTGATCAAATTTTCATAAAATGACCTTGACCTACTTTTTCCGCTTGAGTGATTTTGCATTTAAAGGCCAATATTGAGCAAAGTATAAGTGCTACATGTACCAAACTTGCATATTGGATGTATCTTTGATCAAGCTTTCATTAAAATGACCTTGACCTACTTTTTTTCACTTGAGTGATTTTCTTATTATACATGTACTTAGAGATATGTTTAAATTGAACTTTGCTGCCTTGAGGTGAGCTTCGTAATCTTTGATTACACTATGTTTATTTCTGCCATATGTATCTATGTAAGAATGTAAATAGCAGATATAACTATTGCATCTACATCATCTAGGCCAGGGCCCTGATTAGGTATGCGTCCTATAGCCTTTTAGTTCTTGCGTGTTTGTGTTTTACTTAGTTGTCTAGATTTACAGATTCTCCATAAATCTAATTGGAACCAAAATCTCTTAGGAGCATATATCTGGCAAGTTACAGATTAGTTTGCTATTTGTCTCTGTACCTACTTTCACTTTGATGTTACGTATTCTTATATTTTGTACAGAGGACAAATGAACTCATTTCTGGGGGTTACTTCAATATCATTTGATAAAGGAACTTAAATACCTTTTGAGAATAAAAATTCTTTTGCTGTACATTCTTTCTGGAAATTTCCCCATTGATTTTTCACAAAAGAGCATATGTGGATATTAAAGTTTTTAAGTACCATTCATTGTTTAAGAAATGGCTAATAATTTTTCTGTCTATCGATGTATAGACAAAAACCGATGCACAAACAATATAATCCGTGAAGCAGTTTATATTTTGATTGTGCATCGCTTTTTAGCTCACCTTGACGAAGTTGAGTGAGCTTATGCTATAACTCAGCGCGTCCCCGTCTGCATCCGGTTAAGAAGTTTGGGGTAGCTCAGTATTTGGCAAAGTACTGATGCTACAGTAACCAAACTTGCACAAGTGATTCATCTTGGGATACTGAAGTGAACCCATGCATCGTATGCTGCATCTTACCTACAGTTTCCGCTTGAGTGACTTGGTTAAGAAGTTTGGGGTAGCTCAGTGTGACTTGGTTAAGAAGTTTGAGGTAGTTCAGTATCTGACAAAGTACTGATGCTACAGTAACAAAACTTGCACAAGTGACCATCTTCGGATGCTGAGATGAACTCATGCATCGGACCCAGCATCTGACCTACTTTTTCCGGTTGAGTGATTTCACTTTAAAAAGCCAATGTTGAGCAAAGTATAAATGCTACATGTACCAAACTTGCATAATGGATGTATCTTTGATCAAACTTTCATAAAATGACCTTGACCTACTTTTTTCATTTGAATGATTTTGCCTTTAAAAGCCAATATTGAGCAAAGTATAAGTGCTACATGTACTTAACATGTTTATTGGATGTATCTTTGATCAAACTTTCATAAAATGACCTTGACCTACTTTTTACGCTGGAATGATTTTGTCTTTTTAAGCCAATATTGAGCAAAGTATAAGAGCTACATGTACCAAACTTGCATATTAGATGTATCTTTGATTAAGCTTTCATAAAATGACCTTGACCTACTTTTTCCGATTTATTGATTTTGCCTTTAAAGCCAATATTGAACAAAGTTTAAGTGCTACATGTACCAAACTTGCATATTAGATGTATCTTTGATTAAGCTTTCATAAAATGACCTTGACCTACTTTTTCCACTTGAATGATTTTGCCTTTGAAAGCCAATATTGAACAAAGTATAGGTGCTACATGTACCAAACTTGCATATTGGATGTATCTTTGATCAAATTTTCATAAAATGACCTTGACCTACTTTTTCCGCTTGAGTGATTTTGCATTTAAAGGCCAATATTGAGCAAAGTATAAGTGCTACATGTACCAAACTTGCATATTGGATGTATCTTTGATCAAGCTTTCATTAAAATGACCTTGACCTACTTTTTTTCACTTGAGTGATTTTCTTATTATACATGTACTTAGAGATATGTTTAAATTGAACTTTGCTGCCTTGAGGTGAGCTTCGTAATCTTTGATTACACTATGTTTATTTCTGCCATATGTATCTATGTAAGAATGTAAATAGCAGATATAACTATTGCATCTACATCATCTAGGCCAGGGCCCTGATTAGGTATGCGTCCTATAGCCTTTTAGTTCTTGCGTGTTTGTGTTTTACTTAGTTGTCTAGATTTACAGATTCTCCATAAATCTAATTGGAACCAAAATCTCTTAGGAGCATATATCTGGCAAGTTACAGATTAGTTTGCTATTTGTCTCTGTACCTACTTTCACTTTGATGTTACGTATTCTTATATTTTGTACAGAGGACAAATGAACTCATTTCTGGGGGTTACTTCAATATCATTTGATAAAGGAACTTAAATACCTTTTGAGAATAAAAATTCTTTTGCTGTACATTCTTTCTGGAAATTTCCCCATTGATTTTTCACAAAAGAGCATATGTGGATATTAAAGTTTTTAAGTACCATTCATTGTTTAAGAAATGGCTAATAATTTTTCTGTCTATCGATGTATAGACAAAAACCGATGCACAAACAATATAATCCGTGAAGCAGTTTATATTTTGATTGTGCATCGCTTTTTAGCTCACCTTGACGAAGTTGAGTGAGCTTATGCTATAACTCAGCGCGTCCCCGTCTGCATCCGGTTAAGAAGTTTGGGGTAGCTCAGTATTTGGCAAAGTACTGATGCTACAGTAACCAAACTTGCACAAGTGATTCATCTTGGGATACTGAAGTGAACCCATGCATCGTATGCTGCATCTTACCTACAGTTTCCGCTTGAGTGACTTGGTTAAGAAGTTTGGGGTAGCTCAGTGTGACTTGGTTAAGAAGTTTGAGGTAGTTCAGTATCTGACAAAGTACTGATGCTACAGTAACAAAACTTGCACAAGTGACCATCTTCGGATGCTGAGATGAACTCATGCATCGGACCCAGCATCTGACCTACTTTTTCCGGTTGAGTGATTTCACTTTAAAAAGCCAATGTTGAGCAAAGTATAAATGCTACATGTACCAAACTTGCGTAATGGATGTATCTTTGATCAAACTTTCATAAAATGACCTTGACCTACTTTTTTCATTTGAATGATTTTGCCTTTAAAAGCCAATATTGAGCAAAGTATAAGTGCTACATGTACTTAACATGTTTATTGGATGTATCTTTGATCAAACTTTCATAAAATGACCTTGACCTACTTTTTACGCTGGAATGATTTTGTCTTTTTAAGCCAATATTGAGCAAAGTATAAGAGCTACATGTACCAAACTTGCATATTAGATGTATCTTTGATTAAGCTTTCATAAAATGACCTTGACCTACTTTTTCCGATTGATTGATTTTGCCTTTAAAGCCAATATTGAACAAAGTTTAAATGCTACATGTACCAAACTTGCATATTAGATGTATCTTTGATTAAGCTTTCATAAAATGACCTTGACCTACTTTTTCTACTTGAATGATTTTGCCTTTGAAAGCCAATATTGAGCAAAGTATAAGTGCTACATGTACCAAACTTGCATATTAGATGTATCTTTGATTAAGCTTTCATAAAATGACCTTGACTTACTTTTTCCACTTGATTGATTTTGCCTTTAAAAGCCTCTATTGAGCAAAGTATAAGTGCTACATGTACCAAACTTGCATATTAGATGTATCTTTGATTAAGCTTTCATAATACGGCCTTAACCTACTTTTGAATGATTTTGCCTTTAAAAACAAATATACATGTACTTAGAAATATGTTTAAATTGAATTTGCTGCCACGAGGTGAGCTTCACAATCTTTGATTACCTATGTTTTCTATACATTGATAAACAGAAAAATTATTAAGTCAACTCTTATAATTTAATTCAATTGTAATTTAATTATCTAGTTTATTTTGCAATTGACGGTATTTTAGCATTGTTGATTTTCAAGTTCAAAACAGGCGACGTAATATTTGAAAAGGCCTTACGTAGCGGCGCTTGACATTAGTGACATCACAGTAGGCGACATTGTCTATACAGCTATAGATCAAATTTCGCTTGGTACGTTTGTATAGGCGTTATACAGACACTATGGAAATAATTTAATTCTTATCAAATAACTAAATACTTTCTTTGATATACTGTATTAGTAGAATCATTCACTGGTACTTTCTTTTGCGGTTTTATAAAAGTAAACCTTTTCCCATGGACAGTGATTTGCAGATCAGCATCTGGTTTCTTTGAGTTATGCCTTTGATTTGCATTCACTGAGACAAACTTTGACAGTAGGACTTAGAGACTGGACAGGAAAGTAGCGAAGATTTAAACACTGGGAATGATTCTACCTATACAGTATTGATTTGGTACAGGTCTGATCTAGGGCTGGGTCAATATATTGATATACCGGTACGTATCGATATTGGTCATCGATAGGAGCATCTGTACTTTTGCTCCGATACATTTAGATACAGTTATTTTTAGCACAAACCATGCCTTTCATGTGGAATCTCAAGCATTTTCATGAAAATGTATGTTTGACCATAGTTGTTTTGTTTGTAAACAGCAGATATGTTCTTAAATGGATCGATCTTGCTTGCCTTTCATGCTGGATATTCAAATTTTTCATGGTGCTATCATGCGAAGTCTATGAATAACAACAATGATTAAAGAAATTGCATGCCTTGTAATCAGTGTTAATAGGAAGGTCGGCATGTAGGTTATATTTTTGTCATTCAACATCATTCATAGAAACTTCAAAGTAATACCAACTCAATCTTTAGTTTTTATTCCAGAAACGCTAGAAAGCAAACTGATTTCACGTGTTTGTTTTCTATTAAACACATTTCTGATTTATGAAAAGAGTTCGACGGAGTGAAAAACGATTGATCTATGACTATAGGTAAAATAAGGAAAAACGACCCATGAGGGAATGAAATAGAATGAAAAATGTAAAGATATGCGCAAAAACTATAAGTTAGACAGTGACATAACCACCTTGTACCTGCTCGACTTTGTGTGTGTCATATGGGGGGGGGGGGGGAGTTTAGTTATTAGTGAATGAAATTGCTAATTTGTGTGTTTTACAAAAGAGAAAATTAGATGAGATATATTGGATATCGGTGCTTTTTGTATTGTATTGTATCGTATTGAAAGTTAAGTTTCCATACGTAGCCCTAGTCTGATCCCGTTTGTTTTTTGCTTCCCCGACTATTTTTGCTTGTCGTTGTTATTAATGGGTTCTGCAATGTAATAGGAATTACATTTTCTGTCTTCAGTGTTTTTTCTCACTCTTTGGGGAAGGGGGTCAGGGCCAATACGTGGGGGGAAAATGCGCACAAACTACTCAGAAGGGGAATTTTCATCTTCTCGAGACAAATATCTTGCGTACACTTTTCTCGAAAAGATGAGGAATTTTTTGATAAATCAAAATTTGCAAAAAACTGTATTAGATAGCATCAAAGCTTTAAGTTCAAGCAGGTACGTTAAAGGAACCATATTCTACTGTACATGTATTTGGATTCTGATTTTGTTCAATTTTACACACTATATCAAAAGAATGTTTTGCAAGAGCATAAATATCTTATATGAGGGGAAATTTCTCAGACAGGAGGTGAAAAAATATGTACTCCAGAGAGGGGGTAATGGGGCCGAATATCGCCAATTTTTTTTGAAAAAAAAAAACACTGGTCTTGTAACCAATGAAATCTCTTGTAAAAAAATTACATTAGAAATATTAAAAACAAAGAAACCCAATCCTTACAGTTTAAAAACTCTTAAGATCTAGTTCAACTACAAGTTGTGAAAAAGAAAGTCAAAGTGTAAGGTCCAGACTTTAAAATGTGGAAACTGTGGTATAAAATGAGAAGTTTTGTCATCTGAAACCTACATGTAAAGTGTTATCTTTCCAACCCACTTAATTTCTTAATTTTTGCTTAAAACAGAAACTTCAACCAAATTGTTGACAGACAAATGGACATATTTATCATTATACCTAATAAAACTAGTTCATGATTGTTTTCAGGTCATGTAAAATTAACTGTGGATGATCTAGTCAATGAAATAGTTACGATGACTGAAGTTCCGCCAACGGATCATGCCAGAGGACATCAACATAGACAGGGTAGGTTATGTAGAATTACATCTTTAATTATAGTAAAAAATGTTATGATCGCTGAGCGATATAGTCCCCTACCGGCGGCATATATTTATGTCCTGCAACTCTGCCTATGAATTACTCTTCAATTAAACATATATGAGTTTAAATTTAACTTACTGTCTGTGCAGCTCAGTTCTGAGGTTTTATCTGCTTAATCGATTCGAAAAAGAGGTCAAGCGTGACGAAAGTTGAACTTGCTCTGTAGCTATCCAAGACTAAGCTGAGTATCAAATTTCACCTGAATATCTCTATTTGCTGCAGAAAGAAGTTTGGAAAACTGACAAAAACTTAATTTTCCAAGTCATAAAGGGGCATAACTCCTCGAAAAATAGGTCAAGCGTGACATAAGTCGAACTTGCTCTGTAACTATCCAAGACCAAGCTGTGTATCAAATTTCATCTGAATATCTTCATCCGTTGCAGAAAAAAAGTCCAGAAAACTGACAAAAACTTAACTTTCCAAGTCATCAAGGGGCATAACTCCTTGAAAAATAAGTCAAGCGTGACGAAAGTCAAACTTGCTCTGTAACTAATCAAGACCAAACTGTGTATCAAATTTCATCTGAATATCTCCATCCGTTGCAGAAAAAAGTCCGGAAAACTGACAAAAACTGAATTTTCAAAGTCATCAAGGGGCATAACTCCTTGAAAAATTGGTCAAGCGTGATGAAAGTCATTCTTGCTCTGTAACTATCCAAGACCAAGCTGTGTATCAAATTTCATCTGAATATCTCCATCCGTTGCAGAAAAAAGTCCGGAAAACTGACAAAAACTGAATTTTCCAAGTCATCAAGGGGCATAACTCCTGGAAAAATGCGTCAAGCGTAATGAAAGTCAAACTTGCTCTGTAACTATCCAAGACGAAGCTGTGTATCAAATTTCATCTGAATATCTCCATCCGTTGCAGAAAAAAAGTCCAGAAAACTGACAAAAACTTAACTTTCCAAGTCATCAAGGGGCATAACTCCTTGAAAAATAAGTCAAGCGTGACGAAAGTCAAACTTGCTCTGTAACTAATCAAGACCAAACTGTGTATCAAATTTCATCTGAATATCTCCATCCGTTGCAGAAAAAAGTCCGGAAAACTGACAAAAACTGAATTTTCCAAGTCATCAAGGGGCATAACTCCTTGAAAAATTGGTCAAGCGTGATGAAAGTCAAACTTGCTCTGTAACTATCCAAGACCAAGCTGTGTATCAAATTTCATCTGAATATCTCCATCCGTTGCAGAAAAAAGTCCGGAAAACTGACAAAAACTGAATTTTCCAAGTCATCAAGGGGCATAACTCCTGGAAAAATGCGTCAAGCGTAATGAAAGTCAAACTTGCTCTGTAACTATCCAAGACGAAGCTGTGTATCAAATTTCATCTGAATATCTCCATCCGTTGCAGAAAAAAGTACGGAAAACTGACAAAAACTTAATTTTCCAAGTCATCAAGGGGCATAAGTCCTCGAGAAATGGGTCAAGCGTAATGAAAGTCAAACTTGCTCTGTAACTATCCAAGACGAAGCTGTGTATCAAATTTCATCTGAATATCTCCATCCGTTGCAGAAAAAAGTCCGGAAAACTGACCAAAACTGAATTTTCCAAGTCATCAAGGGGCATAACTCCTGGAAAAATGCGTCAAGCGTAATGAAAGTCAAACTTGCTCTGTAACTATCCAAGACCAAGCTGTGTATCAAATTTCATCTGAAGATCTTCATCCGTTGCAATAAAAAGTCCGGAAAACTGACAAAAACTGAATTTTCCAAGTCATCAAGGGGCATCACTCCTCGAAAAATGGGTCAAGCGTAATGAAAGTCAAACTTGCTCTGTAACTATCCAAGACCAAGCTGTGTATCAAATTTCATCTGAATATCTCCATCCGTTGCAGAAAAAAGTCCGGAAAACTGACAAAAACTGGATTTTCCAAGTCATCAAGGGGCATAACTCCTCGAAAAATGGGTCAAACGTGAAGAAAGTCAAACTTGCTCTGTAACTATCCAAGACCAAGCTGTGTATCAAATTTCATCTGAATATCTCTATCCGTTGCAGAAAAAAGTCCGGAAAACTGATATTCGGACAGACGGACAGACGGAGGGACAGACGGACGGACAGGCGGACGGACAGACGGACGGACAGACAGACAGACGGACAGACAGACCGAGAGGAAACTAAGAGTCCCCTTCGGCGTTGCCGGTAGGGGACTAATTAATCACCATTGCAAATCATTCAAGGTTAGATATTTCTGATTTAAGAACAGTGTCTAATATTTTTTTACCAAATTGCAAAGCAAAAACTGCTCTATGAAATGGTGAAGTCGGTCCATCATCGATTGTCTGCTTCAAGATTTTGGTTTAGCTGTGGTGTTTTAAGTCTGTTGGGAGAAAATTGGACTAGCAACTTCTACCTTTACATGGCGATAGACCATGATCAGACGAATCTTCAAAAAAAAAAATGACCTTGACCTTTGACCTTGAGATAAAAGATACATTAATTTGTGTTTTAGCCAATAGTCTGAATAGGGAGAAATCTATGAGAAATCTTTGTAAAGTTACTTTACATGAAGATGGATGATGATGAAACGAATCTGGCGTAATGATTAATTTTTGCTTTACCTTTGAACTTGTGAACTTAGACTTGAAGTTTGATCTACTTTTCAAAACTTTTTATCTTAAGTAAATCTCTTGAACTGTAAGGATAGGGCTTAAGTCAAATCTGAATTCCTTGTGACAAGACCTTTCATTTGAGGCCTTCCCTTTGACCTTTTGATCTTGACCTTTAAGATTAACCATGACTGTATTTCTTAAATCATAATGGGTAGAGCTTCCATATTTTGCTTGTTGATTCCTTAAACTTGTTGCCTTGACCTTGAAGACTGGCATACTTTCCAAAAACTTAAGGCTTTACCATACTTGAATGGAAAACAGTATGGCTTTTATGTGTCCATAATGGTTCATACAGGTAATGGAATTTGACCTGGGTCTTGAAAAGTTATAGATAATTGGCTGCAGTCATGAAATTTTGCTGATGAAATTTCGCCCTTTTCTTTTTAGCTCACCTGAGCAAAGCTCAAGTGAGCTATTGTCAAAGCGTGCCGTCCGTCGTCCGTCCGTCGTCCGTCGTAAACTTTTCACATTTTCGACTTCTTCTCCAGAACAGCTGAAGGGATTTTGATGAAACTTGGTGGGTATTAAGTACTAATAGTCCCCTACAAGTGTTGTTGTTTTTCGTCCGGATCCGTCAACAGGTGGCGCCACCACAGCCAAAAGTAGGTCACAGGGGGTACCCTCCTTTGACAAACTTCTTCTTCAGAACCGAAGCATGTATCGACAAACCGAAAGCATCAGGATGATCTAGAGAGATGTCTTAAGAAGTGTTGTTATTTTTGGTTCCACTTCGAAGTCAAATTTTTGACGCGTTTTTGACGTCTTTTTGGACTTAGTCAGAAATGCACATTTTTGCACTATTTCTTTAAATAACTCAATAAGTGTATGATTTTACACACTCATTTACTGCATATTTATCATAGTTAACTTACTTAATGCTTTGATATGTATTTTATTCTAAGATTTAAATTTTTTTGATTTTTTATTAATTTTTTTCTTATGTGAAAAGGAAGGGGGGGGGGGTGATTTTCATACATATTCAACTTCTTCTCCAAAACCACTGAACAGATTTTCATGAAACTTGGTAGGAATGAAGTACTTATGGTCCCCTACAAGTGTTGTTGTTTTTCGTCCGGATCCATCAAAAGGTGGCGCCACCAGAGGCAAAAGTAGGTTACAGGGGGTACCCTCCTTTGACAAACTTCTTCTTCAGATCCAAAGCAGGTATGGACAAACCGAAAGCATCAGGATGATCTAGAGAGATGTCTTAAGAAGTGTTGTTATTTTTGGTTCCACTCGGAAGTCAAATTTTTGACACGTTTTTGACGTCTTTTTGGACTTAGTCAGAAATGCACATTTTTGCACTATTTCTTTAAATAACTCAATAAGTGTATGATTTTACACACTCATTTACTGCATATTTATCATAGTTAACTTACTTAATGCTTTGATATGTATTTTATGCTTAAATTTTATTTTTTTGATTTTTTATGATTTTTTTTTCTTATGTAAAAAGGAAGGGGGGGGGGGCCTGGGTGTTGATTTTCATGCATTTTCTGCTTCTTTTCTATAACCACTCTTCAGATTGTCATGACAATTTGTAGGTATGAGGTACTCATGCATGGTACCCTACAAGTGAAAGAATTTTGTCAAGATATCAACTTTTGCATTTTTAAGAAATATTTTTTAAGATTGTACATAGGTATAATGTATGTTTTCCATGCCCAATGGACCCATGGGGAGTGGCTTCAAACCCCTGCGGGACCCCAACAATTTTTAGCTCACCTGAGCATTGCTTTGATATGTATTTTATACTAAAATTTTAATTTTTTGATTTTTTATGAATTTTTTTTTCTTATGTGAAAAGGAAAAGGGGGGGGGGGGGTTGATTTTCATACATATTCAACTTCTTCTCCAGAACTGCTGAACAGATTTTTATCAGTATTTTTTTCAATCATGAATAGATATGTTTACTGTGCACATTGACCCAAGGCTTGTGGGTTCAAGTTCTGGTACTTCTTTTATCTATATAAGGAATTTTAAACCCTTTCGTATAAGAGGCAGCAGAACTCATGTATGCAAGAGTTCTTTTCTTTAATATAGATATATGTATTCTTGGATTATCGATTCATTTGAACGTTATATATTTTAAATTATTAAATGAGTATGCAAAAGGAAATTAAATAATTCAAAAAAGATGAATAAGTATTTTCAAATTCATCTTATGAAGACTTAGATATATAACTTTGAAATTAAAATATTGAGAGCAGCTCAAAATATTAATGTAAAAACAGAACTTCACATTTACTTAACGTAGTGAAAGGAGGGGGGGGAAGGCTGTAATTTATTTGCAGGATCTGTCTCGGGTTACTTAGATTACTCAAGAAGAAGGGGGGAGATGATTTTCATACATATTCAACTTCTTCCCCAGAACCGCTGAACAGATTTTCATGAAACTTGGTAGGATGAATGGCACCACAACGGGCAAAAATAGGTCATGGGAAGTACCCTCATTTGACAAACTTCTTCTTCAGAACGGAAGCACGTATCCACATACCGAAAGCATCGAGATCAGGATTATCTAGAGAGATGTCTTAAGAAGTGTTGTTAATTTTTGTTCCACTCTGAAGTCTGGTTATTTTCCTCTTACAAACTTCTTTTTGTTTGATGTGCTTAGTTTACGTAGTTTTCAGGTGAGCGTTGTGGCCCCTGGGCCTCTTGTTTATGTTGAAACTTCAAAATACCTTCTAACCTATACAAGTCAAGATATAAAAAGAAAGTTGATTAAAAAGAGACCAGTCATTTCTTCCAAGTCTGACCAAATGGCAACTGTAGGAAGATGTATTTTAATTTTGAGCAAATTTTATTCATAAACAAGATTAAAGAATGATATAATTACATGTACATATTTCATTTCAGAAAATGTAAGGGGCAGGGAAGGTCCTGGTAGGAATCGGTCTCGAAGAGATTCAAATGACAGTGCACAACAGAGTGAGGGAATTCTTTCCAAGATGAAAAAATTATTTAATAGAAAATGAAATCAGATATCTGATATTCTCAATTAGGAATCTGAGGTACAGTCTTTCAAGTATGAAAAATGAAACAGCGGTGAAATACATCAAGCTGATCCTAAAATGTTCAGATCAAATCTGGATCTGGTTAAGAGGTTTAGAAGTGCCAAATGAATGAAAGTAAAATACAGCTTTATCTTAATTGACATGCTTAGATGCTTCAGATACTGAATCTGAACTAATTTTTCTGCTTGGTTGAGTTTTATAGAAATTCAAATATTGAGTTCCAAGTACAAGTAGAAGTGTCATCTCTGCATCATGTATCAGCTGGATAATTACATCTTACAGTACTTAACTTTACAATCATAATCTTGATCTCTGTTTTCTTGTACAGTGAAACCTGTCTAAACCGATATCGACTCGGACCAAGAAAAAATATCGGTATAGACAGGTTATCGGATTACACAGGTTTAATAGAATTAAGGCATCCTGATAATTTCTTCAAATTATATTTATATTCCTAATGAAAAATTCATTAAAAACTGTGAAACAGCTAGTATTAAATGCTTTCATGTTTACCATGAACTTTTAAAAGTCTTATATTCTCAAAAAATATCCTCTGTGTGATAATAAGTAAGATTAAATGTTTACTCCATGAAAAAGATTTCAAGTCAGATGGAATTTGCTTTGGAATTTTCATATTTGTACTTGGTGATAAGTTTACATACAAATTAATCTCATCATAATACATACAAATTCAGACACTGGCCATTTATGGCTTGGGCAGGTAAATACTTATAAGGGAAATGGAGTCAAATGAGCTATAGTTTTAATCGATCAGCTTGGGGTGATAATTAATCAAAACATGGGTTGGTCAAGGTATGTGTTGTTTTAACATATTGGTTTAGACAGTGTAAAATACATGTATAAAATGTCACTGGGACCAAAAATGTATATCGGTATTCGGAGTAAGCAGTGTTCGGTTTACACAGGTTATTTTATATAGGAAAAGATAGAAATTTCTTTGGGACCAAAAAATTCTATCGGAATAGACAGGTTATCGGATTAGACAGGTATCGGTTTAGACAGGTTTCACTGTATAAAGGATGCAGTTGAAGTCTCAGCTTTGTAATTGTATATTAACCTATATTGGATCTCATCAGAATCCAAAATTAAAGCTTGCTTTATCACAGATTATTTTTGTTTCACACAGATGTATCTTGTCTAAATACATATAATCATATTTGTTGAGCATATGGGCATATACTTTAAATTATGAAATGATTGTAATATTGCTGAAGTATTGTTATTTAGGATCACTTCATCCAGTGTGATATTATTATGTCTTAGTGATTATCTGTTTGTTGCATCTCACATGTAAATTCAATAACTGTTTATGCTGTAACACATGTATGTACAGTACATACTTGAATGCTGAACTGCATTTTTATGCTCTCCGAAAATTTTCGGGGGAGCATAGTCACAGTTTTGTCTGTCTGTATGTCCATCTGTCTGAACTCGTATCTCCTGAACTCCACATCAGAATTTCATATTCCACACAAATGTTTATTAGGATATACCTTTCAAGACAAATGTTACTTACAGTCATTCATCAAAGTTCAAGGTCATTTCTAAGTGAAAAAAAAACTTTTTCTGCATTAAATATTTTAGAAATTTATCAAAAATCTGTTTCTTGTCAAAATTGGTCTGAAATGTTGTATGATGATAGCAGTATGCACATTCTTGCATATACATGTATGTTGCGGGCTTTGAGATTTTTAACTACACTGGTGAGAAACTGTTTACCTAAAAGGGGGTTTTTACAAATAAATTCAGGAGGATGTAAAGATATAGGTTGCTTATGAAAATGTCATCATATTTCACCCATTGTTTAATTAGGATAGCCAGTTCAGGATGAAGGTCACTGACGGTCATTCATCAAAGTTCAAGGTCATTTTCAGGCTGTTTTGGAGGATATGGGTTCTCTGACATAGGTCTGCAATGTCATATTAGGGTTAAAGGTCAAGGTTAATATTGTGAACAATAGACTGACAGACATAGGAAATTCATTATCATTTCTGAACACCCAGAAAATGGACACCCAGTATCAGATTTATTGTGTTCAGGGATCATCCATCAGTTGTACTGATTATGCCTTCATTTCACTTCAGTCATAAAACATTCCTTTTATTTATTCATCAATATGCAATTAACTAGAGGATGTTGTATTATATTAAGGTTTTTATCCAATACGTGTATAAATATAGAGACATACATATAATGTATCGGCAAATATTCATATTGTTTGAGTATTTTAAAAATGGGTTAAGCCAGGTTCACACTGTTGCGATTTGGGGCTATGAGCACTACAAGACGCTGTAAGTTATAACTCGCCAAATTCTCTATGAGATGACCGTTGCCTAAGACATCTGACATTACTTTTAGTACATCAGTTACACATGACTTCCTATGAGAATTATAAGCTCAACCAGGGAGTTGTGATCAAGATATGCATTAAGAAATGAATCTTATATTTTTTCTGTTGATGCAGGTATCACCCCGAAAAATTGGACAGAAAACTGCATCAATGTGAGTAGCGTGTTGATGCAAAAGTTTTCTGTCCAATTTCTCGGGTGATACCTGCAATAACAGAAACAATATAAGATTCATTTCTTATCATTTAATTATCATCTATTTATGGAAAACAGACTGTTTTCATGGATCTAAAAACAATCAATCACCGCACTATATTTCGTAAGTCAGAGGGTTTCGCAGTGATACGTCTGCCAAAACAAGTTATGGTAGCCGCCATGATTCAAACAGCGAATGATCGTCTCTCTCTATCCTTGGAATAAGGACCAGTTTGAGCAAATTCTACATGCACCGTTAATTTTTGAGTAAGTAGAAAAGAAATGGTACCCTTGAAATGATAAGCAAACATCAACAAATTGTATTTTCAGCAACGAGTTCATTCGTGTTTGAGGGAACCCCCGGTTCTAAAAATAGTGCTATAAATAGACTTCCGTGAAAAATTGTGTTGATCGATGTATCAACAAAATTTCTCAGCCAATCAGAATCTTCGTTTCTTGAAAATGACAATGGAAATTAAATGATTTACATTTTCTATGAATAGCTATGATCATTCTACAAGCCTGTAAGATTTCTCTACAAACTTTTACATATTGCCAGCTCACAAATCTTAGAAACTAGTAAAAATGTCATACAGTATTTGTCAAATATAGCACATTTTAACTCATCCCATGTGTAACAGGTTTGTACTTGTAAAGCTTACACTTCGTGTTCGGTGTGTCTTTCGACACTTGTACTACTCTTGTTCTTTGTTGTAGTTGGAACTCATAAGATTTTAGATGGTTTCTTCGTTGTCTTGCAACTTCTTGTGTGTATGTCGTTTCAAAGAATGAGTTCACTGTGAAACTGCTATAAGTGACGGTGATCCTTGTACAACTTTTCTAAGAGATCTTAAGATACATGTATCTATATGAGTTACAAATTCCTACGAGAAGCTGTGAGATTTGAAATCAGTTGAAATCCTTGTTATCCCTAAGCGACTAATGACAAGTTAAGGCAATATGAGAAGAGCTCAGAACAATACCTGATGAGGTCTTTACAACATCTATACAACAAACTATGAATTAAGGCCAGTTATAACTAGTTATTACTAGTTATTACTCATAGCTTGAAATTGCAATAGTGTGACACTGTCTTAACATATTGAATATAATTCAACGTAGTGCTTTTTGTTAAAAGGAGTAGGTGCGGTAACCTGCCATTTCGGCCCTATTTTCAAAGTTGTTCATATATCTGTAATACTCTGATTTATAAAATGTCAAATGTATGGTGAATCCAAAGCAGGAGAACCTGCTTTGATTTCACAGTCCAATATGGAATAATACATAGCTTAAAACGTCTAAAAACGTTGAAATCATTGAAAATATCAATAAATGAGCGAAATTTGGATACAAATTTATGAAATCAAGTGGCGCTCCAGGCCTTGCCCTTAAAAATTTTTGTACCAATCAATGGATTTCTGATCGGCCTTTAAATTTGCATAAAAAATATCATGGGCGAGGCCTGGAGCGTAGATGAATTTAGAAGATTTGTGTGTAAAATACGATTATTTTCCTTTGTTTTGCATCATTCAGGGCAAATGATGTCAGAACATGACATCATACATCACATGCGTGGTGTTATGAGGACTCAAACTTATGATTTTATTTTCCCAAACATTCAACATTGCAAAAAATGATAACAAATAATTTGTTTATCAAAGGCATTTTTCGTCAAAATTGTAGGGCCGATATGAGTGGTTAGCGCACCTAGTTATTTTGTATGCTTGTAAACATTGAGAGCTTTAGAATTATGATAATTTATTCCTTGTGCCAATGATCACTGAGCCTATCGCAAAAAAAAAACATAATGTAGTGCTTCATATTCTTCCTTAATGGTTTTAATGTGTCATTAGATATATGGTGCAATCCTAATTTATTTTTATTGTTCCTGTCTCCTTCTACCAAAATTTTATAATATCTACTGATGACAAAAGAATTTTAATATTATCTGTCTATACTTCTATATGTAGTTTAGCTCTGCATCTCATAGTTCAGTCATATATAGAATTGTATTACGGCTTCCCAAAATGATCAATGATTAAATCATTGTTTCTTTCATAATTTGGGAAAGTATGAAAAATGCTGTGGAATTCACTAAAATTAAACTTATTTTTGAAAAATGTAGTGCCTGTGAACAGTTGACATTCTTTTACTTTAAATGATTTGTGTTGAGTTATTGATATATTATTTTTTGCAGTAGGTACATTTATGTACAGCATTTCTTTAACAAAAGAACTTAATTTCTTTCATTTTATCCATAATGTACGTACGTGCTATACTTTTAAAATGTTATAAATGATATTTTCAATAAATTGCACTCGTTCATTCATGAAGATGTACTGTACTCATCAAATTTATTAACAATGAATTTCGTTCAGTTAAGGAATCACAAAATGTCCGACATTCCACCTGCTTGCTAATGCAATAATCAAATGGCTGTTCTACGTATTGTTGTAAGGGTCGTTGATTGTGACATCAGAATGTTAAATTCTGCTAACAGGTGCGATGTCCAACATTTTGCGATCCCTCAATTGTTATTTTGGTTGTATGTTCATCAGATTTCATTTAAAAATATGTCTACCAACTTTACTACTTTATTTCGCATAAATATGAAAAGACATCTGGAGATCAAATTGAAAAATTTCGTGGAGAATTTCAAAATTCTGCATATTTTAGTCATAGCTGATGATGTGGTCTATATTATACTTACCAAGTGATTAATTCAACTTTGTGTATGGAATTACAGTTCCAAATTTATTTCTTCATTTGAGCATGGTAATTCTAGATTTATGAAGTGGTCTTCCGATAAAAAAAAAATCTTCAGACAATTAATTTTTTTCTGGACATGTTGAACTGAATATCTATTAATCTGAATATCTATGTATCTCGAAGATTCTCATTGTACATGTTGTATACACATAGTAGCATTTTAATCAGCAAGATGAGTCGTGGTTATGTCAAGGTCAGGCATACAACAGGAGTAACTCCGAGTTTATGCTCAACAAACATTTATGATGATATGTTTATATTTTGTTATATTAGTGCCATTGTATCTTACAATTATGTTTACAATGGGTGTGTTAGATAAATATATGTGTATAAAGAAAATATAAATTAACATCCATATGTAAGTTTATGAATGTTGATTGACAACACTATTAGAAATGAAGCTATTAAAGATAACAGAATAATGGAATTGTGTGTCATCTGTTCAGTTTTCATTTCTGCCAGATTGTAAAATAATTTATGATTTTTCTCTACAAGTCTGTCCATCCATTTTGTCTTACCAACATTTCTTTTAAAGTTGACTGGTTGAAGCTCAGAGGCTATAAGCAATAGAAACACACAACATGTACTGTAGAAGTAGGTTGACCTTGACCTTTCATTTCATACTATAGCTTTTCTCCTCATGACCTTGACATTGGACTTTGACCAGTTCTTTTCGAAACATCTTATTACACCCTCCTCTCAGCCTACGTACCAAAAAAGTTGAAGGGGGGTGTATACTGCATGGTGAAACCATGTCTGTCCGTCCATCTGTCCAGGGACACACTTGACACAAATGGAAAACCACATTTTGCACCATTTCCACACTACCTTTAGTTTTTCTCTTATTCTACTGTGATAAAACTTCACACATATTTTGCTACTGACCAAAGTAGGGATCTCGTTAAGGTCATGGTCAAACTGATCATGCATGATAAACCGTGTTTCCTCACTTTTTAGAGTGATGATACTTCTGACATATAGATTATCCATGTGGAAAGGAGGATTATTGATATTGTCAAAGGTCAAGGTCAAACTTTATATGACCTGAAAACAGTATTTAAAATCATTTCCTTACAATGATGAATTTCACACACATATGTTGCTAGTGACCAAAAGGGGCGACCCGATGATTCGTGGGTTTAGAGGTCAAAATATTAAAGTTGTATCTAAAAATCACCTGAGTAATGGTGTCAGAAACTAGTATTGAGTTTTCATAAAATTTTTGTCTTAGATTGACCTTGACCGTAGACCTTGAAGGTAAAAAAATTTATAGGTATGTTCCTATTGTGTGTGAAATATAACGGCTGTATCTTCTTGAGTTTTTCGTCTCAGAAACAAAGAATTGAGTTCTAATCAACATTTGCCTAAGTTTGACCTTGACCTTATCATGAATGAAAAACAGCAAACAGTATTTCAGTGTCAATCTATTATTTTTTGCCCTAAAGTGATTTTTATTCCCTCGCAACATAGTTGCAGGGGGATAAAGTAACGTCGTCGTTCGTGTGTGAGTGTGCGTCACAAAATCCTTGTATACAGTCTAGAGGGTGCAGTTTTGATTGGATCTTAACCAAACTTCATACACTGATAGCTTATAACAAGAGGAGGTACCCTATTGATTTTCAAGGTCAATTTTACAGACTGGAAAAGGTCAAAATCCTTGTAAACAGTCTAGTGCGTTTAGTTTTGATTTGATTTTGACCAAATTTCATACACTGATAGCATATGACAAGAAAAAGAACCCTATTGCTTTTCAAGGTCATAGCTAAAAGGTCAAGGTCACAGATTAGTAAAGGTCAAATGCTTTGTATACAACCTAGAGGATGCAGTTTTGATTGGATTTTAACCGAACTCCATACACTAATAGCATATGACAAGAAGAACTCTGATTAAAGACCATTGATTTTCAAGGTCATAGGTCAAAGGTCAAGGTCACAGATTGGAAAAGGTAAAAAATAGCCTAGAGCATGCAATTTTCATTGGATTTCAATCAAACTCCATACACTGATAGCCTATGACAAGAGGAAGAACCCTATTGATTTTCAAGGTTATAGGTCAAGGTCAGATTGGAAAAGGTCAAAATCCTTCATAAACATCCTAGAGGATGCAGTTTTGATTGGATTTTAACCAAACTCCATACACTACTAGCATATACCAAGAAGAACTCAACTGATTTTCAGGGTCATAGGTCAAGGTCACAGATTGAAAAAGGTAAAAATCAAATTCAAGGAATTGTTGTTCCCCGCTTTTTGGTGTTTGTCTTTAAAGAAATGCTTACAGACAACCCACCCCCATTCTTAAGTTTTCATAATATATCTCATATATTACCAAAGTTCTAAATATGAAAGATTAAACTCCAAAAAAAGGTCAAAGGGTCCAAACTTTTGTTTTGTTACCAAGGAACAGGGCTTATGAAAAGGTATGCACATGTGAAATATTAAAGTCCTATCATTTAAATTACCATCCAAAACTTATGGTCGAGGTTGAAGTTTTTAAATGTGGGTCAACCTCCAAAGGCGAGGTCACAAGGTCAGAATGGTGTTACCAACAGAAAGGTTTTGTCACAAGGAATACACATGTGAAATGTGAAAGCCCTAGTACTTTCTGTTCAAAAGTTATGGTCAGGGTTAAAGTTTTTGAAAAGTATGTCAAACTCCAAGGTCAAGATCACAAGGTCAAAAATGTTGGTATCCATGGAAAGATCTTTTCACAAGGAATACACATGTGAAATATCAAAGCCCTATCACTTTCCATTAGAAAGTTATGGACAAGGTTAAAGTTTTTTGAAAAGTAGGTCCAACTCAAAGTCTAAGGCCAGAAGGTCAAAATTTTGGGTATCCATGGAAAGATCTTTTCAGAAGGAATACACATGTGAAATATCAAAGCCCTGTCACTTTCCATTAGAAAGTTATGGACAAGGTTAAAGTTTTTTGAAAAGTAGGTCGAACTCAAAGTCTAAGGCCAGAAGGTAAAAAATTTGGGTATCCATGGAAAGGTCTTGTCACAAGGAATACACATGTGTAACATGAAAGTCCTAAAACTTTTCATTCAAAAGTTATGGTCAAGGTTAAAGTTTTTGATAAGTAGGTCAAAGTCCAAGGTCAAGATCACAAGGTCAAAAATTTTGGTATCCATGGAAAGATCTTTTCACAAGGAATACACATGTGAAATATCAAAGTCCTATCACTTTCCATATTAGAAAGTTATGGACAAGGTTAAAGTTTTTTGAAAAGTAGGTCGAACACAAAGTCTAAGGCCAGAAGGTAAAAAATTTGGGTATCCATGGAAAGGTCTTGTCACAAGGAATACACATGTGTAACATGAAAGTCCTAAAACTTTTCATTCAAAAGTTATGGTCAAGGTTAAAGTTTTTGATAAGTAGGTCAAAGTCCAAGGTCAAGGTCACAAGGTCAAAAATTTTGGTATCACTGGATAGGTATTGTCACAAGGAATACACATGTGTAATATGAAAGCCCTATCACTTTCCATTCAAAAGTTATGGTCAAGGTTAACGTTTTTGATAAGTAGGTCAAAGTCCAAGGTCAAGGTCAGAAGTCAAAAATTTGGGTATCCATGGATGTGAAATATCAAAGCCCTATCACTTACCATTCAAAAGTTATGCACCAGATTAAGTTTTTGTGACTGACGGACAGACGGACGAACCGGTTTTAATGTCCCCGCGCTTTCGCGAACGCGGGGGACAAAAAACCTTGTATACAGCCAAGAGCGTGCAGTTGTAATAAGATTTCAACCAAACTCCATACACTGATAGCCTATGACAAGAGGAAGAACCCCATAGATTTTCAAGGTCACAGATTGGAAAAGGTAAAAAAAAATAATTGTATACAGCCTAAAGAGTGCAGTTTTGATTGGATCTTAATCAAACTTCATACAATAATTACTTATGACAAAGGGATCGAAGAACCCTACTGATTTTCAAGTTGATAGGTCAAAGGTCAGGGTCATGGATTGGAAATGGACAAAATCCTAGCCTAGATGGTGCAGTTGTGGTTGGATCTAAACTTCATACACTTATTGCTTATGACTAGAGGATGAACCTTATTGACTTTCCTTGTACAGCCTAGACGGCACATTGATTTACCTGCAGTGTTTTGCAAATATTTTCCATGAGGGAAAGAGGAGCTCAATCGATTTTGATGACATGTGTTCAAGGGCAGTCTTACATGGAACAGAAACATTTTTTTTTTACTTAGTGATAAAACATCACAAATAGATTGCCTGAGATGAAAGAATATCCCTTTTGGGTCAAACAACATAGGTCAATCACAGGACCTCGATGCCAACAACCTCAATGACACCCGCCCCTTCCCATCTCTCTCTAGTCAAAGGATATATATAAGGATCCGAAAGTAGGGGCGGATATTCTTGTGAATCGTTGGCATCGAGCTCCTGTGAGGTCAATGTCACATAAGGTAAAGTGGAAAACAAAGTTTCAGGACGAAACGTAAGTTATTCTTGACCTACAGGGATGATACTAAATAGATTGTTTGTGTTTATCTATATCATTCCTTCCCTCTGGAGAAAATATGTAAATCGGCTATATAGATTGCTCTTCGTCAAGCATTTGTAACTGTCTACCGCGAAAATAGAGATTTTATACCCAGTCAAGGACTTATAATTAAACTTGTTAACAAATCCTTGACTCAGTATGCTGGTACATTTACTAATGAGATATTAATAGATTAAAAAATTAATTCATCTTAATTCTTTTGGTATCATGGTTCGCATTTTTGTCGGGAAAAAACTCGAGTTTTAAAATAAATTGTTATTGTGTGTTGTTTAAGAGATAAAATGTCCACCAAAAAAAAAACCAAGAGCCCCAGGGGGGCACAACGCTCACCTGATATCCATGCACACTCTGAACATACTGACATTGAATAATGTTAGAGCCAGAGCCATAGTCAGAATTTTTTGGTCCATATGCCATAAATAATTAAAAAAAAATATCATAAAAATTCCAAAAAAGTAAAATGCAATAAATGAGTGTGCAAAATGGAGAAAATGAAAATGGAAAAAGAAAAAAGAAGGTTTTTTTTTGTATTCAGATGATTTAAAAGTGCTTAAAAAGCTTGCAAAATGCAAAAAATGAAAAAAAAAAAAAAAATGGGATGCCAGTGCCATATTTACTAAGTTATTAAAAGAAATAGTTAAAGAAAAATAATAAGAGCACCCTAACATCTCTCTCTTTCGGGGAAAGGATGGACAACCTAAAGAGGCATCAGATAGGATGTCATCCTTAAGAAATATTAAGTGCAGAAAACCACTGTTAGATGGAGTAAATGAAAGAAAGATTAGTATTTACTCTGATTAGTTCATTAATATACAAGCCAATTAGAAAAAAAATATTATTTTGTCCAGTTCTTATTATATCATCTAATAGAAAAAAAAATCTGTCAGCAGATGTTGTTACAGAAATTTTGACCCCCCCCCCCCCTTTTTATACTCTATAGAACACAAGAATTATTATAAATTCAAATTGTACATGTTGTTAATCAAAAATGCTATCACACAAGCATTCATTAATTTAATTTTACCTAGGATATAGGTTTCAAAATATCAATATGAACTCAAGGGAAATTAATATGGGGGAAATGCCAAAATTCATAAAAAATTCCAAAGTTCAAAAAGTGGCAAAAATGGCATTAAAATTATTCAGGTAAGTTAAAAATAGCATTCAAAGCTTAAAATATGGATGAAAAATGAAAAATAAAGAAAAAAATTTTTTAAGGCCCAGCCGGGATTTGAACTCGCTACCTTGGGACTCATTGACAAAGAAAACATGCCTATTTACAGTATTAAAGAAATGATTAAAAATCTAAAAGTCAAGATAGTGAGAAAATTCTTTCACTGTTACATTCCTTACAATAAATATGATAAATGTTAAAACAATCATTCATGGGAAGAACCATATAAAATGCCAAAAATGATGAAAATGACCATCCTCCCTTCCTTTTTTACAGTATTAAAAAAATCATTAAAAATTCAAAAATAAACCTTTCAGCAAAATTCTTTCACTAAAGCATTCCTTTGCTTAAAAATGGCTAAATTAAATTAAACTGGAGCAGAATTTTTCAATAAGAAAGAAAATATTAAGAGAAATATCAATTTTTGCATTAAAAATGCAATGTCGAAAAAGACGTCAAAAACGCGTCAAAAATTAGTTATTGGATTTTAACGAAATGAACAAACTTGAATCGTACATCCTTCTAGATCACTTAGATACAATTAGTTTTTCAATCCATTCAGTGGAACTGGAGAAGAAGATTTTTGAAGAGGGGTACCCTCTGGGGCCTATTTGACCCCGCCCTGGATCCACCCCTGAAGGGATCGAGCCGAAATGAACAAACTTGGTAGACGACCTTTAGTACTTCATGCATACCAAGTTTCATCAAAATCCCTTCAGCCGTTCTTGAGAAGAAGTTGAAAATGTTAAAAGTTTACGACGGATGGACGGACGACGGACGCCGGACGCCACACTATGACAATAGCTCACTTGAGCCTTTGGCTCAGGTGAGCTAAAAACCCCCCAAAAAAAACCCGTGTTTGTGAAACACGAATGCCCCCGTCGGCATCTTTGTCAGTAAAAATTGTTAAATGGTCAAACTCCAAGGTCAAGGTCACAAGGTAAAATATTTTGGTATCCAAGGAAAGGTCTTGTCACAAGGAATACACTTGTGAAATATGAAAGCCTTATCCCTTAGCATTCAAAAGTTATGGCCAAGGTTAAAGTTTTTCAAAAAGTAGGTCAAACTCCAAGGTCAAGGTCACAAGGTAAAAAAAAATGGTATCCATGGAAAGGCCTTGTCACATGGAATGCACATGTGAAATAACAAAGCCCTATCACTTACCATTCAAAAGTTATGGCCAAGGTTAACGTTTTTCAAAAGTAGGTGAAGCTCCAAGGTCAAGGTCACATATATAAAAGGTATCCATGGAAAAGTCTTTTCACAAGGAATACAAATGTGAAATACCTATCCCTTACCATTCAAAAGTTATGACCAAGGTTAAAGATTTTGCGGGCAAACAGACAGACAAACGGAGAGGACAAAAACTCTATGCCCCCTAATCTTCGATTACGAGGGCATACGTGTAAGAAAACAAGGTCCATTTTGGCGGCATATCAAAGAATGCGGGCATTCTACCGAACCGCCGATCTCCATGCACCCCATTAAAGGATGGGCAGACAGGTAAACTCGGGCTTCCTTAGTCTCTAATAAGGATTATACCTATTACATGTATTTACAGATGAAAAGAACGAATCAAAAGATAAAAACTAATCGGCAAGCAAGAAGAAGACAACATAAAAGATAATATTAGTCTTTGAAGTAGTTCGGTCAAGTTTTTGTGATTTGGGGCATATGGTCTGCGCATAATTTTTTTTCTTTTGAATGTAATATGCGCGTCAAACTTGACTTGCATTTCTTGTGACACGACCTTTTCACCTATATGAAAAGATTTTGAGCAATAACCTCAAAACCTTGAAGTTTTACGTATTTTTTGCATTCGTTGCTTTTAGATAGACGAGGCACCCAGTCCTCTTGTAGGTAAACATGACTTGCCTTCTCTTCGTGCCTTTATAGACTAAGAACTCGTGAATTTAAGTTCCTGGGTAGATATAGTTTCTTTTTCTTAAAGTTCTTTCTGATTTATTTAATGTTTTATTTATTTATTTGTTTAATTTAGTATGGTTAAATAAATTTGTACTTACGGATGTATAACACTACATGTACGTACCGTACTACGGTAGTACCGTTCCCAAGTTTTAATAATAATGATTTCAAGCACATGAAAAAAAGAGTTATTTCGCTCAAGAATATTATAGGATTGAAAAAGATGATGTTCAATCATAAAATTGACATTTTGCATAGAAACAGTCCCGTACGGCAAGGGTCGTGTTCAAGTATTATCTGACGGGGATGTTTTCCTCCAATTATTCATTTATTAATTCATTTTACATTGTTTTGTTTTAATGAACTTTGAGATAAAGGTCATTGTCAATATTTTACATAAAATAATGACGTAATACTAGTATAAAATTTAAAATCTTTGATCTCGTTAACTTTTTCTGGTATACTTGTCAGTCCAATTAACATTAATTAACGCGTGTCAAGGGTATTGCCAGTGGGAGGGTGTCATAAATTACTCCGTACACACACACTATGGGGAAAGCAGTATTAAGTCTTTCGGCATTGTCATAGTAATAAGTCCAGCGACATGTGTTTATCTACATAACCCTACACAGAAGGCTTTATCACCTTGTTTGTGCTTATTTACTAAATAAATAGCTCAAGGTCACGTTCGGCGGTTTGACAAAGGAAACGACACCTGTACCGTAGTTAATACATATTTAAATCAATGTCGGGAAGATCGATGAGTCACGGCACATGTAGCTAGACGAACTCGGATCACTACACATAAGTCAACAGATTGGATATGCCGTCGACATTCCCACGATCACGTAGAGCCTTCAATAAGAGAAAGTTGGACCTCTTGGCCGCAGAGAAGGGGTTCCGTAAATCATGTGAACAAATAGTGCTTTTAAACCAGAAACTGACGGCATTACAAAAACGTTACGACGCTGCAAAACGCCACAATGCCCGCGCTTTTCGCTACAATTTACGTCTTCGTTTAGCAATCGTGGAGGGAATGAGGAACGTTTATTATGACTTTGCTCACGAAAAAGCCAAGCAAGTAGCGGACATACGACAAGAACTGTTCGGGGAAATTGTTGAAATTATCACAGAGGGAGAGGACGACATGAGTGGGGATACCGACTCGGACAGTTAAATTATGCGACATCATACGGAAGAACAAAGCCTAAGAAGGATTTATGTGTAACAAAGGTCCCTTTTTTTTTCAGGGACTATGTACTGATTAGAAACGTAGCCATGGCTCGAAGCTCTTGATATCATACGGAATCAATAATACCAAGCCATATATTGTTTCATGGAGGAACATGGCGGAAATTACGTCTGTACAGCCATTATAGCGCCATGTGTGATGTGTTGTTTCCGCGTACAGTAACTACTTACATCAACTCGGATTTATGATTTGTGGGCAATAAGGGCGTGGAACTAAGTGATCTGATTTGAAAAGTGAGAGCAAATTTGATTAAATTCCACGATTGCGAGGGATTTGTTTAAAATCACGTGTAGGAGTTACTGTTCTTTGTTATGATCCTGTTTGTTATGAAAAAAGCAATACATGTATTATGTTTTGATGAAAGATAGTTTTGTGTGTGTTTCTTTTTATTTAGAATAAAAATTCAATATCATAGTGTAATTTTAACTTCAAAGACCTAAATGTTACAAATGTTTCAAAGACTTAGAATTGATTTTAAATGTTTTAGTCTTACAATGATATTATTTTAATGATATTTATATTTATTCAACACTTCAATGATACAACTTTTATTGATGAATTATTCATTACAAATTGCATAAAGCGTGTAAATTTGTCATACTGTCATCATATGCTTTTAAAAAGATATAATATTGTCATTAGTTGAAATGGTACAAATGTGTCACCAAATGATATGATTATATTGTGTACCTGTTTAACTTTTGTTGGAAATCCTAGATTTCAATAATTCATGATAATAATAAATAAATTTTAACCATCATTCTTTGTACTCTCTATTAATTTTAACAATTCAGCAATCTGGTCAAGATGATATTGAATGTATCCTACGAAATGCCATAACAACCCAACAAATTTACATGTAAACTGGAGTTATTCATTAGCAGATCAAGGTAAATAGTTCAAGGGTTTGGAACCCTTGATGCTACATTGTAGAAAAATATCCAAATAAAAAATGTCATTTTACAGCATTTCCCCCTTTTCATTTCTCAAAAATGATGGGAAAATCAGGATGGACCCCCTTGAGCAGTGTTAACTCAATTGTAGAATTCTCCTACATGTACAATGTTATACACTGTAAATGACACAAATCCATTTACATGTACAGTATGTGACTGTTTGAAGCTTATATGTGTAATGTGAGATACAGAAATTCTACACTGCACAGATTGACGGACACAATTTTTCCCCACTTCAAAGCAGAATTCCAAGAAACCTTGACTTTGCCTCCAGAATATATTTCTGTAGGGTTTAATTTGAATATTAAATAATTAAATTTCTACCCTTTCAGATCAGCCTGCATCCAAGAAACATAATCAAGACACAATACACAACTTTTTAAATCCACAAAATAGACCCTTTCATATGATCTGAAGTACCGAATTTGAAGCTCAGTTCCTGGGACAAATGATAGATTGTACATACACCAGCGAAGCCACTTGAACATGTTGAATGTTCTAAAGTGTTTTGTACAGAAATGAAACGGGACTCTGTGCAAAAAAACTTCTAACAATCAGTGCATGTGTAATCTACATGTATCGTTTGTTCCCCAGAACCGGAGTTTTAAATTCACGTAATGTCAGTACCTCACATAATGTCAAAGGGTCTATACTGAATTCAGTGTACACATATCACTGCAACTTTTGAGAAAAGGGTCTTTTTTGCTATTTTTACTCTCATTTTCCTGATCATTTTTGCATTCTTTATGCATGGCAAACTTAAATTACGCTATGTTAAATATATGCTACAAAGTCATTTATACAATACTGGTACATACTGGTCATGATGTTACATGTACAAATGTATACTTTGTTTTCATCAGAAATTGTGATTTCCTTTCTACAAATGTTCATGAAACAATGCCATAAAGACCTTTTTGTCATAGGTGCAATCAAATACATGTACAACCTGTCCTAGTCTCCTACATGTACACTGTATACTATACACTATACAAAGGTTTGAAAAGTACCACACATGTACACATAATATCTTTCAAAATACCCCGTACATGATGCCTTGCAGCCATACAAATCATAAATTGAACTTGGTGTATGTATTGAACTACATGTACATATAAACTCAACACACATGAAACTAATGCCTGTGAAATGGTCTCTACATAAATACATAATACAAATGTTGAGCTCAGAATAAATTTTGATAAATTTTATTGTCAATTCATATGATTTAAAAGACAGTGATTGATTTCATAAATAAAATGAGAGCTATGAATATCTACACACATTTGTCGCATAATTGTAAATCTCCTATAATAAGCACTTTTGTTTTCATCACAATCTTTGACAGCACATAGATAAGTGAAATACCAAGGCCAAAATATGGTATACAATACAACTGACATCAAGCCCTTAATACCGAGGGTCTGTATCTTTATACTATGGCAACGAAGAATGAGATTGCTTTAGTATTGTGTCTTGTCGTCATATCTAAGGTTTACACCTCTCGACAAATCTTGGGTAGAGAACGACTTCTCTGATGTGGTAACGGTCCAGTAACCAGCACATGAACCGCTCAAGTCCCAAACCATAACCACCGTGGGGACATGTACCGTACTTCCTCTGAAATATACGACAAATATTACTGTACATACATGTACTTGGTGAGCAGTGAAAGCACAGAAAATATTCAGTAGATCTGTCAGTTCTTCCAGAATGATGATCTTGAAGTTCAATCTTTTCCACAAAAAAATTCAATAGGAATTAATTTAATGTAATCCAAAAGGAATTAATGTAAGTCAAGGTTACAAGACAGAAATACATGAAGTACAAAATGGAAGCGCTGACCATTACATGAAATATCAAAACCATATAGATTTACAGCTCATTGTGGTATAAGTATGATTTCATGAAAAGTATGTCAAAGTCTTAGGTCAAGGGCACTAATCAAAAGTCAAGGCAACGAATCCAGGTCATAGAGTATCTTCATATGAAACATTATAAAGCCCTATCCCTTAAAACTAAAAAAACAGACCAAATTACCAATAGATGTTTAGTATTCTGAACATGATACAAAGGTAAAGAATTATGTCTCATCCCTTTCACTGAATGACATTTTGCTTCAATCAGAAACTTGTACAAAAACATTGATAGACAGTTCGACGGACATAATCTGATGGAAGTTTAAAGTAAACGCTACTTATGGTGACTAACCTGGTCAGTATACCAGTAGTAGTTGGTAGTATCTATCCCTTCTCTCTGGAATCCCTCCATCAGCTCCTGATGTTTATATATCCTCATAGATCCACCAACTATCTCTCCTACATTTGGCATTAGTACATCTACCTGTAATGACAGAGTTAAGTTTAATGAAGTTTTCATGGAAAATATGTCAAAATCTGTCAAAATATCAAATGTCAATTATTCATGGCCTGATGAAAGCTCTTTTTAATAGCAATCTACATGTCAAATACCAAATACCTCTTCCTCATTATTTGAAAGTTATGTTCCAGTTTAATGTTTTTTGTTTTGGTCAAAATGAAAGGGAAAGGGGTCAAAACTCATTATTCTACAATGTAACCTCCCCTTAAACAGTATCTACTAGTTTCATTGATTAAAATCTATTGAAAGGTCAGTCTTTCATTAAGCAAAGGACAAAGCCAGGGTAATTCTTTTTAATCAAAGCATGTAAAAGTCCTCATAATCCATGGTGACATTGCTAAATCGAAGCTCTGATCATGAGGAATCAAAATGTGAAATATCAAATCTCTCTATAACTAATGATTACAAAGAATCAACTCAGGTAAAAAAATCTTTTACATGGATAATGATGCAGGAAGTACATGTACAAAAAGAGATGGTGAGCTAAAAGCTACTTCTCCAACAAATGGAAAGGGGTAAGGCCACGAAGCCCATAAATCAGCCCTGTTTCTTAACATTTCAATAAATTGAACATTTTTTTGTGATTTCATACTTTGCAAGGTTCTTCGCTAAATTATGTGTTGAGATTTTGTAAATAATACATTTATCACTATAGCTTTAGGGCCTTTGAAAAACCCAAAATCGGCAATTTTCCGTGAAATTGCTGTAAAACCTACTTGTTTTTTTTAAATTGGCATTTGCTACATGCATCAAGCAACATGAAACATTTACAAATGAAAGGTAATCATTATATCTTCTTTTCATAACAGTTTTATGTTTCTCGACGCATGTGGACACATTGAAATTCTCCACTAAAGACACACTTTCCAGCATTTTTTACTAAGTTTTGTCAATAACGTCAAAAAGACGTCACTTGATGAGGTCTAAGACATCCTATGATGCTTCGGTTGGTGATATGTTCCCTTCATCAAAAGCAGGAAAAGTTAATTATATTTTATGTAATATATCAAGTATTTCTCATTAAGTTTAATTTTAAGGAAAACTGCAGGGCTGTTTTAGTGGCTTTGTGGCCCTACCCCTTTTATGACATTTGTAATGACAGTTTTGGTGAACTTGCTACATTGACAGTAAGGCCTTCAGAAAATTGAAGAGTCAGAAGTATAGAGCCTTGCCTTTAAAGTTCACACTGATAGCTTAAGAAGGACCAATAGTCGGATGACATCATCAATTTTCCATGACTATTATATGAATTGGGTGATTGGATAAAATTGATTGATTTTCAAGGTCAAATGCTGAATCAAGATCAGAGGTTAAAATAAAAGAAAACTTGTGGAAAAAATTCTAAAACATCTCAGAATGAGACACTATGAAAAGTCCAAGGTTTTTATTACTAAGCAAGGGAATGCTATGCTTCGTGTCGTCTTGTACATGTATCTCGGAATGCGTTTGAGTTTTTTTTTTTACACGTAAAAGAGTTTTCAAGCTCAATGATCAAGGTCATTACAATGAAATTGCCTGACAGTGTATGCATAAAATTATTCATATTTTTTTTATTCATATTAAGGTAGCAAAGCTATATCAGTATATATAGGTTGCAACATGTCTTTTATTTTCGAGAAAAAAAAAAATGGGCGAGGGGGTTTGAATATCATTGTATCTTTACTATTTATATGGATACATATAAAATTTTCCTTACAAATCAATTAATCTTATAGATTAGAATATGTCAACAACCATTTTTGCATGGTTTGACCTTGATTTTATTGTTTAATGTGCGATTTATATGGTACTGTTGAGTATTTTTACGTTATTATTCATGGGGTACGTGGAGGCAAAATGGCGAATATTTTCTGAAACTTGTCTACACTGATAAAGTTTTTGCTCTAAATGAATCAAGATATTCAGTATAAAGTGAAAACTCGAATGTCATTTGTGTAAAAATCAAGGAAATATTAAAAAGCTTCGAATTTTGATTTTTATGGCATAAACCGTTAGAATTGTTACATCTGCTTATTGCTGTTTTTGGACCATTATGCTCATCAGACCATTGAATATATAAAAAACCTGGATTGAGATGAACTGTTGTTGTATATTTCTTCATTTAGGATATATTGATCAATTAAAGCAGTTTTAAATAGCTTTTGACCTTGAATCCCTTAAGTATTCGTCATCCTTAAATCCATAAATTCCAAGAAGACCACAGCTGAATATTGGGGGTGAAATTACAATGACATTTAACTAAGCTGATTATTTTGATATAAGATAGCGTTCTTACAGATTCTGTGAGTCTGGGATCATCTGCACACCTTTGCATGTAGAAGGACTTGATTTCTGCCGGAAATCGACACAGTAATATCGGCTCGTTAATCTGATCTGTCATCTTCCTCTCAGGGGCCTCTGGTATATCCTACATGTACAATGAACATTATTTATATGCATGCTAAAAGGTTTTTTGGCATTTTCTGTAATAAATGCTGTAAAAGTAGAAATTTTCGAATGAGGGTAATTTTCGTGTATTTTTGGAATTGAGTCATTTGGCGAAAATTTACCAAAGCAAAAATAACTCGTATATATTGTGAATATCTCCCCTTCCCCTAAGTGTAATGTCTTAATGTTATAATTGCGAACTTTTCCTCAGCGAAAATAACCATGTTTACAGTATCATATAAATCAAGAGGAAACAGACTGAAACTTACCTCTCCAAATTCATAGTAAGTACCATCATCTTTTTTGATGTCATGTTCCTTGAGGTATTTCACTGCATCACTGTAGTTCATTCTTTTAAATGGCTTCTTTGGAGGTTTGAAGTTCTACGAATAAACAGAAAATTAGTACTTTTCTTCTGATTGTATTGAGGATAAATATCAACCATAATGTGCACCAAATCCTTTGTAGATCTGATGCACGATTATCAGGAACAATTTATGATAGAATTCAAAATACATTTAGTACAACCAATTCACAAAGAAACATTAAGCATAAGTATTAAGAAATACTGAGCAAGATATTATCTACTTACAGGGTTAAGTTCACTAACAATTTTTCCATAAGGTGATTTGAGTACTCTATCTACTACATCACATACAAGATCCTCTAATCTGTCTAACATTTCATCAAATGTAATAAACGGACATTCTGCTTCTATATGCGTATACCTGGAAAAAATTGAGACATTCATTTAGAAATTTGCACTTTCATTTGTTAAACATGGACATGCTAAAAAACCAAACTGCAAAGTCAACTTGGGTCAGGAATCAATGAAGTCTGGTCATAAACTACAGTAAGTATGTTTGACAGAACAAACAAAACCAGACTTGTCAGAATGACAACATAGCTCGCCGGTGGCAACCATATGTAAATTGCAACAACAACAATAAGGAAGCTAAGGCCCATTATAAAGTTTTTGAAAATAAGGTCAAATTTCAAGGTCAAGGTCACTGGTCAAAATTTATGGTACAGCATGAAAGGTCTTATCGCAAGGAATGCATATGTGAAATATGAAAGCCCCTCCCTATTCGGGGGTAAAGAAGCTATGGCCCAAGTTAAAGTTTTTGAAAAGTAGGTAAAATTTCAAGGTCAAGGTCACTAGGTCAAAATTTATGGTACGGCATGAAAGGTCTTATCACAAGGAATGCACATGTGAAATATCAAAGCCCTATCACTTACCATTCAAAAAATATGGCCCAAGTTAAAGTTTTTGAAAAGTAAGTAAAATTTCAAGGTCAAGGTCACTAGGTCAAAATTTATGGTACGGCATGAAAGGTCTTATCACAAGGAATGCACATGTGAAATATCAAAGCTCTATCACTTACCAATCAAAAAATATGGCCAAGGTTAAAGTTTTTCAAAAGTAGGTCGATCATCTCCAAGGTCAAGGTCACAAGGTCAAAAATTTTGGTATCCATGGAAACGTCTTGTCACAAGGAATACACATGTGAAATATCAAAGCCCTATCACTTACCATTCAAAAAATATGGCCAAGGTTAAAGTTTTTCAAAAGTAGGTCAATCTCCAAGGTCAAGGTCACAAGGTCAAAAATTTTGGTATCCATGGAAAGGTCTTGTCACAAGGAATGCACATGTGAAATATGAAAGCCCAATCTGTATTGGTTTAAAAGTTATAAGCAAGGTTAAAGTTTTTGTGCACGCGCACGCTGACACCGGGGGTATGACAATAGCTCTCCGGACATTCGTCCCGGCGAGCTAAAAATGTTCAAGAACATACAGGGATGGAAATTTCAAGTCCTAATCGCCCATGTAGCAAGTGAAAATAAAAGTTCTTCTATTGTCTCAATCTACATGTACTAGTATTTTGACATATTTGTACCATAAAGATAGAATTCCAGATGTTACTCTCTCTTTTACATATGATAAGGTCACAAACTTTGTGGTGAAGCTCTTTAAACATCAATCTTTAAACATCCTTAAAAACTTTTGAAAGACACACCACTAATTTACCATTCAAGTTTTCATACATGGAAACTGTGTGATCCCATTGTCCTCTGTATTAATTTAATTGGATTACCGCAGGTATAAAAGTTGTTTGCTGGTTGCATATACCTGTAGCTATGGTTGCATGCATACATTTACATGTATCAGTTTATTGAACAGTACTGGTTCTTTGCACATCCGAAATCAAAATCAATTCCTTAATGTTATTCTTAATGTTTATCTAAAAGAATTTATATTGAAAATCTAAATTTCCACTGTAAACTACAACGAATATAAACAAGAGCCCCAGGGGGCACAACGCTCACCTGATACCCATGCACGCTCTAATTGACATACTGCTATTGAATACTGATAGTGCCAGTACCGGGATTTTAGCCCACAACCTTTCTAAAAAGATTTTTGCCGGATGCAGAGAAGTTTTTTTTTTTTAGACAACCTTTAAAAGTACAAACAAGAAAAAATAGTCACATTTCAAAACAATAACTTTTTTTAAGTCATATGCCCAACTAGTATAGTTCAATTATGCAACATCAAAAATAAAATCATATTGTAAAATCCCACTTTAATGCGCAGCAGAAAAAGAATAAAACAATGAAATGATTTCATAAATTAAGTTTATTTAAAACTGAACGACCATACCTTTCATTATTGATAGCTAGCATGCCAGAAATTATAAAGCCTGACAGGCTGTGTTTGTAAAACGAGAATGCCCCCGGCGGCATCTTTGTTAGAATAAACGCCATTTTCTGTTAAGTATGTGAGAGGTCAGGGTCAGTGTAATATTGGTATCTATGGAAATATCTTGTCACAAGGAATACACATGTAAAATATGAAAGCCCTATCACTAACCAATCAAAAGTTATGCGCAATGTTTAAGTTTTTGAAAAGTACGTCAAAGGTCAAGGTTATGGTCACGAGGTCAAAATTTTGGTATCAATGGAAAGGTATTGTCACAAGGAATACACATGTGAAATATGAAACCTCTATCACCAGCTTCCATTCAAAAGTTATGCCCAATGTTAAAGTTTTTCGGAAAACAGACAGACAAACAGACAGACGGACAGGCCAAAAACTATATGCTCCCGAATCTTTTATTCCAGGGGCATAAAAAACAAAGATTTTTCGGTTTTGCCTTTATTCATATTAAAGTATACTGAAATCTAAGAATGCTTTTGAATAGTATTGATTTCATCTCAAATACATGAAACGTACAGTTAAAATCGTTTTAATCCAATATTTATCAGTTCAAGTGAATTGTGCAGAAATTGGGCCAATTTGTTTTCCAAAAAGCAGTGTACGGTGTATCAAACCTCATGATCCAGAGGAAGAGATTACTCATTCGACGTTTCTTCAAGAAATCAGTCCGTAAATTACTTCATCTAAGAGAGTCTAAGACAGAGGAAATTTGAGCAAACTTTATACATGATAACAAGTATATGCAAGTGTTCCAAGTACATGAATGATAACCATTATGAAAGTGTTCCAAGTATAATGCACACTAAATAAAAATCTATTCCGTTTGCACTGTAACTCCTGAAATGTATCGCAGTACTAAAGGGTTGTGGAGGAATTAAACGGATCAAATCTAAAGTACAGCGACTTTGTTTACAGTTACAGTTATAGGTCAGAGACCACTAAAAGGCCGGCTCTGATTGGAGAAAAACCTGTAGGGTGAGGGGGCCTGTTATTTTAAATGTGACAGAAGATGTGATTGTGGCTATCAATTCTATTTTCTTTTGGTATATTGTTTGAATATGATATATATAGGTAAAAAATAAGTGCAATTAAAATGTCGATACCCGGATATTTCCCTAGCTCCCGATCCGCTAAAGGGGACGGGCGCGGGAAAATTTGAAAATTCTCTGCAGGGTACCTTGTGACGCAAATAGTGCGAAAAAGAGCAGGTCATGCTATATTTTTTAATTTAGTTTCCTATAAAACTTGAATCAATGAACAAATCGGTATATAACATGCATGGCCAGCAATGTTAGTATAGACGTTATAAGGCATTTCGTTAACATTACGGCCTATGGAAAATGATTTGGTTGTCTCTGACCTAGAAGGTGTAACTACAGTTAATCATTTTAGCAGGGAATTCCTTCCCTTTTGACTGGTGAACCGGGCTGAATAAAAGGTGTCACCTCATTGGTCATAACTATTGAAAATTTAAAAATAGCACATAAAATCAATGTATGATTCCCTGCTGTCTGTAGAAATGGAGTTTTGAACATGATTTTGCCTTTAATGTAAATCAATAGATCGATTTGAAAATATATAAAAATTAGCAAATTTTCAATTCGGAAGGAGGGGTCATTAAACAAGTGAATTTTGCAGAAAAGGTATGCATGACCCCCTTTTTTCTTTCGTTTTTATGCGTGCCAAAGATGACCTAGGCCAAAAATATTCCTTAAAAATCTAAAAGTGGATATCTTGACAAAATTCTTTCACTTGTAGGGTACCATGCATGAGTACCTCATATCTACAAAATGTCATGACAATCTGAAGAGTGGTTATAGAAAAGAAGCAGAAAATGTATGAAAATCACCCCCCCCCCCCCCCCCCCCCCCCCGCCCCTTCCTTTTTACATAAGAAAAAAATTCATAAAAAATCAAAAAAATAAAATTTAAGCCTAAAATACATATCAAAGCATTAAGTAAGTTTAATATGATAAATATGCAGAAAATGAGTGTGTAAAATCATACACTTATTGAGTTATTTAAAGAAATAGTGCAAAAATGTGCATTTCTGACTAAGTCCGAAAAGACGTCAAAAACGCGTCAAAAATTTGACTTCCAAGTGGAACCAAAAATAACAACATTTCTTAAGACATCTCTCTAGATCATCCTGATGCTTTCGGTTTGTCGATACATGCTTCGGTTCTGAAGAAGAAGTTTGTCATAGGAGGGTACCCCCCATGACCTACTATTGGCTGTGGTGGTGCCACCTGTTGACGGATTCGGACAAAAAACAACAACACTTGTAGGGGACCATGAGTACTTCATACCTACCAAGTTTCATCAAAATCCCTTCAGCCATTCTGGAGAAGAAGTTTAAAATGTGAAAAGTTTACAACGACGACGACGACGGACGACAGACGCAACACTATGACAATAGCTCACTTGAGCCGTTGGCTCAGGTGAGCTAAAAAGGGAAAAAATTTTTTGTCGGGATCCCGTTTGGGTTTGAAGCCAATCCCCATGGGTCCATTGGGCATGTAAAACATACATTATACCTATGTACAATCTTAAAAAATATTCCTTAAAAATCTAAAAGTGGATATCTTGACAAAATTCTTTCACTTGTAGGGTACCATGCATGAGTACCTCATATCTACAAAATGTCATGACAATCTGAAGAGTGGTTATAGAAAAGAAGCAGAAAATGTATGAAAATCACCCCCCCCCCCCCCTTCCTTTTTACATAAGAAAAAAATTCATAAAAAATCAAAAAAATAAAATTTAAGCCTAAAATACATATCAAAGCATTAAGTAAGTTAAATATGATAAATATGCAGTAAATGAGTGTGTAAAATCATACACTTATTGAGTTATTTAAAGAAATAGTGCAAAAATGTGCATTTCTGACTAAGTCCGAAAAGACGTCAAAAACGCGTCAAAAATTTTACTTCCAAGTGGAAACAATCTTAAGACATCTCTCTAGATCATCCTGATGCTTTCGGTTTGTCGATACATGCTTCGGTTCTGAAGAAGAAGTTTGTCATAGGAGGGTACCCCCCGTGACCTACTATTGGCTGTGGTGGCGCCACCTGTTGACGGATCCAGACGAAAAACAACAACACTTGTAGGGGACCATGAGTACTTAATACCTACCAAGTTTGATCAAAATCCCTTCAGCCATTCTGGAGAAGAAGTTTAAAATGTGAAAAGTTTACGACGACGACGACGGACGACGGACGCAACACTATGACAATAGCTCACTTGAGCCGTTGGCTCAGGTGAGCTAAAAACATAGTCTATAAAACCTGCAAACAGCTTACATTTTCCATCGTAAAAAGTCTATAAGTATTTGCATGCCTTTATACTATGCAATTTTTTCTTGGCCCCCAAATTTTGACCTTGGATCCTAAAAGAGCTGTCAAGATAAGGGCCGGATTTAGCCCTGAAATCACTCGATTATTTCTCGTGCGCTGTCCTTCCAATTTAGATAAAAGTTGGTCATGATAAAATTATAAAGTATTATAAGATTCCTAGTAGATATTTTATTCCAATAAATTTGGTGAAAGATGTTATGATTACGGGTTGAAAAGGTAGGGGTACAGATGACTGAAAACGTCGAATATCGATCGAAAATGCATAAAAAATGCACTTTTTTACACATGTTCATGTTTATTATGCTTCTGTTACCTTTTCATGTCAAAATTGGATAAGAGAAATTAACTTTGAGATTATTATATCAATATAATCGGCAAAGTCTGCAATCCGGAAACTGAAAAACGGTTTTATTTTGTACTTCTTTGCCACTAATGTAGCTTTCTGGCGCGAAGTACACACGGTGTAGAAATAGACAACTTTCTTGTTTATTTCCTTCCGAACAGTTGAATATTTATTCGGAACACACTCTGAATAGATTGTTCCATGATATAAAAGGAAAAAAATGACAATTATAACCTACTTTATCGCTCTAGAGACCAATTTAAAAATAGTTATCCATCCCCCCTTTTTTCGTTTTTCGCCTAGGGGACATTGTCCCCCCCCCTCGCTTCAGAACCCCACTTGGCCAGAAAATGTGTTTTATTGATATTCACCTTTGATGAAAGTGGCATTGTAAAGTGAGGGGGGGGGGGGAACAATGTTGTATAAAAACTTTTTTGTTTTCCATTGATTTCTGTGTAAAAAATGCTTATTTTGACCCAAAAATCGGTCTTATTTTGAATAAATTATCCCATCTGACAGCAGATTCATATGTGGACCAAGTCAAAAAAAAAATTATCAAATTTGGCAATTTGAAATTTCGACTTTTCAGGGCAGATTTTACGTCTTATCTTAACAGCTCCTTTTAATGCTTAGGGGCCCAGTTAACCCCTACGATGTTTTAGTAAAGGTATATCCCTGACATATACATGTATGTGGCCTGTTGCATGTAAAACATGTACATGTATATGACCTTGACCCTCATTAGGAGTTGAGTCTCATCTCTCAAAGTTTGATTGCAAGACATGATAAAACCACACAACAACAAACAAAATCACCAATACTAAGGCAGGACACTGGGAATTCAAACAAACAAACAGTCTATGGTGTGAGCAGAGACTAGTCATGGTATCTCCTACCAGCATGCCACACCCATCCCTATTCCAGCAGAATACGGCCATATCCAGCAACACACAGAGACTAAAAGTAAAACACAGACGCAGCACTGACTCCCTCAAAGAAAAACATCCAGACCTCAATATTCATATCACATACATGTACATGAGCAGAGTGTTTGAAATTGTCAGAGAAACCACAGGACATTTTCATTAATTCGTGATTTTTCCCTATATGACATGATTAAATTTTCCCCAAAAAACACAGGACATTGACCAAAACTAAAGGAAATCGCCAGCAATCCAGCAGTTTTCAAAAACTCTGCATGAGTATCAGACCATTTGTAGACCACCACTTACTCTGCTAGATGTCTCCTTGTCCTGGACATTTCTGCTCGGTATGACTGAGCTATACAAAACACATCTCCCATGGCTGGCAAGCATGTCTCTAGATAGAGCTGGGACGACTGGGTTAAATAGGCCTGAAATTCATTTATGTCAAGTTAGTGGGTACCAAATACTGTACCTAAATGTAAAAGTTCTAAATAGAAAATGACTGGAAACATTGCCCTCTCTACAACTGAATTACACTCGATTATTGATCAAATGAAATCTCTTTATGGTATGTATTAGGTAATTTTAATTTGAAAAGATTCCACAGTATGGACAGTGGGTGAAATACAAAAAAACTTTATGGTAGTACAGAAGCTCACAGGAGCATATGAGCCATGTTAAATAATATATTGAAGCATTTTTATCAATTATAATAACATGTATCACAATAGAAACAACAACATTGGTGCATTATTAGCAAGTTTAAATTTGATCATTTTGACATTATTTTTAGCTACCACAGTTTATATCTTGTGATCTAAAATTATGTTTTTATTTCATAAAGTTTTGTAACTCATCAAGGCTTTGGGATGCAAAATTACGTAACTCATTACATACAGTGCATAGTGTATGAAATAGAAAATAATTTGAAATATGATCTATGTTTACACATGTATTGCATGTTTTTGCATATTCTGACAAAACCATATTTGACTAACACTTATATACTCACCTCATCTCCAAAATAATTTAGTTTAAATAAAGTTGCTCCTCCTTCAACCTGAGTTTGTACTAATGTAGGTGGCGTCACCTGAAACAAACATACATGTATGTATTACATGTATATAAATTTTACGTTGTGAACATTATAAAATGCTTTATGTTTTGGATGTTTATTTTTTTCATCAAGTTCACAAAAATTAAGAAAAATAGAAAGACAGTAATCACTTTTATCTTGCTTTGAAAGCACATCTATTTGATTTTTTAAAAAAAAATTACTCCACCTACCTTATTTATACTACATGTATATTGAACATCTTCCCTTTAATAAATATTCTTCACTGAAAAGATAAATTATTCCAACAAATCTACTTTACCTCGATGTATCCCCTGTTAAAGAAATGGTCCCTAAAACACTGCTTGATTATAGAGCGCATCTTCAACACCTTAGCTGTCTGTAAAGTAAAGGAAACTTATGAACATGTATCATGGATACCGCTTACGATTCAATTAAACATCTTATATTTTCAGATTATTTTTCTTTTAACACATAATTTTTTATTCTAAGGCCACTTTACAATAACATTGAATTTCATTGGTTGTTCTTTCCTTAGTTATGGTTGTAAAGTGGTAACACAATCAGCAACAACATTCCCGACATAAAATCTTGCCTCATACTAGTGAAAATTGAAATTGCATTGAAATGGAAATAGTTACATGTAGATTTTGATGTTAAGTTTGTACTGCAAACATCATTTTTTCTGGCTCCCCTTACGCATCGCCAGAAACTCAGTTTGCAGCCATAAAGTCGGCATTTACCAGCAGTAAACAAGGTCATAAGCTAGCTATTCCCTATAATGGTTATGATAAAGAAATGAAAATATGAGATTACGTTTTCTCCTCTGATCATCATGTGTCTGTTGTCGAGCTGTACGTCCACGTTGGCTTCCTGTGAACAGAACAATACATCATATTTATACAAACATTTAAGATAATTCCTATCCTCTGACATTTTCTAATATACACTTCCCTTACAATTCCTATCCTCTGACATTTTCTAAAGACACTTCCCTTACATTACAAGTGAAAAAGTATTTACTCTGTCAATGGATTATCAAAGTTTACTAAAACACCATAGTCACTTTTTTCTAGATATACATGTAAAGTCAAAGGTTTTGTCACATTGAATGTTCGAGTGAATTGTCCGTGATTTATGTGCAGCCTACATGTAGCTATAATGGTCAGGTATGAAGCATTTGGTTGAAGATTAAAAAAAATTGTCATGATCCTTGAAACAGTAACCAGTATTCAAACAATCAAAGATTTGAACATTCTTTCTACTAGTTTTAATCATACCTCGTTGAGAATGTTATCAGCTCCCCCTGGTGGTGATTCTCCAATCAACTCCCAGTAGTCTGCCGTCAGTTCATGACCATCTGGTGCCTGGTAAACAAATAAACTGTTAATGCATCGGCATATATGGTAGCTCAGGGCTCTGGATTAGCCTGATTTGGGGCCCACTTTTGCTCTACATAATTTTTCTTAAAATTTGGTGATGCTAAAATAAGTACAATTACAATAATCAAAGCGTGCAAAGTCTTGATTATTAATGTAGACTTACAGTTTTTCCTTCTGGTACGGCTGATATAACACCATATACACAGATGGCAGCTTCAGTGGCCAGTAGTAGGGCATCATACGTCTGACACTGTATCAGAAATAATAATGAGTATCAAACGAAATGCATGTATTTATGAGTCAATTACTTTTTAAAACAGAAAAGTTCTTAACAAATTAATATTGTTTAATCTTTTTGTGTTCATGTTTCTAATTGACCCTTCATTAAAATACATGTATGAAGTACCAGTATGTATATTTTGTTAATCAACAACTTCTCTTTGAACAAGTTGACTATTATTAGTTACAAAGTGTTTAATAGGGGGACCAAATGATAAATCAATCCAAAAGAAAAATCGTATTGTGTACAAATTGATTTAATCCCTTTGCAGAGACTGGTATAAGAGATACACAAGTTCCATCTTCAGGGTCTTAACAGCTTGCAAAATATTCAGCAAGCCTCAAGATGGAATTAGTGTACACTTCATGGAAGACTATGAAAGAATCTCATTATATTTGGCTGAATCATTGACTTACCAATTTGTCTGAAAGAACACATTGTAGAAAACCAGTACCGTCACGTAGCACTATAAACATCAATGTCCTCCCCTGTCTACGCAGTCTATGGACCCAGCCATATATCTTCACTCGTACATCTCGTGTTTGTACCGTATCTCTGATTTTGATCTGAAATGATACTTTTATTAATCTACACTGTAGTCTTTCTCCTCCATACATTCCATATAATCTCTCTTACGTGAAACTGTACACATATAACAACTTGAACAAACTGAAATTCCACAAGACTTAAACAAGAGCCCCAGGGGGCACAACGCTCACCTGATACCCATGCACGCTCTAATTGACATACTGACATTGAATACTGATAGTGCCACTACCAGGATTTTAGCCCACAACCTTTCTAACAAGATTTTTGCCGGATGCAGACAAGTTTTTTTTTCAGACAACCTTTAAAAGTACAAACAAGAGAAAATAGTCACATTTCAAAACAACAACTTTTTTACTGATTTGAAAAGATGGATTATGCGATCCAAAGTCATATGCCCAGCTAGTATAGTTTGCAACATCAAAAATAAAATCATTTTGTAAAATTCCACATTAATGTGCAACAGAAACAGAATAAAACAATGAAATGATTTCATAAATTAAGTTTATTTAAAATTGAACACCAAACCTTTCATTATTAATAGCTAGTATGCCAGAAAATAATAAAGCCTGTGTTTGTGAAACACGAATGCCCCGCAGTGGCATCTTTGTTGGTATAAACACCATTTTCTGTTAAGTATGTGAGAGGTCAGGGTCAGAGTAATGTTGGTATCCATGGAAAGATCTTGTCACAAAGAATACACATGTACAATATGAAAGCCCCATTCAAAAGTTATGCCCAATGTTAATGTTTTTGAAAAGTAGGTCAAAGGTCAAGGTCACGAGGTCAAAAATTTTGGTATCAATGGAAAGGTATTGTCACAAGGAATACACATGTGAAATATGAAAGCTCTATCACCTTCCATTCAAAAGTTATGCCCAATGTAAAGTTTTTCGGACAAACAGACAGACGGACAGGCCAAAAACTATATGCCCCCGTATCTTTGATTCCGGAAGCATAAAAAACAAAGACTTTTCGGTTTTGCCTTTATTCATATTAAATTATACAGAAATCTATGAATGAGAGCTTTTGAATAGTACTGATTTCATCTTAATACATGTAACGTACAGTCAAAATCGTGTTAATCCAATTAACACAGACAAGTTGTTAGCGGACAATATTAATTCAAGTGAGTTGTGCAGAAATTGAGCCAATTTATTTTCCAAACAGCAGTGTACGGTGTATAAAAACCTCATGACCCAGTGAAGCCACTTGGACAAATTATTTTCGGTAAATATGCTGAAATGCGGCCCATGGAAATGTATTTTTAGCATATTGAATCAATAGTCGTGATAAATTTAACTTCGAACTTGATCTTGTCTTTTATGCAATCTACAGATAGGTTTGAAAATATGCAAAATTCGGAACATTTTCGTTAAAAAAAGTGAAATTTGCAAAAAAAGGACATGCATGACCCCCCCCCCCCTTTTTCTTTACATTTTTATGCATGCCAAAGATTCGCAATCAAAAAAGACCAATTTTACAGACTTCCGGGCATTTCAAGTCAGTCAAAATTTTTAGTGTGCACCTTTTTATTTCCTGTAGTTACCCCTACTAAAGGGGCAAGGAGGTATTGAACCAATCAAATCTGTAACACAAGATATATGGCGGCTATGTTTACCATAGATACAGAAATAAGACAGAGAAAATAATCAAGTACATGTATATTGGCTTTTAAAGGCAAAACCACTCAAGCAGAAAAAGTAGGTCAAGGTCATTTTATGAAAACTTGATCAAAGATACATCCAATATGCAAGTTGGTACATGTAGCAGTTATACTTTGCTCAATATTGGCTTTTTAGAGCAAAATCACCCAAGCGGAAAAAGTAGGTCAAGGTCATTTTATGAAAGATTGATCAAAGATACATCCAATATGCAAGTTTGGTATATGTATCACTTATACTTTGCTCAATATTGGCTTTTAAAGGCAAAATCACTCAAGCGGAAAAAGTAGGTCAAGGTCATTTTATGAAAGTTTGATCAAAGATACATCTTATATGCAAGTTTGGAACATCTAGCACTTATACTTTGCTCAATATTGGCTTTTAAAGGCAAAATCACTCAAGCGGAAAAAGTAGGTCAAGGTCATTTTATGAAAGTTTGATCAAAGATACATCCAATATGCAAGTTTGGTACATGTAGCACTTATACTCTGCTCAATATTGGCTTTTAAAAGCGAAATCACTCAAATGGAAAAAGTAGGTCAGATGCTGCATCCGATGCATGGGTCCATCTCGGCATCCAAAGATGAATCACTTGTGCAAGTCTGGTTACTGTAGCATTAGTACTTTGTCAGATACTGAGCTACCCAAAACTTCTTATCCAAATCACTCAAGCGGAAAATGTAGGTCAGATGCTGCATCCGATGCATGGGTTCACCTCAGCATCCAAAGATGAATCACTTGTGCAAGTTTGGTTACTGTAGCATCAGTACTTTGTCAGATACTGAGCTACCCCAAACTTCTTAACCAAGTCACTCAAGCGGAAAATGTAGGTCAGATGCTGCATACGATGCATGGGTTCACCTCAGCATCCAAAGATGAATCACTTGTGCCAGTTTGGTTACTGTAGCATTAGTACTTTGTCAGATACTGAGCTACCCCAAACTTCTTAACCAGACGCGGACGCGTGGGGTTATAGCATAAGCTCACTCAACTTCGTCGAGGTGAGCTAAAAATGATGGTATGTGAAGAAAGGTCTTGTCACATGGAATGCACATGTGAAATATCAAAGCCTATCACTCAGCAATCAAAAGAAATAGCCAATCTAAGATTTTTTGAAAAGTAGGTCAAATATCTAGGTCTTGGTCATGAGGTCAAAAGTTATGATATGTGTAGAAAGGCCTTGTCACAAGAAGGAATACACATATGAAATATCAAAGCTCCATCACTTACCAATCAAAAGATATAGCAAATCTTAATTTTTTTGAAAAGTAGGTCAAATATCTAGGTCAAGGTCATGAGGTCAAAATTATGGTATGTGTAGAAAGGTATTGTCAAAAGGAATACCCAAGAGAAATATCAAAGCCCTATCACTTGCCAATCAATAGATATAGCCAATCTTGGTTTTTTTAAAAAGTAGGTCAAATATCTAGGTCAAGGTCATAAGGTTAAAAAATATAGTATGTGAAAAAAGGGCTTGTCACAAGAAATACACATGTGAAATATCAAAGCCCTTTCACTTACCAATCAAAAGATATAGCCAATCTTAGATTTTTTGAAAAGTAGGTCAAATATCTAGGTCAAGGTCACGAGGTAAAAAAAATATGGTTTGCGTAGAAAGGTCTTGTCACAAAGATTACACATGTGAAATATCAAAGCCCTATCACTTGCCAATCAAGAGATATAGCCAATATTAGATTTTTAGAAAAGTAGGTCAAATATCTAGATCAAGGTCACAAGGTCAAACATTTTATGTGTAGAAAGGTCTAATCACAAGGAATACACATGTGAAATATCAAAGTCCTATCACTAATCAATCAAGAGATATAGCCAATATTAGATTTTTAGAAAAGTAGGTCAAATATCTAGGTCAAGGTCACAAGGTCAAAAATTATGATATGTGTATAAAGGTCTTGTCACAAGAAATACACATGTGAAATATCAAAGCCCTATCACTTACCAATCAAAAGTTATGGGGTGTGACACCCAAGTGTGACAGACAGACGGAGGGACATATGGACGGACAGACGAACAACAGACAAAGTGATCTCTAAGTGTCGCTGTGCTTCGCAGGCGACACAAAAAGTCAACATCTTAAAAATAAATTCAGAGTATATTTGATAGCGTATGTGGCCAAGTTAATTCGAAGTATGAAAATAAGTACACAAAGCCAAACTAGCTATAGCTTGTCTTATTTAAAAAATCATTAAAAATCTAAAAGTTGATATTTTGACAAAATTCTTTCACAGTTTCATTTCTAGCCATAAATATAAAAATAAAAAGAGAAAAAAAACTGAAAAAGGGAAAAAAAAATTGTTGGGGTCCCGCCGGGGTTTGAAGCTACTCCCCATGGGTCCATTTGGCATGGAAAACATACATTATACCAATGTACAATCTTAAAAAATATTCCTTAAAAATCCAAAAGTGGATATCTTGACAAAATTCTTTCACTTGTAGGGTACCATGCATGAGAACCTCATACCTACAAATTGTCATGACAATCTGAAGAGTGGCTATAGAAAAGAAGCAGAAAATGTATGAAAATCACCCCCCCCCCTTCCTTTTTACATAAGAAAAAAATTCATAAAAAATCAAAAAAATAAATTTTAAGCATAAAATACATATCAAAGCATTAAGTAAGTTAAATATGATAAATATGTAGTAAATGAGTGTGTAAAATCATACACTTATTGAGTTATTTAAAGAAATAGTGCAAAAATGTGCATTTCTGACAAAGTCCGAAAAGACGTCAAAAACGCGTCAAAAATTTGACTTCGAAGTGGAACCAAAAATAACAACACTTCTTAAGACATCTCTCTAGATCATCCTGATGCTTTCGGTTTGTCGATACATGCTTCGGTTCTGAAGAAGAAGTTTGTCAAAGGAGGGTACCCCCCGTGACCTACTTTTGGCTGTGGTGGCGCCACCTGTTGACAGATCCGGACGAAAAACAACAACACTTGTAGGGGACCATGAGTACTTCATACCTACCAAGTTTCATCAAAATCCCTTCAGCCGTTCTGGAGAAGAAGTTTAAAATGTGAAAAGTTTACGACGACGACGGACGACGACGACGACGACGGACGACGGACGCAACACTATGACAATAGCTCACTTGAGCCTATGGCTCAGGTGAGCTAAAAAGAAGCGCAAGATTATTTTCAAATTTGATCTACTCTGAAACACTTTGATTGCTATAAATCACATTAGAAAACAAAAATTAGAGCAAATGCCATCTATATATACATGTGGATACATATTTACCTGTTTAGGAGCAGGGAGAGAGGGATCTTGTTCTATCTTAATCTTCTTGGCTTCTTCCAAGTTCTCTCTTCTTTTCTCTGCATCTTCTGCCTTTATTCATAACAAATGAAAAGTTTCATCACTGAAACACATTGGTGACTAAATTGAAAATCTGCAGCCAAGTGTACCTTTTTAGTCTCTTTAAATTGATATACATGCATAGATTGATTTTTGTCTCTATGTACATGTATGTATTTTAAACATGTCTGCACATCTTTTTAGTAGTTATGAGATATTCACTATTTAGACTTTTATCTTTTAGTTAAAAAGTTTTTGGTCATATTTCTTACAATTTCTTATCCATAATAAACATGATAAAAATAGAAATTTTACAGCAAACTTCATGTCTCTAAAAATTTTAACTGTTCATTAAAAATACATCATTTACTATGGCGTAGTAGTAACAAAACAATCTTCATAAATTTCTTCTAAATGACTGAGATATGGACATTCTTAAGAGAAGAATTGTATCATATAAAATGATTGATAAATGATTGATATAAGTTGACACCTACCTCCCTGGCTGCTTTGTCTGCCGACTTGTGTTGATCTCGTACCCAGATCTTATGTATCTTTTTTAGTTGTGACTTTGATGCCACATCATATTTCTGTAATACGTACATGAAATAAGGATTTTAATTTACCAGTAAAGTAAGCCATAATTCACAGTTCACAGGATATTAGGTATAAGAACATTAATTGTTTCACATGAAAGCTTTACACAAAGATGCACAAAATATAGAGGGAAATTCTGTAAACTTTAAAGTTTTGATACAACTCATTGATTATTTTCTCTTATGTTTCAGATATGCATGTACATGGTATCATGTCCATGTTAAATGACAGCAAAGTAACACTGTATCTCCTTCATTGAAACAACTAGGTCATATACAGTTTGATACTCAAATGGTTAAAGGCAAGGGCCTGCAGAAAGCTTAATTATAAATGTTAAGATCAAAACGAGTAAACATGTACCTTGTTCTCTTCTTTGGAATCTACGTAGATTGCAGGGAATGGCTCCTTTCCTGCATGTTTCATTGCCTGTGAGTAGAGAAACAAATTTTGAAGATGGAACGGCCAAATGACATACTACTAGTAGCTAATCCTTGAGAAAAGTTGTGATTACCAATTTTCGAAAGTCTGTACAGAATTCTCTCCTATGATATACATTTATCATGCCAGTATCTATCTGTGGTGACAGCACGGTCAAGGATAACTTAACATACATTTTTCCTCTCCTCTCCTCTTGGGAATAAATATACTTTACTTAGTACAATAATTCAAAATGCTAACATCATGAACATGGTACAATAATGTTAATATTATTATGTTGCATTGCATATTTTATCAAGCATTCTGTTTCTACATGCTTGTTTTATTGACATTGAATATCAATTTTACCTGTAATATACTTTTAAATGGTTTTTCTTGTGAACCATTTCCACTTTCATCTGATCCAGATTTTTCAGAGGTGTATATTTCACCTAAAACAAAGCAATTAAGATTTTAAAATAAGTTACATGTAACTTTGAAGGGCAATGCAACACAAAAAGATAGTGCCAGTAACTCCACTGATTATTTCTTTTCTGGAATGAACTTAGAGTTCAAATATAAACTTGTCAATGAAAATGGCAAATTTCAACATACTAATCCATGTTCATCACAGGAATTATATAAATTATGCAGGTGTATCTATTATTTCCATGAATTTGACACAGAACATTTTAATTATCATCATCTAGCACAAATGTACCTGTTCCTCTGAATTTGTTGCGGTATGAATTAGACATTGCTTTGCATGCCATAGTGATGATTGGTTACACATGAACTTTTATCACTAGGCTTCACTAAATATTAATGATCGACAGTAAGTGAGATTCATTTCCTATTTTACATGTAATTTCTATGTTAAAACTGTTTATTCGACTTCTGTAAAACTATTAAGGAAACTAAGTCATTCAGGCTGGCAAATGGAAGAAGTTTTCATACTGTAACTTGTGATTTATTACTGCTACATGTAACTGAAGATTTTTCTTTTGAACAGATGTTGCAGTTCTATTAAAACATATGGCAGCTCAACAAGCGATTCACAGATGACAATATCACACTGAATTATTGAACACCAGTGAATCAATGATCATTATAAATGTATAACTTCTATGTGGAAAGATAATGTCAATACCAACAAATTTATGTTACAGTAATTATGAAATAGCTCAACCAATTATATACACAACATATACAGGCAATCTATATTTACACCGGTCATCATCAGCATATTCCACCTTTAGTTAATGAGGTTTTATTAATGATTATTTAATTGTCAGAATGAGGTGACATCATGTGGTAGAAATAAAACGACCCATTAATTAAAACAAATCAAAAATGGATATACATAATAAAAATTATATACACTGAAAAAAATTTAAAGTCTTCCTATGCAAGATAATAATAATAGGATTGTTCTTTAAAAAGGAAACTGGGCCAAAAGAAAAGAAATAAATACCTATTTCATTTTTCAGCTTTGCTAGTGGTTAAATTCATGTTATCACAGGAACCTCTCGTTTGAGATAATAAACTATTGTTCACTACCTCCAGAAATAGAATGCCATAAAAATGAAAAGGAATTAGGTAGTGAAAAATAAATTATTATCTCTAAATGACGGCAGCTGAAGTTCCTGTGATGTTATGGACATCTATATAATTTCTTTAAGAATTTACATTTAAAAATTTCTGAAATCTTGTAATAAAAAATGTGCATTATTCTGTGACACTTTTTGAGATTCTATTACACATGAACATGTCCAAATAAAACAATAACTTTTAAATAATCTTCATCTATATAACATCGGATATTGTGAAAGAAAAGAATATAAAGGACCAGAGCCATGAACGGCAAAATCGGCCTAATTTGCCACAACGTTCATCTTTTATATTTTGATAATACCATATTTCAGCACTTCAGAACTGGCCAACTTTGTGATTTACGACCTTGCTGAAGCAAAATATTTTAATGTGAATTGAGGGTATGGTATATCGTTTGCGACGTCATTTGACGTCATTTTCACATATGACGTCGCATAATGTCAGGACAAGTACCATGAATTACTAAGTATTAGAAATGATAAGAGATATTTCTACAATGAGAAAATGTGTGAAATATTAATTTAAAGGAAACATATTTTAAAAATTTCTATTAATACAATATGTGTACAATCTATTATGTACAATTATTGTTTGTTTTGCCTTTGCTCGAAATCACAGGCTGAAAATGTTCGTCCTGGAACTACAGTATGCATGTCTTCAATGTAATACTTTTACTTTTTATATTCGTTTAAATTGCATAAGATGTAAGCTGCATCGATCCACAAGAAATTGATTTCATTATTTATGATTATATGAAAAAAAAAAACAAAGAAAGACTTCATGTATACCATCTTCATGAATCACGGATCCGATACGTTCAAACTGTCCTAGAAGAGTGTTCGGCTGTATCAGATCAGACAAAGGAATACCATGTATGCTTCTTCATTTTTCCGAAAATTTCTGAAATACCGTTAAATTCAAAGATTTTCTCGTAATAAAGTTGTCAGAATATCTCCAATCAAAAGTGAATACCCCTGTACAACATCAAAACACGGTTCTATATCTGCTGCAGATCTAGATAATTAAAGCATCCACTTAATTTTGCCGTAGATACACCACTGTCAGCGATGTATGAAGATGAACATTGATGTGACTCAATTTGACATCTATAAGTACTTCAAATTTGTTCCTATAAACTAGTAGGCTCAAATTACAGGTATCAGTTTTAATCCAATTTCGCGGTCAGTTGCTGGACTAGACAGAGATAGTGAAAACCCCTTCCGTACACTTCGGTGCATATGAGTCAATGACTCAATATGAATAAGTACAGATAAAACTCGAGCTGAAAAAATGATAAAAATAATGTCTTAATTCATTGCATGATTTTCGTTCTTAAATCAGTGTGTAATACCAATTTGCAGAGGTTGAGGCGGATACAGGAATTAGGGGGCGGGATATTTCTAACATAAAAGCGAAGGGTCCCATTCGGGTCAATGGTAGCGGACTTTGAACATAGAGAAAAAGCGATGGTTGCATTTTGAATATTTCGTATTTTAAATTACTTTTCATGCTCCCGTTCTTATCATGACATATATAATTATTGATTAGAGAAATACGTGTGACTCTTCTCACATGTATGTGCTAGTACTAGTATAAGTGTTGGGCAATCGGATGTTAAATCATAATCGATAAGCGGAAATAATCGGATGGGCATAACCCATTATTACTATAATCGGAAAATTCTAAACATTTCTTTTCTTCATTTTGCAACCAACAATGAATTGAAATAAACACCAAATCATTATTTCTTTGAATAAAATTGTTTTATTGAGTAAAGCACTTTCGATCACAACTACTATGAATACCCTATAAATTCGTTCAAGCTTCTTTTTCTTGAATACCATGCAACAGAAAATGTCATACACTAGTATGTACTTAGAAGTACAAGGAAAAAAATAATGTTATAAAAGGGAAATGCACGAATTTATCAAAACCAAGATACTAAATCGGACAATCCGGTAATCAGCGATGTCGGCGACAATCGCGTTTGACTTTCAACATCGATTAGTAATATGTTCATCGCTGGCCATTCAACGACCAACAATCGATCGTCAGCGATAATCGTTCCATAACTAAACTAGAATCCGTTGCCATGACTCCCATTCTGATACATTTTTAGTGTCATTTTGTGTGAAGAGAGAACATTTTTCAAAGAGGTGTAGATCTATTTACCCCGATTAATCGATTCTCAGAGATAGAATCGATAGTCGGCGAGTTGGATATTTTAGAGACGATAGCGACGATGGCTGCGACTATCGTTACAATAATACAGCGTGTATTAATGTGATCAAGATAGAGATCGAGGTATGGAATACGAATACATGTACGTAATGATTCGCGCTTAGAGGAATGAAAACTTAGGTACGTTACACGAATAAGAAAACCACTGATCCAAATCTGCCAGAACAGTACCATGAATGTGACAAAACGATGTCATAGATGCACAACATTATTAATTTCTGGATCGATGGACTGTAGCAAAGATGATTAATGTTCGAATGTTATGAATTGCAGCGTTCGCGTTCTTTTTAAGAATCAATTTTTTTTTCTAACATTTTTGCAATATCGGATGATTGGCGAATCTAAAGGGAGGGATGAGGCCAGGGCGAGAAGGGGAGCATGTTCTAGACTCTCCCCTTTTTGCGGTCAACATTTTTAAATGATGTGATTTTTGTTTTCAGAACTTGATGATAAAGCTTTTATAACAGTACGGTGTCCTTGAAAATTAATTAATTTTACAAAATCTTTAAATGCAAAATCTTTATTTTCATATGAAAGTTTACGTTCTCATTTGTATAAATTCAAATTTTCAGGCGAATCTAACGCATACATTCACTGCTATAGCCGTTTGAAAACGTCATTTTTAATTTGGGGTGCGCAGCTCTTATTCATTTCGCTGGCGCCACCTACAATGTATTGTGTTTTTATAACGGAGGTATATGGAGATTTAATTTTACAAATTCGACAATATTATGGTCGTTACTGCATATTTTCAAATAAAACTTTTTATGTCTCTTTTTTTTCTCAACCCAGACCCGTCGGAATAAATTTTACGTTTTCAATAAAATTTATTTTCAGGAAAATGGTATCTTTGAATAAATTATTATATCACGGTCTCCTATCCCCTGTTATCCATTATATTGGGCGCTGGACTTTATATTACATCAAAATAAACGGACAGAGAATTGATCCAGCATAGTCTGAACCTCAATCAAAATTCGCTGGTTCGATATCGTTCGTCAATCATTTATTTCAAATGAATCATTTGATTTCAAGTTTTCTATCTTTTTTATTTTTTGTCTTCAAAAATCCCCACCTCCTCTTTAAAAGAATTAGATCATAAATGTTTCTTCCTGGGTGTCGATCTATTTTTCTTCTTTATGCTGCATTCATATAACGTCTTTCTTTTATGTTTCGAATTCTCATTATTTCAATCACGTTTTCTACCCCTTATCTTCTAATTTCTCTTACTATCGTATGGGATAATTGTAGAAAGCCGATGCATTTTTTGTTTACATATTTTATTCTCGTTTTAGGAAAATTTTAGGAAATAACATGCATATATATAACAAACAAATGAACCGAAACCCCCAAAATCCCACTTACATTATATATGCCTTCTTTAAAAGATTTTAAAATTATTCTCTTATTTTTTCCTCTTAGCATCACGTGTATACATGCCGATATATACAGGGAAGACATAGAGTGGTTCAAAAGATTTAAGTATAACGAAAATATGTATCGTAACTACTCGAGTGCACAACTTGACATTTCAGGAAATTCATAAACGTCAATTTTGATGACGTCATTGGTATAAATGACGTGACAAACATTATCTACTATGGAGCAGTTTTCTGAAGGATTGGAATAATTTGAAATAGGTGTAAAAGTAATCAACAGCCAAATTTATAAAATTTTACATAATTTTAAAAGCTTTCAGATCATCTACTACCTATCTTGAAATACAACTTCTCATTTTCATCGTCTGGGAAGTCTTTTTCATGACGTTCTAACCATCTTTGATGAACAATTTGTCAAGAAATGTGCCAACAGAGAACTCATAAAAGTTTAATTTTCGACTACGACCGGACCTTCTACCAAAAAAATCTTCATCGAAATAATCACAGGTATAATCAAAGAATATTTAAATATAATTATTTTTTTGATAGAATGTCCGGCCCTATACGAAATTATCGATCAAATTTCATGATATCTCACAAAAATACCGGAAATGCCAATACTGGCTTGGTTTTGGCCTCTATATCTTCTTAAGACATGTCCGGAATCTCGTAACTTCGCACATTTTCGAAAGACAAAATGTTCTCCTTTCCTTTTGTTGATAATTTAGAAACATTGTCTGTGTTTGAAAATATACGAAAACTTTAGGCCGATATCGCCGTTCATGGCTCTGGTCCTTTACTTAAGCTCTGTAGAGCTTTTGATTGATGAACATTTTTATGAACAGAATAAGAGCACATCTTCTTCTTCTAGAAAAAGTGCAGGACCGCTACTGTGAAATCTGCTCTTAATAAATTACAAGGCTATAGGGAGAAGAATTGTTCAGTCCGCAAACATCATTCGGACGTACTGATGGTCAAAGAACCCTCCAGTCCCTTACCACTTGCCAACAGAACCTCCTGATCTAAGCTACAGTTGAATTTTTATCGCTTGCTCTGTCTGTAAGGGGGTATATAATTTATGTCATTATTTCTTATGTCTGTCAGTTCCAGTCTGTATACAGTCTTACTCTAATACTGGCACACTTACCAACTGTCATGTTTTTTACTTGATCTCCCATCTCGTCCATCCTGTTTATAGATTTATGTATGTTGGTATTAAGATCTTTGAAGTATATATATATAAAATAGATTCAATATTTCGTCATGAATAGCCCTTTGTACATCAGTTCGCTGTTCTATTGCATCACTCTCTTTGATGAGGTGCCGGCAGGGTGCAGTGTGGCATGTGTCTTTACGACAACCGTAAATAAAGTTTCTCTTACTTTATAAGAGAAATTGTGAAAATTGGTATATTCGATAAGCCATTTTGTCTTTTTTTGTGATAAAAATAATTAAATATATTGACGCAGCTGTCATATTTAAATGAATCTTTTACGACATTGTAAGAACCGATAACGTCAGTTCAGAAGAAATCCTGCAGCTGAACTCATTACTTTAAATTTTTACTCTCTTAGACCTTGAAACCTTTACATAGACTCTTAATGAATCCAGTGTAACATGTTCTACTCATATATTTCACATTCGAACGGATAAATTTCCGTAAAGGTTGACTTTTTTTACGTACATAATTTTTTCCTAGAGTTACTCCCCTTTGTCTTCCTATAAGTGGCAACTAATCATGCATTGGGGTTAGAAAAGAACAAAAATGGAACAAACCAATAAAGTGCCACAGTCAAGGCTGATTGCGACATCTGTATTGGAATCTAAGGATGATTTAAATGAGGTAATTTGGTGTTGTCGTCACATTCTTTCATTACTTTGACATCAAAAGCATTGTTGTTGTACCACTGAATTCGACTATTCTTTTTATGTAATGACATGTACATTGCAATAACTTTGAATTTCATTGGTTGTTTGTTCCCTAGATATGTCTGTACAGGAAGATTGTACCACTAACATTGTTGATGTCACATTTTGCCCAACATTAATGAAAATAGACGTTCCATTATAATGGAAAATTTTTTGACATTAATGCGTCTTGCAACAGCATAATAAATGCTAATTTTATGTAAACGTTCATTTTTCTGGCTTTGCTTAAACTATGTGTGTACTTATTTTAGTGGAATTTTTATTTTAGCAGAGTAAGGACTATGAATTCTAGGCTTAGCTACATCTTGTAACTCTTACAGATTATAAATTGGATAAATACATGATTGTGCTAATATTTCAATGTATCTTCTTTTGCAAGAATTTGGTCAAGTTAAAATAAGTAAACTGGCCTTTAAAGTAGGACTATTTGATCATGGATCTTGTTAGCTGGCAACAGGCAATTTGTCATCACTGAGTTAAATTTTGAGCAAAATAACCACCTCTTCTTGATTATAAAGAAATTCAAAGAGTGCACAAAATCTTGATTTTTTCATCTTCTACTGCTTTCATAGACGTCTTCTCCTTCAAAGTTATTGAAAACCCCAGTTGATATAATCCATGTTGATATTAAGTATGCTTGAATACACATAAAGTATGCTTTTATGATAATTATTCAAAATTCATTTTAGATAAAAACTTGTGCTTTTAAGATGCATTTTCTCGATAAAAAATATATATAATAACTACAAAAGGTTGTCAGTACAATAGGATAACTTTAAAACAGGTCATTGTTAGATATTGTGATATTCTACTCTTTGCTAAGAATTCCAAATTCGAGCAAAAAACCACAAAATTTCCAATGTGAGGGTCATGTGCCTTAAGGAGGTCCAGGACAGCCAGACTAAATAAAGATCCTATCATTTAATTTTCCTAAAAATTATAAATGTTAATAATAGAAACACACTTTTTCGACATGCAAATTTTCATCAATTTTTTACCGTTAGTTTTGAAGCTACGAACGTACATATATACCCATTGAAAGCCCCAAAATGGGCCGTAAATGTGACGTTAAAATTAACATACTTTAGGTAATGAAAAACAGTTACAAATCTTCTGTAGAGGTAGAATATTAACAAGTTCTATATTTTTCATTTAGATATGATGTGGACAATTGGATATCAATAAAATCATAAATGATTACTAAGACTTTTAAAAGAAATTGTCGAAAGGAGATGAATTTATGTCTATTTTCAGAACATCTTTGAGTTGTTAATTTTAAGTAATAAAGTCCATTTATCTGAAACCCTATCATTTATTTTTCGTAAAAACTTGATATCATGTTCTTCATATGTGAAGTGAATTACCGATAAGTTCCTATTGAAATTCGACTGTCAGTTTTTAAGTTATAGTGATTTTGTTACCCCCTCCCCCTTATTTTTACGTTACCTAATGCTGACGTTCTTGCGAAAAACGCGCCAACGTCGCCGTTCCTATTATGACATCATAATTGATCTAGAGCTTTCCGATGGGGTTCTTTCGGATACTGTTCTGGACCCCCTTAATTGTTCCCAAAAGGGAGAGAAAAAGCCCTGAATTAACACAGTTTTGTAGATGTTATTTATAGAACTAGGTTCTATACAATAATGCAAAATTCATGGATATACATGTACATTGTATCTTAAAGATTAGGTGTCTTGATAGGCTTTAATATGATATAAGGAAGTTTTAAGAACATTAATGAATGTAAACTTTTAGAAAATAATTATAGATGATGAAGGTTTAAAGATAATAAGTGATATTAACAGAAGTTTTTGTTTTGCATTGCAGCGATTGGAAAAATGCTACAATACAGTGAATAACATTTTGAATGGACTTTCAGAAAGAGAAGCTAATGACGCCTTGAATTCTTATGTAAGTATCACAATGTGTGACAGCAAAAATCAGATCCATTTGCTATGTAGCAAGGAAGAAGTCCAAGACATAAAAATACTACCTTCTATATTATTGATCATTTATACCATACCACTATTATTTAATGTGATGTGAAATGTGATTCAAAAAATGTGATAATAATATTGTGAAACAGATAATGTAAATACCAATGAAAGATGTGATATGATTTTATATGTAAAAATTGATGACATAATGCAAATTTTATATGTTAATTGTATCTTTTATGTTTAGCTTTTCAATGTTTAGAATTCAATACCTTTGTCCATTAGACAATTTTATTTCTATTTGACATTTTTAATCAACTGTTGTAATCAACAATTGTCGTTGTTACTGTTTATTAATTGTAGGTTTGTCGAGGTGCACCTCAGCATGAAGAAGTACAGCTTGGCTTGTTGTATAGTATACTGGTGGATCCAAAGGCGGCTGCAAAGGTATGATCACTGAAAATTGACATGTTTGATTTGTCACTACACATATATGAAAATTATACCGTGATATCAACAGAATGTTCAGATGACCATTGTGATATTACTTTTTCAGTAATTGTTTGTGATAATGATTCTTCTCAACATAGTTCTAATCAAGAGTCAGTACCCACAACTTTGCGTAAAATCAGTACATACTTTAAATAGTGTATTAAATAAAGCTGTCCCAATTCTAAAGTTTTCTTGTAAATCTCACAGATTTGCACTTGCTTCAAATAATGCAGAATCCTTAAAACAAAATTGGAAAATTCTTCATTCACTGTCTGTAAAAGACTCAGAATCTTAACTCACTACTCACTTACATGTAGTTTCATCTGTGAATTTTTTTACATACATACTTGTAACTTCATTTATTGTTCTGACAGACTTACCGAGATTTGAGTCTGGTAAGCAGAGATGCCTTGAGCCTAGTGCAAACACGAACAAACCAACTTATCTTTGAGAAGTGGCTGAAACTTCTAGACAATGTGCGATCACAAGTAAGTGCCTATTTTCCCTCTGTTTAAAATTGTGCAGCATCATAAGTGTATACTTAAAGTATGCTTTGTCGCGACAATCTGAATTAAATGCAAATTTTCTATCCTTAGATCATTTGGCTGTGTAAGGAGTTGATCAAGAGTGGAGTGGCAGGAGCAGAAGTAGTATGTCATAACTTACTTAGACAGATTGCTGGTTAGTTCTTTTAGATCATACAGAAAATAATTAAAATACTTGTTTATGAAACACCATGTCGGTCAGCAACCTCATGTATCTCTTCTGTATATCAAGTCGTAGGTCAATCATCAAGGTCATCTGTGAACTCCTGTGCCAAGGAATATACAATTCATATTCGAAATATGAACACCAAAGCACTTGCTGTTCAAAAGTTATGCAGGAGGCTAAAGTTTTTGACAAACAAACAATCAAATAAAACAGAGATGAGAAAAACATTTGTCCCTATTTAATGAGGAGTGCTAAAATAATAGATACTTGTACATGTATCTGATCAAACAAAAACTTGTTACAGGATTAAAAATGTTGTTGTATTTTATTCTACTAGTATGTGTTTATTTCATGTAATTCAGTGACATTACCTTACATGAAAACGTATGGAAATCTTATTGTATAATTGAATTTCAGGTGGTGATATTTCACCTAAGAATGTGTGGTTGACAGAGGCATTATTGGATGTTCTTGTAGAGAGCAGGTAGACTTTCTTAGCTCCTCAACAGTTTTACTCAAATTACAAATATTCAATTGTGTTTTGTTTAATGATTTCTTTATTTTAAAGAATGCATAATGTGTACATACATGTAAATGTCATTCACATCTTTTAAAATTGTAAATTTACATGTGCAAAAATTACATGTAATTATTCCATTCACCTTGGTGTTATCTATTTATCTGATTAATCAAATTCTATTCATTACCTATGACAAATATGTTGGTTCCCTATAAAATGTAGAAATCATCATAAAATATGTAATACTGATTGTTAGAGTTCCCACTGAAATCCTTTGAAAAAGAAATTGGTCACATTGTTGTATTATCTTTTGGAATAACAACATTAATATAGTTGTAAATACATACATGAATCACATGTGATAAACAGGTGTCAGTGATCAATCTACTGTCTGATATATTACAGGCCCTGGCTGGACAAGTTTCCTTCTCTGATGTCCAATGTTGTGTTCACATATCTACGAGTCATTGTAGATCATAATGGACAAGTATACGCCAATCTCAGGCAGAGAGAGGTTGATTTCTGCATATCATTATTGCGAGAAAAGGTAACGTATTTTGTAGTGCAAAGAAATGCTTCGATAGAAAAAAAGTTAAGTCTGCTATCTTATAAATAAATTGATGTTTAGAGCCAAAGTAGGTTGTATGTTTACAGTTTTATCGTTGATGGCATACAGAACATGTGTTTTCTTAATTTCCAATAGTGGTCAGACTGTCAGGCCATTGGACGAGATTTAGTCAGACTTTTACAGAATGTAGCCAGGATACCAGAATTTGACAGATTATGGAAGGATATAATGCTGAGTCCATCCTCCCTATCCCCTACATTTACTGGTAAGTAAAGTTCTAATTACACCTACACTTTGACCTTTTAAGAGTATAAATTGTTAGTCCTTTCTGTTATTCTACATACAAATTTACTGAAGCTTGGTATATACATGTAGATACATCATAAGAATATATTAAGCTTGGTATGTTTTGATTATAACCCTTTGACTTTATAATTTCACATGAGCAAAAACTTGAAATAAAGTCTTGTTTCAGTTTTATTGATACTAAGGGCATGTTTGTCATGCCAACAAGTCTGGTATATTGATAGATACATGTATATGTACGTTTGTACATGTAGTTGATTTATAGTAACCATAATGGATTGTATTCATGTATTAAAAGCACTTTTTTAGAAATATAGTTTTATTTTGTGCTAAATTTTCACTCTAGTAGGGGTGTTTTTATAATGATAAACAGCAGTAATCTATATTTAGATATATCTAAAATGTATTAATAAATGTTTTTGAGCAGGTGTTCAGCAGTTAATGCAGACAAGGACTTCCCGGAAGTTCCTCATTACCAGACTGACCCCAGATATGGAAAGCAAACTGGTTTTCCTCATAACTAAGGTGCTTACATGTTCCAGTATTGATTTCTACTTTCTTTATTTTTTTACTTCATTAAAGTATAGTCTGCTACTGCCATTTTCATGTTCTAGTGCAGAAAGTATAATTTACAGATATTGATTTCATTCTTTCAGGTCAAGTTTGGGCAACATAAAAGATACCAGGACTGGTTTCAAAGACAGGTACTTACATGTTATTCAAAAAGTACATATACATTGATAAGGGAATTTCTTATTTGCTCTCTCATCTCATCTCCGCTGTATGTGTATTTCACATTTTCGTTGAAAATTTTTGCTATGAAAATCAACAGAATCTTGAAGAAAATTGTGTTTAGAGTTAGAATTATACTCAGCTAATTAGTTGGAAGTAAGAGTAGCTAGTCATGATGAATATTAAGGTAGAAATTGTTGAATTTTATGTGTAACATTTCTATTGAATCTTTAATTTCAGTATTTGTCTACACCAGAGAGTCAGTCCCTACGATGTGATCTCATTCGTTATATATGTGCTGTATTTCACCCGCCTAATGAGCTGCTGTGTTCAGAGATAATACCACGCTGGGCTGTCATAGGATGGCTCCTAACCACCTGCACAGTATGTTGTCCAATCGTAAAACTATTATAATTTTCTGATTTTTGTCGCAAGAGGACAGAATAACAGTAAAAGAGGAATAATTCTTTTAGGCTTTCTCTATTAGAAGTTTATCTTAAAAGATGCTGCTTGCATTGTCATATAAACATGATAAAAGTAAATGGACAAAACTGATAATTTTGTAATATCTATGTTTTTATATGGACATGTATTTTTCTTCAGTCCAATGTAGCTGCCACGAATGCTAAATTAGCACTGTTCTATGATTGGTTATTTTTTGACCCAGAAAGAGACAGCATAATGAATATAGGTCAGTACCTATGTTAATAAGAGTTTAGAAAGAATTTCAGAGTTTCCTTATTTACATATGTAATAAAGTTTCCACCCATGCACATGATGCAGGATGAAATTGAAAGATTACGTTATAAAACATAAACATAGGAGAAATATCCACTGACTTTGATTCTTCTCTGTTTCTCAGAACCTGCCATTCTAGTGATGTTCCATTCAATACGACCACATCCTGCCATTACAGCTACACTTCTAGATTTTCTCTGTAGGGTATGTATCATTATGTTTTCCTTTATCAAACTGCATTTATTTGACTGCATATTATACATGTACCAATCCTGGTTTGAGTATGACTATGACAATATCTCTTCCAAGATCTTTTTTTCTTTTCATCTCCGTATTTTTGATGATTTTGTTTCTCATCCAGTTTGATCTATGGTGAACACAAAATCCTGCAACTTTTTGAAAAATTTTTATGATAACTGATACAATCTCTACCTTTCAGATTATGCCAAATTTTTGTTTGCCCCTTCAAGCTCAGGTTCGGAATGGAATTTTCACATCCCTCAAAATCATACTAGAGAAGAGAGTTTTGCAGTAAGTGTTTATATCAAAATCAGAAAACGATGTGCTTAGTTTGAGATGCATAATCATGAAAATACAAGAACATATATTCTTGCTAATGCTATAGAGGTGATTAGATTGTAGAAACAAAATTTCTCAGTCCTTTAAGTCATGAGTCTGAAGAAAAAAAACACCCTAGAAACAACTCCCATAGTTATGAAATAAACACTGGATAAATCCAACAACATTTTTTATGCCCCGATTATCTGAGATACATGTGCAAGGGTATGCTTGTCCACAAAAACTTCAACCTTGGTCATAACTTTTGTAGGTTAAGTAGACACCTTGTAAAATTTTAAATGTTGACTTTAGAATTTATATTTGTAATGTTATAATGGCTTCAAGTTGACATTGTGCTACCACAAGTGAAAAGTTTAATAAGTACATCATGTTTTCTCCTGCAGATCTCTTTCACCTCTTTTTGACAATGTTAAGCTTGATACAGAACTCAGGAATCTGATCAGGGAAAACTTCAGTGAATTCTGTTCTCCAGAAGGTAAGCTTAGTTGTAAACTGTTAGCAAGACGTATAATACAAAAAGTATGGCATTCTTAAAAAGATGCTGACAAATATCTTTTAAGAAATGTAATTAAAAGATGTGTCTGTTGTATTTGTGGAATGTTATATGTTTGGCATACTGTAAACGGGGAAATTTTTGAGTGGGAGTAATTTTCGCATATTTGCGAATCAAGGGACTTCACAAAAAATTCCTCCATGCTAAAATAAGCCTGCTGCATTCTTACAAAGGCAGAGACTTTTATATCACTAATATTTCCCCCAATTGTAATGTCTTGATGTAAAAATTGTGAAATTTTTCCCCATTGAAAGTAACCTTGTTAACAATAAACAATTTTTCTTTTAAAACATGAACTTGATTTTAATGTATCAGTAGTGAAAGAGGATGTTGTGAACAACAAGGAAGTGATAGACCTTGACACAGATAACCATCTTGACAACAATTTATCTGATGCAGCATTCAGTGATGAAGAGGATGATATACCACTAGGTAATTATAGCAGGGATTTTCCCAGGGCCTGATGAATTTTGAAAAAATTATGGAATTTTAGCAAAATTGGAAATTTTATCTAACTTCTCTTGATGACTTTAAAGAATAGTCTAATATTTTTTAGAGTTTCAAATTTGGAATTTTTGTCCACATTTTGGGGAAAATACAGGCCTTTTTTACATTGGAAATTGGATGAATAATTGGACTATAAAATGGGGTTGAAAATCTCTGGATAGATCTGAAGATTAAAGCTAGTTGTTGTCACATGCTAATCAAAGTGGCATAAAGAACCTATCTAAAGGGATCCCTCTGTCTGACTGTCTGCTTGTCTGTCTGACAGTAACGGTCTGATTTGTAATTCCACTTGAACATTGCATAGGATACAATAAGCCCCCACTTATTTCATGGAGAATTCAAGCTTTTGACTTTATTCAAAGGCAGTTAAATCAATAATTCAACATACATGTACATGAAATATCTTTGAATATATTGACTCATTTGATACAAATTGTACTATTGAGAATTTCCTAGATATGTACAACACAAATACAATACAATACAATACAAATTTATTTATTCCAAATTAGGGCCCATCTGAGCATAACACATAACAATCTTGATTGGATACATTTACAATTACAATACACAAATATTACACAAGAAGACAAATGCATATCCGAGGGTTGTCCCAGAAAATTGTAAACATTGGCATTAAGAGAGTTGTAAAGGGCTGCATTTATATAAACTGATAAATTTGACATACAAATCGGCTTCTGTACATGAAAAATCAATAATTTATCTTCAATAGTAAAGTTTTTATAGAAGAAATAAAGATGTAGGATGACGTCCACCGGCGCATGATATGCAACGTCATGGATTCCAGCGACTGCGGTTACTAATATGCCTAAAGGAAGCAACTCATAAATTCATCTCATATATTTGATAATAGACTTTGGTACTCATTGAGCATAAACGAGATACATATTTAATCCTCTTGACAGGATTTTCTGCACAGTAAATTTACTTATATGGACCCTCTCTTCTATTTCTTTTACTGTTCGATGCCAGTCTTCATCAATGACGTTTCTCGCCAAATTTACTGTCTGAATATCGCCCCTCTCCTTGTGCCCTTGTTTAGTTTTGTCTGTCAATTCGTCGGCAAATCTCTTGTACATAGAATCTACAAGTATACTAATACTCTGCGAACATTTCCATACTTTTCTGATGTTTTCATCTCTTACTTTGTCTAAAAAGGGGTCAATCCATGATCAACACAATATCTTAGTACCATTTACTGCTCTGCTAATAAACTTTTGAATGATTGACGAGGGATTGCTTTATAAATTCCTTCATAATTAAATTGTTTATTACGTCATTCACGAAAATATAGCATGTATGTACCCTCTAAAATCAGTTCTTTCTGTTGATTAGACTTTTAGTACTATTTATACATGCATTGATAAGTATTAAACAGGTTTTATCATTGATTCTTTTTTGGCGCATGATAATTTCGGACTGCTCTTGTACGGTCCAACCGCTCTTCTAATAATTTAATTAATTTTCAATATTAATGGCAGATTTCAACACCATTAACATTTTATGCCTCCCAGATACTTAAATTTACATCTGGGAAAATCTTGTTCAGATTTAATGCTAAATAAAGGAATTGTGAGCAATGTCTACGTTTTTCTGGGACAACCCTTGTATATACTGTCAGTTATACCGTACATGACTTTGTACTTATCAATTCATTGATATCTCATACTTTATTTTTGAAGACAAAATTCGGCAAGACAACAAATTCCAACCAATCAGAGACACACGATATCAGCCAATAAACCTTGATGAATATCTTGAGCAGCTTGGAGGTGGGGATATACAGAAGTATACAGAGGAACTACGGGATGAAAAGTAAGATATATGTGCTCAAAAGAAATGCTATAATACCAAGTTTTAGTTTCCCTGATATATAACTTTTTGTTTCTCAAAACTTTACAATGACACATGGCATAACAATTTTTCAACATTTAAAGCTGGGTTGTTTATCAAATAGAATATTTATACAGTAAAATTTACTTATAGATATGGAATATGTTTATAATTGGTAAATGTGTTTAGAGAGAGGTTATAATTTCTATTGACAGAGACCAGGAAATTCAGTGTGAAGTTATGGATCGACTCTTACAGATGATGCTTAGAGAGGTAATGATTTTATCCTCTAACATACATGTACATGTACTTGTTTTATGCCTTGAAGAGACCATTTTCATATTACCGTTAGACTTTGCATTTTAGACACTCCAAGACCCGACATCACAACTTTTGACATTATAAGGATACTTCCTTTCAGGAAGTCTCCATCTGTTATCCTAACAGTTGAGACATTGCCGCTTTACAGCGTATCCATACACCTCAAAATAGAGTGCTTTTTCTAATTTAGGAATTTGCTGTCTGACACTTGCAAGATCAATAATATCCTCCTTCTTGAAAAAAGTTTCAATTGCATATAAAGTTAATGCATCACAAAAAATCAACTATTTATTTCTTGCTTTCACTGCTTGCCGGTGGCGTTATATATTACTTCTTAAACTTATACAATGTAAGAGTTGTCTTCCCTATGTACATGATGTATAAACAGTAGAAACGAAGCAAGATCTTGTTGAAAGAAAAAGGAAATTCTGGTAATTAAAATGAGAAGTTTTGGAAATAACCAGTAATAATAAACTCAAAGTAACGCTTGGACTACATGTAACCGCTCTTTTATCAAATATATTATAGATTGTAAGTAATTTTAAACATGCATGCATGGTCTTAATGTCTTTCTAGTTTCTAAATTGATTAGTTTTAAGACGCTGCTCCGGGTTTAAGTCGTCAGAATAAAATGTAATTTAAAGTATACCACTTATAGTAAATATAAACAGTTTATGCTGTTTATAGAACACAATGAGCTCATAGAAATGAAAATTATAAGCTTCACATGCATATGCATCCTGTGTATAAAAAAATCATCATCAATTCATCATTACATAAACAATGAATTATTCAACATTCATCTGCTGACTATAAATTTTGAATAGAAGTATCGTTCAGGACTTTCAGTCCTTTGATTTTTTCATTTTGACATCATAGATTTGTTTCGACGTCACAGTCAAAAGTTACATCAAATGTTGTCATGTCGGGTCTTTGCCTGTATAAAATTCAAATCTACTGTGGTAAAGTGAAAATCATTTTTTAATCTTTGCACAGCAATTTATTTCAGACATTTGCTGATTGTTTTTAGGTAAAATCAGATTTCACTAATAGTACATGAAATGTCCAAGGAAACGAAGAATGAATATAAATATAGTCATACCAGTCTTAAGAGCTTTGGATGGACTTGCTCTATTTATTATGACTAGTGTAAAACTTATGTAAAATATTACAAAAACAAGGCATGTTCATGCTATTGTTACAGGATGAGTTTGACCAGGATCTGGCCGTCCCACTATCTGCCTGTCTATTTCAGATATTCAGTACGCAATTCAACACTAGTCTTTAAAACTATGAGATGGTTTAACTACATGTATTATTATGATTTTTTCCATTTTGTATAATTGTTACAGGATGAGTTTGACCAGGATCTGGCCGTCCCGCTATCTGCCTGTCTATGTCAGATACTCAGTACGCAATTCAACAACAATCTGTTCCCTCAAGAACTGGATGAAGAGTAAGATTTTATTTATGCCACTATTAAAACCATGATAATAATTTTCCTATTTTTCACTTTATGTGCTAAATTTACAATAAGTTAAAGCTTTAGGGAGTAAAAATATTTGAAGATTGGTACTGAGGACAGAGGTAGTACCGAGGTGCACATGTAAAATATGTTTGAAGATTTTGAGAATTTTTTTGTTCTGTTAGATGTACTGTATTTTCATGTATTATTTTCTACTACAATCTCATTATGTCTTTGACATATTATGTGTGTTAGGCAAAAAAAAATTAATTATTAGTTTCTCAGGCATCGCCGCATCACGAAAATACATGCCGCATCCGGAATTTTTTAGCACTTTTCCGGAATTTTTGGTTCCGTTTTTTCCGTGTTTTACATTTGCGTCAAGCGTTCAACTGACTGGGACATTAAAGTGGAAAAACGAGTGAAACATGAATGTCGTCTCGGTGAAAATTGTGGCTGGCGCCACTCAGATCCTCCCTTGGTCGATCATCGATGGATATAGTGAAGGATTCATCTTGCACCAACTTTTTTAGAGCATCGTCACTGGCCTTTTTGATCTTGGCAGTTCCATATAAATATAGGGCATACGTCATTTTATTGGCTGAATTGCGAAGCAAAATCCAGTCTATGAAATGGCGAAGTCTGTCTGTCCGTCCGTCAGTGTGTCAACATTTTGGTTAAATTGTTGCATTTAAGTCCGTAGAGAGAAAACTGTTTGGAGGAGCAGCATGAGACTTGACATAGTGATAGACCATGATGGACGAATCAAACACAGCAGCAAAATTTGACCTAGTGACCTTGACCTTGGAGTTTGACCTACTTTTGTAAAACTTTAAACTTGGCCATAGCTTTTGAATGGTAAGTGATAGGGCTTTCATATTTCACTTGTGTACAGTCAAACCTGTCTTATGTGACTTGCAAGGGCCGAAAGAAAATAGGTCACATAAGACAGGTGGTCACTTAATACAGGCTCAAGCTGATCTTACTTTGACAAACAAAATTTTCGTAGTATAAAAGCAATACTATTAAATGAATCACTGGATATATCAATTCGTGTATTTTTTGATTAATCGTATTACACATATAAAATCGCATGAAATTGCATTTATCACAGAAGATTTAATGATGAAAGATACTGATGAAAAGATTTAATGTAAAATATTATGTTGTTTGGGTCCTTTGCAACACTAAAAGTCGTAATATACAGGTTCGGAATTCGGTACGGGACAGAAAAATCTCGGTCGTTGTCGCGTTAGACAGGTTGTCGCTATATACAGGTCAATTTGATAGGAAAATTGCTCGGGAGGAATAAAAAAGGTCACATAAAGCAGGAAGTCGCTAAAAAGAGGGTCACTTTAAGACAGGTTTGACTGTATTTCTTGTGACAAGACCGTTCCAGGGATACCAAAAATTTTTACATTGTGACCTTGACCTTGGAGTTTGACCTACTTTTAAAAAACTTTTACCTTGGCCATAACTTTTAAATGGTAAATGATAGGGCTTTTATATTTTACATATGTATTCCTTGTCACAAGACCTCACCATGGATACTAAAAGTTTTGACCTTGTGACCTTGACCTTGGAGATTGACCTACTTTTGAAAAATTTTAACCTTGGCCATAACTTTTAAATGGTAAATGATAGGGCTTTTATATTTTACATATGTATTCCTTGTCACAAGACCTCACCATGGATACCAAAAGTTTTGACCTTGTGACATTACCTTGGAGATTGATCTACTTTTAAAGATAATAAATCTGGGCTATATTTCATGAACTATACAAGCTATGGCTTTGAAATTTCACATGCAGAATCTCTATGATCAGACCTTTCATTTGATATCATGACTTTTGACCTAGTGACCTTGACATTGACCTTTGACCTACTTTTGAATTATAAGAGGTAGGGTTTTGATATTTCATATATAGATTCCTCATGAGAAGAACTTTCATTTGATATCATGACTTTTGACCTAGTGACCTTGACATTGACCTTTGACCTTCTTTTGAACTATAAGAGTTAGGGTTTTGATATTTCACTTATAGGTTCCTTATGACGAGATCTTTCATTTGATATCATGACTTTTGACCTAGTGACCTTGACATTGACATTTGACCTACTTTTAAATTATAAGAGGTAGGGTTTCCTCATGACCAGACCTTTCATTTCATATCATTACTTTTGGCCAAATGACCTTGACATTGACCTTTGACCTACTTTTGAACTATAAGAGGTAGGGCTTTGATATTTCACATTTAGAATCCTCATGACCATAGCTATTTTTCATTGCGCAATAGTATTAATGACCTTTGACCTTTCTGTCTACGCAAAAATGTATATGTCATCTAATACAAACACTTCGCAATCCGGCCTTACCACCTTTAGCGGTTTATGGTTTATTATTATTTTGTTCATGTGTTGAATCCGATTAAAATAAAAAAAACCTCCCTGCCTCATCATAATTTGAAAAAAAAGTGCCTGAGAAACTAATATTTTTTTTTTGACCCTAGGTACACATGTAATGAATTTATATAAAATTGACCTTGTTTTATGTTTAGATCTCTTGAGGAATCAGTGGGATCACCACTCTACGTTATGTTCAGGTGAGTTTATATTCAGTCATCTGTGATAATATTTGTTTATTGTTGTGTACAGTTTGGTGAAGTATTATATGTGTACGTGCTTAAAGGATCAATGTCATACAGACATACAAATAGGATCCAAGACTTTGTCATGATCTTGAATCATGGTCAAATCTTTTAGAATAAGTTAAATTACAATAAAGAAATTTTAAAGAAAAATGATGAAATCGGGATTGGGATGTACAAGAACCTTCTAGTTAAGTTATGATTTTACAATGATGTATAATTAACAGATTTTTGACGACAATACCAGAGGAGGATCCAAATCGTATTCCCATTTTAACGTTACTAGGAGAAATGTATACACGGCAAGCTCGTATAGGATATCATCTTCTCTACTTTATCAAAGTTGGGTAAGTGTACATACTTTTCTTATCTGTACTATTTTCCTTTTGTTCTTATCATACAGTGTTACATGTTTATACTGGTATTCATTGGATATGCATTTACATGTCTGTACATGTATTTAGGGGCAATTCCATGATAGAAAAAAAAATTCTCATATCAATACCCCAAAGGGGTAGGGCAATGAAACCCCTTAATCAGCCCTCGATTTTTCTCTAGAAATAAATTTCATTTGCAATTCTTGATATCTCTCATGAAAATACACAAATACATGTATTCACCGCGTTTATGTCAAGAAGATATAATGATAATCTTTCACATATAATTTTTTCATCCTAGGAAATGCATGCGGCCATCGCTAATTTTATAGAAATATGTAGTTTTTGCATCAATTTCGCGGAATATTACCAATTTTGGTGATTTCAAAGGGGTAAAAGCTATTGATAAACACAATGTTGACAAAAGATAGATTCATGATTTAGTAGGGAACGTTTCAAAATGTCAAATCACTGTTAAGATTTCTATGAAGTTCAATGTTTTAAAATTAGGGCCAATATCGGGCTTCGTGGCCCTTACCCTTTTACATGAGTTTCAACAGAATTTTAACGTTCATTCAGTATTATTCTTTGTCTTCTACCTTCCCAAATAGTGATTACCTTTATATCACAAAGAGGTTCAGGTTTCTGCCACATCAAGATTGGATATAAGATTTCTGATGTGTTGAGACCCCGTCCGTGTGTGTGTCCATAATATGTAATCTGAAAACTTTGTGATCTTTATTCCAGGAAAGTGAATGATGAGAAAATGAACACATACAGAGATTTTTGCAAGAGTCTTGACAACAAAGACTTGGAGTCTTGTCTGATAAGCGATTTAAAGGTAATTTTATAGAAAGATTGGCAATTATCAGTGTAGCATAGTAAAACTGAAGATAAAATAAAACCACATGAATGGTAGACTATGTGTTTTATTCAATTTCTCTCATTCCCTCAATAGCCCAAAACTATGTGTTTTATTCAATTTCTCTCATTCCCTCAAAGGCCCATTAGATACAGCTATGAAGATAAAATAAAACCACATGAATGGTAGACTATGTGTTTTATTCAATTTCTCTCATTCCCTCAAAGGCCCATTAGATACAGCTATGTATTCTTGTGTAATATCTTGAAAAGCCTTATATTTGACCTCGATCTTGGAGAAGATACAATTATTGGAGGTTACGATACAGAGCAACACTCCAGTCAAAACCGAGGAGCAAAACAAAAAATAAACAGATAGAGTGCTGATTTTACCATTTTTATACGCCCGTCATTTGACGGGACGTATTATGGTATGGCGAAGTCCGTCCGTCCGTCCGTCTGTCCGTCTGTCCGTCTGTCCGTCTGTCCGTCTGTCCGTCTGTCCGTCCGCCTATGGAACGCAATAACTTGAATACGCGTCAACGGATTTTTATGAAATTTATACATAGTGATCAGACTGTGGAGAGGAAGCCGCCTTTCGATTTTCAGGTTCATCCGATTTGTCGTTACAGAGTTATGGGACTTAGATTTTAAAAATACAGTGAAAATATACTAAAATATTTAAAAATTATTTAAAAATCTATTTCTGGTCGAAATGTTTTGAAATTTGGTATACTTCAAGTAGAAAGGATGTTCTTTGACATATGTAACGGGTTTTTAATTTTTTTGTCGCATAACCGAGATATTGTGTGTAATGGGAAGGGGGGGTGGGTTATATGCACATACATTTTAAGCTAAGGGCAAAATATAGGCGCATGGAACGCGATAACTTGAATATGCGTCAACGGATTTTCATGATATTCATACATTATGATTGGACTGTGGAGAGGAAGCCGCCTTTCGATTTTCAGGTTTATTCGATATGTTGTTACAGAGTTATGGGACTTAGATTGTTAAAATACAGTGAAAATATACTAAAATATTTAAAAATTATTTAAAAATCTATTTCTGGTCGAAATGTTTTGAAATTTTGTATACTTCATGTAGGAAGGATGTTCTTTGACATATGTAACGGGTTTTTAATTTTTTGGTCGCATAAGCGAGATATTGTGTGTAATAGGAAGGGGGGAGGGGTGGGTTATATGCACATACATGTTAAGCTAAGGGCAAAATATAGGCGCATGGAACGCAATAACTTGAATATGCGTCAACGGATTTTCATGATATTCATATATTTTGATTGGACTGTGGAGAGGAAGCCGCCTTTCGATTTTCAGGTTCATTCAATATGTCGTTACAGAGTTATGGGACTTAGACATTTTAAAATACAGTGAAAATATACTAAAATAGTTAAAAATTATTTAAAAATCTATTTCTGGTCGAAATGTTTTGAAATTTTGTATACTTAAGGTAGAAAGGATGCTCTTTGACATATGTAACGGGTTTTTAATTTTTTGGTCGCATAAGCGAGATATTGTGTGTAATAGGAAGGGGGGGGGGTTATATGCACATACATGTTAAGCTATGGGCAAAATATAGGCGCATGGAACGCAATAACTTGAATATGCGTCAACGGATTTTCATGATATTCATACATTTTGATTGGACTGTGGAGAGGAAGCCGCCTTTCGATTTTCAGGTTCATTCGATATGTCGTTACAGGGTTATGGGACTTAGATATTTTAAAATACAGTGAAAATATACTATAATAGTTAAAAATTATTTAAAAATCTATTTCTGGTTGAAATGTTTTGAAATTTTGTATACTTCAAGTAGAAAGGATGTTCTTTCACATATATAAGGGGTTCTTGAATTTTTTGTCACATAATCCAGAAATTATGTGTAATGGGGGGGGGGGGGGTTATATGCACATACATGTTAAGCTATGGGCAAAATATAGGTGCATGGAACGCAATAACTTGAATATGTGTCAACAGATTTTCATGATATTTGTACATTTTGATCAGACTTTGAAGAGGAAGCCGCCTTTCGATTTTAAGCTAGGTTCATCCAATTTGTCCTTATGGAGTTATGGGACTTAGATATTTTGGTGTTGTGAAAAAAATCCCAACGGGCGTATCTTGCTGCGTGAGCGTAGGCTTTATTAATGAAGAAAATAAGGATGTTTTTAAATATTTTAAAATTTGTTACACCAACGCTGACAGCCTCATGAACAAGAGAGATGAACTAAAATTTTTGATAAAAGAGGAAAACTATGACATCATTGCTGTAACAGAGGTACTGCCAAAAAATAAAAAGAATGTACAGATTGGTGAAGAAGAATTGAAATTAGATGGATACAATCACTTTCATAAGGATTTCACGGACTATAACGGCAGAGGATGTATTATATATACTAAGGAGTCCATTCCAGCATACTTTATTGATCAAAAAGACAAATCATTCATAGAAGATATATCAGTTGGGATACAATGCCTTAACCAACCAAAATTACTAATTACATGTATATATAGAAGCCCAAGCAACAACGATCAAAGATGTATCCAAGAACTACAGGAAACTTTCGAAAAAACAAATATAGGAGGAACACACTACGACTTAAAATTAATTATGGGTGATTTCAACATTAAAGACATAAATTGGCAGAACGAAACAACAACTCATGAGTATGACCATTTATCAACAAAATTTCTTGAGGCTGCACGTGATTCATTTTTAATTCAACATGTACAAGACTTTACTAGAAGCAGAAACAGCGACACACCAGCAATTTTAGATCTTATATTCACCAACGAGGAAGGTATGATTGAAAACCTGGAACACAAACCTCCGCTAGGAAAAAGTGACCATGACGTCCTTAGCTTCAATTTAAAATGCACCAATCAGGCCAGGCCATGTCAAAGTGAAAAACCATGTTTCTTTAAAGGTGACTGTGACACAATTAAGACAAAATTATCATCATTCGATTGGGAACAAGAACTCTGTGCAGGGGGCATAGAAGATAGTTGGGAGCGATTTACCGACATCATACAAGATACAATTAAAGAAAACATACCAGTGCGTAAATCGTCAACCCACAAATTCGACACCCCGTGGATGGACAACCCAGCATTAGAGGCTATAAGGAGAAAATGTCAGATGTGGAAAAAGTACAAATACAACCGTAACCCTAATAGAAGACACAAATATGAGGAAGCACGGGACGATGCTAATACAAAAATACGAAATGCAAAGTACAACTATGAAAAATCAATTGCTGAAAAAACTAAAGAAGACCAAAATATATTCTGGAAGTACGTACAGTCAAAAACGAAAATCAAAGAAGATATACAATGTATAATAGATGAAGATAGGAACAATATAACATCTAACAAAGAAAAAGCAGAATCATTAAACCAATTTTTTACAAGTGTATTTACAGAGGAATCAGACACAAATATTCCACTTTTTGATCTAAGAACAGACAAAAGACTAGAGAACGTTGAATTTTTAGATAGTGACATACTCAATTACATGAACAAGCTAGAAGATCACAAATCACAAGGACCAGACAACATGCACCCACACTACTTCAAAACATTAGCAGAACAACTTAAAAACCTCTGCACATTTTATTTAACACATCATTTAGGGAGGGAAAACTACCAAACGTCTGGAAAACAGCAAATGTCACTCCACTACACAAAAAAAGGACCAAAACACAATTCCTCAAATTATAGACCCATAAGCCTGACAAGTATAATATGCAAGTTAATGGAAAAAATAGTAAGAGATGCGTTAATGTCATATATGGAAGAAAACCAACTATTCACTGTACATCAACATGGCTTTAGGAAAAAACACTCTTGTGTAACACAACTAATAGAGGTATTAGAGGATTGGTCAAAAGAAATTGATAACTCCAACAGTATAGATAACATATACTTAGACTTCCAGAAAGCATTTGATAAAGTCCCACATAAAAGGTTACTGGCAAAGTTAAAAGGGTACGGAATAGGGGGAAATTTGTTATCGTGGATAGAAAGCTTTTTGACAGAACGGAAACAGAGAGTGGTTTTAAACGGGTCCGAATCAAACTGGTCAAATGTAACAAGCGGCATCCCACAAGGAAGTGTCTTAGGTCCTACACTATTTCTAATATATATTAATGACCTACCAGATGTTGTACATAATATTGTCAAACTTTTTGCAGACGATACAAAATTGTACTTGGTGGTTAATAATCATGAACAACAAGAGAGATTACAAGAGGATATTAATAGTCTTGCATCTTGGTCCAACAAATGGTTATTGAAATTCAATGTTTCAAAATGCAAACATCGCCATCTAGGTAAACCCAATCAAACAACTTATACTATGAATGACGAAAAAATTACTAAATGCGATAGTGAGAAAGACCTAGGAATTACTGTAGATGATAAACTGAAATTTCAAGTACATATAAACACGCAAATAAAGAAAGCAAACATCAAACTAGGACTCATTAAAAGAACATTCACATACCTAGATAAAGACATCTTTTTGAAACTATATAAGAGCCTTGTCCGCCCACATTTAGAATATGGAAGTAATGTATGGTCTGTTATATATAAAAAAGAAGCCATAGCTTTAGAAAATGTACAACGTAGAGCCACAAGAATGTTACATTCCATTTCCCATTTGAGCTATACAGAAAGGTTGAAATGGTTAGAACTACCAACCCTCCAGTACCGACGTCTCAGAGCTGACATGGTTGAAACCTTTAGAATTATTCATGACATTGACAATATAAATGACAGGGAAAACATATTCCCATTTTCTAAAACACAAACAAGAGGGCACAAATTTAAACTTACAAAGAATTATTGTCGGACAAATGTCAGAAAATTCAGTTTCTCCCAAAGAATTGTTGATAGATGGAATAAGCTCCCTACTTCAGTGGTCACTTGTAAATCTGTAAATAGTTTTAAAAACCAATTGAATATTCATTGGAAATCTTTTAATTTAAAATTTATACCCGACTGTTATGGTCCGGAAGCGGAGCATAAAAGTTTAGACATAGAGATGGATCAGAGATGCACAGCATATAATAGATCTCGAGTCCAGTAAGATCCAGTAAGAAGATTTATTCTTATAGAATAAACCATTTTTATTCTTATAGAATAAACCATTTTCGGGGCAATGAATTCGAATATCGCAAAATTTTTGCCATTTAATCAACTTGATATTTTTTCGAATTTTGTCTCTTTTCTTTCAGCTTTGACTTTGGCCCATAGATTTGTGAGAAAATACTCTTTCATGGTCTTCTATGAGAGATACATTGTTTTCACCTTCGGGGTCTCAAAATTTTGCAAAACTTTCGGCAAGCCTCAGGTTTTACATGATTTTGAGACCCTTTGGGTGGAACCGATGTATCTTTCATAGAAGACCATGAAAGAGTCTTATAGTCTTTATTACATGTATACAATGTTATATGAAAAATTATAACTTGCATTACTTAATTTCAGCTATGTCAGGAAGATGATGTTAGGTTGTTTACATTCTTGGTGCCTGATATATATACAAATGTAAGTATTTTTAAATGGTTGTATTCATCTTGTAACATAAGGTTATATTAGGACAAAATGTTCATGAAAATTGATTGCAATGATGGGCTAATTTTGACACTTATTGGTTTTTAGTCTGAAGGTAAAAAATAAAGGCCGTATTGAGAAAATAGACTGTAGAATATTTATATCTTGATGGTAACTCAAGTAAGAGGGGCATCATGTCTGGTGTCCAACTGTCTGTCTGTCTGGTGGTCATGCTTTAGCCTAAATGGCTTTAACTTGATTAATATGCATTGTGCTTCCATCAAACTTGAAGGAATGGTCAAACATAATGAGGGTCTCGGTCGCCTGCAATGTTAAGGTCATGTGAGGTTAAGGTTATGGTTATATTCATCCTGTAACATAAGGTTAAGATACTATTATTATCACATATTTAGGATCAAACTTGCAATAGGAACATACGTGTTCTTGAACAGTTCTTTTTGGATATCATCAAGTGTCAGTGTTGTAAAATCAGATCATAGAATCTTATGGTTATTGCATGAGACAAATTACTGCAGCAAGGACATGACTCCCATGCGCAAGCTAGATTATGATGAAGCAGATTGCCACTGAGGGTATAAAGGTCAAGGTCACAGATAGTACATGGAAGGTAAAGATGGTAGTTATAGTATCTTGCTTTTCAACAACTTACAGACTGTTTCTACATGTACATATTGTATTTCATTGTAGTTTTCCAACATAGCTATTGGTAATGCAGAGCTACTTCAAATGATTGTATCAGCAATTGATGGAACTCAGGTAAATAGTACCATGTAAAACAATTGACAGGATGGTGACAAGCTTTGTACCATTTGTTGACCTTTTGATTAGTACCAGTATTCTTGATTTAAAGTTGTAAAAAAAAGTATTAATATTGAAAAATTCAAATGTTCAAATTGATACTTTGTTCCTTTAAACATATTTAATCTCTAGAGATTCATGTGAGAAGCTAAAGCATATATTAGGTCCATTTATACCATTTTACTAAGGCATATCTCTTGGGCAATATTTCATTTGGAATGATATTTTTCCTGAGTTATGCTTCAAGTAAAAAAGTTGTCAGCTTGAAATTGTTGAATAAATAGGCACAATATTTAATGCAATTACTGTAGTCTTTCCTTGTACACTGCTTTTGATGTACTACTTCAGATATCTTTCAGGTGGATTTTACTTTTAAAAATTTTGTAGCTCCAGGAGTTGATCTGCCAGATATTACAGGGTCATCTCATCATGTTCCGCAAAGATTCATTTCTCTCAGTGTTAAGTATGTACATGTAGAATATTATTGTACACATATAACAATTAGCTTGATACCAGCAGAGTGATTGATAAGGGAATTTGAAACATTTTTTGTGCCTAAAAGAGTCATTCTTTGATGTCACTTAAGAATAATCATACTAAATCATTTTAGCAAATGAAGGGATTCAACACAACTCAACTTGTAAGAGTTTGTTTTTAGCTCACCTCGACGAAGTTGAGTGAGCTTATGCTATAACCCCACGCGTCCGCGTCCGCGTCCGCATCCGCGTCCGCGTCCGTGTCCGCGTCCGTGTCCGCGTCCGCGTCCGGTTAAGAAGTTTGGGGTAGCTCAGTATCTGACAAAGTACTAATGCTACAGTAACCAAACTTGCACAAGTGATTCATCTTTGGATGCTGAGGTGAACCCATGCATCAGATGCAGCATCTGACCTACATTTTCCGCTTGAGTGACTTGGTTAAGAAGTTTGGGGTAGCTCAGTATCTGACAAAGTGCTAATGCTACAGTTACCAAACTGGCACAAGTGATTCATCTTTGGATGCTGAGGTGAACCCATGCATCGTATGCAGCATCTGACCTACATTTTCCGCTTGAGTGACTTGGTTAAGAAGTTTGGGGTAGCTCAGTATCTGACAAAGTACTGATGCTACAGTAACCAAACTTGCACAAGTGATTCATCTTTGGATGCTGAGGTGAACCCATGCATTGGATGCAGCATCTGACCTACATTTTCCGCTTGAGTGACTTGGTTAAGAAGTTTGGGGTAGCTCAGTATCTGACAAAGTGCTAATGCTACAGTTACCAAACTGGCACAAGTGATTCATCTTTGGATGCTGAGGTGAACCCATGCATCGTATGCAGCATCTGACCTACATTTTCTGCTTGAGTGATTTCGCTTTTAAAAGCCAATATTGAGCAAAGTATAAGTGCTACATGTACCAAACTTGCATATTGGATGTATCTTTGATCAAACTTTCATAAAATGACCTTGACCTACTTTTTCCGCTTGAGTGATTTTGCCTTTAAAAGCCAATATTGAGCAAAGTATAAGTGCTAGATGTTCCAAACTTGCATATTGGATGTATCTTTGATCAAACTTTCATAAAATGACCTCGACCTACTTTTTCCGCTTGAATGATTTTGCCTTTAAAAGTCAATATTGAGCAAAGTATAAGTGATACATGTACCAAACTTGCATATTGGATGTATCTTTGATCAATCTTTCATAAAATGACCTTGACCTACTTTTTCCGCTTGAGTGATTTTGCTCTATAAAGCCAATATTGAGCAAAGTATAACTGCTACATGTACCAAACTTGCATATTGGATGTATCTTTGATCAAACTTTCATAAAATGACCTTGACCTACTTTTTCTGCTTGAGTGGTTTTGCCTTTATAAGCCAATATACATGTACTAAGAAATATGTTTGAATTGAATTTTGCTGTCACGAGGTGAGCTTCGTAATCTGTGATTACCTATGTTTAATTGATATATGTAGAATAATAAAAAAGATACAATAGTCCAGAGAAACACCAATGAAAGAAGCTGATTTTCATATGGATCAATTTGTGAAGAATTACATATACAAAACTATATCCAGATACATGCACTTGTATCTACCAATATTAAAGGATATGACTGCATGTATACTTATTTAAAAATACACATGTTCATGATTTTTTTCGACAGATGCTAGTTTAGACTGGGAGACTTTAGAACAATATTTTCTGTGGCAGTTGATAGCTGCTCACAATATACCGGTGGACTATGTGATGCCAGTCCTTCCTAAACTGGACTTTACTTGTAAGCTTAAATTTCATTTAATCTATATGAAATACAAAAAATAGCATTCACAATTTGATCTTTATTTTCATGTAATTGAAAAGCCAAGCTACGGAAGATAGTTCGTGCCATGTTATATTTTTTTACTATCTCGTAGTTAGGAGAATCTTTTCTCGTAGTTACGAGAAAAAATTCTCGTAATTACGAGAAACTTTTCTCGTAATTACGAGAAACTTTTCTCGTAGTTACGAGAAACTTTTCTCGTAGTTAAGAGAAACTTTTCTCGTAGTTACGAGAAACTTTTCTCGTAGTTACGAGAAAAAATTCTCGTAATTACGAGAAACGTTTCTCGTAGTTATGAGAAACTTTTCTCATAGTTACGAGAAAAAATTCTCGTAGTTACGAGAAAAAATTCTCGTAGTAACGAGAAACTTTTCTCGTAGTTACGGGAAAGAAATCTCGTAGTTACGAGAAATAGTGCGTTCGAATTTTTTCTCGTAATTAAGAGATTTATTTCTCGTAACTACGAGAAAGGTTTCTTGTAACTACGAGAAAGGTTTCTGGTAACTACGAGAAAGGTTTGTCGTAACTACGAGAAAAGTTTCCTGTAACTATGAGATATGTTTCTCGTAACTACGAGAATTTTTTTCTCGTAACTACGAGAATTTTTTCCCGTAACTACGAGAAAAGTTTCTCGTAACTACGAGAAACGTTTCTCGTAACTAGGAGATAGTAAAAAATATAAAATGGCACGAACTGGCTTCCGTACCAAGCAGCCTAAAATCTATTAAGAGAGTTTGTTTCATTTATGCAGTTGAAATTCTCAGAGATTTTGAAATTACATGTATGTCTTTTGTTTCAAACATTTTCTGTATTTTTACCATAAAAACATGCATTTTAAAAGGTGTGGGTGGATAATGGATTCTTCTTATATTATTTTCACTCAGTTCATAAAGTCTGAAGCTCTTTGAAAATTCAAAAAAAAATATTTGTATGTAATGGTAATAAACATGTGATATAATCGTATTATCTTTCCAGCACATGCAGAGGCACTGTCAAGCATTTTAGTTCTTCTAAAGCAAGAATGGTATGTAGTGGCACTGAGACAGATAAAAGGAATATAAACATTACATACATGTATTTACATTATATAAAGCAAAACTAACATAATTCATTTCCTAATTTTTTTTTCTTCATAATACCAGAAAATTAGACGTCATTAGTTGAAAAGCTTACAGTACATTGGCTTTATTAAATACATGTATGTTTAAATCTGTCGTTCCTTCTTTAGTCCCTCTCCAGATCTGATCAGACCAGTGCTTTGTAGAGAATGTAAAAGAACTGATTATTTTGCTGTGTCTATACTGAAATACTGGGCTCAAGAATATGAAGATAAATTAGCAGAACTTATCCTATCTCAGGTTACCAAGTTAAATGGAACACCAAAGAAAAGACAGAGGTAAGACTGTTAAAATACATAATCTCAAGATATGGAATGTAGTGAAAGACTAATATACATTTTTAGCTCACCTCACAAAGTGAGAGGGAGCTTATGTTATCACCCCGTCGCCTGCGTCTGCCTCTTCATCTGCGTCGGTGTCCACACTAGTATGTTAAAAAGTTTTATTTCTTTATTATAGGTGCTAGGAAGGCCATTCTTGCATAGATGATGTGTCTTTATGAGTAGATCACAAATCTACATTCAAAAATGTAGGTCATGACCTACATTTTCTGCTTGATTGCACATGTTAGGAAGATTTGGGTATCTATGTTAAGAAGTTTAATTTCTCTATTATGAGTGCTAGGAAGGCCAAACTTGCATAGATGATGCGTCTTTTTGAGTAGATCACAAATCTATCTTCAAATGTAGGTCATGACCTACATTTTCCACTTGAGTGCATATGTTAGGGAGATTTGGGTATCAATAGAGTACACCCATTCATGCAGAATTTGGTTCAACAAATGAAATATTCTACTCCCCTTTTCTTTTGTGTTTTTGTGTGGTAGTTGTTTGGTTCTTAGTAGGACAGATTTTCAAATTCAAAACTATGTAATCTTTGACTACTTTCTGTTTGCTGCCATGATAAAATGCTGCCATGAGGTGAGCTATGTAATCTTTGATTACACTATGTTTTATAGTATACATAAAGGATTTAAAGATAAGAATTGCAGGCCTCTCATTTTCATGCTGGAACTGATGTGTCTTCATATCTATGAATAAGTGTAAAGAGAAATTCTTTGTCCTTGATTTTTTGCCATCTACTTCCACATCAAATATATTTGAAGAAAGCAGTTAATGATTCATACATGTAAATATCTTTAGTTTAATTTTTTTTATACAAGAAATTTCTTGTACTGTCATCGTGGGACATATTTTGTAGGACTTCTTCGTCAAAGAAGGACAATGTCAGTGTGGAGCAAATCCTCGGCCATCTAGATCACATGAGACAAGTCTGTAAAAATATATCATGTAAGTTTATGGTGGAAAATAGATAAAAAAAGAAAAAAAAAAGAAAACTCCTCTGTATGAAAAGGAACTATTGATGCACCATATAAATTTTAATTTCATTTGAGCTGAAACACATCTTCATGTACATGTACATTTATACCTTTTGACACTACAAAAATGCTATTAAAAGTTTCGAATAATGCCAAACTTTTCTAGCCAATTAGATTCATTTTATTGTCATGTCAGTACACAACACATTTTACATCTGTAAAAGTTGCTGTGTACAGGGAAATTTTTGCACCCGTTTTATTTTTGCCCCTCACTCCCAATGATCAGAGGGTGAATTCAAGACGGATCCAATACAAACAGATTGAAAGGATAATGTAATCAGAATTGTAAGAGGGCAAATTAAAAACAGGGCAACTCGGTCATAAGTAACAATAGAGCTAGAATTAGACTGGGCGAATTAAAAACTTTATGCAGTATTAAAATTTGTTTTACGTTTATAAAATTTTGATTCTTTTGCAGTTTTAAACAATGAGAACATTCAGCATGCCCTTCAGTCTGTGCAGCAGTCAGCAAGTGAATCTCTCAAATCAAAGTTAGTATTTATTTGAAATCTCTACAATGAATATGTAAGTTTATGTACATGGCTTGTAGCTTTATCAGTAAATAAGATTCCTTTTTTTACATATAGCAGAATAAGATTTGACCAGAAAGCATTCTGAAATATTCACTGAGTGAACCCTACAAGAAAATGGGTCTCCAAACTTTACTCATGCAATCATGATATACACTCAACAACAATAAATGAATACATATACAATGCATTTAGTATTTCTGTGTTGAGAAGTTTATTTTGTTCTGAAATACATGTAGATCGTCCCTGTTTTATCTACATCTACATCTATACTATTGATCTGCAGCGGTGAACCATTACGCAGATTCATTTTAATTTCAGTAAGCACTTTGTATGTAGTTGAGCAATATGTTCCCACTTGGGCCTCTAGTACCGATCTTTTTATATTTTTCTTCCTTTGCTGTAGATTTAGTGATTTATTGGCCTTGGCTGATGACATTGAATCAGATTACAAGTCCACTCGGGTTTTACGAGGATTACCTGTCCGTAAGGCAGCCAGTGCTAGTGCAGCTATGGGTCTCGATGGCAGAACATCACGCAAAAACAATAAGAAAAACGTCCAAGAAGAAAGTTCATCAGAAACTGATAGTAGTGAGGTATAGAATTTTTTCATAGAATCAATTATTTTTTTTCATGGAAAAACAGTTAGGAAAGAAATGTAAAGTTTCTAAAGGAAAGATAGATACTTAGTGTAGCATTATTTCCTAAATAAAAAGTTGAAATTTCTCAAAGGTGTTTAGCAATTACAAAGAAAAACTTATCTTAATTTGTCCGATAAGTTATATCAAGATATGAATTCACATACAGTAAATATTGAAATTTTCACATGGTGGTAATTTTCATGCTTTTTCACGATTGTACATGTCTGAATATCCAGAAAATATCCCCCTCATGAAAATTTCAACTGGTATAAAAGAATTGAGGGATTACTCCTCACCAAAATTACCCCCACACGTATTGCTGCAATGGTCACTTCTCGAAAATTTTCCCCAGCAAAAATAACCATGTTTACAGTGGTTGTAAAAAAATTCTGTTTCTGTTTATTCTCATTCTTTTACTAGAGGGTATTAATTCTTTCTACTTTCATCATTTTTTTCAGGATGAGGAAATTAAACCAAAAGCCAAGCGACGGAAAAAAGTGTTACCAGTTGATGAAGATAGTGACTGAATTTTTAATCTCAAAAGCATGTGATACAAGTTCCATTCAAGTACATAATAAATTTGCATGTATCTCAACTGCATTTACAATTAACTCTTTATGTACTTATTAGTGCCCTACCGCCTTGCCGGAGGGGACTTATAGTTTATTCTTATGTCTTCATAGAAGGGCAGCAAAATTAAAATGACATTGTGCAACATTAGAGTGTTTTACAATTAATAATACTTGAATTATATCATTAAAAATGAATTTGAATTTGAGTTAATCAGCTAAAGGATAATCTGTAGTTAAAAATATGGAAAAATAATAGTCATCGTGTGAAAAAACAGAAAAATAATAGTCATCCGGTGAAAATACGGAAAAATAATTGTCATCCTGTGAAAATACGGAAAAATAGTAGTCATCCTGTGAAAATACAGAAAAATTATAGGCATCCTGTGAAAATACAGAAAAATGATAGGCATCCTGTGAAAATACAGAAAAATAATATGAAAATATGGAAAAATAATAGTCATCCTGTGAAAATACAGAAAAATAATAGTCATCCTGTGAAAATACGGAAAAATAATAGTCATCCTGTGAAAATACGGAAAAATAATAGTCATCCTGTGAAAATACAGAAAAATAATAGTCATCCTGTGAAAATATGGAAAAATAATAGTTATTCGGTGAAAATATGGAAAAATAATAGTCATCCTGTGAAAATACGGGAAAATACATGAAGAACTGTTTGATTAAATTGATATACATTGTATATCACTTGTTCTAACATTCAAATATAACAGTTTATTATACAAACCAAAAATAGCGACGCTTTGATTGGCTGATAAGGTCGCCGACGCTCCTGGATAAATCACCATATACCACGGTCTAAAAATAGACCAGGATTACCCCACTAAACTTCTGAAAATGGAGACGTTTATTTATTGTAGAATAAAACAGTTATGGACTTTTAACTTAGTGTATATGATCTGATATTGACTTAATATGAAAATATTGACAGAGGCTTTGCCTCTGTCAATATTTTTACAGTAACTCAATATCAGATCATATACACTAAGTTAAAAGTCCATAATTGTATAATATAATATTGTTCATATTTTTCTGATAGTCATATACATTAAAAGTTTAAAAACCATTAACAAATTCTTAAACAAGACTATGTTAGGAACAAAATTTTTACATTGTGAATGAAAATATGTTCACCAAGGAAAGAGAGAATTGATAAAGTATATGATATGGAGATCAACATTTTTTGTTAGTTATGCGATCCGTTTATGTATGTGTATTGTTAGTGCTGTTTGTATGATCGTGAATGAAGATTGTGAAGAAAATGAGATTTTCAAATAATGCATGTACCATATATCATGAGGATATTTTATATACACATTGTACTTGCATCATGAATACATGAATCTTTCTAAGAAAATATATAAAGTGATAAAATTTGTGTCTTTGGTTTTTTTCTCTATTGTACTTACATTGATGAACGGAAATCATTCTTACAGCTGATATGAGTGTCAAGAATCTAGGCAGCTTGCTTTTGCATACATTTCTCGTTTTAAAAGTCCTCTGCATATATAGCCACTGAAAGGGTCTTGATGAGACTTGCACCACATTGATTTGTAGATTGTAATCAAGTTCTCTAAATCTCCTAAATTTTAGAGGGTTTTTTTTGCAATTTCTACAACAAATATCCAGGATGGCATGAGGAAAAATGTGAAAAGAAGATTAGATGTAAATCTTAAACTGAGATTCTCATGCCTATCTGTTGTTATTACTCGTTTTTTCTTGTTTTCATTTTTTAGCCAGTTAAGGTATTCAATGGGTATACAAATGGAATTGAAATAATGTGTACTTATCATTTCATATTTTTCTTTGTCCTTTGATATTGTTTAAAAACACTTGTTTCTCACACAATTATCACATTTTTGACAACACAGAAAACAAAAAGAATCAGCCAAAGGATATTGAAGAATCAGCACAATGAGAACATATACTTGTAAACAAAAAAGACCATTACACTGCCAGAGAATAGGCATATCATTTATGGTAAAGTATGCAGTGATCCCTTGTGTATAACTGGGACTTGAGTTTCTCAATAAAATGCTCTTTACTATTTCAAAAGAAACTCTCTGAGGTGATGACATCTAACATTAAAACAATGAAATGGAGACTTAAGACAAATATGGTCTGAATGAGTTTTTAATGGGGTTCTTTAGTCGAGTGGATTAAGATTTGTGTTGGAGATTAGAGGGTATTGAGCTCCTTGACCCTTAATTGGTATACTGAATGTTGTACAATGTCGTCATCTCCCAAGCTACTGTCCTGTTCACGAAATCCAGAGCACCCTGTTTTCCTGGTTTTCTCTCAAATATGATATTGTAATCTTCCAAAAGATATCAATTAGTTGTTACAGAAAATACCATTGATTTGGCTGCACGTCAATTAAGTTAGAAATAGGATGGAAAATGAAAGTCTACGGGATTTTCTTTCATAATGTAGAAAAAACACTGAAAATGTGTGACATCGGACACTTAGACGTCAATGTTTACTATTGTTGACACAGAGAAACATTATTATCTCATGAGCATGTTACCCACAAGAAAACGTGATGGCTGTAGCGGACAAGGTTGAGTTTTTGTGTCGCCTGCGAATCATAGCGACACTTAGGGATCACTTTGTCCGTCTGTTCGTCAGTCCGTCCGTCCATCTGTCCGTCTGTCTGTCTGTCACACTTTGGGTGTCACAGCCCATAACTTTTGATTGGTAAGTGATAGGGCTTTGATATTTCACATGTGCATTCCTTGTGTTAAGACCTTTCTACACATACCATAATTTTTGACCTAGTGACCTTGACCTTCATATTTGACCTACTTTTCAAAAATTTTTAGAATGGATATATCTTTGATTGGTAAGTGTTAGGACTTTGATATTTCACACGTGCAATCCTTGTGACAAGACCTTTCTACACACACCATAATATTTGACCTTGTGACCTTGACCTAGATATTTGACCTACAAAAACCATGTATTTTTGAAAAAAGATAAGATTCACTATATCTTTTCATTGGTAAGTGATAGGGCTTTGATATTTCACATGTGTATTCCTTGTAACAAAGCCTTTCTACACATACCATAATTTTTACCTATTGACCTTGACCTACATATTTGACCTACTTTTCAAAAAAATTAAGATTGTATATATCTTTAGATTGGTAAGTGATAGGGCTTTGGTATTTCACTTGTGTATTCCTTGTAACAAGGCCTTCCTACACATACCATAATTTTGACCTATTGACCTTGGCTTACATAATTGACCTACTTAAAAGAATCGAGATTGTATATATCTTTTGATTGGTAAGTGAAAGGGCTTTGGTATTTCACTTGTGTATTCCTTGTGACAAGACCTTTCTACACACACCATAATATTTGACCTTGTGCTAGATATTTGACCTACTTTTCAAGAAAAGTAAAATTGGCTAATATTTTTTGATTGGTATGTGATAGGGCTTTGATATTTCACATGTATTTTCCTTGTAACAATGCCTTTCTACTTATAATATCATAATTTTTTACCTTTTTACCTTGACCTAGCCATTTGACCTTCTTTTCTCAGAAATTAAGGTTGTATATATCTTTTAATTGGTAAGTGATAGGTCTTTAATATTTCTTATGAAGAAACGTTTTTGTTACCAATTTTTACGTAGTGACCTTGGCCTAGATGATGGACACTCTTTTCTGAAAATTTGAGAATGACCATATCTTTTAATTTGTAATTAAGAGGTCTGATATTTCAAATGAATTCATTTGACAAGACTTTTCTACTGATACCAATAATTTTGATCCACTTTCTAGAATATTAACAATCAAGCTGCTTCACAGGCGACACAAGCATTCCTTGGATTGCTATTTCTTAAAGTATATATTTTTCAGAAGTGTTTTTTAAGAACATTAATATTCTTTTAACCTGGTTTTTATGGTACCGGTGCAACGATTTTTAAACACTCTACAGAGGTGCTCCTATGAAGGAGGGAATTCCTCAGGATACAAGATACAAGATATGGTGGCAGATAGGATAAGTAGAAATAATAATTTCCAGTTTCTACTAAAGGAGGTTAAATTCCCGGGAACAATAATCAATAGAAAAAATTCTTCAGTCAACAACAGAATAATTTAATCGCCAAAAAAACAGGGTGCTCTGGATTTAGTGAACAGGACAGTAGCTTGTACAGTACTACATTATGTATACATGTTCTTAAATGTTCATCGGGCAAAAGCTTGACAGAGCTAATGCCGAGCATAATGTTAAAAGAATTTATTAATTTGTGAGGAATTTAAACAGTTATTTTTAACAAAACTGCATATTAAAGAGCATGCACAAGACAGAACTTGACTGCTCTGCTTGTTGGAGCAATCTTGCACTCTATCTACTGAAGAGTCCAGTCATCATAGATTATTATGGCAGTTGGTTAGGGTCTTTTCTACAGGGCTTGTTATGGAGTCTTGACATCTTGGAGTAATATTTCTGTATTACTGCGCATCACCCCCTCTTTGGGTATTAACGTGCAGTGTGCACGTCAATGCTGTGGGATTAAAGAAAACGGTTTTAGCGGTGCTGTTTAAAAGATCAGTAATTTACATGTTAAAAGAGGGATTCAAATCATAATATTGGTACTTTTAGGCCTAGGATATGAGAAATGTTTGTCTGGTGACTGCTGCCTTAAAGGCAGTGCAACTTAAAAAATATTTTCTACTGGGAACTATAGAATATTTACATATATAGATTCAAATTAATTCTGCCTTTAATTATTTTTACTTTGTAAATCAAACCGCAACGTAACATGAAAGATACGTAATATTTCGATTTTCGATTCACCCGGAAACTTCAAACCGTGCTTGGTTTGGGGGATTTTATTTTTCGGGACGATGACTTCTCTCGTCCTTCTTGGAATTCGCAATAATTTGCGAAGATTTATACCAAGTTATGCGACAAGGTAATGTAAAAACTTCATTCCAACCAAAAAGAAATAATTTGCAATGTTATCTAAGTCTTGAAACGTAATTTCTATGCATCGTCAGAGGAAATTCGGATGCACAAACTATAAACACAGTAACAAATGGTTACTAACAAATCTCTGCAGCAGATTCCTTGAATAAGTATAAAACCACATTGTGTCTTTTGTTAATCTTGCCTCAATTTTCTCTACTCTTGTCCTTGTGGCTCACTTTGGAAACTGGATAAAGATAATTGTCAGCGGGCTTACTTCGGAAACTGGATAACAGTGTATCTGTATCTGTATCTGTGTACGTCGAAGTGACCAATACTGGCTTTTCTACGACGGTGAGAGAGCGCGTGTCGGACTTATTGACACAAGCTGTCGAGGGCGGTCTTGAAGGCCTCGACAGACTTAGCGCAAACTATATTGTCCTCCAGTTGGTTCCATTTGATGACTGTGTCCACAAAGAATGATGAGCGGTATTGGTTAGTTTTCGTAGATGTTGTTTCGAGACACTTGCTGTTATTTTTGACTTGAGATGAAAGAATGTTTGTATTTTCACAATTATCGAATGTTTTTAATTTGAATTGGCGTCTAGGCTTTAAGCTTTTTGAATGAAATTGTGAGTTGGTAGCCCTGGCACCAACCCCTCAACCACCTTATAGAGCATAATGAGTTGCAAGCTGGTCCTTCTATGCTGGAGCGGTTGTAAGTCCAGTTCCTTGGCCTTGGTGGTGATGAAGCCCTCTTCCCTGTTGTGGTAGTCTCGTTTTATGAAACGGATGGCTTTGCGTTGGACACGTTCAAGCTTATCTATGTCCTGTTTTTGAAATGGGTCCCAGACTATTGATCCATATTCAAGTGTTGATCGCACCATGGAGTGATTAGGATAAGCATGCGTCCTGCGCCATAGTCACATTCAATATTAAAATGGCACATTAAAATTTCACTGAGTGCGCCAATGTGGCGCATTCAATTCTTAAATAAATTCTGTAAATCTTCTGTTCTTGTATTCAACGTGGTGATGACTTTGCCATAATCACTTCCGACTTTCAACAATTTAAACTTCTGCATGAAATTTAATTTGTTTACTCTTTGTATCAATTGATATACAGTAACACCAGAGGCTAATTTAAAAGTGTCATTTATTCAAACACCATCGTTTCCTATTGCAACAATCCCTTTATATACATGTATGAACAAATGTACATCACCAGTTCATGCAAATGTCCACAAAACCCACATTTCATATTAAGATAAGTTTTGTCGTAAATTTTCGATTTGTATGTACTGTAGTTTACAACAATGTGAATGTACAGCAGAGGTCGTGTGCGTTTTTTTTTTTTGGGGGGGGGGGGGGGGGGGAGATAAATTGTGAATCATAAATTCAGGCTCAAAGTATGCAACAAATCTTTAAACAATCTTTTGTGACTGTCTGGGTAAAATATGTCACCCTACATGTATTTCCTACAGAAAGTCTGTCTAGACTTTTGTAGCGACCGGTTATGCAAATTTTATACTTAGTATATGATTTTTGCCATTTTGGTTTTTTTTTTTCAAATTGCTCATGGCACATTCATTTTCAACAATGGCACATTCTTTTTGCAAATGGCGCATTGATGTTCCAGGATATGGGGCCATTGTCACATTTACCTGATTGCCTATCCCAATCACTGGGATAAATGCTATATTTTGATAACAGTTAACCTTGTCATGCAGACATTAAAATAAAATTGATATCATTGAATAATGCTTATGTAGTCGTAAATTTTGGGATATGTTACAGTACGTACATTGTCATGGGTTTTTGCAATCATCTGATCATACATGTATTGTAGCAAAATTGGGTCATCTCATTTACCTAATTAAGTAGAAAAGAACCTGCACAAGCGTGGAAAAGATTTTTATATCAAGTGTCTGCAAATTTGAACGTTTTTCTCCTCCTCCCTTTTTTCTTTGACTTAACGGCTATTTTCAGACAGCCATTAAAATTCTTTAAATTAGTATACCTTGTCACGGCTTGTGTTTCATTACACATGATGTGCATTTCCCTTTGTTGTACGTACATACGTGCACATGGTGCATGCCCCCCCCCCCCCCCCCCTACACATTGTCAGAATCTTTCCGAACTTTACATATATATTTATTTTACATACATTGTATATCTATGAATTATTTTCTGAATTGTCTTTGTCGATCCTCAAAGATTATAATGAAATCAAATACATACATTGTACTTACAATGTATATGTGTTTATTGCGTTTATCCAGTTTACGAAGTGAGCTGTGCGGACAGTACATTGTAATGTATTGTAGTAGTGGACGAGTGGTGGTGCGTGTAAATCAGACAAAACAAATATAATTTTCTATTTTTATTCCCAAATATATTCTTTATTAAACAAAACCAATAAACAGAAACAAATGTCGTCGTAATAGCCAAAATAATATTCAAATCAAATACCCAAATGCTCTTATCAAATCAATCCAAACTCTTCAAAATATCGTATTCAAATATTATCAAATAAATCGTAAAAACAAAATACCAAAGTCAAATATCAAGCCAGACCAAATCAAAGATACAAAATGTTTCTATTTCTTGTTCAAGTCAGAAGTCGACTAGAGAGGCTTTACAAGCCAGAAAGTCTGGCAGAACACTGCACTGAGCTCGCTGAACGCTCGCTTTATATACTGCTCGATCACATGGCAGTTACCGAACTGTGAGTTATAACGATTGATATGATTGGATAAAGATAACAGTTCTAATCTATGTATCTATAAATAGGGTATAGGTAAAAAGTAAGGATAAAAATAGATTAATATCGATTACATAGACCCGTTCTGCTACATTCCTCCCCCCTTATAAAGAAAATGGTTAAATTTCTTAACAATCAAAGTGACATAGTTCATGACAAATAAACAAATTATACGATTGAAAAAACGTAATACATATCGACTTTTGTATGGTATATCATTCCTAAAACTATAGAATCAAAATCACAAGCATTGTAACCAAACAATATCAAAGATAATCGGACATATTTTCATGTGCAAGATAAAGTGTCAAAACGTTTGTATCTGAAACTGAAATACATGTAGTTATAGGAGCAAATATTGATTGAAGTTAATTGCAGTAAGTGACATATGATAAACAACAAAAATATGTATAAACAAAATCATAAAACAAGTCATAGAGATGAAAAGTGAGTTTCTGAAAAAGAAAAGAGAAGTTAATGTCAGTAGTTCACAGCACTGTTGAAGGACTGGTGATCGGACGCGAAAAAGTTCATTATTTCACACTGTTGTTAACGGACGCGAATGTTCGAATGTTCATCACTGCTACACGTACGGACGCGAAAAATGTTCATGATGTTTAGTAATCTTCATGGTAACTGTATCATTCACTGGAAACGGAAGTAAGTTGAATCGAAGGGCACATCATCGGTCATCGCTGGATATTTTCTACGATAAATGCATCGGAATTCGCCTAGGTATTCTTCCCATCACGTCTGGGGCATTTCACATCTAGGTCACGTCTATCCGGTAACTGGATCCGGTCATCTCATGGTCAAAATAGACGTCCAAAATCGGACTATAACTTAGTCCGGTAACTCTAACTGTCATCATAAACACTGACAGTAATCGTTTACAGAAATGAAGTTCCAAAATTCAAATTCCAAGTTCAAAACTAGGTACAATTCCAATCACTGTCTCTAAAAGACAAATGAGCCGTACTGCGAAGAAATTCGAATAAACTATTCCTAAAAAGACAACAACCAAAATAAATGACAAAATCTCAAATCAAAGTCAAGTAAATCAAACTCCGAAAATAAATTGTATCCAACGAAATAGATTTATAGAAAATCTATCAAACCAATCCAACTAATCAATACCAAATTTCCTGATAACTAATCCTACAACTATCCAAACAAAATCCTACAATTATTGAAATATCTTACCGAAACCTACAATTATCCTACCAAAATCGTACAGCTATCCTACCGGCGACGCCAATGTAGTAGTGGACGAGTGGTGGTGCGTGTAAATCAGACAAAACAAATATAATTTTCTATTTTTATTCCCAAATATATTCTTTATTAAACAAAACCAATAAACAGAAACAAATGTCGTCGTAATAGCCAAAATAATATTCAAATCAAATACCCAAATGCTCTTATCAAATCAATCCAAACTCTTCAAAATATCGTATTCAAATATTATCAAATAAATCGTAAAAACAAAATACCAAAGTCAAATATCAAGCCAGACCAAATCAAAGATACAAAATGTTTCTATTTCTTGTTCAAGTCAGAAGTCGACTAGAGAGGCTTTACAAGCCAGAAAGTCTGGCAGAACACTGCACTGAGCTCGCTGAACGCTCGCTTTATATACTGCTCGATCACATGGCAGTTACCGAACTGTGAGTTATAACGATTGATATGATTGGATAAAGATAACAGTTCTAATCTATGTATCTATAAATAGGGTATAGGTAAAAAGTAAGGATAAAAATAGATTAATATCGATTACATAGACCCGTTCTGCTACAGTATAAAAATGACAGTTTTGGTGTCCGATTACTGTAGATAAGTCAATATGATAAGAGAATTTGCCTTGATAGCAGTAGGTCTCCAGCTTAATTCCTGGATTAGTCACATTTTCCATTCTGTCTGTCACCGTATTTGTTGTTGAATCAGAATGAGGGTGGATCTCATGAGTTGATTGTGGTTTAGGAAATATGGTAAGGTCATGAGTAAGAGTTACATGTTAGATGTAGTATAGGAAATGGTCTATGTAAAAACTGATTTGTCAGTAGAATTTGATTACCTGCACCTACGTGAACCGGTATCACCATGTGGGATCGAAACGTATGGTGTTGTGATTCCTTACATACTTTTTTGGTATTTTTTCATTTTCCAAATTAAACTTCACAAAACTGATGAGCCATTGCAGTAGGGCAATGCCTAATAAACCAATCCATATCATCCAGGTATATGAAAAGTTCATTGTTTTTGCAAACACTTCAATAGTTTGTTGATGACAGAAAATCTTTCCCTTTGACGAATTCTTGAAGTGTTTGCAGAAACTATAGACTTTTCAGATATATAAATGATACGGACTTACTTATTAGGCATTGCCCTTCTGCCACGTCTCATCAATTTTGTGCAGCATCACTTCAATGATGAGAAAATGATAAAAAAACCTCCGTAGGAATCACAACATCATACGTTTCGATCCCACGCGATGGGTATGGTTGTTTTGCTTCAAAATTTGTGTAGTCATTTGTGTGACAGGCAGAATGAAAAATGTGGCTGATCTGGAATTTAACATTGTTGGTTATATTAATCAAGACAACAAAGTAATTGTTATATTAATCAAGACAACAAAGTTATTGTTATATTAATCAATATATACATGTATTAGCTTCCAAGAAAATACAAAAAGAAAAGAATAAAGACATCTAAGATTTGTCCCTGAAAATTAGGAAATGAATGTAGCAGGTTATTGGTAAGTAAGACTTATCCTTCTTTTTTCAGGACATTGTCAGCTGATGCATCCAGTAGTTTACCAATAAAGCCAGAAGAAACCTCTAGAAGAGATGGTGAACTTATTTGGGCAGAAGATAAGGTAGCCAAATTTTCTGCTCTACTGTTAATTACATGTAAATAAAAATTTTGTCATATACATTAAGGTATTCAACTCCTAATGCATTTTCAATAATAAATACCTGAGATAATAATTTTCATTTTCTTCAAAAAGAATGCTATACATTCTTTTCTAGCTGAAATTATGGATTACACTTTTCATACAATGATATGCTCTGTCACCCCGAAGATTACCGATCATGAAATCATCAGCATTTGTCGGGAAATTATGAAAATGTGCATGAATTTTAACCGGAAGTACTCTATTAGGGTGCGGGATCCTTAATGTACTTTTACCCTGCCATAACTTTTGAACAGTAAATGATGGGGCTTTTATATTTCACAATTGCGTTTCATGTACATGTAGCAAGACCTTTCGAATGGTACAAAAATTTGACATTGTGACCTTTACAGATACAGGTTCCTCAGAGGTTGCTGGCATTCTACTTTACTGAAAACAGTGTTAATAGTAATACTGACAAAGATTGATATCATAGAATTTCACACTATTTTTCACTCTATATGCATTAAAACACTTATTTTGGTATATAGAGACAGCCAGGGACCATATCGGAATATTAATTTGACTGATTATCCACATCCACGAATACCTATGATATCATCCATTGAGACAACTTGTACATGTCATAGATCATAGAGTAAAAAGCCAAGGACCATCTCGGGATACATGATTGACTTTTCTGAATATCCGCACAAAGTGAAATGAAATAAAATAAATGAAGCCATGTCCATGAGCACCTATGGTACATGTTACAGCTTTGGATACTTGCAAAAACAGCAAGATTTTTGTCCTGTATAGGTTTATATGTACAGTACATACTGTTAATTGACTGTGTGTAGCCTTAAAGTTGTAGCTGTTGTTATAAAAGAACAAATTCTCCCAAACATTCAAGCACAAAAAATCCTTGCTAACAAATGAATTGAAACAAAGAATCATTTGTTGTCCTTCATGAATCACCCAAATCATTTTTACAGAGTGTATTTATTGATTTTCATGTCGCATGCAATGCAAGAGCTATATATAGGGATCACTTTGTCTGGCATCTGTCTGTCTGTTCGTCTGTCTGGTAGTCAATCTTTCATATAGTTGGCTATAATTTACTTGATATACATCAGACATATTTCAAACTTGCAGGGATGGTAAAGCATAATGAGACTCAGCACCCAATACAGGTCAAGGTCACTTTTAAGGTCAAGGTCACATAATTGGGGCCAAACATGCAACAGGCGACATTCCTGTTTTTGAACATTTTTCAAATTTTCAAAATTTACATCACAATATGTCACATGGTAATTGAATGACATTTATTTCAAAGAGAGATTTTGTAATACATTTCTTATTTATTGTGATTTATTTTACACCTGAATGTAAGAGTTATATAATAAATATTATGAATTTGATGGCAGTTTGATGTTGCACCAATCAGTGGTGTACCTGAGGAACATATTAAGGGTAGACTAGTTCGCATCTATGTTCCTACAAAAAATGCCATGCAGTCAGGAGTTTACGGGACAAGGCGATGGAAGATTGAGTTTGACACCAGGGAAAGATGGGAAAATCCCCTAATGGGATGGACATCATCGTATGTATTTGAAATAATATTATACAAACTACTTATGTTTTATGCTTGTGTTGCATTATTTGTTGTGTGAGATGTAATCTTAAACTTTTTCTAGCTCAGAAAATCTCACACAGGACTGAGCTATCGTCATAGACTTTAAAATCTTCTATACTTACACAGTCTACAGATGAGTAATGGATGAAATCTCTTATTGTGTGTTTTTATGTTTATGGAGATCTGTTAGAAAAACTTTAATGCCATTTGATGATGTCATGATGCCTATTGAAATGTGTTAATTTTAAACAAAGCTTACTAATCATGCTTATTTTGTACTTGTTACAGAGGTGACCCACTATCTAATCTCAATTGTGAATTCAACAGTAAAGAAGATGCCATCACTTTTGTTGAGAAAAATGGTATGTAGCATTAGATTTACTGTACATATTAATCTTTGCAAGGCAGATACTTAGGTACTTTTCAGGACATCTAATTCAGGTAATTTTGGACTACAATTCAGCCAAAATCCTCATCTAAAATAGCATGTATTTTCCCCCATTTATTGATTAGAAATTCCCCCTTAAAGTTGATGACTTATTTACATGGACGAAATTTACAAATAACATCAATAATGTAGTACATGTACATATTAATGACCTAGTCAAAATGATCATTATTTGAAATCAGGAAATACACATGAAAGTTTTAAAGACACCCAGACATTACCTTTACTTTGAGAAAAATAAAATGTCCCGCCTGTCGATACCATTCCCCAAATGAGGTATGGTTGCCCAGGCTTTTAATTTCTTAACTATAGCTTTCATCTACTGCCATGTTCATGTATCACAGTCATATGCTGTCTTAGGCTGTCTCTAAGGTCTTGAAAATGGCTATGCTTCCTCTTTTATTTCACCTGGCAATGCAGCATATAGGGATGACTTTGTCCAGCATCAGTCCATTTTGTAATCTCACTTTCACATTTACATGGGAAATTTTAAAACCTTGGTTGATATTCATAATTCCATCAAACATGCAGGGAGAGCCATGCATGATGAATTTCAACACCCATTGAGGGTCAAGATCACCTTCAAGGTCAAGGTAACATATTTTAGATCAAATATGCAACAGGTGACATACCTATTTGTTAACAGTGTGGTTCTACACATTTTTAGCTCGCCGGGACGAATGTCCGGAGAGCTATTGTCATACCCCCGGTGTCGGCGTTGGCGTCTGCGTCTGCGTGCGCGTGCACAAAAACTTTAACCTTGCTTATAACTTTTAAACCAATACAGATTGGGCTTTCATATTTCACATGTGCATTCCTTGTGACAAGACCTTTCCATGGATACCAAAATTTTTGACCTTGTGACCTTGACCTTGGAGATTGACCTACTTTTGAAAACTTTAACCTTGGCCATATTTTTTGAATGGTAAGTGATAGGGCTTTGATATTTCACATGTGTATTCCTTGTGACAAGATCTTTCCATGGATACCAAAATTTTTGACCTTGTGACCTTGACCTTGGAGATTGACCTACTTTTGAAAAACTTTAACCTTGGCCATATTTTTTGAATGGTAAGTGATAGGGCTTTGATATTTCACATGTGTATTCCTTGTGACAAGACCTTTCCATGGATACCAAAATTTATGACCTTGTGACCTTGACCTTGGAGATTGACCTACTTTTGAAAAACTTTAACCTTGGCCATATTTTTTGATTGGTAAGTGATAGGGCTTTGATATTTCACATGTGCATTCCTTGTGATAAGACCTTTCATGCCGTACCATAAATTTTGACCTAGTGACCTTGACCTTGAAATTTTACCTACTTTTCAAAAACTTTAACTTGGGCCATATTTTTTGAATGGTAAGTGATAGGGCTTTGATATTTCACATGTGCATTCCTTGTGATAAGACCTTTCATGCCGTACCATTAATTTTGACCTAGTGACCTTGACCTTGAAATTTTACCTACTTTTTGTTGTTGTTGCAATTTACATATGGTTGCCACCGGCGAGCTATGTTGTCATTCTGACAAGTCTGGTTCATCTTGCAATATTAAGATGACTAATTAATTCCAGGCTGGAAGTATTATGTAGAGGAGAGGAAGGAGATGAAGCAGCTAAGGAAATCTTATGGAGCAAACTTCAGCTGGAACAAGAGGACGCGGACCTCCACAAAGTGATACTATAACTTTCTGTGTATTCTTGCTTGTAAATATTATATAAATATTAAAAATTATGACATATATACTGTTATGTATTATTTTCAAGACTTTACCTCAAAAGATTACATACGCATGTAAGTTGATCATATTGATGCAACAGAAGTATATAAATTCACATGAAGGTTGTAGTGAACTTAAATCAGGTGGTACAGCTTTATTTGGATCAATGATACTTGGAAAATATGTTCTTTCCTCAAACCCATTTGATTGGTTTGCAATAATGCAATCTCCCATATACAATTATTGACTTTTGATGAGGTCTACTTGTGACTATACAGACCTGGTCAGGTATTGGTTGACCGAAGCCGAAGACTGAGGTTAACCAATGCCTGACCAGGTCTGTATAGTCACGAGTAGACCAAAATCAAAAGTCAATAACTGCTTTATTAAATGATCAGGATTTCATTAACATTTGCATTGTAATTGGTAATGATACGCGGTAATGATGTAAGTCAAAGATCTAACACTACAACAATCGACGCATGTGATTTGGAGCGTTAGCGGTCAACTCACTCTGAGGTACACTCTATCAAACATCGTCTCCACCAATCAGAAATGAGCAAAAATGGCAATAATTTCTGATCATTTAATAATGTTTATCGTTGGAGAGAGTCAATTACATTTTTCTTATAAAGAGGTGGAATTTCCTGTTATACAGTGGAGCATCACAGACATGACAAAGGTCTGAAAATTACATAATGTTGCAAAGTAAACAATGTGCTATAAATAAAAACCAACACAAATAAACACAAAAAGCATTTAGATGTAAATAGGAATCTTTTTTTACTTCTCCTCTGGTACCACTGCATGGAATTTTGCAATACCTTACAGAAATTGGGAATTCTATGTCATTTACCAAAGTATAGTGTTCTTAAATGAAATCAAGATCAACACTATGCACATTCTCTTATGGTCTAATGCATTCTCCAGTTTCCAAGGTCATCTTTCCTAAACCACTAGTATGACTGCCAGTGTATCTGATTAGCTGACACGTTTTCAACTAAAGTTTAATGAAATCTCACAGGATGCAAGGTCCTCAAGCAAAAAAAAAAGCTCCAGTTAACAATCAGGTGTTTGAGTTTTGCACAGGTAATCTGTATAGCTACCCCAATTCTCCTTATAGCAAAGGATTGTCTTCTATTGAATGTTTGCCATTCTTTCGTATGAAAAAATAATCATTTTCATGGTTTAGTGTCTTCTTGCTGCTGTCATTGCATCAAGTTCTCTTAAAATGATGCAATATGGATGAACTTTGACCTAATGCCGTAAAGTCGATAAAAGGTCGTCAAGTCGAGGACACTTATCCCAAGAACCTTATTGCTGTTTATGTGAAAATGCTTCTTTAGCCATTTCGTTGCCTAGCCCGCAACATAAGGGTGTGACATGTTGGGGTCAATGTTTGCCGCAATTTCATGTATATGATAATAACTTGTTATGTATTATACCCTTATCTACGTGTACTTGCAGTGATAGTCACTAACGCAACATCCAATGAGGACCAAAACCCAGTTTGGGTCAAACTTACAACAGGCGACATACTCGCTCTTGAACAGTTTTGTTTGACTACTTTCAGATATTGATCCGAAAGGTGTTTTGTGACTTAATGACTTCCTCATGACATTCAATTGAACACGATTTTTATTTTCATTTTTCCCTCCCTCGGAAATAATACAACAGTTTGTTTGAAATTAGCTTTTTGAACTTTCCTTTTCTGTTTGCTTAGTAGTATTGGAATGAAAATTTATAGTCTAGTTCCTCATTAAAAGGAAATATCAAATCTACATTGTCTCGCCTTTTTCAAAATGATACTTCACGCAAAGTTTGATTTAAGGAGGATCTCTGCTGATTTTGAGATCACAAGATCAGAGGTCATGATCAATCTTTGACTATACCTCTTTGACAAATTCCTCACCGCACCGTGAATCGAGTGTCCCCAGACTTATATTAAGGACATTTCACACGTTGTTTATCAGTGGCCTTGGAGGAATCGTATTGATCCAGGGTTCACTACGGAAACCGGATAAACATGACCACATAAATATCGTTGAGACGTAGTTGCATGGAATATTGACAAAACTCATTTCTAAGGCAATCTTAAGAGTTGCAAAAAGACTGACTGTGACGACAGGACACCATGACAGGCCCTACCCAAACCTCATCGGAGAGGACCGGGCCCTGGTAACTTGTTCTTTCTGAAAGTTGTTCGGACTCCTCCGATGATTGCATGCATTAGCTCGTTCTAGCTTGCAGAGCACAAACCGTTTTTCGTATGCCCTTCTTTTACACATTCATCTGTTTGTGACTTGGACCCCTGTGTTTTACGGTCTTGTCTATGTCGTCATCTTACAAGGGCTGTTATACTCAACAGGTCTGCATTTTTCGAGACAGCTGGGTAACCGAACATGTCCGTCAACGGTGGATCTTATAATGCTGCTTGTTGAAATGTAAACAATAAAGCTGAATGGAATAATACTCAATGTGTAGAGCAAGTGACCATATTTCGCCGTATTTTTCGTACATTTCTTAGAAAATCTCAATACTCTGAGGCAAATTCAATAATTGCTTTTATTAGAATTTAATTTAACTCTCGATTCTCGATTGAAATATTACAAAGAGAATTTATTTAATTCGGTTCATTGTTTCCTTATACAACGTCAAAATATTTCGTTTCCATGTTTTCGGGGGTGACCATATTTCGCCGTTTTTGTTGCACACAAACGGACAAAAATTAATTATTATTCTATTTTCAGGAAATGTTTCGCCGCCACTACTTCTATGAAATCAAGCCAAATAAAAGGTTTTCCTTTTTGGTTTTTGTTAAAAAAAAATTCGGATGTTCGCGTCTAAAATTTAGTGATTTCATTTTTGATGCACTTTTTTTTTCAAAATTGAGAGCAGGGTATATTACAATGTATCAAAACATGACTGCTATGGTCATATTTGAAAGGATATAGAAAAAATGACTTTGACAAACATTTTCTATAACCATTGATAAGCAATAAACTATGAAACGGCGAAATATGGTTCCTCGCTCTAGATTTTTTATGAACAGATACTGAGATAGAGACATTTGACCAAGTGACCTTCACCTTACTAGTGAAACAAGACTCCTTTTTTAACCTTTATATATATTTATATGATGCCGCTTCTATTTTGAACTCGTACCCTGTATGAATTTGATGTCAAATTTTTAGATGGTAATCTTGACCTACATTCGCCTTCCAGGTTAAAAGATAATAAATCTATTTGTAGAAAATAATAATTTTGTAATCTTATTTTAAAAAAATGAGTACTAGATGTAGATTCAGAGGACGGTGAAATGCTCTTATTATCTACATGTATCTACATAATGATACATATATAAAATACCAGAAAACCATTCTGACCATTTCAGATGATGTAGGGTCCACCTTAATCACGCCATCGTACGATCATGTACACGATCTTTAATCTGTTATCTTACTTCAAGCATACATATGATCTGATTTCGTTTGAAGGAAACTTGTCCGTTTTTGACTTTCTAAAATGAAGATTACTCTTTTTGTTGCGACTTTTCTATTCCACGGTAAGAAATGATTTTTTTTTCTCTAATATGAAATGAATTAGTTTGTTTAATATTATTTCTTGCTTCTTTGATTTATATACGGTCTTTGAATGTCTTCATATTGATAAATTTCATTTTACATTTTGATTCTTGATTTTCTTAGTTTTGCTTCTTTTAGATGGGGGAGGGGATGAAATAATCTCATATTTACCTCTCTCGTATTCCGCCTAATGAGTTGCTCTCCTTTGAAACGTTCCTTTTTCCTCCGTATTCTCATCCCTTTTATTCTTTTATGATTTCCTTTCTTTCTCTTCTACCTTCCTCCTATTTCCCCTTTCCCTCCCTCGCCTCCCACAATAGCAAGTTTTGCACTTTATGGGTTTTCTTTCTTACACAGAGAGTAAAGGTTAATGAGTCCCCTTAGACAGGTTTGGGGTATGAATGAAATTGGATAGGAAGAATGAACCTTAAAATAAGGGTTGCGTATATTCCTCTTCATTCACAAGCCTTTTTTTTTCTGTAAGTGGACATCGGCGGACGTATGTCTGGAAATCCGTAATATCAGTGTGTGAATTCCAAATGAGAACCAACTGTGCTCCACTACTTGCTGATGTTTTTCTAATCTTACATGCAGTCGATTTTTCAGTCTTTGCTCTTGAATCATGAAAAGAAACACCGAGTACTTCAATTTAATTCTACATTCAGAAACATCAATTACGTGCTTTCAATTAATAATCCAAGCTTTTGCGGTTTACCGTACAATGTAGCCATGTGAACTAGAGGTGAAAGTGAGCTTTACTTTAAGATAGCATGTGTTATCTTTTGACGACAATGGTATCCTAAATTAATACTCCAATTTATGATAAATGTGACGACTTCAAATTTCTGAGTGGCGCATACCTTCGTCCCTTGTCAATGGCTGTATTCATATAGCAATTGATACACTGTTCAAGACCAAGCTCAAACTACTACCACTTCATTCTGAGAGCAATGGTACATTTCTGAGCGACTAACTCTGCAAAAAAGTTTGGACAGCTCGATGAAAGTAAAAACAAAACACCATAAAATCTCATTGTCCCTACGTTGGAAGATATTTTATATTAGAGTCATCCAAAAACATCGAATTTGATGCATTTTTCTGAACTGCTGAAGTGACAGATATTGCTGCTTACTCTCCCCAGGAACTTGATCATATCTCCATTTGGATACAATATTGCTTCTTTGCAGAGTGTTTTTAAAATTGTTTCTTTTAGCTTTGTATCTTTTAAGGGTTTGTTTGCCCATTAATGATGATTTTAGGTTTTGTGTTTGACTTTCCCTAAATGATTGGTAAGTCATCCTAAAAGAATGACACCGGTTGAAAGCCAGAAGGAAAGAACGGAATTCAAAGGGATTGTTAAAGAGGGAGCTTACAATACTTTTAAGCTTATGATTTATTACATTCAAGTTTCAACATGCAACCTAGATGTAATAACATAAAATATAGGAATTCATTGTTTATTGTCATATTCATGTAAAAAAAACCATAATGATATTACAGCTGCTGCGTCATTTGACGCCCTCTCTGACTGTCCTCTGAATCTTCCAAAGGACAGTAACCTATGGTCGTACAGCGACTGGTGCTTACAAGTCAATCTCTGGAACCACCATGGTCTTCACAACCACGACTGGTTCCATGCCAGGGACGACTGTCGGAGGAAAGGGGGACAACTCGTCCAGATCAGGGATGCTGACATGCAGGACTTTATAAGAGCTAAGCTAGTAGAGCAACATTATGATAAAACTTGGAGGTTCTGGATAGGGGCATCTGACAGGGAGCACGAGGGCAAGTGGCAATGGCTATCAGGTACATTATGTGTACAGTTGTTCTAATCCATGAAAGATTTTTAAAGAAAGATGCTCTCGAAGAATGCCCTTGAATGTTGTGAAAGCACATATCAAATGAGATTTATTCATATATATCTATATACATTATATTAGTAATAATATTTGTAATGTATGCCGATAATACAATTTTTGCCATTGCTGACACAAAATATTCATCGTATAGCCTGTATTTGTTGTATTTCTGTTTTATTCTTGAAGAACCAAGAAAAATGGAGTACTCCAACTGGTCTCCAGGACAGGGTACTGATCAGCATGGTTTCTTGTTTATCCCCGGAGGAGGGACGGAAGATTGTGCTGTACTGGACGTCAAGGACCACGCTCGGTGGCATGACTATCCCTGTTCATCGGGGGCGGGGTTCTGGTACTCGCACATCTGTCAATTCAGTGAGTTTGTACTTGCCTAAAATTTCATCTACTTGTAATGATAATTAATCTGTCTTAGTTACGAACTTAGGAAGATCCAAACCCCAAAAATCCAAATTGATAAAGATGATTTTTAGCTTCATTTATTTTGATAAAGCGGTTTTGAGGATACATGTATCTAAGAACATATTTCAATTTTCGTACGCGTTTCAAGGTACTGCTTCCTTTTGTTCTTGGGTCCATTTTTTTTAAATATTGCCTAGTTTGCGATGTAATCTTATAGTAAGAATGATATGCAAAGTACTAGTAATTTGTATATGTCGAGAAATCTTGGTTTTCAGTAAATGGTACTGTTGTTTGTATATAATCCGGATATCCCCTCCTTTTGTGAACCGACGCTGGAAGTCGGCTCTAAGTTCTTCTTTATTTCTTCAGTAGCATCTTACATCGCTCTATCTCTATTCTGTTTCATGTTCGTTGGCCCTTTCTAAGTTTTTTTTTACAGGAAAACTGCCCATTCCAACTAAGCTCCAACATAAGACTTCTCGTCCGTCACCGATAAAGACGTCAACAAAGTTTGAAACATTTAACGGAAAGACGACCAAAACGTCCTCATCTTCAGTGGAGTCAAATGCACAAACTTTCCCTTCATCATCTCATACATCATCCAAACTAATGCAGGTCACCACAAAACGTCAATCTATAGACGAGGTTACGTCCAAGGATAAAGCAACCTCTTCTTCCCCTTTAATATCAAAGTCAACGTTTCTCATGGAAATACTATCAACAAAAGGCAAATCATCGTATAAAACGACACCAAGACTCGAAGAAATATCAACAATGCCTGATTCAAAAACTACAAAAAGACAGACTGTCCAACGAACACGATCGTCCACCACTGTGCCAACTACAACTCGGGAAAACGTTGGAATAATCATTGGATAATCCTCTATTAATATGGCAGTTGTTAAACGCGCATTTAATTTTGTCATTTTCTTTCTCTACACTTGTTTTATGAAAGAGAATATGGGATGTAGAAAATTAAACGGATTTTGTTAAATACGCACTTGATATTGCCATTTTCTTTCTCTACACTTGTTTTATGAAAGAGAATATGAGATGTAGAAAATTAAATGGATTTTAAAACTATCTCCACTGATAAAACTCCACATGTTATTCAAGTTTAGTACCTAGGTGAGGAAGGAGGTAATCTTCAACAAGACCTCGATGCCAATGCCGTCAAACATTACAAAAATGACAATTCACTGAAAGAACAAATACAGACAAACACACAAAGAGAAAAAACAAAACTAAGCACGCAAACACCAATCCAATGACCCAATAAACATAAACAAACTACAAAATAACTACAACAACAACAAAACCCGTGGAGATGGCCATATTTATAACATACTGGCCTATTTGTCATGCTTCACGAAGTTTTCATTTCATTCGGTTGTGACAATGTTTGTTTATTTCATGTCGTTTTCTGGTAGAAGTGATATGTTTGGTTACATCAAATGGGCGATGAGAGGAACTCAAGAGAGAAAAAGTTGTCAGAATGGGTTTAGTTTCAAACACATTAATACAATATATACTGCTTAATATTTTGTATCATCTATTGAACGCATCATCTATTTTCGAGGATATGAAACCCCAAGTTTGAACGAGGAATTCGACTCTCATATAGCTTTATATTGCCTCTACTTATTATACTTTCATATAGGTACATTTATTTTACACACTTTTTACTAAAAGCATGTAGGAAATGAGTATGACAAATGATTCAAAAATTTTATATAGTATTAGACCATGAGCGGTTATTCTGTAGAAAATATTTGACCAAACATAGTTCAGTATCTTTAATCTGGTGCCAGGGATCTTGTTTCTTTTTGTAATCCATTAATATGGACATTTTCACCAATGTTTTCGATTATGACGCTTTCCATTAGCTAATTGCTATGGCTAAAACCCCCTACTTTTCCTCGATTGAAATGAAATATTTCGCTTCTGAAATAAGACCCCCACGCATAGAAGCATTTGTCTTTTGATTGAAATCCAATTGCGGGAAGTTCAAGCTTATTTGTTTAACACTTATTTCTCAAGTGACAAATTGAAGGTACTTATCCATCTCTCCAGGAAATGAACATGCTTTGGTTTTCATGAAAATATCTTTCGAGATGAATGCACAACCTCGTTATATCTCATGCTACAATAACTTCTTACAGTGTACTTGTATGCTTCAGGTATTTTTATAAATATTTTCATTCAAGAAAACAATATCATTTTATGGAGTATTTCAAATTTTAAACACAAATTATGACAAACATAGTGGACCAGATATTCCACATTATGCAAAAAATATATTCATTTTAAGCCATCGATCTATAAATTATCACTGGCATTATTTAAACTGGTAATAAATCCCCCCAAGAGATGGAGGGATTTATTACCTACAACAGCAACAGCAACTGGTGTTAAAGTTACTATCACCAGTTTAACGCCAGTGAATTATGCATTACATGTATAAATGGTAAGCGGGTATTTGAATACTAGTATTATGAAACCAATATACAACCATAGAAAACGTGTAAAAAGATAAAGCCCGAGTATCCAGTGGCAAAGAATCATGTAAGCAAATTCACAACCAGCGTAAGATTGTGAAAGGGGATAGCCCTATCGATATTTATTTGTCAGTATAAAAGCTGTTATCTGAAAAGAAGACCGAAAAGGGTCACCACGTCAAAATTTTGACACCAAGAGGAAGGTCTTTCCATAAGGAAACACACGTTACAAATGAAAGCCCTTCAAATTTGTCTGTGAAGTAACTAACAGAGAAACCAAATTTTATGTCCCAAACCTCCTATAACGGGGACACAACAATCTAATCGAAATTTTGAGTAATCAAAGATCATGACTTCAGGATCAAAATCATTAAAACGAAATCAGTAATACATATCGTAAGCCAGGAAAACAAAATTACAACCATAGTAAGCCAGTTAAGTCAACAACAAGACCCCACAAAACAAGGAAACATCAATCAAGAGAACACTTAGACCTCAGAGACGTACCGGTTTCTTTGTCAAATGACCAGTAAGCTTTTTTCCCATAATCAGCCTTTTGACATTGATATCAATAAAGAATGACAGGATGACCTTTTTTCTCGACATTACTTTTTTTTTTAATTCGTTCATCAGTTGGACAATTGATGAATTAATTTTCCTTCGTCTTTCGTTTCTTATTACTTGTAGTTTCTTATAATCTGGCTACACCTTTGAATTTCGGGAAATCATTTAATACATTCTTCGGGTCTTCATCTTTGTCATTTGATGTAACATTAGTGTGAGATATAAACATTAATAGCAGTTCTCTGTAAGCATGCGCACTTTTATAATAGAGGGCTTGGCACGCATGATCTCAGATTTCAATGAAACTTGGCAATAGGTAGGCAAATTTTCGAGAAAATCGGTGATCATGCGTGCCCAGATTTTTAAGCACTTACAGATAATCGCTATTTATTATTATAGAGATAAGCAAAAATACAGTTGTTCAAGAGAAACAGCGTCACACCAAGGCGATCAATCAACGTTTCAAAACAACTAGATTTTCTAAAAATGACTTCGCCGGAAGTCCTTCTTATGGTCGACCGCACCTCATTGCATGGTGGATACCCGCTTACGTTGACAATACCGTATAATTCCTCCTCCTCAATAGAGACTGATACATAAATCTATGTGATTGTATCAAGGTGGTATAGTATTTATCAAGGCGCACCCGCACCTTCAGTACTATAAAGCGTTGATAACCATTGCAGAAGTGTACAATTCACATAATTCTCATATCTTGTGAGGGAAATATGAGTTTGATTTGATTTTCAAAGAGGTATTAATGACTACAAAAGCTTGTATTATGCAAAACACCTGTTAACATTGCTTACCAATAAAACCTTCTGTTTGTTGTTTCATGTGATAATATTCAAATTTAGCAAGGATCAAAGCACACTCCTGGGTAACCTATAAACCCTACCCCACAAATGCATATTAATAACCTGGATATGCATTTAATGATATTTGACGAGTTTTGGTAAGCTGTTACCGCTGGGTTTTATGATCAATGTTTTAATATATAGCCTTATGATAAAATAGAAATAGCATTTTAGAGACGTGTAATGATTTTCTATCTTTCGATTGCTACATTTCGGATTGAAGAAATTGCTGTACTGCTTAGCGGTTCTATTCTTTATGTTTCTGATATTTACTGGATGTTAAATCCGCTGAGACGATACGGGTTATGTGAGTACATGCAACATTTTTGTCTTTTCCTTCCTTTACTTATCAATTCATGTCTCTGGTTTTATTTTTCTTATTTTAGTTTCGTTTTCCACGCGGCCAAAGAGTTTGTCTCAAGAGACAAATCGTTGGTTAATACCTGTATGACATGGAAAATTTTGAAACAACAGGTCCAAGGTTTTGTCAAAGGCATTTATTGCTATGACAGTCTTAACCCTTTCTCTATTTTAACGTTGGTCGTGCAAGGCATTTCGACAGAAATCCACCGCGATATGGATGGTCTTTGTACTACTTATTAACAAAAGTCATATCTCCAATTTAAATTGATGATATATACAAGTAAGGGAAAGTTAAACACAAAAACCAAATCATAATTCAAAAATCACAATTAATGGGCGTACAAAACCGATAAAAATATAAAATTAATCAAAACGAACAAAGCATTCTACAAAGGATCCAAAGTGAATCCCCAATGGAGATGGAATCAGCTAGGTGTAAGAGGACTGTAAGAATCCCCTGCTTGCTTGCAACACCCGCTTTTTTGTTGTGCTGACAAGCCCAAAGTCGGCAAATGTGTCAAATTCGGTGTTTATGGATGGCTCATATCTCAAATTTACTTCAAAGTTTTGGTCAGAGATATTTTGATTGTATCGTCCAATAAATTTCCGCGATGACGGAGTCAATCACTCTCAAATATACCTTCACATTACATAGTTTTGCATTGCTCTCAGAATGAAGTCGTTGTAGTTTTGCAATATGAAAACACAATGGGCTGGGAAGAAATAATGTTACCAATCTGGAATGGGAAATCATGGGATATTTTCATATGAATACGAGAAACAATTTTCGAGTAAGAGATATCACCAATTCAATTACTAGTATAATGTATAAATGATACTTCATTTTGAATTGATGATATGATATATTCGAATTTAATGAAGATAAACGTTTCGATAATCGACTCCCGCTGAAAAAAAATGTAATACATGCATCACGAGTGGTTATTCCAAAGTTGGAAGTGCTTACAGCATGCGAATATCCTGCTTCCAACTCGAACAACGCACAATTTCAACTACGGGTTTTTGTTTTGGAGCATATTGCATACCATATCATTTATAGTACATACAGAATATTCACTGCATTTGGTCTGCATTCAGGTTGCATATGTGCAATGGATACCTCCAAGTTTGTTGCGCATGTTGTTTGCACGTACAGCTGCTCACGTATGACTTTAGTGATCGAATGAAGATTCGGCTCGTGATCAGCAAACACAGGAACGATATCAGTACGTTAATATGCACGCTGTCTGTTGATTGGTCGCAGGTACAAAAACCAAGTTCGCAACGAATTATGCACAAAACAACTATGATTCAACGTGCGTTGACGTACTTGATCCTTCCAAACTCTTGTTCATCCATTTGATGCTTGAGATACATGTAAAATACTCAATGACAATTACCTCCTCGATCTCCAAAACGTACCAACTAAATACAAATGCTGGTTGTGGCCAGGGATTTACGTATTCTCACTGTTCGCACACTCACACGATAACTACCGTATATATGTTGTAAGTGCGCGTATCGCACTTTAGATGTTCTGTTCGTCGTGACTGGGTATTTCTTTGATAAATGTGCCATTTTCGCAAGAAGGTTTGAAGTTATGCAGTCTGACCCTGCTAATTGCTTCTTATAATCTGAGTGTATACCTTCATTTCTAACCTTTGATTAAAAGACTTCATGTTTTTAACTCTGTTTGTATTCATTATGTTCGAGTGTTGTACTTTTCATTGGATATTTCATTCCACTCCACAGTTTTGAGACAATGAAAACATAAAACATAACAAACAATATCTATATATCATGGTATAACGTTCAAAGTTTCTTTTAAATTTGTCTATCCATGTCGAATACAAGGAATCGTGTCCATTTCACCTTATCTTATGTCTGTATCCATGTCATTTGTCATTATTTATGCCAGCATGGCGGATATGATAGTTATTACATGATGGAAATTATTAGCGAACCATATCAGAAATCAAACATTATTTCTGGTAAGAACAAGTCTATTCGGCACCAGAAATCATTTTCCTGTATCGGGCGATCAAACACAGAACATTTTTCTCAATTTTATGGTAATCAAGAACATATTATAGTTTTAATTACTGAAATAATTAGAAATCTTAACTTTCATCTATAAGATTACCTTCCTTTTCTGGATCTTTGGCATATTCGGCGTAATAAACACGCAGTCAAGTGCGAAAAAAGTGAAAATGAGTTCAAGAGGACAGAATAATCCCAGGAATGTCTGATGAAATGAACTTCTAGACGATTAACTTATCAATATATGGAAATTGTGTTGTACTTGTCGGAAAATTTTTTTTCTGTCATATTGTCGAGATTGCAGAAAAACAAGCTCGTCAAATATAATAAATTCCTGCACTATTAAGAAGGGGTTGCAGAGCATCTGAAATGAGCAGAGAAATGTGAAGAAGGTTATATTACAGTGTGATATGAATTCTGGTCATGAGTCGGCCAGTGATTTACGCTAACAAAGTAAAATACTAAAACACATTTACGTCTGTCCGACGAACAGATGCAAATTCAGAAAATTGCTACTCGTGCTAAATTCGCTGAATTTTCATGTTTTGAGGAAACTCTAGCTTTTCAGATAAGCTTCTCAGTCAGGGATATGTTTGTGACCGACTAACATCGTCACTGAGGAAGTTCTACGGTCGATATGGGGAACTCGTCATACACTATGATGTCCCGCTATCCAGAATGGTGGATGATATTCTGTCATAGACCATTTGAACCATCCAACCAAAGATTGTACTCTATATCTTCCAAAATGGAAGTAACCGGATGTGACAGTTCTACCGAATTGAAGCGACGGGTGTTGCATGCAAGCAGGAGATGCTTACTCTTCCTGGGCACCTGGTCTCACTCTCATATCGGGAGTTCGCTTCTTTTCATATGGTGGAGGTTTTTGTTTTTGTTTGCTTTGGTTCCTGTTTTATCCTGATTTTGTATGCCTTCGGTTTCCGATTTTCTGAATTATCGATTTTGTACTGTAGACAGGGATATGGTCATTATCCATATTTGTCATTATATCCCCGGAAGGTTTAAATCCATCCAAACATTTTCTAGACCCATACGTATACGAATAGACTCGATGCAAACTACCATATCATATTGATACATATACCCGACAAAAAAGAAACGCACGTCATTTTATACAGTGATTTTTTTTATCAATTCATCATAAATATTTAGCTAGACATTGATTATAGTTTTCTTTTTTCAAGCACTCAAATCATCGAGGATAAAGCACATTTCGATCATATAATCGCAACATATCACAATGATAATGCTGAATTAAGCGTGTTGTTTCTAGCTCCTGTTGCACGACAACAGGTTTGGTATCCTTCTTAAATTTTGTTGTTTGACTACCTTCAGAAAATTTTCAGTAGAAATTTAGATGAATATTGGTTTCTCTGTTCAAATCTGTTCAAAATATGCCAATGAATATGAAAATTAAGTCTAAGTGGAAATTTCCGTATATTGGGATATGTTTTGTAACAAAAGATATCATTATTTTGCAATTTAATTTTTAGTTATGGTCACAAAAAACCACCACTCATTTTGTCTTCAAACACAGAACATTTTTCTCAATGCTCATTTATCTGTCGCAGATTTATGATTTATTTAGCATTGCATCGAAATAATCAAATAAAATACCAGAATAGTTTAAAACTCACCTATAAAAAAACACGTAAAAGATTACTTGTCAAGATCGAGGTAATGTTTCTGAAAAATATGCTTGTAATAAAAGGTCAGATACTAGCTGTGGTAGGGTAATTTTGTGATGTGCGACACATTTAAGGACGAAAAATATCAAACCACAGACTTAATTTTCAAAAGAGTTGATGTTTGGGATGTCTTTATCAAATTAAGATTTTCTATTTGATGACGTCATCTGAAGCAATTAAATGAATTTGTATTCAGGGAAAATTGTTAATCATCATTGAAAAAACAAATTGTAATGCCTGAAAGATCATGTGTTTAACAGATTTAATCATTTCTAAAAAGTGAACGGAACTTGTGTCATTGCGTTTTGATCCAAGTGTTTTCATCATGGCACTGTGTCATGAAGATCATGAAGACAGATTCGTTTGGCGTTTGACAAAATAAGTCACTGGTATAATTAAATTTATGATGGAAAGGAATAGACATCTTATAGAATGAATGTCGGCACCGTGGTCTGGCGGATAGAAAGTCAGACCAGTGACTGAAAGGTTGCTGGTTTGAACCTCACTAGGAGCACGGGTTGGTCGACATATACTCATCTATGTACTGTGTTTATTTATATAATAAGTGTCTTATTTTGTGTGTTTATGCAGAAATAAATTACAATGGCTGATGCATTTATTTTGATAAAATGCGCGTTAGCGCATTTTATCAAATAAATGCATCAGCCATTGTAATTTATTTCTGCATAAACACACAAAATTAGACACTTATTCTATATATATGCGCTTTCAAAGCCAAAAATAGAACAACAAAAGCTCCCAATTCTATTTTTAAAGCGAATCCGTCCACCAATGTGGATGGGGAGTTAATTTTAGAAAGGAACAGCGGGAGTGTCGCCATGGCAACGTCACGCTTATTCAGTATGACTGAAATGTCATAAATCAATGCATTGTGATATATGAAGTATTACAAATTAGAAATTTAACAATGGAATAATGACCAAATATGACCAAACAAGTTATTTGTTACTCTCTAGATGTTGACTGTTTGGAGCTAATTTTGTTTGCGGAATGTATTCCCATTTCTGTTATCCGTTTGAGTCAGTTGCAGCGCGGTGAAATCATGAAATGTTGACAGCGTTAGTTTATGGATTTTTCTTATACTGTGTACTGTTTATGTGTGGTCTATTTTGAAATTATCACAAACAACGCTGAATGTGACAAGAAATCTTCATTCGAAATATTCCGTTGAGTGTATAGGATGTGACATCAATCGACAGAGAGCTATTGTAGCTGCGCCTGCCTCTGTCGCTTGTTGTTGATGTCGTATTCTGTAATCGTCAAGACACAGTTGCTGAAAGAGGTAAGGACTTGGTGGGGATGATTTTAGTATTGAATTCGTCTGTTTATATAATGTTATTCCTACTTTCTACATTGCATAGGAAAGGATTTTAAACTTGTTGATATTCAATTCAAATTCATCCGCTATGTCGGGCGTTATGACGTCACACTGTCATTTATACGGAAATCAATAACAATCGTCCTGAAAGCTTTATCTCAGGCAATTACAGTGGCTGTGCATATATATACCAAGAAATGTCCTTGTCTGCGTATTTTTACGTGATGCTCGAGCAAAAGGAGGGAAATCCAAATAGTGAAAAGAGTGAAATTCTAAACATGACCTCAAGTGTATGCGAAAGAGCTAAGGACAGTTCTATGTCAGTTAGGGATATACTACTTTTTTTTAAAATTTAGTACTAGTATCACACAATTCACAAATAGTCAGCGCAGAAGAATAACAGTCCGCCAGCAGAAATTTTATTAGTGGTTGAAATTATCATATTGAAATATATGTAATGTCGTTATAATTTGGTGCATCTTATGCGTATTTGAACAAATGATGTATCATCAGTAATGGTGGATGACGAAAGAGAGGAAATCCAAATAGTGAATATAGCAAGAGTGAAATTCTAAATATTACTGAGAATATATGCCATAGAACGCTATAATATTAAGTCGGTATCGTTTGATTCCTGCACAAATGTCAATTCTTGCCTACAATTTTGTAATGGAATACTAGTAAACTCAGAAATCCTTGACTATCAATTTTTGTGCAATATTAGAATACTTTAGAGTTAGCAATCGTATCTTAAAACAATTTTTCAAAAAAAAGAGGTTTAATTGACCAAAAAAAAAAAATTAAATGAGTTTTGGTTCTACTCAGCGTAAACATTTTTTGTTGATCTCCAATAGGGACAGCGAAAAACGGACACAAGACAAACAATTGTAGTAAACAACATGGACGAAATCAAATTATTATCATCTCCAAATGATGAAATGTGGGGATCCAAATGAGAATTAATTTCGTGTCAAGGTTTCAGCTTTAAATCAGGAGAAATCGTCTCAAGTCGTAGCTTATTTTCTCAGATATATATGTGATGTTGAACTTCCAATAATTTGTAAGGGATTTAATCCCTCTTGGGATAAAATCTGTCAAATGATTTAGCTATTGCTCGGTCTCAGTATGGCCAAGATAGCTTAGTTATAGTAACAATTCAATTGTGACCAAATATCTTAATTTTCATCTCTAACATCCATCATTATATTGACAAATGTAAAGCTATATTTGTGTATTTTTCATTTGATAATAGTTTTCAAAGCCAAATTGCTAATGAATGAAAAAGGAGTGTTTATGGTTGAAAAAGCAAACTGAATGTGTATCACATGAAACAAAAGATTGAATGAAATCTTGTCTGAGGTCGTAACGAATCGGAATGTGAAAATTATGATTTCAGAATTCCTTGATTATGATGACAGAAAATCCGAAGGTTCAATAGACATGATAAAATAATCAATGCTTGAAAATCATGTGTTGTGGAATGATAAACATCGAAACATCATTTAATTAGTCTCAAAGTCGAGAAGGTAAGGAAAAAATCATTAGAATTTTCATTGGACAGTCGCGTTCGACCAGGTGCCCGGCCTGTTTGCATGCAGCTCCCGTCGCAATAGTTCCATGAAAACTTGACAAATTCGGCTATTGTCTCGATATACGTATTGATGTACATGTAAGTTAAAGTCGGACTCCTCGGGTGATAACATACATGAGCTCGCGGCGGCAGAGCACGGATTGTATTACGCAGGCCCTCTTTTTATATCCATTTACATATTCATCTGTGTTGCTTGGGCCCCTGCGTTTTGCGGTCTTGTTTGTGTGTGGTCATCTGACAGTGAGGAGGTTGTTTTACACCACAATTGTGCGTTCTTCGAGACCTCTGGGTAATCGGAAATATGGGAGGGTTGTGCGCACGTAATCCAGGATAACCATACCTTCTGCTATTTCCGTGGCAGATGGCCGTCCTAAGTCGGCACCGGTTGCCCATTGGTCTCGTTGGTTTATGTGTAGTCCTTTGTGTTTGATGTTTCTGTGTGGTGCGTTGACGTTCCTTGTCCCTTGTGCGTCACTTTTTGTGCTTGTCTGCTTTGTGTTTTTGCATTGGGTGTTTTGGGGGTTTGCTGTGGGTGCTGCAACTTGGTGTTGTTGGAGATCCCCTCCTTTGTTTTAAAGATATCTCGTTTGATGATGTAGACAACCATTCAATCTCAATCTAGAATGTCACTGATCATTCCGGAAAGAGGGATTGCATATGCTTTTATGAAATCCCCGTGGCTTAAAACGAAATAATCCTTTTCATTGATTTTTAAAACGAGCTCTTTTAATAACTCATAGTGTTATAATACTCTGATAACTCGAAGATGAAAACTAAAAGCACTTATATATATACTGTATTTGCGGAAACCTGTGATCTTCCGGTATGAGGAAAATACCTCCCATAAGACAAAAGCCCACAGCAAAACACAGGTATATGTGTCCATATTCATGTTGGAACAGATCACAAAGAGATAAATAGTCACAATGGACAGGTCAATAAGCAAGATGCGAAAGATTTAGCCATAGAAACAAATATAAAAAGAAAAAGAGATATGCATGTACACAAACCCGTCGAAAGGACTCAAGAACAGATTTGTGGTTGTCAAGTATCTCAGATACAGATAAATTTGTGTGTATAACTGATTTCCATGTGCTAAATGTAACCCTAGTTCCTCTCTCAGGGATTTGAAATAGTATGACTTGCAAACGAAAGTAAAATTGTTTGTCGCTTTGTCAGAAGGAACAATGATATATTTTTCATGGAGATCAGAAAGTTTTTTGGCAACAACAGGGTCATGAATCTGTTGTTATTAATAAGTGAGTCCCGAATACACCCTATTCTTCTTTTAAGTTTTCATCAATTTCATCAATGCAATATCAGGTAAAATATCGGTGTTTTAAATGTATCTCTTAAGAGTTAATGCACGAGAACAAAAGATTATATTTTTCATCATGTTCAAATGATATTTCCTTTTTTCGTTTCAAATATCAGTGTGTCATATAGATATATTAATTGCTCAACGTATTTGTAACACCTGGAATTCCTTTAGTACACAGAGTTTAATTGGACCATACTGATCACGATGACTTAAAGAAATTGGTGGAACAAAGATATTTTATTAATTTTACGTAGATACGGCGGAAAATGTCATATGTAAAATGGCTTCATCCTACACCCACACCCAGCATTATTTTTTTAAGGTGCGGCCTCTTTATTTCAGGACATCATCTTCTATCATTTCATGTGTTTTATTGGTGAACGCTAATTGATATTAATTTTCTGTTGTCTCTTCGGCAGAAATAACCACCTTTTCATCATAGTTTTCAAGGTATTTTCATACATTTAGATTTAAAAATGTCTAATTATCTTTGAACTGTATTTAGTCACACGATTCTTACATCATATTGGATTTTTTTTTATGCAGATAAATATAGAATTTATGTGAATTTTACTCAGACTTAATTATCAAAAGCGTGTGCTAATGTTCAATTTATCTCATCCATTAAGCTACAGGTTCTAAGTTTATACATTTGATTTCATGGTTTGTATGTAAGATGAGCACTTACACTTACATGTAGAGGAAGCACACCATTTATCCTTGTCCTTCATTATCTGTTGGAATAATAAACATTTGATTACCTCAGCATAGTATACCCCTGTTAACTAGATCGAGGTAGAGACCATTGATGGTTGAAAGAATTTACTCCACTTTATATTTTGAACTCATGTCATCTTTTTACGACAATGACCACCTAAATGCTTAAATATATGTTAAACGACTTCAACTTCATATTACAAATTTCCTTTTTCCCAGAAGTAACATACCTACGTCCCCCGCGTATGGTGTATCAAAATAGCAATTGATACGCTATTCAAGAGCAAGCTAAAGCTAAAACGACTTCGTTCTGAGGGTAAGGCGACTAAGCGAGAAACCACTCGTCATAGGTCATATCTGTGAACGACCGATATCGATTGTCGACTACAATTTTTTTATGATACAATGAGGATATAAAACGTTGTCGTTGTCCAGAATGTTGAAATATATTGTAAGCTAAAACCTTCAAATAAACACCGAATTAACACATTAACCGGTTTTGACTTTTCCAGAACTACTAGAGTGACGGGTGTTGTTAACAAGCAGGGTATACTTACTCTCCCTGGCATCTGATCTCATCCCATTGGTGATTCACTTTTGCCTCTTTGAGGAACAATTCATTTTTATATGACTATTGACTTATTTTTTTTTTTTAAAGATTCTGATTTTGGGTTCTGTATCTGACTTTGGTGTAATGGAATTATTACAATAAGATAAATGTTTCAATTTTGACAAGGAGCTGCTAAGATAAGGGCTTGATTTAGCCCTGAGATCACTCGATTATTTCTGATACGCTGTCTTTCCAATTTAGGAAAAAAGTTGATCAGGATAAAAATATGAAGAATTGGAAGCGAGAGGGCGATGTTGTATAGAGACTTTTCATATTTCCATTGATTTCTATGTAAAAAATATTATTTTGACCCAAACATCGGATAATGACAAATATGGATAATGAACATATCCCTATGTACAGTACAAAAATCGATAATTCAGAAAATCATAAACTGTAAGCGTACAAATGTTTAACGTCTTCAAATTCATTAGCATTATTTTAGAGCAGATAAATTTACAGCATGGACCTGACATGCACGTTTCGGGAAATAAACCCTCGTCAGTGATCCTCAATCTAAACAATGAAATACGACCAAAATCTGTGAAAATTATGTCCTAAATATACCGAAGACGTAGCAAAATGGGTGGGATATGATGCTACAGGACCCAGGTTTTAGAATTTTAATAGAATTTTGTAAACAGAAATGTTCAAATGCGTTTGAAGAAATGTCCAACCGAAATTGATCGAACTTGGCTACATGTGCCCTCGGGGACTCTTGCTCCACCAGCAGTGACACTCGCCAAGTGGTACAAATGTTTAACGTCTTCAAATTCAATAGCATCATTTTAGAGCAGATAAAATTGAATAAAACAGAAACCAAAGCAAACAAACAAATACATCCACCACATGAAAAGAAGGAACTCCAAATATGGGAGTGAGACTAGGTGCCCGGGAAGAGTCAGCATCTCCTGCTTGCATGCAGCACTCGTCGCTTCAATGAGGTAGAATTTTCACATCCGGTTACCTCCACCTCGGGAGACACAAGTACATGCAGTGGTTTGATGGTTCAAATGGTCTAAGACAGAGCATAATCTACCATTCTGGACAGTGGGACATCATAGTGTATAAAGAGTTCCCCGTATCGATCGTAGAACATCCTCAGTGACGATGTTAGTCGGTCCCATCTGACAGCAGATTCATATGTGGAGCAAGTTACTTGTCATTTCTACCGAAACATTTTCTCAAAATTTGCAGTTTCAAATTTCGACTTTTAAGGGCAGATTTTACGCCTTATCCTTACAGCTCCTTTTCATTCACTGGTTTAACATTCACTTTGTTTCGAAAAAATGCATTTTCTCATTTTTAACCTTGAATCATTCTACCCTTGGCTTGCTCTTTTGCATACATTTTATGTTATATTTAGAAGTATTCTTCAAATATTCACTACTTGATTTCCTCTCTTTCGGCCTCGAGCATCAGTGATAAACATTGTTTGCTGAAATGCGCTTATGGTGCACTAAATTATTACGGTAGAACATTTGTTTCAGTATAATAATTTCAACCATTATATGGTATCTCTGCTGGTGGACTGTCAGTCCCTGATGATTTCATTCGCGTAGTTTTACTGTGCCTCTTAACTCTCAACTGACTTGAAATATATTTGTAAATTTTCTAATACTAAATTTGATAGATCATTCTGAAACTAAGGAGTATCTCCCTCATAACAAAGCTCTGTCCTTAGCTGGTTCTACGCTACTGAGGAATATATCTGATGTATCATACCCTCATTGGGTTTCTTTTAGAAAAAAAACTTGAAAATATTCAAATTGCAAAGTCTTAAAAGAGTTAAACCGTAAAAATCTACACATGCTTTATCTTCGAGTGGGTCAAACATAACACCAATTCTTTTCGTATCACGCTGATGCATCCGGTTTGTAACTATACGTACGAGGACGTTTTTCGCAGGACATAATGCCCTTTTTTTCACAGATTTGGACGAAATATGCTACCTTAAAGGACCAAAGGTAATGCCATGTCAACTTCATCTCTAAAATAAGGTTTGCGATTGTGAAGAGGAATCAACATTGTCAAAACTTAACATTAGAAGACAATGTGTGAAGAACTATACATGTAATAATAGCTCACGAGAGCTTCACCGAGTGTAGCCAAAATGAATATAATTTCGCCCATAATATATAATATAATTTCATTTCTAAATTAGACAATTAGGATATTCTTTACTCTTAAAATTCAGCAAAGTCAACATTTATCAGAATATACATACAACAGTTTGAACTGAAAATATAGTATACTTCTCAGTATTGTCTTGCAGGTACATCTTTGATTATATAGTGATCGCGACCTTGGTGTTACCAAATTGGAATCTTTGTGGCAATTTTATATTTAGTTTCTCTTTGATTATGAAAATGTTTTCATAATGAATATGCTTAGATGACTCAATGTTTTTACACAAACAAAGGCCTCTTTTAGCTACTTTGGCACACATAATACGTGAACGAGTTCTGGTGCTGTGATAAAAGATCTAACAATTAAAACCCTGCTGCTGTACTCTTCTACATATTGATAACTTAGTGGGTGTTTTGTTTGACTAATTTTAAGATGTTAATATTAAGAAACCCAGGATGTTACAAAGTACAATAACTCTGGGAATCGTAGCAATAAAATGTTGCATCAAAGGTCCTTAATTTGTCCAGGTAGGCATATTTTTATTCTTTTCCAATTAATGTTTATTGCATGTAATTATTTACACTTGATAGTCACTTGTATTTTCGAATACCTTCGATATACAAAGATATAAGGAATTCGCATATACTTGTTTACATATTATATCGCAAGGGTTTCTGTGTTGTACGAGTTATGCAATTAAAGAGAACAATCTCAACATTTCTCCGTTTTAGCTTGAAATGTATTAGGATGAGTTAATCATTCGAAAACACTTGAAAACAAAATCATACAGCTTTTCTTAATAAATGTAGTTCTCGGGCTAATCTTGCAAACTATTTTTAGAATTAATCAGCTTTTCATTTTCCTTTTGTGCTAATGATGTACTAGTCAGAAGATGAATGGAAGAAATCAAATCAAGAAGTTCTAATTTCTTATTGATCATCATAAGTTGATTTTAATAATCATACATAGGTGATTTCTACTCAGAAAATCACTCATACAATGATAGGATTCTTGACAAATTGCAACGAAAGACACGTACGACTTCTACTGAACCAATTTTCGAAGTTCTATCATACTTGAGAATTCTGCATTTTTACCTTTTTTTCTAAAGCAATTCTGTCCGCATAATTTGTTATGAGGATTTCATTGCAGAGGTAGACCTATGCGTGCTGCTCGTGTTGCGCAATAATTTGCATATGCAAAAACGATTAACATTCTCCTCTAATCGTGAATGAAACAAACATATTATACCCTTGCCGATACTTTGTAAATTTGGAACAGTTTTCATAACTTTGCCAACCTTGGATCGATTTAAAACATCAACAGACTCAGTGGGAAGACAACTTTAAGTATTTGCAAAATTTTAAATGATGTTTACAGCCATGGATCAAGTTATTGTTATATTTTTTCAGAATGTAGGTTTCAGAAGAATCAATCTTAAAAATATTCAATAACATTTAAGCATTATAATGTTTCAATTCTTACTAAATTTAAGACAGACAATGTGACTATGTCAATAACTCCAATGTTCATATATTGACTTCTTCTGTGGTACATTGTATTCTTATATTGAATAGATATCTAAGTAGTTTCTTATTCAGTTTTCTTCCAATATTACATTGGCGTTAAAGCCATTCCGGTTCAGCTGATCTGTTGAATATTTAATGGAAAACACACAAAGATTAATATTTTATCGTATCTAACGAGATTCGAGAAGGCAGATTATACGAGATTTATCCAAATACAGTATGTCCAATACATAATATCTTTATAACTTGCTTTCATTTGAAACAATACAGTTTCATGTGATATTTTGTACGAAACGAAAACCAATAAGAGTAACTATATTTTGTACGAAATGAAAACCAATAAGAGTAACTATCTCAGGAGTGGTGCCATTCTTAATGTTTTCTATAAACGTTTAGCAGATATTTACACCATTTACGATGAATACCATTTCAAGACCGTTCAATGTTGTCATTACTGTCCTTCCCAAATTTAAGGTTGTGTTTGGCTTTCATTCACTCATAGATAAGAGACTTTTCAATTATTCATATTCTAGCATACATACAGAATCAAATGTGCAATTTAATTCAGTGAAGCAAAAATATCATCATACATCTTACTTTGCCCTTTTGATTATTAATGTCTTCAAATTCAATATCATCATTTAAGACCTGATAAATTTACAACATGGACTAGACATGCACTTTTCGGGTACTAAACCCTCGTCAGTGATCCTCAGTCTAAACAATGTAAAATGGCCAAAAAGTATGAAAATTATTATGTCCAAAAAATGTACCAAAAGACGTTGCAGAATGGGTGGGATATGATGTTACAGGACCCATGTTTTAGAAATTTCAAGAAATTTTGTAACAGAAAATTTCAAATTTCAATCTTCCATTTGGACCATTATCTAAGGTATTCATCAATGTATTTCAATTAATGTAGTCGTTGACAAGTAGAATCTTTCTTTTTCTTGAACATAAACACTTACTTTTCCTCGTTTAAACAAAGATTTCGGTAAAATCGATTGATCATTTTCGTAGAATATCAATTTACAAAAAAAAAACATTTTGCTAATGAAATTGTACGGATAATTTCTTGCATGATTCTTCGAACTTTTATGAAAATCCTACCACAAACAGACTAAAGACGGAATCGGATATTGTTACCAGTCTTTTAATGAATCCATACTGAATTTAAATCTGTACTCAAAATTTCTTGCGGCTGAAATTTGAAATTCAAACAATATTATGAAAACGATCTCAAACATTGCTGCCATTAAATTACTGTAAAGCATACGTTGGCGTGGCTAACCAAACAGGAGATGCTTACTCCTCCCGAGCATCTGGTCCCACCTCTAGCTTGCAAGGGTTCCGTCCATGCTCAGTTTGGTGCTCTATTGTGAGTGCCTTTGAGATTGTCGTCAGGATCTTCTTTATCTCATTAAGGTCACTTTGGAAATATGACACAAAATTTTCGTTGTGTGGAACTTCTTTGTTTCGACCACGGTCATTGCTAGAAACACATGTTTTAAGAAATTTTGCACCTCTGAATAAACATTAAAGAAGTTATTCAGTCTCAAAGTCGAGAAGGCAAGGCAAAATCATTAGAATTTCCATAGGAACGGTTGCGAACCTCGGAATGAATAACATTTCGAAGTGAGACCAGAGTCGGCGTCTCCTGATTGCATGCAACACCCGTCGCAACAGCTCAATGAAAACTTTTCAAATTCGGTTGTCTCGATTGACATATTGGTGTACAAATCAGGTAAGTAATTCTTGTGTGGTGATGATGACAGCCATTCAAGCACAAACTAGAATGTCACTGATCATTCTGGAAAGGGGGATCTGATATGCTTTTATTATATAGTGGAATACATGTATATCTTCATGTATCTATTGAGAGTTGGACATTTCGGTTTTTCTTTCGAAGAATCGTGCAGCATTTTGTGATCTCATATGATATAAGCAAGTCGACCTTACGGACATATCATTTTGATATGTCCAAAGTAGTGTACCAAAAATCCGAATATAAAAGGAATTACTATTTCTATGGTGATGTGCAGTTGTCTTTGCCTTTTCTCTTGATAAATAATACGAAAGTGTTCCAACACTTTACTTTCCCGAAGAAAATTTCAAACCAATATTTAGTATGCACAAGGACGTGTTTGGGATTTTGATGCTTCCAGCCAAAGTGATTTTAGACATAGCCTAAATTCGTTTATAAGCGTCCTCCGGTTATTTTTTTGGCCGGATTGTGAAGCAAAATCCGGTCTATGAAATGGCGAAGTCTGTCTGTCTGTCTGTCCGTCATTTCGTCCGTCAGTGCGTCAACGTTTTGGTTAAAGTGTTGCGTTTAAGTCCTTTGAGAGAAAACTGTGAAGAGCAGCAACTTGAAACTTGACATGGTGATAGACCATGATAATACGAATCAGACTCAGCAACAAAATTTGACCTAGTGACATTGACTTTGGAGTTTGATCTACTTCTGAAAACCTTTAACCTTGGCCATAGCTTTTGAATGGTAAGTGATAGGGCTTTTATATTTCACTTATGTATTTCTTGTGACAATACCTTTCCATGGATACCAAAAAAAAAAAAATTACCTTGTGACCTTGACCTTGGAGTTTGACCTACTTTTGAACAATTTTAACCTTGGCCATAACTTTTGAATGGTAAATGATAGGGCTTTTATATTTCTCTTATGTATTCCTTGTCACAAGACCTCACCATAGATACCAAAAGTTTTGACCTTGACCTTGGAGATTGACATACTTTTAAAAATGATAAATCTGGGCTATATATCATGAACTATAGAGGCTATGGCTTTGAAATTTCACATGCAGAATCTTTATGGCCAGATCTTTCATTTGATATCATGAGTTTTGACCTAAAAACCTTTGCATTGACCTTTGACCTACTTTTGAATTATTAGAGATAGGTTTTGCTATTTCACATATAGATTCCTCATGACCAGAACTGTAATTTGATATCATGACTTTTGACCTAGTGACCTTGACATTGACCTTTGACCTACTTTTAAACTTTAAGAGGTAGGGTTTTGATATTTCACGTATAGATTCCTTATGACAAGATCTTTCATTTGACATCATGACTTTTGACCTAGTGACCTTTAAATGACGTTAACATTAACCTTTGACCTACTTTTGAACTATAAGGTGTAGGGTTTTGATATTCCACATTTAGATTCCTTATGACCATAGCTTTTTGTTTTTCATTGCGCACTAGTATTAATGACCTTTGACCTTTCTGTTTCGCAAAAATGTATACGTCTTCTAATACGGCCTTACCGCCTTTAGTGGTTTATGGTTTATTTTTTGAAATTAAATTTGTGTATTTACTTTGCAGAGAGTGTACGGCGCAAAATTTCCTGTAGATATTTAGTAGCATATCCAAATAAAATCTATGTTCAAAATAGCATTGGAGGGATGGTGCGAAGATGTTAACCTCCTTAAAGGTTAGGTCTGCGACTACATGGAGAAATCTCTATTTTCATATCACGTAATATTTGAAACCGACATGGACGATAAATGGTTTAAGTTGTTATGGTTCCATTATTTCAGAAAAAAATTATTCTCCTTAAAATTTTCATTGTTGAATGGGAATTTGGGGAAAAATGGATATTTTCAATGAAAAATCGCATAAAATAGGAAAAAAATTGTCATTTTCGTATGGGTTCTGCTTCTAAAGATTCAAACATCATAATATATACTATTCATTATACTCTTTAAAAGTGGGATAATTAGAAATTTGAACTTCGAGTTAAATTCTATTGTTTGGGGTCAAATTGTTGATTTTTTGCATAAATTATTGTGCTATTTATAGAAACAGTCATTTTGCTGAAAAAAAACTAATTCGGGTACATATTTGTTTGCTTTAGGATAAAGCAAGACCATAACTCTATACGTAGAAAAAATGGCCCTCTAGCTATTAATAAAAATTACGAGTTGTTGCAATGGTAACCAGAAAATACTCTCCTTAGAACTGTTTATATTATCAGAATTTCTCAAAATAGGCTTTAATTCATACACAAGCCATAAGAAAAATAATGGTATATATGAATTTTGAAAATTTCATGCATCGCAGAGGTATGAAAAGTTATGATGTGGTATTCTCTAAAAAGACGAAAAAGTTAAAATAGGTCAAAAATGGACGTTTAAAGTAAAAAAAAAACCAGACGGGCAAAGTTTGATTTTTTGGTCTGAATTGTCCGAGGAGATGTTCCTATACATGTGGACATATCAATCTTTATTTTACCTCATTTCTATTATTAGTCGCCACCCTGACCTTAATTTCGATGATATTTATGAAGGAAATGACAAGTTTCCGACAAAAAGCAAAATAATATTTATGACGTCAAATTGATAAAGTGCCAAAGCAAAGCTTGATAAAGCTTGACTCTATGACAAACGTGACGACTTCAATTTCAGCATCACAAACTTTCCTTTTCTGAGTAGCAACATCCCTTCATCGCCTGTTTATGGCGTGTTCATATCTCAGTTGATACGCTATGCCAGAGCAAGTACCAAATATACGGATTTTGTTCTGAGAGCTAGGCGTCTTTCAGATAAGCTTCTCAGTCAGGGATATGTTTGTGACCGACTGACATCGTCACTGAGGAAGTTCTACGGTCGATATGGGGAACTCGTCATACACTATGATGTCCCTCTCTCCAGAATGGTGGATGATATTCTGTCATAGACCATTTGAACCACCCAACCAAAGATTGTACTGTATGTCTTCCGAAATGGAAGTTACCGGATGTGACAGTTCTACCGAATTGAAGCGGCGGGTGTTGCATGCAAGCAGGAGATGTTTACTCTTTCCTGGGCACCTGGTCTCATTCCCATATCGGGAGTTCGCTTCTTTTCATATGGTGGAGGTTTTTGTTTGTTTGCTTTGGTTCCTATTTTATCCTGATTTTGTATGTCTTCGGTGTCTGATTTTCTGAATTATCGATTTTGTGCTGTATACAGGGATATGGTCATTATCCATATTTGTCATTCTTTCAGGTGACAGAGCTGGAAAGAAGTAAATAGTACACTTAGAAACATCCATGTCACGGAAACAAGAATAACTGCTCGACACCGCAACAGGAATTAAGTGTTTAAAGTTCTGTTTTTTCCAGAGTTTTCTGGGTTCTGGGTTCGCAACCGTTTCGATGGGAATTCTCACGATTTTGCCTTACCTTTCTCGACTCTGAGACTGATTAGGTACTTCTTTGATGTTTATTCAAGAATTTGTAAGTCGTTTGATTGTGATTTTTTTTTCATTCTGATTTTGTGTTTTGTGTTTGACTTTCATTTACTGATAGAATACCCAACTTGATACAAAATCACTCTTTGAAATGATTCAATATCATTACAGTAACATTAGTTACTTGAACGCAATCAAGGAGTTCTTGTCATGCGGACTAATTAAATACGGAGGTCGGTTTGATGGTCTCCTGTGTTCTTTTATCAACTGTAGAATTGTGGAAAAGGTCAGACTGTCATGGTCATTCCTTATTTTATTTCCACACTCTATCGTGTATTTTGGTCCTCCACGGAATGATGATAAATTTGTGTTTCCTACCAGCAAAGGGAATCGAAAAGCAGATGTTGCAGATGGATTCCTAATCAAATTGTTGAGGTACCAAGAACTGATTTAGTACAAGAGACATTCAATCAGAGGCTGCGTGGGGGAATTGCTATAATTGCATTGACTTTCGCTTCTGTCACAATACATTATGTAGAGGAGGAGTTGTAACAGAAATTTCTCTTAATTTTTGCTGGCTGTCCGAAGTCTGTTATTGAGGAAGGAGAGAAAAATAGCATTGTGTTGTCTGACCTAGATACTATATGCTGTATTGATTACTCAGACTTTGTATGGTCAATTTGTGTTTGGGTAATTAGCATCAATGTCTACAAGGGAGTTGTATTAAGGCCTTTAAAATTTTCGAACAACTGGCGTAAGCGCGGAACATTATACAATAAATTTACAAGACACTGTTGATAAAGAAAGACGATGTATACAGGGCGTTCCACCTCACATCTTCCTACAATGACATGCTTGCCCTTTGCCGTATGGAGCTTGTTAATAAGTTCCCCGCGAGGGGTTTGACTGTAAGTGTTTCGTGCGTGAAAATCGACGGCGGGTGCGGCTAGCCAAACAGGGGATGCTTACTCCTCCCAGGCCTGGTCTCACATTTAGCTTACTAGGGGTCCGTCGATACTCAAATTGGTGCTATATTGTGAGTGCTGTTGAGATTGTCGTCAGGATCTTCTTTATCTCATGCTTATGTGACAGAAATGATCTTTGAAACATAATTCAATATTTTTATAACATTTTATTATGCTTTCAATCATGCGAACAAAAAAGAAGCAAACACATTTCCATTTCTCATACCTCACATGGAGTTCACTTTGATAATATACATGTTCTAACTTTCCGAGATTTCATTATATTTCATGTTCCTTTGACTTTATTCATTTCATTAGTTTTCATGTTTCTTTAACTATCTTGTTTGTGATGTTACCTTACAGTGAAAAGTGTTTTGTTTATACAGCAATTGTGTGGCTATGCAAACCTCTGCGTATCCGGATAAGAGGGTTGTATGCACGTATCCGGATAATCACACTATTTGCTAATAGAGCCGGGTACACATTGGTCTCCTTCCATTTATGGGTTGTCATTGATGTTGGATGTTTCTGTACATCTGTTTTGACTGTTTTTGTCAGTTTTGTATGATGTTTTAGTGTATATTGTTGTTTCCTGTAGCGGTTTGTAATTTTGTCTGATGTCATTTATGTGCCGCTTTCTTATGGGTTTGTTCCGCTTGGTCATTGCAGCGTGGTCATGCTGGAGATCCATCCTTCTTTGAGCTCCCTCTATAATATTTCTTTTGGACATTCTTATTCGGTTGTACCTGGTACGTATGAGCTAACTTCTATGATGGAAAAAATTATTGTTTCTTACGTAGATGACGAACTGAAATCTGTTATTTTGTTATTTTCCCTGGTATGGTTTCTGCACTCTTAGCATTCGTTCCATCTATCGTTGAACAAAATTTCAGACATAAATATCTATTATAATTTTCATGTGTTGGCATGCCATATAAATATTAGCTGTATTGTTCCTTATTGGCAAAGGCATTCTCTTGATTGGTGTGAATTCTGCCTCTTGGGCTTTGATTCAAAGATATAAAGTTCTGTAGATCTACAAACATACAAACCTCTCTTCTCATGTGATACGATCATGCCAAGGAAGTGCAGGTTGAGAATTAATAGTTGGGATCGGTTTCCTCTTTAAATCTAAATTATTGCATACTGGTAAACCAGGAAAAGAAATCCACTCCTTTCGATATTTTCAATTATTCTGTAAGTTTTCATTGGCCAAGACTCAGAGCAATGAAGGACACTCCAACTATACGACTATTGTTTTTTGCAGTTGATATTCTCCTCTTAATGAACACTTATTCTTATCCTACACAAATGTTCTGATTTTATGTAAATTATTTTGCCTTTAGAAAAATAGGTAGCTTATTCCTTAAGCTGCAACGAAAGTTTTTACATGGGAAAGTTCTATTCTTTTTCATTGAATAATGAAGGAAGATTGATGCCATGACGATTTTAGTGCACCATATGGACATTTTGACAAATCATGTCTCATCAGTGATGCATGAGACAGAAAATGGAAATACAAAGCATAAGTATTTGTAGAGCGTAATGGCAAAAATCACATTAAGTGTTTACCATAGAATCACATAGGGGCAGTTTTTACACTTTCTACTTTGTGGAGATTATTCATACATGTATATAACGCTGTCTTTCATGCTTCAATGATGTGACGTCATCATGCTCGTTATCTCAATCCGTTTCTTTCCTTTTTCTCGTGTGTGTTCCGCCGTGAATACTACAACATCGTCGTGTTAGAGAATTAATACTCGTATCTTTTTAGTTCATATAAGATACTTCTGCAAATATTGTAACCTTCTTGAGCAAAATTTCAAACCAATTTAAATGCACCAGACGCGTGTTTCTGATTGTTAATCCCCACCAATAGTACTTCAAGCATGTGTTATTTCCAAAAAAGCCAAAATTTGTTTTAGTGGCGCCCTCTAGAACGTCGCTGATATCCCATTTCTTGGTTATAGTACATCCGACACAGATAAAACAATGAAATGCCGATTCACTGTTTTACGCATCACATCGATGTATTATGCACTGTTATGTAACAGTGCTTTTAGCTCCCTTTTGAGCATTTGTTAGATTAGCTATCAATATTCCTCTGTGTGTATAAAAATTAACAAGATGTATCAACAATGGGAGAATTATATGTTTATTTGCTCCCTGGGTAGTTTCAAGAACATTTTACTTTCTTTAAACATGTTTCATGTTGTTGTGGTTGTCTTAATGCCAAGGAACGGGATAGTTCTTGCAATTGTTCTCCTCTGTACACGTAATGATTCTCAATTCAGTGAATGGAAATCAAACACTAAAGCCAAAATCAGAATCTAAACATCACATTCACACAAACATATACTGAAGACGATATCATCCGGATCCTTGCGTTTTTTTTTATGGTGTTTGGAGGAATCATATTCCAACAAAAAGTTGGCATCCCTATAAGTACCAATTGCGTACCACTTCTTGCAGACATATTTCTATATTCATACGAATCTAACTTCATCCAGACCTTGCTCTCCATAGCGCGAAAGAACCTTACATCTCGGTTTAATTTGACCTACAGATACTCGTACACAAATGACGTGTGGTATATCAATAATCCGAACTTTAAGGATCACCTACATGAAATCTTTCCTCATGAACTAGAGATCAAGAAAATAACCGAGAGCGACAGATCCGCTTCGTACTTGGATATACTTCTTCCGACGTAAACGACCATTTGAACACCTTACTGTATAGCAAGCGTGATGGTTTCAACTTCCACATAACTAAATTCCCTTTCATGCGTAATATTCCGTCTTCTTCTGCCAGTGCGTTTTTGTTTCTCAGCTAATTCCGTACTCCAGGGAATGTTCCAAATATGACAATTTCATCTTTAGAGCCAGACGGCTTGCAAGTAAACTACTACTCGTTCAGGGTTATATTATACAACGACTGAAATCATCAATGAGGAAGTTATTCGGTCTTACGGAGATCTTATAAAAGCATATGAAATCCCTCTTTCAAGAATGATCAGTGACATTCTTGATTGCAATTGAATGGCTGTCAACATCACCAAACAAGACATATCATTTAATATGTACATTTATATAATCACTGAATATGACAAGTTTTCTTGGAACTGTTGCGACGGGTTCTGCATGCAAACAGGAGACGCTGACTCTCCCCAGGCACCTGGTCTCACTTCGGAATACTGTTTAGGTTCACAACTGTTTCAATGGAAATTCTCATGATTTTGCCTTGCCTTCTCGACTTTGAGACTGAACAGCGTATTGATACTTCTTCGATGTTTATTCATTAGGCATTCGAGTTCTTGAAAAAAAAGAACAAAGATAGGGAAAAGATTCCCAACAGTATATTCTCAAGGAGAGAGAAAAACCGAGCAAACAGACGGAAACAACAACACAGCACCATAAAAACACGAAGGACGACCCTATCTAATTAACAAACTCCGGAGAGTTCAGTGTGAAATTGTGTAGGTGGTGCTGCAAAATACACGCGCTAAATTAATTTTGAGATTGCTAGTGCACTTTGGCCGTAGGATCAGAATTTAGAAAACCAAAATTGATTCTAGTTGTATTGACTTAATCTAGAGAATGTATTCCGTTAGTAATACATCTGTATCAAGATATAATATTCAATGAAATATTTGTAACGTATAAAGTATTTTCAAAGCATACCATGTAAATTGAATCTGTTCAGAACATTTTGTTTTGCATCAATCTGAAATCAGAAAAAATATGAATATCTTTAAAGGAACAAAAGAAAACGTAGCTAAGACGGGTCAGAGAAAGTCTGGATGTAAACTGTGTCAAGACAGAGACTATATATATCATTGATAAATTCTAATCGATGAAACTCAGAAAGGGATGTTAAGCCAGGCATTGACTTTCTTGGTTGAATTCAAAACTTCTTCGGTAGTTCGATTTATCAATGTACTTTATATTGCCTAATAATTTATACTCTTTAATTGTTCTTCTACGACCCAGATCTCTTGATAAATATCAATAACTTTCAATGACAGTACATTGGGGCTATACCCCATCCACAGTAAAGCAAACGTAGATGCGGTTTTCTTCCTCATTTTCATTTTCCAAGCATGATGTTCTGAGCAACACTCCCGTCCTTGCTGTACACCTTTCAATCAGAACGACACGTAAGCTTACTCGAAGATAACATTTTCACTTGAATATTGAAAAAAGTTAAAGATACTCTTTACCTTTGCTATCAGAATAAAAGAATGCTAAGTTTGTACAGTCATTTCGGAGATTTAATAGAGTTGTTCCTATCAGCTATCATCATGATAGTAAAATTATGTCTGAAATTGATTCTTACAATCAAGGAGTATCTCCATCATGGCATAACTCTGTCCTTAGCTGGTTTGGCATACATTAAATGTCATTTTTAGAATTGTGATTTTCATGTTTTCATGTTAGGATTTTCTCAATTTCGGTCAAGAGAATCATTGATGAGATATTATTTGATGAAATGCGCATATTATGCACTGAATTGTTAACAATAGAATTATCATACTAGATTTTGAAACTTTTCCGAACTTATCGTTCTCAATGTCCAACGATAAATGTATAAACTTACAGGAAAATTATAGAAATAAAAATGGATGAGTCAAAAAGATAGCATTTTATATAGGAGGAGATGTATCTGTACAAGTTTGGTGCACCTTTACGATAAATCACACTTAACTGATGCCTGGCTGAACATCGACTGACAAAGGTCATGACATGTCGATTGTTCAAAGAATCAATATTTGAGTCTTTTGTTTTCCCTTGCGCATAAAACGAAAATCTTAGCATCTTTGTAATCTTAATGAGAAATAAAGTAATTTATCCTAAATCAGTGCTAACATAACAAGATTTAGATTCCAATGTGTAGGTATAACTACCGTTTGATTAGAATAGATCAGCATGGCAACGCTGTGGTTTGTTCACCGCTTCCCAGTTATCACGTTCGATGGGGTGTTTTTTCTTGGCACAAAAATTCAAAAATTACTTTAAAGGTTATCCTTTTTGATGATTGATCAAGATATCAAGAACAAGGTTTTTGTTTGTATCGAAATCTCGTTGTTTGATGAAAAATATTTTTGGCATATTTATCTTCAGCGTTATAGGTGCATAATATATAGAACACTTTAACAAAGAATGTTTTCTGTTTCGCTATTACTCTGGGATAGTCAGTGAAATATTTATCTCAAATTAATGACAGCAATTACTGAGTTGAGTAGAGAAATCATAGCATCAAAAGGCGCTGTATGCATTCGCGTGTACTGAGATGCATTGTAGATTCGTAATACAAATATGATGTTTTGTAAGTTAATTAGTAAATAATAAAGAACATAGACTATCTAAATACGCTGATGACACTTTCTTGTTCTCAAATGCTCTTAAAACGTTGTTTGATTGCTCATCCATCTCATTCTGGCTTAATCATTGAATTGATTCAATAAAACTTGTATTTGTATGATTTAATCAATTAATAGAAGCCTTTTGATTAGTTTACAAAGATTAAAAATGGGGCGACAGCAATTTGCCTTCGTTACCCATCTATGGCAAAATATTTCTTTAGAATGGGATAGACAATATAGCCTACATGTTTAGGTAGTATATCAAATACCAAAAACATATGATTACGATTTACAATTTTCCTAAAATGAAGCATGATTTTAGTTCACTTCCGTTTTATTATTATAAACATTTATTTCTTGTTGCAGTGTGGAGCAGTTAAAATCGTTTCCCGTGACTTGGTGTTTATAAGTGTATTAATTACTTCTTTCCAGCTCTGTCGCCTGAAAGAAGCTTCGTTTTGGCCATTTATCGATTTGATATCATAAATATTATTTTGCTATTTCGAAAAGGTGTCATTCCATTCAAATCTATCATCGAAATTAAAGGAGGTTCACATCTTAGCATCATCCCTCCAATGCTATTTTGAACATATATTTTATTTGGATAAGCTACTGAATCGACCCTACAGGAAATTTGGAGCCGCGCACTCTCTGTAAAGTAAATGTACAAATCTAGATTTAAAAAAATAATAAAAGAGGGCGCTACTGAAATGAATTTTGGTGGCTCCGCTGGAAGCATCACTAATGAGAATTTAATATTCGAAACACGTGTCTGGTGCAGAAAAAATGGTTTGAAATTTTCCTCGTGAAGTTATAGAGTTGGAACACTTCCGTATAATTCAAGTAGTTGCTTGGTTAGCTCCTACTTGTGAAACAGTCTGGACTAAAAGCTTGGAAATCAGAAATTTGAGGAGAAAAGACAAGTTTCCATGTCAATAAGGCATAAGTTTTCGAAGATTAGTATTCTACATGTAGATGCTCACGTGTTTAAATTCGCTTTACCTCAGAAAAAATAAGGTTATTTTGCGTCTTTTTTCTGAATTATTGCTTAGCATTATTGGAGAAAATAAGAAAAAAAAACCCGCTGAAATTGAAAAACATGTTATGCTATTGTTTCGTGCATTTTTGTAGAATTTACATTTCGAAAAGGCAGAGTAGCCGATAGAATTATGGGGATTCCCTTTTTCATGTCATTTCCATTTTAATGCTATAATTCTTACAACATGTGTCATATTTTGGAACAGCGTAACGTAATCGATTTTGTATCTTGGAAGACCAAAATGTAAAACAGAGCACCATATCTTGATTTTGACACATTTATCTACTCCCAAATAAATCGCCAGGAATAACTCGGAATGCGACAGAATGTGAAGTATGGCATCAGCACAGCATCTCATCGAACGTACGTGATACCACCGTTGTCATCATTTTGTTTATGTCTAGTATACTATATCCGTTTTTCTATGGAATACAAAAGATATTCTGATTGACGGACAATGAGCGTTATATCAAAGGCAATAAATAACAAGTATAATATAACAAATTGTTGATACATCTGTGTATCGGATGATTATTTTTGAGTGTTTATTAGAACAACCTGTTTGGTACAGTATTTGTGTAGAAATCATACATGTATCTCATAAATGCATTATACGCGTATGCATCACAGATTGATCAAACAATCTTGAAACCATTATGAGAAAATGCTAATCAAAAGTACGTGTGTGACGGGAGACCAATAATGTTTCATTCAAGCAATATAATGAGGAAACGAAATTTCAGTCAACCAGTTTTGTTTCTGGTTGCATATGTTTAATTCGGTAGTTCATTGTTTCTATTCTACAACCAATAGAATACATACATGTTGCTCTTTTCATATTATGTATTCATATATAATGAAAAAAAAAAGTAATTCCGAAGTTTTGAGAGAAACTACCATTTTGATATTTATGCATGATGTTCCCTTTTTGTTCCATTTATTTGATAAAGTTTGAAGGAGCTGTTAAGATAAGGGCCGGATTTAGCCCTGAAATCACTCGATTATTTCTCGTGCGCTGTCCTTCCAATTTAGATAAAAGTTGGTCAGGATAAAAATATGAAGTATTATAATATTCATAGTAGGTATTTTATTTTTTAAAAATTGGTGAAAGATGTTATGGTTACGGGTTGAAAAGGTAGGGGTACAGATGACGAAAAACGTCGAATATCGAACGAAAATGCACAAAAAATGCATTATTTTACACATTTTTACGTTTATTATGCTTCTGTTACCTTTTAATTTCAAAATTGGATAAGCGAAATTAACTATGAGATTATTATATCAATATAATCGGCAAACTCTGCAATCCGGAAACTGAAAAACGGTTTTATTTCGTTCTTCTCATCCACTTATGTAGCTTTCTGGTGCGAAATACACACGGTGTAGAAATAGACAACTTTCTCGTTTATTTCCTTCTAAACGGTTAAATATTTGATCGGAACACACTCTGAATAGATTGTTCCGTGATATAAAATGAAAAAGATGGCAATATAACTTACTTTATCGCTCTAGAGCCAAATTCAAAAATAGTCATCCATCCCCCTTTTTTCGTTTTTCGCCTGTGGGACATTGTTCCCCCTCGCTTCAGAACCCCACTTGGCCAGAAAATGTGTTTTATTGATGTACACCTTTGGTGAAAGTGGCATTGTAAAGCGAGGGGGGGGGCGATGTTGTATAAAACTTTTCCGTTTTCCATTGATTTCTGTGTGAAAACGCTTATTTCGACCCAAATATCGGTCTTATTTTGTATAAATCATCCCATCTGACAGCAGATTCATATGTGGACCAAGTTACTTGAAATTTCTACCGAAAAAAATTCTCATATTTTGCATTTCGAAATTTCGACTTTTCAGGGCAGATTTTACGCCTTATCTTAACAGCTCCTTTTGGGGTTACCTCCCATGATATAAAAAATATTACAATGTAATCGGTAATCTCTAGTTAATGGAGGTAGTAAAATTTTGCGATCCGGTAGTGTTCTTAACTTGATCGAATAGAAATACTTAGCGATATCAAAAGGTCATTCCAAACGAAATCGTTACACAAACACGCACACATTTGTCTTCATTTAAACACACACACACACACACACATATTTGTCTTCATTTAACCACAAACACGCACATATGTCTTCATTTAAACACATACACACATATTTGTCTCCATTTAAACACAGACACACACATATTTGTCTTCAGTCAAACACAAAGCCAAAATCAGAGTAAAAAAAGTCATAATCAGTTAATGTATAATACTTTGTTAAAAAGATATTCCATAATGGAAATGAGATTAGTTGCACGGGAAGAGTAACCATCTACTGCTTACTAGCAATATATTTCCATTTAGCCGTGCAGAAAAAAATCCCAGTCAAATAGGCATATATGTCAAATGTTGGGGGGGGGGGGGGGGGGGGGGGGCTGGCTGGTTCTAACCTTTACAGAAATATATTTCTACATTGTTATAGTGTTCTATATCCCAGTTTTATTTTTCATAATAGTATCCTGTCTTTCATATATCTGTATAATTGTTTTGTAAGGTATTTAGCTTTTAATCTTGTTTTAACTTGTTTTCTTTTGATGGAGCATCCCAATTTGTGCTGGTCACATGATAATATAATATTTCATGACAAATCTACATTTTCATTTTCATGATCAGTTTCATCTATAAGGGCTCTAAACAAAAACTAAGGGAATAACGAAAAAGAGATGTCTCTAATTTCATGTGTGAATTTACACAGACTGGCAGTTTCTCAATTTCATTTCTCAAACGGCTTTCTTTGACCCATAAATTTCACTTTAATTCATATGCATCAAAAGAATTCGATTTTCTCGAACCATTTCAATCAAAAAATCACGCGTTCTAGAATCTAACTGGTACATGAATTGATAATTAGACACCAATCCATCTTAATTATGATAGCAAATATTTATCATTGACTCTGAATTCCATACATCAACGGTTGATTCGATCGATTTGTCCGTAGAATGCTGGAAAACAATTTATTTTAATGTCTAGCTTCAAGAAAGCATTATGATTTTATTGCTCAAGAAATTTATGCCACTTACATTCTGATTTCAATAATACCGAGAATTATAGATATTTAACTGCCAGGAATTTTGTAACAAGCATAAACATGTATAGAGACCTCCGCGTTTCTTCACTACATCACTCGGCTGTAGCAACAACACAAAACACCCAAACACCCAAACGTAAAAACACAGAGTAGATCAGTACAACAAGAGACCAACATGACAAGAAAAGTGACATATACCGTCCAAGATTTTTATGTTGTAAGGATAATATTTATGGATCACTTTGTCCGGAGTTAGTCTCCTTGTCCATTCGTCTTGTGGATAACACTGGCTATAACTTACTTGACATATTTAAAAAAAACTTTCAGAAATGGCCAAGGATAAAAGACTCTACATCGTATTAAGTTGAAGTTCACCTTCAAGGTCAATGCCACATTTCAAAGTCAAATATACAAGCGACAACATACCTCTTGTTTCTTTATACGCCGGGATAAAACGAAATATTTTTTACATATTTATTTTTCCATATCATAAATCGGTATTTTTGTCATTAGAATGGTATTTCAGAAAGTGATTGTTTAATATTTTGTTGTAGAATCCTTTCGTGAACTCAGAGAAACGAGTAGGGTTAAGGAAATACTAAGAAGAAAAAATGATAAGGTCAAGCTCTACTCGATTGAGGGAATAAACTGTGAGCTGTATCTTATGACAATAGCTTACCATTTGCCCACTAGAATAGCTACTTACGATGTATGATGGTACCAGCTGTTGACAGCTTGACTTAACACTTATTGTTTTACTGAATACGATCTCTTGGAATTATTTACCATGCTTCTGCTCCCATCGTCTTGGTGGTCTACAGAAGAGTGATTTACCTTAGATGAATTCATCTTTTTCCGAGCGAATCAGATGGATTTCAGGGCCTTCACTTCTGTATCATGGTCACAGAGCTGCGGAATCCATATTCAATCAATTAGCAAAATATGTGATTTACGTCATTATAATGTTTTACATTCCTATTATTCAATAATACACAAAATCTTTATCAAAGGCAAATTCGTTTGGCATGTATTTTATTGCCTTATAAATAAGCAACTGTACCCTGCAATTTGTTGAATTACTCAATTGAATGACAAAAGAAATTCAATAATTCTTAAAAGGTACATAAGATAAGAAAATCCTAAACCTAGACTCATTAATAAAATAAGACAGTTTATCATTCTTAGAAAATGATACCCATTTAAATGTGCGGCATCTCCTAAACGATGAAAAATAAATCAAACGTGTAATTGTAGAACATTTTATATCAAATGATATGGGGAATGATTAAATCTTTTACGCAGTTCACCGACCTATTGGTGAAGATAAGACGCCCTCAAATATTGATAAAAATATTTTCACAAAAAGTTGCTTATATGATATACGAAACTGGTTTTTCTTGATCAGATTATGACAGGATAGTATTACATGTATAAAATGAAATTTTGAAAAGAAAAGGGTGTTTAACCTTTACGATTTTATTTTCATTCTTCGTGTTTTGTTTTTACAAAGGTTTGTTTGCATTATTTAACTTTGGTAGTTCAACACCCCCCCCCCCCCACCTTCTGTATACTAGTTTGGCTAAATGCTACATTTAAGACACTTCTTTATATATGAATTTTTGGTAAACGATAGGTTTAAGATAAAGATAAACTTCTTGTCGAGGGATATATTTGTGAGTAACTAACTTAAGTACCCGAAACCTGCATGTCTGGTCCATGCTGCAAATTTATCTGTTCTTAAATGCTCTTGAATTTGAAGACGTTAATCATTTGTTATCTAAAACGTTTTTGGACGGTACAATGCAAATATGAAACATTATAACATCTCTTTGTCAACTATTGAAAGATAGTGTAGGTAAGAATCATCGAAAACATCGATTTTGATACATTTATAAGATTTTGCCGTTGCAAGCAAGTAGGATTTGCTTACTCTTCCCGAGCACCTGATCTCAAATAAAATGGAAATCTACTCTTACTCTATTTAGTATTTTATGGTTGTGTTTCTTTTTCTTTTTGTATTTGATTTGGTTACTGTTTGTCCGCTGATTGTGGATAATGATTCCTGATTTGAGCTTTATGTCCTCTTTCATTTACAGATTTGGCTATACATGTATAAATTTTTACAAGGTTCTTAGAGAATGAAAATGCAATATCAAAAACATACATTATTTGTCTGCTAAATAATGACAAAATTTGAAGAGGAAGACAGTTTGGTTGCATGGATGCAAGGAAAAGTAAAATGCAAATGTGGCACAAACAACTGCATAGATGTCCATGTGTGTCCAAATTTAGTTTTGTAACAAAGTTTGCAAACATCAAGACGGAATAAGATTTTCTGGTTAATTCCCCAACATTATTGTTGTTTATTCCCTTGTGAAACAACCGACCCCTTGACAAACAATCAAACATTTTGGTTCCATCTGAATCCAGCTAGGTGGTGTTACATGTTTGTTGGCTTTGTGACTGACAAGAGCGTGATGTTGGTACATCATCTCATCAGCATGCATCCATAAAACTCTCTGGCATTGATTCATCATCAACACAACAGCGGCATATTAAATCAGGAAGTGCAAAAGAATAGAGACATCACTCCCAATGGTATTCCTCCTTGTATATACTAGATGTAGCTCTTTCTTTCCATTTTCTTTCGTGTTCTACAATTTCCTCAGCATTCAGCGTTATCATTGTCATTAATAACTCGTTCACTTATAGTTATTATTTATACAGGCCAAACCTCCTCTCCTTTGTAAGTTTAATTTAAATGTAGGAAATTCATGTTAATGTGTTTTTATTATTTTTCAAAAGATAACGAGTTCAAGATTTTATTCTAAATGGTAGGTATTTTCTGCAATCACGACCTCTCTTACATAATATGAAATTATTTTTCCATTATATGAGAAGAGCTTTCCATGGGAACATCATATTTAAGCTACTTTGACTTAGTCAACTTTAGGATTCTCAAAAAAAAATCATGAGAAAAATTTTGAAACTCATTGTCGTTTCCAACTATTTTAAAATGTGCTCAAAACATCTTACTGTAATGCCGATCACATTGATATCTCACTTTGAAAACAATCATAGTTCGGAAAGGTGAAGGGTTTTTAGAGTGTATTTTACCTTGTAGTAACCTGTTGACATCAATCGATAGGCTTCTCTTTCTTCTAATTATCAAACATACCCCCTAACCATAACGCGCATTATCGTTCCACATATAGATATACATACCCGAAAAATGTGTACATTGCAACAACAATAATCAGCAAATAAGTACCTCTCAGTTTTTCAGTCTCAAAGTCTAGAAGGCAAGGCAAAATCATTAGTATTTCCATTGGAACGGTTGCGAACCTCGGAATAAATAACATTCCTAAGTGAATCAGTATGTTGTTTTATCCTTATGAGTACTTTGTAATGTACAATACAAAGCAATAAGAATAAATTAAATTTTAAAAAAGGAACTTAAGTGTGAACTTCATAATTGTCAATATTGAAATATATGTTCTGCGGTAAAATTTCAGTGCACTATATGCGCGTTTCAACTAATCACGTATCATCAGTGACGGTTGCGATCGAAATAGAGAATGAAGAGCAAAATTCTAGATAAGACAGAGAATGTATGTCAAAGACCAAGCTGAGGGCGGAGCTATGTCTTTAGGGAGATATCCCTTAGTTTTAGAATGATTCATCAAACAATGATATATTTCAAGTCTGGTGTCGAAACACTGAGAAACTAGGGGAACGATATTTTCGGGGACTAAACAATCCACCAGCAGAGGTACCAACCTAGTGGTTGAATTTAATTGTCAATATTGAAATACATGTTCTATTGTAAAGAGTTATTTTTTTCGGTGAAAGGGTTCTTGAGTTATCATCTGGAAACCTATATTTTAACGCATCTTGACCTCTGATCTGTTGACTTCTAAATCAACAGGCTTCTGTTCGTCCTACTGGTAATAACGGTCCTAATAAGAAAGAATATAATCAAATTCGTTTGGATAGATGAAAGCGTTGAGTTATCATCAAGAATCTTATATTTTAGGTTTATATCTCCTAATACTGACCTTGATTTTTAGCATATTGCCCGACCCCACCCCACCCCCCCTACCCCCTTTATCCTTAATAAGTACCTGGTTACGATGGGTGAAAGAATTCTGAGAGTTATCGTCATCCTTACAAATAATATAATTCACCAAAAGACGTACGATAATTCAGAGGCTAATTTGACAAATCCAAAATGAAATAATGAAAAAGAGAACTCTAATAACAATCGCATAGATTTGATATGTGTCAAAGCAGTTTCCATGTAACTGATGAGAGAAGCGAGTTCACGTTTCCGCTAACTTGCAAAATATGCCCTTTTTTGCAGTTATATGGTAATTGTTGAAATTAGACAGGCTGTTCATAGATGTGGAGCAGCATCGTAGAGAGCACCAAGGGACCCTATCATAAAACTTTGTTCATGCCTCAGGAGGTAAGGTATTTTATCTAGGTTTAATTATAATTGAATTTTGCATATTGTTCACTCAAAATTTGATGAGCATTTCATCTTTACATAAAATAATTTGACACCTGTCTTACTAATCTAAAAAAAAACATTGGTTATATTTACATCTACAACTATGCAATATGAAGAAGGGGAAACTCGCAAAATAAGTTCTTCATCAGAAGTGTTCAAACACGATTTCTGTGGTATTTATGAATTTTTATGAGTGTATTTCACAGGAAGACCAACTTGTAATCAAGTGTTCAAAATAGATCTGTAATTTTATTTTTATGTAGAGTATCAGTCTGTATATCGGAAACAAATTTTGTGCACTCGTTAAAGCCCATAGAACACGCAAAATATGACCTCTTCCCATTTGTAACGCTACATCAGACTATTTCATAAACTTTACCAGACTTGTCGATTTATAACAATGTTGATACGCCTATCGTGCACTTATTAGTGTGCATTGTATGGTTTTAACGTCATTCAAATGTTTATTTTCATTTGCACCTTAGAATGGCATTTTCTTCAATACACGACTTCATGAAAAATGTGAAAATCTTGTGCAGTTCATTTGGTTCTATCAGTGCATATATGCAAACTAGAACTACCATTCGGTCTTTTAACTGATGGAATTTTTAAATGTCAAACAATTTGTAATTATTTCTTAGAAAATAGCATGGTTATTTCCCTTAACTAGATCACACATCTGAACGATTTTAATTTTCCATTTCATGTGGTATCGTTTGTTTACTTCTTCATCAAGATAAAAGACAAAAAAAATTAAATTAAAGAAACAGTTTCAAAACAAATGAATTGATGGTTGCAATGATGATATATGACGTTTGTATTAACCATCCGTTTCTATGGTATTAAAGAATTATATTCATGAAGCAAACAATGTGTATTCTTTATTGGAAAAGAATTCCAATAGTAGAATAGACACTGTATATTATGTTCCATAAAAATGCAAAACAGAGAACAAAGTGTATATGTTTGCACAATGAACGTTGCATTACCGTTAAAACTCCCCCAATACAGGGGTCTTTATGATGGAAACGGTGCTTTTTATGGTTATGAGTCTTCCGGGAAATTGGTATATTACTCAGAGTCCAATTAGATGTTCTAGCCATATCTGCTGCGTCACGGATGAATCTGATCCTATCAATCTGGTTCGATTAATACTAATATAAAAAGTACTTTACTAACATAAAAGTTTTTTTTTACCTATAGATAAAAAAGAATATAAAAAAAGGTCAGATATAGAAAAAGATAATCAAGTTGTTATCCGAAATGTTTATAAATTCACTGTTTTTAGAAACAAAATACATATGTATCTACAATTAAAAAAACACACAATTTTTATTCAAAATGTTGACCTCTGTGAGATTTGATCAATCATTGACAAGAGGTCTACCCTCTGGCAGAGATGTGGAAAATTCGGGGTTTTTTTTACGAATGCCAAATCTGAATCCCCCTTGTTAGCTGGGGATGATTTCAACGTACCCTTCTTCTTGAGTTTTACTTCTTTACTTTGTTGGGTTTTTTACCCTTTAAACATGTACTGTTGATACATCGATCAACCAAAAAATATTACATGGATTACTTATCATTTCATTTCTTCGCTTTTCGACGTTTATTTGCAGCTTGTATTAGTCTAGGTGCCATTCATGAAACCCAAAAATTTCTTACGCACAAAGTGTTTTTGCATGAAAGTGTTTTCAATACCCTCTTATTTGATAATCCGGCGGATGCCACTCTGGCATCCTTGGGCATTTCGAAATTTTGGGGTAAAATGGTATTTTTCGAAGAAAAACCATTGAAATAGGAAAAATTCAATTACTTTTTCCATGCCGCAGCTAGATCAACAAAATTGGTACCAAAAGAACGACAATTTAATTGTCTCAAGCTCAATTAACCAATCAACTTGTCAATAAAATGGGGAAAACTATGGATTTTCGATGAAAAGTCGTTGAAAATTGGGAAAATACAATATCTTTTGTTATTCTGTAGCTTAATAAACAATTTTGGTACCAAACGCACAAAAAATGTATTGCCTTTCATTTTAAATAAAACAGAAGTCAGATTCGCAATTTGCTGGTACGAAAAATTTGGAAAAACAACTTCTCTTGGATGTAAAATCGTTGAAAATGTGCAAAATGCAATGGAATTTTTCAAACTGTAGTTAGAATGAGGTACAGCAATTATGGTACCAAAAAAATTTTTTTATTGTCTTTTATTCTGAATTCGTATTAAGCAACTTGCTCATAAATAAAGTGGGAGAAGACCAATGAGGGAGAAAACTTTGATTTTTGGAGGGTATTTTCCATTAAAAGTTGGGACTTTGAAAAATGCAAAAAGTTTACAGAAAATCTTGAGCAAAGATATGTGTATTCAAGTCAACACTTTCTTAAAACAATTTACGGGTACACGGAGTCTTGTAGCGAGCTTTTGAAAGACGTGGGTGAAATTAGAGACATTTTTCAAAAGAAAGTGGCTGCTGTCTATGATACATAACGTGCATGTCTGGTCCACGCTGTTAATTAATCTGCTTTTAAATTATGCTAATAAATTTGAAGACGTTTAACATTTGTACCACTTGCATGGTGAGTGTCACTGCTGGTGGACCAGGAGTCCCCAAAGGCACATGTAGCAAAGATCGATCAATTTCGGTTGGTCGTTTCTTCAAACGCATTCGAAAATTTCTGTTTACAAAATTGTCACAAATTTCTGAAACCTGTGTCCTGTAGCATCATATTTCAGTCTTAATGCTTCGTCTTTTGGTATATTTTGGACATAATTATCACACATTTTGGCCATATTTCATTGTTTAGATTGAGGATCTCTGCCAATGGTTAAATACCCGAAATGTGCATGTCTGGTCCACGCTGTTAATTAATCTGCTTTTAAATGACGTTAATGAATTTGAAGACGTTTTTAAAACATAGATGGTTTCTGCCAGGGTTGTGCAGTTGTTTTCAATTATTGAAGTGGAACTTAAAGACCTGCTTAGGTATGTCGTTGTTCTAGTCCCTACGTCGATGTTGAAAAGATGACTTCGGTTTTGCAACTTCCAAACTTTGCAATGTATTTTTTTAAAAAGTGCATGTTTTTTATATATTCTTTTCATTTTTGTGAGAGAACATCGACGGCAGGTGCGGCTAGCCAACAGGGGATGCTTAATCCTTCCGGGCACCTGGTCCCACCTCTACCTTGCTAGGGGTCCGTCGATGCTCAATTTTGCGCTCTGTCGGGAGTGCTGTTGAGATTTCTTTAACTCATTCGAAATATGTTCTGAAGATGAGCTCCAGGTTATTCATTCGACAAGAATGCCTAGGATCTGATGATCGATTGATGTACGCAGGACTCTCATTCATGCAGAATCAATACCTTGAATGTTTCTGGTCGTATATTTCTAAAAATAAAACTAAACACTTCAGATGTTAAATAATAAGTGTTCCAACTATTTACCTTCTTGAAGAAAGTTTTAAACCAATTTTTATGTATCAGACACGTGTTTCGCATAGAAAAATCCTCATCAGTGATGCTTTCAATTAAAGTGACTGCACAGCCAAAATCCTCTCCAGCAGCGCCCCTGGCCATATTTTCTGAACTTAAAATTGCTATCACTTTGCAGAGAACAAATTTAAATGATATTCAATTGACCCCTACTTACCATCACAATGACATAAAAGATACATATCAGGAAATGGAGTGCAACTGATTTATATTACATGTACTTGCAGTCAGTTGATCGAGAAAGTAATCCGATTGATTAAGAACTCACATTCTACACATTCTGAATGTGAATTAAGGTATTGAGAACAGATCATGATGTCAGATGGGTATCATCAACATATGATGGTATTGGAGAGACAGATGTTGTTCTGTGGAAAGTTTTTTAAGTGGTGTTCCGTGTCAAATTTCAGAGAAGTTAATTCAGATATTGGAAAGATGGTGACTGAGGCCATGATATTCATAAAGAATTACTATGGTTTAGAGAATCTCGACAGTATATCTGATGACAAATATGGATAATGACCATATCCCTGTATACAGCACAAAATCGATAATTCAGAAAATCAAAAAACCGAAGGCATAAAAAATCACGATAAAACAGGAACCAAAGCAATCAAACAAAAACCTCCACCACATGAAAAGAAGCGTACCCCCGATATGGGAGTGAGACCAGGTGCCCAGGAAGAGTAAGCATCTCCTGCTTGCATGCAACACCCGCCGCTTCAATTCGGTAGAACTGTCACATCCGGTTACATTCATTTCGGAAGACATAGAGTACAATCTTTGGTTGAATGGTTCAAATGGTCTATGACAGAATATTATCCACCATTCTGGAGAGTTGGACATCATAGTGTATGACGAGTTCCCCATATCGACCGTAGAACTTCCTCAGTGACGATGTTAGTCGGTCACAAACATATCCCTGACTGAGAAGCTTATCTGAAAGACGCCTAGCTCTCAGAACAAAATCGGAATATTTGGTACTTGCTCTGGAATAGCGTATCAACTGAGATATGAACACGCCATAAGCTGGCGATGAAGGGATGGTGCTACGAAGAAAAGGAAAGTTTATAATGCTGAAATTGAAGTCGTCACGTTTGTCATAGAGTGAAGTGTTCATGTGACCATCAGTGTCGTAGGGCATCATTATGTCCAAATAGGATGCTGATTCTTAAGATGCAGCTCAATCATACCTATATCTGCTGAAAGAATTAAATCTTTTAAAAATGTCGAGACCAATTGTGATAATATACAGCTGACACTCGTTATCTCAAACTCGGTTATCTCGAAGTCGAGTCCCATCTTTTTTCCTTCATATTCTAACCAATTTGACTTCGGATAACTCAAAATCGGTTATCTCGAAATTTCGCTTATCTCGAAGTAATTTCGAAGTCCAAAGTCAGTTTCTTCGTGTATTTTATACTCGTTAAGTCGAAGTCCTAATGTTTGTATAAACAAACCAATTAACGTACCAAATAATAGTGAAATCGCATGGTTAACAAACAATTATAGTTACCGGTAACGCAGGTTGACTGATTCGCCGTTGTTTGATCGACCGTGACATCAAAATTAATCAAGAGGGATAAGATTTAATTAGATAATATCATTGCGGAAACAATGATATGTGCATGTTTCATTAATTAAAATTGCATTGTCTGTTATGTTGAAATTCTTATGAGAAGCGACGGCTAAAAAAAATAAACAAACCAAAACACCCCCCAAATAAAATTCGCAAGATTTATCGTAACTGAAATAAAGCAATTTGAGCAACAATGATTATACTGATGATCTACAAAATAATCCATACATAAAATTTCGTATACTAAAAGGAAGATGATTAAACTTGATTGCATGCGAGTAAATTTAAGTGAAGAAGATTTCAATGTCGTATACATGTCTTTCTAGCAGACGAAAAAATTAAATAGCGTACGAACAAATGTCTTCATTGTACTTTGATGACACAATGATCTAAAACACTTGAAGGTAAACAGCTTATGATAGATTGATAAGACAACCAAAGTGGTATTATATCAGGGCCGAGGCGATCGGCGCGGAAAGGGGGGGGGGAGGTGTCACACAACGAATAAAAATACCTCACGTTCTCAATGCGCCTCTTCGTACAATTTCAGTATTAAGAGTACGTTTATGGCACTTCTAGAATCATTTCTACGTTGTGAAGTAAACATTATATTGTCAGCACGAGTAGCCTTTTAAACTGCGATATCTATTGTATAAAAATACAATAGCAAAACGATTCTTTTAGCCTTATAGGTTGTACAATACATTCCAAAATATACCGTAAATTCGACTGACGTTTATCTCGAACCCCGCGCTGATGTCGAAGTATTTTCAGTAGGCCCATCGACTTCGAGATAACGAGTGTCAGCTGTATTGCCAATCGCGTCTGCACCTCTATCTGTTATGCAGTCGCACATGAAATCTGAGTTGTGTAACAAACAGATATGAAAAATTATGTGCTCATATTTCTTTAATTCTGTAAATGTTTTGGAGTAGAGAATTGTCAGAGTACGATGCAAAGGAGGCATTTTGATCAACCATGTAAGAAGGGTTCTTTGTTGTTAGAAGCAGTTGCACACAAGTATTACAATTGCATGTTGATGAAACAACAAGGCAATAAGAAAGGAGGTAATCTCCAACAAAACTGGGTTGTAGCACCAATATCAACACATCAAAACAAAGAGAAGACACACACAGCAAGAGAAACCAGAGAATCTAGAGAAGAAAAAAGGGTAATAAGAGAGTGCAAATCTAAAACTATCAATATGCAATCATTTTGATACGAAAATTGTTGTTCTAGAATCTCTTTAAACCGATTATATTTTTACAATTTAAAAGCTTTTTCAGCAAAAAAAAAAAACAACAACAACAAAACAAAACAAAACAAGAAGATTCCATTTGCTTGAGTGGAATTCTGAATTTAAATCAATGAAATAAGTTTTCTTGTCGTTGTTCTACCTACAGCATGAAAAAAAGCATTGCAATATTCCAATTTTCAGCGATTTTTCATTCAAAATGCATTCTTTTCCCAATTTTCGTACTTGCAAATTGCTAATCTGATATTTAAAATAAAAAACAATACATTTATTGTGTGTTTGGTACCAAAATTGTTATTTTATCTACAGTATGAAAAAAGATATGACATTTTCCCAATTTTCAACGGTTTTTCATCGAAAATCCATAATTTTCCCCATTTTATGGACGAGTAAATTGATAAAATGAGCTTGAGACTTAAAGGCAATGGCATTGTTGTTCTTTAGATACCAGATCTGTTGTTCTAGCTACATCATGGACAAAATAATTGCGTTTTTCCAATTTTCAACGGTTTTTCTTTGAAAAATCACACTTTTTCCCAAAAATTTCGAAATGCCCAAGGATGCCAGAGTGGCATCCGCCGGATTATCAAAGTAGAGGGTATTAACATCACTTTCATGCAAAAACATTTTGTGCGTAACATTTTTCTGGGTTCCCCCCAAAATAGCCATTTGGCAACTAGACTATTGGAAATAGGGTGGCTGACGACGTTGCTTACGACTTTGCTCATAATATTCGTTATCTTAATAATAAACATAGCTCACTTCGCGGCAGCAAAATTAAATTTAAACATATTTCTATGTACATGTATATTGGCTTTTAGGCAAAATCACTCAAGCGGAAAAAGAAGGTCAAGGTCATTTCATAAAGCTTGATCAAAGATAAATCCAATATGCAAGTTTGGTACATGTACTTACACATATATTGGTTTTTAAAAGCAAAATTACTGAAATGGAAAAAGTATGCCAGATGCATGGGTCCAAGCATCCCAAGATGAATCACTTGTGCTTCGGTTGCTGTTTACAGTACTTTGTCAGATACTGAGCTACCCCAAACTTTTAAACAAAGTCACACTGAGCCACCCCTAACTTACCCGAGCGGTAAATGTAGGTCAGATGCAGCATCCGATGCATGGGTTCAACTCAGTATCCCAAGATGAATCACTTGTGCAAGTTTGGTTACTGTAGCATCAGTACTTTGACAAATACTGAGCTACCCCAAACTTCTTAACCGGACGCGCGGGGGTATAGGATAAGCTCACTCAACTTCGTCAAGGTGAGCTGAAAATGGAAAATTTAATTATATATGCATACTGAACGATAAAGACAAAAAACCGATCTAGTTCCGTTTTTGATGCCACAAAGCAACTTTTTAGAGATGTAAGCATAAATACGATACGCCACACATGTATATTTCAAATAATATAGTATTGTATTGATAATAATCAGACAAATGTACCCCTCATGCGAAACATGTAAACATCCAAAAATGTATATCTGGTACATGGAGTGTGGCTTATTTTGTCCTGAAGACTACTCTGGTAACAGATTTCGCATTTTTCATCATTTCTTAGAGTAATATAGTAACATGGCAAGACTCCCATTGATATAAGTGCTGAGATGACGGTCGATGTGATATACCAGTCAAACTGCCGGCCACTGCAGACATTTAACTTATTACTTTTCCATGAATAAGGACGATTAATCATTTACATTATTAGTTATATACAATTCCTTTCCGACAGTCTCCTGACACCAGAAAAAAAAAACCTTCTGCCATTTCAGTCTGCTGCTGTAAGCCTTTGCGTGTAGATAACAATTTGTCACGTTATTTGGATTTAACTTAAGTTTTAGTATGATTTGCAAATTTAATTCGGCTAGGTCGCTATGTACAGGAAATATTAACTGTCTTTTGAATGAGTTTTATACGTGATAGATAGCGATAAATGCTACAGTTAGAACAATCATAATAAACTACATTTAATTCCGTCAACGCATTGTCTAGATTGTCTAGAATAATTTTTTATGATGTCATTTTTGTTTGATGTTTCAATGTCATGTCACAGGGTATTTGTGTGTCATATGCGCCGTTCCTTTCAGCCTGGTTGTCTAATGTTACGTCTTCAAATTCGTAGCACCATTTAAGAACAGATAAATTTCCAGCATAGACCAGACATGCACGTTTTCAGGTACTGAACCATCATCAGTGATCCTCAGTTTCTTTCTTTTTGATAGATCAATGTCCATATCGAAAATTTATAAACTACTATCAATGTTTCAATGTGTATCTGTGTATTGCTAACGATATTGTTTGCGATCTTTTCCTTTTCCGTTCTGATCTTTGCAATTTTGGCTGAAAGCACTGTCTAAGAGGCGCTATAGTTGAATTCGGCGACAACTTAAAAAACGCAATCGGTTGCTTCAACTGCTCAAACAAATACCCATTAACCTTTACAATATCCAATTCATTTTACATATTGTTAGGTAATCAATTGCTCTTAATGTATTTTCCTTTACAAATACAAAAAATAAATTAGCCCAATCTGAATAATGCTAACTCTGCTAAACTTTGAATCCAGCCAAAATTAATACACATACAGTATTGTAATTTAAAACTGATTTCCAAAGAAAGGGAGAGAATACAAAAAAGGAACTTTGAATAAGATTTGTGCTTAAGACGTGTTAAAGAGAACTTGATGTTTATCGTCATTTAGTTCACAGACATGTATTGTTAGGATATTAGGGTATTGGATCTTCATCAGTTTCAGTTAACCAAAATTTGAAAATAGAAGATTGAATCATTAAGATTGCTTTCGTATTGACGTTTCCAATACAGCTAAGAGATGGACGTTCCTACCAAGCAGGATTTGCTTGCATTCGCTGGGCACATGATCTCATTCCTATTGGGGAGAGTCAAGGAATTCATTTTCGTCTATTTTCCCATAGGCCGCAAGATTAACGAAATCTTGTCGCATTTCACATAAAGAGCAAGTGACCATATTTCGCCGCATTTTTCGTATATTTCTAAGAAATTTTCCATACTTGGAGGCGAATTCAATGATTGGTATTGCTAAGATATAATTTAACTCCATTCTCGATCGAAATACTACAAAAATACCCAGTTTACCCAGTTTACTGTTTCCTTATAAAACGTCAAAATATTCGTATCCATGTTTTCGGGGGTGATCATATTTCGCCGGTTTTGTTGATAAGTATCCAATATGCACACAAAACGGACAAAATTATGCTTTTTTCCCAAGATCGTTTGTCACTACTACTTCTAAGAAATTATCCCATAAGATGTTTTCTTTGTTATGTTTTCGTAAAAATTTCGGATGTTTACAAACAATGCCGATAACAAAGGAGAAGCAATTAACTATGAAACGGCGAAATATGGTCATTGGCGAAATATGGTTCTTTGCTCTACATTTTCAATGCTTGCAATCTATACATCTGTGTTTCTTGGGCCTCTACGTTTTGCGGTCTTGTTTGTGTGATGTCATCTTATAGTGAGGAGGTTGTTTTACACCACAATTGTTCGTTCTTCGAGACCTCTAAGTAATTGGAGAAGTGAGAGGGTTGTGCGCACGTAATCCAGGATAACCACACCATTTGCTACTTGCGTGACAAATGGCCGTCCAGGGTCGGCACCGGTTGCCCATTGGTCTCGTCGGTTTATGTGTAGTCTTTTGTGTTTGATGTTTACATGTCGTGTGTCTCTTTTCCGTCTCGTGCTGTGCTCGTCTTTTGTGTTTTTGCATCGGGTGTTTTGGTGTTCTGCTGTTGATGCTGCAACGGGGTCTTGTTGGAGATCTCCTCCCTTCTATCAAATTAACCGTCAATGCTAGCGTGTCAAAAATATGTCAGAAAAGTAATGCTCTATCATTAGAACCAGAAGACAGGAAGTCTAGCTCAAGGTCACCCGAAACTCTGCACTAAATGGAGCAATTATTTTTGCCCCTCAAATAGCATAATTTCTACAGCTTTTAGATATTTTAAAATGAATGAGTTATCAGGAATGTTCTCGGTATTAATGTAAAGCAAAAAATGTTTCTATTCTATAAAGACCAACTTTATAATTATTGTCCAATCAGAACATCTGAAACATAATTATTTACAGGCTCGCATGTATCCTAAGAAAATTGAAAAATAGAATTTCCTCTGTTTTACCTGACTCTCCCCCATTGGAAATTCACTTTTCCCCCTCTGCGGAATAGTTTAGTTATTCAGTTTTAAGGGGTTTTATTCTGCTTTGTACGTGTCCATAAATTATTATTTTTGGATTCCTATTATAGGTTTTGTGTTTTACTTTCATTCACTGAATATTGTAAGCACAATATATGAATTTTTATAAAATGTGTGAAACAAAATGGAACTAAGAAATTGGTCTCTCTGAAAAAGAGGTGTAGCACTACCCATAACGTTTAAGGATATCTACGACTGCTCTAACCAAATACATCAAGACTTGAGTAAGATCTTTATCTTGGGAATCGATTTCAGTCAATAAGAGAGCTGGCACCTTAATATCCCTGGTGGTAACATTTGCTTCTCCCGGATCAGACACTTCTCTGTTAGCATCATCATCAAAGTAAGCTGTCTGGAAACTAGTGGTAAAGTGTTATGTTATTAGCTTAAAATAATAACGTCTCTTCAGCAATCATTTCATATTTTCTGAGAAAGAAGAATCGCTCTGTCTGTCCCAATGTCTCCAAACGTTTTTCTGTCAGTCTTTTTAACAGTAATTGGGATGGGTTTTTTTATACCATTTTAGAACAAATTGATATAGCTCGATCTCTCACAATTTTTCATGATTTTCCAAATACTGAATTTTTTTAACTATGTGTGATGCTACTTTCATGTTTCCAATGGGTCAATTATCTAGAGTCATCGGAGTTGATCGAATTCATCTTGATTCTCTCTTTTGCTGTGATGTTCTCCTATGTTTGACGAAGCACTTCGTTGATTGAATACAACGTCTCCACGATGTCGCCAAGAAAATGACCTCATATACGTGATAACCAGAGATCCGCCATGATATGTACATCTAAAATCTCCTCGTTTCATATCATAACAAAAAGTAAGCATGACATGACCGTTACATGGGACGATATGAAACTATTGATGAGAGACATTATTCTTTTTATCTTCACCCTCATTTTCACAAAATCGATAATAATGCAATCATAGATAATTTCCGGCACTAAAGCTACACAAATATGCATTGAAATTTCATGCACGATTTGGCTCGATCATAGAAATCGATTTCTGTGATTGACATTGATACAAATGTCATTACACTTGAAATGAATATTATAATAGTAACGGCGATGCGACGCCGGAAAGAGCCGTGAAAAGAATGTCTATAAGTGTGCTGTGTTTTCTCTTTTCTTCCGTTATGATATAACTGGTTTACTTAAATAATTCAGCCATATCATATCAATGTAGCAGGAGAATGATTCCAGGACCTTTTTATGACGTATTCTAAACAATATATACTTGAAATAATTCTGAATCATAAAATACCATGGTGGTAGTTTTTGTTTTTTAGCATAAGGCATGAAGGATGTTAATGCAAATGTAGAGAAAAGTGGGTACGACACTGAAGGTGAATAAACATGTTGTTAGCCAAAATTATTTCTTCTTTTCGTTTTTTTTTTTAAATATGATAGGTTTGTGAATAGTTTGGTCATTTTTACAAAAACAATCATCGTCGACAAAGTTGCTGTTTAGGTTTCAATAATTTGTCGTTGAATTGTTGCGCCATTAGTTAATCAAGCATATGACTTCCTTTATAATAAAATTATTACAGAATTACTTTCATACCGTGTCATCAAACTAAGGTGTTTAATTTCATCCATGAATGTTCCGCCATTTTCTTCACTTAAAGCGTTGAGAACACTTGCGACAGGCCGTCAATCTTCATAGCAGTATCACTAAGCAATGCCATCAAGATGATAGGTTTTGGAGAGACATCAGTGACAAAGACTATGGCCCGAGAAATAAGATAGATGCCTGGCATCGTCAACATTTCTCGTAGCATTACATAACCATGACTTCGCCAGTTCTCAAGTTATGAAGTAGATGATTTCTGATGCGACTTTGTAATTTTGATGCTTAATGGGATTGAGTCTGATGGAATAAGTGTAGAGTATTTGATGATGAAAGTGCGTGTAACGTCTTCAATCAGATAATAATGGAAAAGAAATCTTCGACCACATTGCTGGAATGACAAAATAGATTTGCACCTTGAATGAATATTTGTTGTTCCACTTCAAAGCCATGACGGTAAACATAATTGTTTAAGTAAGATTACTACAAACAAATACGAGTACAGGAACATATTCATGAATATATTTTTTGAATTGTTACCATTATAAACAAGATCAAAAATAAGCAAAAGCAAAAACATTTATACAGATCACCCTTTTTTGGACTATACCCTCTCTTACCTCTCTTACCCCTCTTCAATATTTGATTTTAAGTTACCATCCCAAGTGTAAGTCTTATCTGTAGGAGAGTAAAATGTTCAACCTGGTCAATCAACTTTCAAAATCCCATCGTGCCAGTGGCAAGAAAGTGTATCACGTTTCATCTCTGTCGACCAACTCTATACATTGCCGCTTCAGTGTTGTATGTTCATTTTTCCTTTTCTTCTTGTTGTTTTAGTGTTTTGACTTCTTGTTCATGTGATGGAGAGAATGGAAAATTAAATGGCAAAGTATTGTTATGCCATGAATTTGAAGACGTGTAACATTTTTACCACTTGGTGAGTGTCAGTGCTGGCGGACTAGGAGTCCCTGAGGGCACATACAGTAGCTAAGTCCAATCAACTTCGGAAAATTCCAAAATTTATGTTCACAAAATTTTCTCTTGAAAGTGCGTCCTGTAGCATCATATCCCACACATCCTGCTACGTTTTGGTATTCTTCGGACATAACTTTCACACTCTTTGACCATATTTCATTGTTTGGATTTAGGATCACTGACGAGGGTTAAGTACCCGAAACGTGCATGTCTGGTCCATGCTGCAAATTTATCTGTTCTTATATGATGCTATGATTTTGAAGACGTGTTACATTAATCAAATATAGCCGTTCATGTTTCAGTTGGTTTTGAATTCAAACATATCCTAAGGCTTAATCAGAAAACCGAAGTGTTCAAACCCGTCACCGTCTTGTACAACCTTATAAACCAATTTTGATTCACCAGACACGTGTATCGGACAGATAAATTTCTTCAGCTGTACTTTAAACCATGGTTATTTTCAGACGGAGCCAAATTTATTATAGTAGCGCCCTCAACTTTAATTTTTGGAATCTCGTTGTAAAAATTTCGCGGCTCCAAATTCCTTAAGTCTTAGTTTAAAGTTTAATGACAATAAAGCATTGGAGGGATGGTGCTAGGGTGTTAACCTCCTTTTATTTCGATGATTTTAGGATAAATAGACAAGTTTCCAAAATGGCAAGGTAAAATACGATGCCAAATTGATAAAGGGCCAAACAATGCTTTTTTCAGGTGACAGAGCTGGAAAGGAAGTTATTTATACACCTACTTGAAACATCCACTCGCGGGAAACATGTTTGACTGTTTCACACTGCAAAAGAAAATAAGTTTAGTTTATACGAAAACCGAAGTGTTCCAACTCATTCCCTTCTTGAACAACCTTTCGAACCCATTTCTAATGCTTCATACACGTGCTTCGGTTAGTAAATCCTCTACAGTGGTACTTCAAGCCGAAGCTATTTTCAGACACAGCCACATATATTTTATTAGCGCCCTCTAGTTTGATTTTTTTCATTTTTCATTTTGTGCATCAACTTTGTAAAAAAGAATTGGAGGCTCTAAATTTCCTGTAGGTCTTTTCAGAGTAGTATGTCACACTATTTGACTTTTCCATGACGACTTCATTTTCCTTTGGTTTTTTTTTTTATTAAAAAATCTTTTAACATTTTTCTAATTTGGCGTGATCAGGAAACGCTTACTCTCCCCAAGCACCTGGTCTCACTTCGGAGTATTGTTTATTCCGGGGTTTGCAACTGTTCAAATGGGAATTCTAATGATTTTGTCTCACCATATCGACTTTGAGACTGAATAACTGACGAGTGCTTTTTCGATGTTTATTTGGTGATTTAAAAATTGGGGAGAAGCATCTCTTAAAATGCTAAGCGTCTTCAAATTAAATAACATCATTTAAGAACAGATAAATCTGCAACATGGACCAGACATGGTAAGTCAAACTGCACATATGGTGCACTAAAATTAAAGTGAACTATTTATATTAATTTACAAGGAAAGAAAGTATTAAGTAAATTGAAAAAAAGGTCCTTTCGCTGGGTGAGTGCAAGCCCCGACGGTATAACTGCGCTTCCAACAGTATATCCAACATATACCTGTCGGCACCACATTTTCCCCTAATAATCCTAAAAGAAAGAAATTTGATAAGTGTGTCATTTGAAATATTTTCCTACAAGGATAACATACATATTAGGAACTCCAGATGAATAAAGAAATGGGAATGACCAGCATGACCACCCTGCACTCACCCAGCGAAAGGACCTTTTTTTTCAATTTACTTAATACTTTCTTTCCTTGTAATACTGTTGGAAACATACGTTTTACCGTCGGGGGCAAGCCCCGACGGTATAACTACGTATCCAACAGTATATCCAACATATACATGACGGAACCACAAAACACAGTACGTTTATCCCTATTCTAATTCATATACCATATTTTAACTCTTTATACCCCTCAGAGGGTCTCATTATCGCTTTGGAGGCGACGTTGCTACGAAGGTCTAACAACGACCAACAGAAATTATTGCGCTACAAAATATGAAATACAACTGCTTCGTATTTATTACAATGGCGAAAAATCAAAGTATTATCAATAATAAACTTACTTGCTCTGTTGTTTACATGCGGAGAACACCATTTACAAGCTCATACCTTGTAGTTTTACGTCACAGTATGACGTCACAGGAGCGAAGAACAAAGGGAAGCATGACGTCATACGCAAAAAGTGCGCTAAAGCTTGTAACGTTCAAATTTACGTAGGAATACTTTTTAAAGTATGTCAAGTGAGTCGGTTTACGGCATGTATATCGTCGTTATACATGCTTGTAGAAATCCTGTGAACCAATCAGAATGCATGAAACAAACAGAATAAATTAGAATCTGTAACATGGCATCCTCAGGGTAATTGTTGAAGAAGTATAAATATCATGAAAATGAACTTTTATGTATGAAACTTTAAAAACCTAAGAAATTTCATGATTTGCAGAATGTCTTCTCACATTTGAAGAAGACATTTTGCTATTAGTATTGACAGAACAATACCCGAGACAAATCAGTTGGGAAACATGATACATATATCATATCTAAAGAAAGAATAAACAGTATCAAGTAATGGAACAAACTTTTACGAAAAAAAGTTTTTTTTTCCAATTCTCATTAACCGAAAAGACAGTTGTCATATGATATAAAGCAGAAAATATGGCTCGTCAGATTATGACACCTACATGTATGATAACGATCTCATATCATACAGTCCCACTCAAGATTGGCAGAAATGTATATTGAATAAATATGAACTTGTTTTTATGTGACAGTGATATTCCCAAGCTGTGTGGTTTTTATTCTAAATGACACAATACTGGCCTAGTTTCAAAGTGTTTCGGCACTTGATTGAAATATACTTGAAAATTCTCATTAAATATTATAAAGAATTCCAAAAAAGAAGGTATTTTCCTGGAAGCATATCTTTGTCCCTAGCTCGTTATTTGGCAAATGTTAGGTCATGTTTAGAATTTCTATATTCAAGTATTCATTACATCATTTGTTAAAATGCGCATATGGTGCAATGAAATTAGTACAATAGAACATATATTTCATCGTTGATGATTTTATGTGTTATAGTTATCTATGACATTTATAGGATTTTAAGGACAAAAGGCAACTAACGTCTGTGCTGATACTCCTCGATCAGTGTTATTGTCGGAGTATCTTCAAAATGATAATGGAATCATATCGTGAAATTTAGCACATAGAGTTTTCTTTCAGAAACTGAGAACTGCACATTGTAGATCAGTATGTCTTTGTGGTTTTTATTTGGTTATATACTCTCTCCTGCGTTCGTTTCTATCTTTTGTGATTATTGCTATGGATGGTGATCATGGATATCATACTTGTTGGTGGTACCAAAAGGGTATTTCCAACTCTATCTGAAAACTGATGTATAAAATATTTATATAGAAAGCCCCCATCTTTTTCAAACCATTTTTATGAAATTTTATTGAGAAACGTTGGACCATAAAAAAGGAAAGTGTTACAAACAAAGATGATATTAACATTATTGATAATAAAATAGACACTTTTCAAAAGAAATATACAACGGTGCTGAGTAAGCTCCAGTGTGCTTATAACTTCTGTTACCGATGATCTGAAGACGGAGTCAAATCAGGAAAAACAAACAATGTTTCCAAGTATGATCGTCAGTAATTTATCCAATGAATGGTGACATGAATCAAATACTTTTGGTGATTCGAATCTTTTGATCCGACTACTTCCTCGGCGCGTAAGGAGTGGATATCATTAGCACGCAGGATATGCGTACTCTTCCAGATCACAGATCGTTTTTTGAAGTTTTTTGAAGTGTCGTTTCTTCAACGCATTCTAAATTTCTGTTATAAAAATTTCGAGAAATTTCTAAAAAGTGGGTCCTGTAGCATCATATCCCACCCATCCTGCTACGTCTTTCGGTACACTTTTTCGACATAGTAACTTTCATACTTTTTTGGCATATTGCATTGTTTAGATTTAGGATCACTGATGAGGGTTATGTACCCGAAACGTGCATGTCTGGTCCACGTTGCCAATTTATCTGTTCTTAAATGATGCTATTCAATTTGAAGATGTTTACATTTATACCACTTGGTGAGTGTCACTGCTGGTGGACAAGGAGTCCCCGAGGGCACATGTAGCCAAGTTCGATCAATTTCGGTTGATCGTTTCTTCAACGCATTCTAAATTTCTGTTATAAAAATTTCGAGAAATTTCTAAAAAGTGGGTCCTGTAGCATCATATCCCACCCATCCTGCTACGTCTTTCGGTACACTTTTTCGACATAGTAACTTTCATACTTTTTTGGCATATTGCATTGTTTAGATTTAGGATCACTGATGAGGGTTATGTACCCGAAACGTGCATGTCTGGTCCGGGTTGCCAATTTATCTGTTCTTAAATGATGCTATTCAATTTGAAGACGTTTACATTTACATACATACATACATATATTTTCTTTGTATTGATGATATTTTCTTTGCTTTTAATTTTTCATCATTTATAATTTTGTGTGTCCTGATTTCTCATCTTTGAGTAACGATTCATGTTGGTACGTCTATTTCGATTGTTTTTTATGATGTTCAAGTTATTATTGTTGTGTCTTTTGCGGTTTGTAGTGTTGTCTGATGTAATTTATTTGTCGCTTTCTTTCGCTGGGTGAGTGCAAGGTGGTCATGCTGGAGATCCTTCCATTTTCTTTAAATCATGTAATCATATCTTTAAGCTTTCTTTCAGGGGTTATTTGGTGCATTTATTTGTTTGTTTCTATTCAGTTTACATTTTCTCTTTTCATTTATGTTTCTCTGTAAATGTTAAGCGATAAAGACAAACTTGGTCATCTAATTTTGTTCCTAATATCTATGTGCCATTATTTCACATTATATTAAATCCAGTGCTGTTAGTCACGAATCTCCCATATTAGATGAGATATAAAAGGTAAGACCGACCACGAAGACGATAGATCAGCCATAATAACTATACTACATCAAGTACCAATATCAAATTTGTTCAAATCCCTGCAGGATGTAATACAAATAAAAGAGAATCAGAACCAAAGACGGCTTTCAATGTAACAGTAATGCTCAGATAGGAAGCGGTCCGTCAGGATCCCTGATAAAGCTTTGGTGCCTTACGCTGCCAACGGGACCATTAATTAAACAGAAGGTTTTTCTATGTGTCTCCGATCGTCCCTGTCTTTTACATAATGTTACTATTGGGAAATAAGCTTAACATTACTTGTAAGTATATTAGATTTGAGGTTCTTGAGTTTATTTAGTGAATTCGTATTACGCTATTTTCGAATCTTTTATCCAGATGGAATTTGTTCTTCTTGTTATAAATACCATGAATTACATATTTATAATAAATAAAATTCGTTATGAGATCTATTATTTAAACCAAATTTAATTTTTGATTTCCATCTGATGGGAAATTTTGGCTACCTTGACTTTAGTACACATTCCGAAGGTCAGGTTTTTTTTCTGTTTTCTGTACAAAACAAAGAGAAAAAAGAACAAATAGTCTGTAATTCACTTCAATTGATACTGTTACTCAATCATCAACTAAATTGCAAATATTTTCCACTCTCATCAAACATTGTCTGGGACCTCTGTGCACGGGGTACACCTTCCGTGGCTAAATGATGAGAAAAACGCTTTAGGGATATTAATATAAATGCATAAACGGTTCCCATACATAAAAGACAGTAAATTGCCAATTTCCTCTCTTTCGTGAATTTTTTGTTATTGATATTGCCCCGTCATGCAATCATGCTGTCCCTTCACGATCTAATGTTTATTTAAAAGAAAGAAATGTATAGTCTTTGTCAATGGAGGTACGACCGACTCATCCGTTTTCTCCGAATTGTTTTGTACGTGTTTCATGATTCTGTTTGTTTTGAAGTCATTGTCTTGTTTAATATTGCATTGGAATAATTTGAAAGGATGCACTGATCTATGATTATTATTGAAATGATATAGTATGTGTAATATTTCATCCAAAGACTTGCGGAGTAGTTCAGAGGTGATACTGAATATCCCAATCAATAGGCTTACAAATTCTTGAAAAATAAATAAAACAGAACTTTCTCGCGGAAAAGAAAAGGCGGACAAACAGACAGAGACAAAAACACTGCACCATAAAAACACAACAGACAACACTATCCAATAACCAACCTCCAGAATCCCGTGCAAGAACGGAATCTATTGTAGGTGGTGCTGTTAAAACCCGCTGTATATAACATTTTCATATATAACATGAATCATGCTACATACACGATGCAAGCAACATAATACAACACAGTAGGATTGAAAATGATTCTTCAAGCTTACTTTAAAAAATCTCTCGCTGTATTTTTCTAAATCGAGTAACAAGGGGCTCGGCTCGCTCTTTGGCCCAGGAATCATGATTTAGAATAAGACAATTACCGAAGTTCGTTGTTGATGGCGCTATCTTAAACAAATTAAATGAAGAATTAAGTGTGAATTCAATAGCTACAGAGTTTTCGTATCAGACGCAGGTTTGACGCACGGACGAATGAACGGCCGACGGACGCTCAGAGAGAGTTTTTATATAGGGCTACCATGTATTTATGCAGTGTTTCTTATTTGTAGTCATTTTTGTTTGATGTTTCTATGATGTGATTTGATGTTCCTTTGCCTTTTGCGTGTCTTTTTTGTGTTTCTGCATTGGGTGTTTTTGGATTTTGCTGCAGGTGTTTCAACCGAGTGTTGTTGAAGATCCCCTCCTTTCTTCTTAAAGATGTATGTTCCTTTTGTATCATCTTCATGAAGCGTCATGAATGCAGTCTGCAAAAATATCAAACTTGTTTCCATTGGTCACTTAATGCTTAGTTCTGATCTCTCTATTATTATCAATACTTTTTTATCAATACGTGCTAAACCATACTTAATATATTATATCTGATAACGAAAAGTACAATAATTAATCCTGTACACATCATGCGCAATTCAACAAGTCGTGTCTGTTCAGACTATATCTTCAATTTAAAGTGCGTACCCTCCTGTTTGTAAGATGTGATGTTACTGTTATCATTATGACCGTCTGTTTGTTCACAATTTCTCATTCCATCTGTGTGTTCCGCTGTGATCATTGTAACGTCATCATGTTAGGGATCTTCTCATCTTTCAGTGAAGTTCAATGCAAATAAATAGTATATTCAAAGAAGGCCTATGAATATTTGAAGTACTTTTAAATTGTGTTGTGTCGTGCTATTTGTAATATAATATATATACTATTTTAAAACGGCAACGGAAATATAAAATAAAAAAAAACTTTTGAGAGACAATAGGTGAATATATGTGATCAAAAAAGAAGGAATAGCTCTGTTCTTAGCTGCTTAATTGGCATAATTTTATGTCATGTTAGAACTCCGCTCTTCATATACTCTGTACCTGGATTTCTTCTATTTCGCCATAAAGCATTGTCTACTGAAATAATTACAATAGAACACATATTTTAATATTTCAAAAAGGTTAAATCAACCATAGACTATACTTATGGAAGTAACCGGGTGTGATATTTCTGCCGAATTGAAGCGACGGGTGTTGCATTCAAGCAGGAGATGCTGACTCTTCCTTGGCACCTGGTCTCCCTCCTAATTGGGAGTTCGCTTCTTTTCATGTAGTGGAGATTTTTGTTTGTTTGCTTTCGTTCCTGTTTTATCCTGATTTCGTATGTTTTCGGTTCGTGATTTCCTGAATTATCGATTTTGTACTGTGTATTGGGATATACTCATTGTTCATATTTGTCATCTTTAAAAGATTTCATAAAAACGAAACCACACAAGAAGCAAGTACTCGTGTTCGCTATCAAGCTTGTGCTTTTCGTGCCGATTGGTCAACAAATATTGCTGCCGAGGACTCCGGTTGCCTGAAGCATTATATTTTGTATTTTCATTCCAAAATATTCACAACAATCCTTTTATTAAATTCGTAAACCTTAGTCCATGCCATTTTCTCTCTGTTAATAAAATTAGTACATTTCTCTGAATTTTGAACGTCTTCATATTCAATAGCAATATTTAAGAACAGATAAATTTGCAGCATGGACAAGACATACGTTTCGGGTACTTAACCCTCGTCAGTGATCCTAAATCTAAACAATGTAATATGGCCAAGGAGTGTGAAGTTATTATGTCCAAAATATACCGAAAGACGTAGCAGGATGGGTGGGATATGATGCTGCAGGACACACGCTTTAGAAATTTCAAGACGTTTTTCGAATGCGTTGAAGAACCGTCAACCGAAGTTGATCGAACTTGGCTGCATGTGCCCTCGGGGACTCCTGGTCCACCAGCAGTGACACTCACCAAGTGGTACAAATGTTAAACGTCTTCAAATTCAATGGCACCGTTTAAGAATAGATAAATTTGCAGCATGGACCAGACATGCACGTTTTGGGTACTTAACTCTCGTCAGTGATCCTCAATCTAAACAATTAAGAAATGACTGTCTTACTTTTGGTTCTCAAGGGTGTATAATTCTGGTTGGACATGTGCAAATTTTCCGAAAGATATTGCCTAAAATGTGTATTTCTAACGGGAATTCGACGTTTTTGAGAAGTAGAGGCGAACCACGACGTGGCCTAGAAGTTGTATGCTACGCCATGAGAAGTAGTTCCCTATCGTATAGATATATTGTGCATAAGAGAAAAATGTTCCAAGTTTGTTAAGTATTTAATGATATAATTAATTCAACAACAACAACAACAATTCTAATCATTAATATTGAAACTGCGTCTGAATTTAACCGATATTTGAGTGGTCACACTTGTCAAACTTTAAGTAATTAGGTTCCAAACTTGACCAATCGCATTCAAGCAGAGCGATATGTAACGTGTTATCATAACACTTGATTATGAAATGGCTTTATGAAACTGCATAACGGCTGTAACATGTGATAAATATGTTTTCTAAATATGCCTCCAAATAGCTTCACATTTTTACATTAATTCTGAAAATAACAAAATAATACGTCTGTTCGGCAAAGGTTATATTGATTAATCCCTAGACTTTCCTCTAAATATATTAAGTAAATGGAGAGAAAAAACAACCTATGAAGATAATTTGAAATGTAATTAGTGTAACTAGCCGTAAGGAACACAAGAATAATGACTGTTTCATTCGCTTGTGTACAACTGACCCACCGGATATTGGATATTCAATATCTACCAGGGGCACTACCGCTGTGCTGTTCACGTCTATCAACCTGACCAGAATGGTAATTTGGGAAGTCTTTTACAGTAAAGGAAATAATCTTTTTTTTTTCTATTTACGGACTTCTAACTAAGGGTCTTATTATCCATCTGTTTACGTTGTTACTTGAGGCATTTTATCCTCAATTAGTATTTTGTATTTTGCTTTACTGCTCTTTTGTTTTGTTTTGTTTCAGTTGTTTTTGAGATGATATTGCATTGTTGACCATTTATGAATTTGTCTATCGTTCACGTTGTTGTTATTCATTTTGCTTTATGATCATCATATTAGAATATATGTTCTATCGTAATAGTGCACCATATGCACATTTCAACTGAAATTATCAGTGAAGATTGAGACGGAAAAAGAGGGATTCCAAATAGCGCTTACTTGAACCGCGAATTTGATGTACGCCAAAGAGCCAGCTATGGACAGAGCTATGGCATAAGAGAAATACTCCTTAGTTTCAGATTAATTTATCAAATTTAGTGTCAGTATTTTAAGTCAGTGCAGAAGCAAAGTTAAAGTATTCGAACGATATCTTCAGGGAGTAACAGTCCACGTGCAGAGAAACCAACCTAGTAATTGGAATTATCATACTGAAATGTATGTTGTATTGTTATAATTTAGTGCACCCCATGTGCAACAAACAACAGACATTTTCAAAGAACAATGTAACATAAGTGATCCTTAGGCCGAAAGAGAGACACGACTTTTAAAAAGGCAGCTGAGGTCAGACCTTTGCCATGAGTGATTTTTCTTGTTTTGATATTCCCCTGAATTGTTTCTATTTCACCTTGATCAAAAGAATACGGAGAGAAAAGAAATAAACAAATTAAGCATATATTCGTAAATGTTTTATTCATGAAAATAATTTTTTTTAAAGTCTAACCAGGTATTCGTTAGAATCATATTTCGCTATTTTTTTTTTTTTTTTTTTGAATGCCAAATGTGTGCTTGTGCAAATGTTCACAAATCGAAAAGCAGAGAATATCAATGAAAGAGTAATAGTTTTTTATGTTGCATTTTTTATCATGGTAACTTACTCATGAAAATAACGAAATTAAGTAGCTCGTGAAAAATTCTGTTTATTGCTTATCCCTACTTTTGGCTTATACTTTAAAACCAAAAAAAAAACCAAATGTTTGTTGCTGTGCAATATGGAACGAGGAAACGAATGTAAATGATAAAGTACACGACATGATGAATGTACAAACACGTTATGTATAAAACATATACAGGACGTACATAACTGGGTGATGTTGGCATCATACAGACAACAAGTCTCCCGGCGACACATAACCTATTCTTTGCCTTCATCACCCAAATTCTTTAGTCGACAAAAGTACACACTGAAAACTTTAAGTAAAGTGTGCTAGGTCTTTTTATTAGAAGGAAATCGGAGAAAATAATTGATGCGTTCTTTTCAAATATCACTTTTAATGAAAAGTGTGTATTGTTCCCTGTGATACAAAGCATAAGTAATTAGATTTTCTAATTTTCATACTTCAAATGATTTCCGCCTCTTGTTTTGATCCCTAAAGAGAATTATTTATCTAGTGATTGAATTAATGGGAAAATATGTGAATGAATGCGGAGCCTTTCTTACACTATATTGCGCTTCTGTTGTTACTCGGATAGTATCTTACCGAGTGTTCGACCGCACCACAGTCTCTGTGACTCTCATTTATTTATTACTCGTACATAAATACGAATGAGCTATCCGGATTGAATAACCAATAATTAAGTATAAAGCGGGAATGGTTTAGTTCAGTTCTTATAGATTACGAAGCGTCGAATCTATCGGCTTATGATTGTTAATGCGCTTTTTTGTCAAGAGTTTATATTGGTAAGATATGACAAAATTATTGAATTCATCAAAAGCCAGATAGAGTCACTGTGATTTCATTCCGAGGTAAATTAATAGAGTTTTCCTTTTTGTTTCAGCATTTCATGACGACAGAGATGAGGAAATACCATGGCGTGTAAAAATTGCGGGGTAATTTGTGAGAATCATTGAATTACATTCCCAATAAGTGCGCTAAATTGCATAACACTCCAACGTTACGTTCAGGATCAGATGGAATGTGAAAGATCTATGTTACAGGGATAATTACATTCTATACGAGGATTAATATCCGATTATAATATTCTTGAAAATCATCAGTCTTCATTTCACATGGTGAGATAGATATTATTACCTATAATAAACGGAGTGTATAAAACGGGGGGAAATATGCCGAGGATTTTACCATTAGGAAAGATGACAGACTCTGTCCTAACGGAGCCATGAGATGTTATATGTATCAGTCGCCTTATGTTCTGGTGCTAAATTGTGCCATTATCTTTCTGATGTCCATTATACAAAGTAAGTTTCTTTTGATTATGCCAGTAAGTATTTATCTCTGGATCACGAACGTGCGTCATAATATAAAAATCGTCTTTATCATCCAAAGCTATTCCTATTACCAACATTGTCATCCAAGAAGAAAATAGAAAATTGAATGTACGTCATTGTATAAAACACGGGATTTGTGTTGGTCCAGATCTTAATTATTTTTATTTTAATTCTTCCAGCAAAGAAAAAAAAAATGATTCAGAAGTAATCCAGCTTTTTAATTACAAAGCAATTTTTGACAAATCATCTAGAAATAGCGACTTCAAGGTTAAAGTATTGATGGCTTCTTAATTCAACTTCACAAATTTAACATTCATCAGAGACATATTCTCTCTAGATAAATATTTTGGTTCTAAGTTTGCATTGACTCATCCTGTAATGAACAACTATCGAAAATATTCAAAGCAAATCTTGTAAGATGCAGATATAAAAACAAGGCAAGAATTTATAGCTTATGATTTGTTATGATATTGTGTCTACTGGGTTGATCAGCTTCAGCAATACATAGGATATAAACAACCCCTCCCGTAGCGAATACCTACTAAAACTCTTACATCGAGGATTTTTCAGTATCATTCGCAATATTGAAATCAAATTAGAGTTTTCGATATTCTTTGATGTATTAATTTTGCACTTCCTAAGATTTATGTTATGTACATTTCTTGACTGATTTCATGTGCTAAGAAAAATTATGCCAACAGGTTACAAATAAAAAATACACGCAGTGCATTCTTAGTTCGCAAAAGGTCAGATATTTTCTCAGAAAGCATTTATTGTTTTCTTATTGCATTTCGCAGACGGTCTTATTTAGATAAATACAGCTTTTGTAACGTTCTTGTCAGGATTATTTGCATATTTTCTGCAGCTGAACGGAACACCAAATTTCTCGACAATGTCCTTATGGAGTTTTATGTCGGTGTTCATATCATAATTCAACAATTATTATCTGATGTGACAAACTTGCGCTAAAGTTCATCGATATTATTCACCGTATGTAATGTTAAAAACGTCTTCAAATTCAATAGCATCATTTAAGAACAGGTAAATGCAGCATGGGCCAGATATGCACGCTTCGAGTACAGCGAGCCTTACTCCAAACAATGCAACATGGCCAAAAAGTGTGAATTCCATTATGTCCAAAAATGCATCGAGATACGTAGCAGGATGGATGGGATATGATGCTACAGGACCCACGTTTTAGAAATTTCAAGAAATTTTGATAACAGAAATTTTCGAATGCTTTGAAGAAACGATCAACCGAAGTTGATCGAACTTGGCTACATGTGTAAGTTCATTTTCCCCAGCAATAAAAGTATATATTCGAGTCTGCATTTTTAACAGTTCCTTCATTACCCTTTCAAACCTTTGACCATTAACTTTACAATTTTTAAAACCTTAAGCCTTTTAGTAAGAATTCAAAGAAGTTTCAAACACTGAAAATAGAAACAAACATGCTTGCATCAGTGCTACATGAATATACATTAAACCAAGATGTAATTGTTAGTTCATTACAACACCGTCGGAATCTGAACATCGAAAATAGAATTGCACCACTTAAAAAACACAAAACAATTAATTTTACCTTAAATCCCTCAAAGATAGGAAATTAAAGGGAGCACTCCAAACTACTTAAATTTTGAAAGCATTCGGACAAGAAACTCTTTTTGAGAAATTGTTGATTTTGTTTAATTTTATTTACAATATCAAACAATTGTTACAAAAATTGGTTCGAAATGTAGCGGTGCTTGCGTCACTACGTTTTACTCTTTATATATTCACATATCTTAAAACATACTTAAATTGCTCATTAGGTAAGTAACCATGATGCATTCTTTAATATCTAACCAGAATGAAAATATTTGCAAAATGCGAATAAAACAGATAGCTCTGTGCAACAGAACTTCGATACATTTTTCAGTCGGATAAAGGAAATTCTAACTTTGTGCCCAAGAGAAGCAGATTATATTGGATTGAATCACATGGTACCCATACGGAAAGAGTTCTTTGGAGCACTAGCCAATCTACCGCCGTAAATATAGTCAGATCTGTGCATTCCATTTTTGGAAAGAGTTTATCTTCTAGAATAACCATACATGATCACTATATTTTTCAAATAACATGATAGTTTTTTACATTTTTGGCCAATTCTTCTATTCAAAGTCAGCAATGGCTATTTAATTTCTGTTTCAGAAAATAATTGACATGAATACTACAAAAGGTAAAAGTGAGAATACTTATATTAATTTAATGGCAAAGTGGGAATGGCAATAGCCTAATAGTTTAGAGTGGCTTTGGTAGACAGCAAAAACTAAAGAAATCAAAAGGTCACAACTATTCTGGTTTATATACACTTTGGCTTTTAAGATGTGTTTGACTTTGCAAAAAGCATTAGGATTAAAAACACCAGAAATTTGCATGGAATAATAAAACTAATTGCTATGCTATATTTGTAAGGTATTAACCACAGAGATCTGCTTTTTCCTTTTCCACTAAATAATCAATCATGTGAAACGGAGACATTAAAACACAATTTCTGCCGACCTGAGAGATTTCATACTGTGATGTAGAGATATATCAGTAACACAGGCGTTTTCTTCTTCATTGCTCGTTTTTATTCTTGAATAACCTCTCATGAGCAGCTGTCATTTACTGTTTATAGCAAAGCATTTGGTATTTAATCAAGTTCATTCTAACACGTTTTGAAGCATTATGTTCTATTGTTCACGATGGCTTTTCGCTTTTGATTTGCAGAGTCAAAGTCACCTTAATGAGCCAAAGTGTACATAAACCAGAAAAGTTGTGACCTTTCAATTTCTATAGTTTTTGCCGTCTTGACGACTGAAAGATCAAAGCCACCCTAAACTTTACAGTAATTAAATGTTTATTTCCACTTTGCTATTCAAACATACTGCATCTTAAATTAATGAAAGTATTCTCACATTATCTTTTTGTAATTTTCGTGCCAATTGCTTTCTACTTATTAAAACATTTTTGGAATCACAGATAAATTGTGAAAAGGTTGATATTCAGAACCTCCATTTGATTATTGACATTCTCGCAGATTTGAATAGTATTTGTTTTTTGGATCTGTATATTTTTTATCGCTTTTCTTCTTTTCAAACATTTTCCTATTCTTCGGAAGTTACCCGACTCTTGGAAACTTTTTGTCTTGTTTGTGATGTCACCTTCTGGTGAAAGGGCTGTTTGTTTATCTTTTTATTGTGCTTCTTTGGAAGTCTCCTCGTAAGGAATGTACGCATATAATCCGAATAACCGTCAAAATCGGTATCTTGTACGCATTGGTCTTCTTCTCATTACCTGTTCTTCACCAGACTTCAATATCATCTCCGCTTTGTTTATTTGTCTTTTTTCATTTCTTTTTGTGTTGGAATTAGGAATCGTTTGTCTCGTGTACTCCTGCTGTTTGCATTGATGTGGTAGTTTCTCCTTCTGTATGTTTAGTCTCATGTGTGTGTATTCCATTGTGATCGCTGCGGTATTTGCTCGTTAGAATTATCATACTGAAATATATGTTCTTTCGTAATAATTAAGTGCACCTAATGAACATTTCAACAATGTATCAACAGTGATGCTCGGGCACGAAAGAGAGGAAATCAAAATAGTAAATATATGAAGAGCAAAGTTCTAAATACGAGATCTTCTTTTGAGAAATAAATTATTTGAAAGGTTTAATATTTGTGTATTTTTAACATATCTCTTATAATCAAGGGAGTCATTAAATTATCGCCTCTGGTTGCCCGTTTGATTACTTGCTGCAGTCGTTTCAATGGGGACTTGCTGTACATCCTAAACCTTCTTTTGGAAAGTTAAGTTTTTCTTTACCCGCACATTAGGTATCAGCCTTCCCTATCCTGATGAAAGAAGATACGAAAACTAGGTCTTATAGCTTGACAAACAATTGTATTAGCATTATTGCCGTCACTTTATGTTAGTAGTCACATGTGTTAACACTTCCCTAACTATAAGAACAGACATCTACATTTTCTCACAAGAACCTTTGGCAACGTTGTCCGGCAATAATTCAGGTAAGAGTTCATTCGTCCCTCTTTCTTATATCGCTTTGTTACTACACTTGTTACGAAGTTATTTCTCACTTTCCATTTGTATCATTTTCAAGCGTATGTCAGATAATATGTACCACCAAGGGTTTATTACGTGTCCAAAGAATGCTTTTAAACATTTTAGTAATATCTATTGTCAGAAAAAAAATAACAGAAGTCGGGAAAAATATACCAAGTACATTAAAATTTAATTCAAAGCAGGAGCAATAGCTATAAAAGCAACCAAAGTTGCAGAAGATGCCAATATTCTTTGAACAATAGACAAAAGAAAGCGAAAGAATAATTTTAACTAAAATAATTCACGCAAAAACCATTTGGCTAAAGATGCATCGACATGATATATACTTTTAGAATCAGATATATTTATATTGGCCTTTTCCCCCAATTTACAACTATTTCATATCAATAGAAGGATAACAAGTCGCAAATTCCTACAACATATATAATAGTTCAAAAATTGGTTAAAAATTTTAGAACATGTAATAGGATAGAGATGTGGAGGATATTAGAAGCGAAATGTAAATTGACACGATTAAAAGCATGTTCAATCCTCAAAAGAGAAATCAATGATCATATGTCTGTTCGTATTGTATCTCTTTCATATAAGCTTTCACAGTGATTGTTCCCCCAGGCCCAGGTTGAAATGCTCCTTACTGAAACAGGAAGAAAAATTGAAACTCCGAATCATACACTGCAAGGCAGATCCAATATGATAGCTTGGCTGGCTCCTTAACACGGTTCCTGGCAATGATAAACCCATCATAACATCTGATTTACCGCATGATACACTTAATATGTAGAAAACGACGATAATCACGTCCTCAGAAACACTGAATGCAAAACACAAGAATTCCAGGCGTGCCCGGCAGGATGCTATACAAACATGCTTTGCATGCAGCCTCATAGTCAAAAGACAAGTTATCGCCCTGCAATCCTCAAGGTCATATATAATATATAGCTTACCCCTAATTGTATGTCAAGGAACATTTATCATTTACGTGTATGACTGTCTGAAAGTTTATTCGCAGTTAATCATATTCGGATTAGAAAGTTGATTTAAGCAAGCCCATCTTTTACAATTAAACATTCATCCGTATCATACAATAAAATGTTTCATTTATCCATAAGTATGTATGATTTCATTTTCGTGGGCTAAGATAAAGAAGCATAACCATTCTTTAGTATTGGGATATCGAAAAAGTATTGCTCCAGTTTGATTTATCTTTGATGATTTTTTCTGATCAGCACACTTCGGTATTGGCTTATAAGGATTTTATTTTTTTTTTAAATGACAAATACATGTAATGCCAAAGGTCATAAATCTAAGGTCAAGGTTTTTAACTTTCGAGTTAAAAATACACTTATACCTTATCGTCAAAGCACGTGTTGAATTTCATGTAAAGGGTTGTCGCTGTCATGATGATGGTTGATGATTCAACTATTATACATGGAAATCTCCTTTGTGCTGGTCGACTTTATAAATTCAATAATGCATCATCTGATCAGATTAGTTTACAAGAAAATGCTATTAAATAGCGAGAAGAAATTATCTGCATTCATTTGTTGAAAAAAAAAATATCTTAGGAGTAAGAAGGAAAACGGTCTATTTATCCTACGAGAATTTAAAACGTGATGTAGCATTGGTTCTTGACTCCCTAGTCAGTCGGTGGGCTACGCTTCAGTATCAATGTCACAATCATTTAGAGTGGTTATCATCACGAATGCATTCTTACTCTATAAAACAATTTTAATAAATTAACCTCAACATTTAATTAGTACCATTGTCAGATGAGGGATTTACTATCCGAAACACGTGTCTGCTGCATTCAAGAAGGTAAAGAGTTGGAACACTTCCCGTATTATTTAGTTATGAAATGATTTCCTAGTTTTATAACGGGGTAACGTAAACACCTCTTTACACCTCAGACAGTGCAATGCATGTATTTTATATATTGTTTTTATTTTCATGCATGAACATCGACGGCGGGTGCGGCTAGCAAACAGGGGATGCTTACTCCTGCCGGGCACCTGGTCCCACCTCTAGCTTGCTGGGGTCCGTCGATGCTTAATTTGATGCTCTATTGTGAGTGCTGTTGAGATTATCGTCAGGATCTTCTTTAACCCATTTACATAAAACAAACAAAATCTGTTATATTCATCTTTTCTTTTTTTTAAAGGAGATTAAAATCTTAGATCCATCCCTCCAGTGCTATTTTGGCCATACATTTAATTTAACTATGCTACTGAATCGACCCTACAGGAAATTTTGGAGCCGCGCACTCTCTGCAAATTAAATGCACAAATTTGAATTATACTGAAATAAATTTGGCTGTGTCAGAAAATCACTTCGGCATTTGATAAATGTCACCGATGAGAATTTACTATCCGAAACACGTGTCTGGTGCATTAAAATTGGTTTAAATTTTATTCAAGAAGATAAAGAGTTGGAACACTTATTATTTATTATTCAAATTAAAATGTATCCTACATCGAAACAAATTTCATTCAACATCTTGCAGATGAACAACTGAAGATAAATTGATAAATTCATCTTTCACTTTTTTATTTTTGCATCATCAAGGGAAATCCGTCGTAGCAATATCACTTTGCATCAATGTGAGTTTTACGTTACGGGATGAGTTGATCGGCTTTCTAGATACGACGGGTAATAAGCAGATAGATGAATGGATGGGGAGAGAGTAGCTCAGACCTGTCAATATTCCATACTAACAGCATTTACCTGCAAAATGGGACTCCGGGGAAATGATTTTTAGTAAAGATCCCACCAATTGATAAGAGAACAGATTCTTCAAATGCATAATCACCATTTGTGTGTAATGAATCGCTTTATTTTAGACGCTGGGGTCCTATGAGGCCATTCAGTCCAATCCGGTCCCTGCTATTATGAGTCATGTTATTTATTCAATTGAATTGACTGTACTCAGTCTTGCTAATTACTTCATATCAAGTAGCACATCAGCATCTGTGAATATTACATGGATATTCATTGTCCTACTTTTATTGCAATTTTATCATATCGGATGTAACAGTGATAAATCCTAAACTGAAATTGCCTCATGAAATTATGTTAATTGCAACGAAAGTGGGAATCGGTCTGTTAAATCATAATTGATCAATTATGAAAATCATATGCATTTTATCAACTGCCCTACATTTTTGCAAAAAGAGATACAAAATTTATGAAGTAAAAGCGAGATTTACACTTTACAGCACAAGTATCTGAAACAAAAAAATCCTCCATCAACTATGGAAAAACTCAAGTCAAAATGATAGTCACTTCTTGAGCAATAGAAGGGAAGAATTCTATTATCTGAAATGAGGAATTTCACTATTTTAACAATATAATATGGTCAAAATTGTACAGATGTTGGGTTCCGTAATACCCGCATGCTTGTTGGACTGTCTTTAAAAATGTTCCTCCATGTCTTCGATTATATACAATAAATCATGAAATTGAATGAATAATTACCAATATATGTTCTTATGAATTGACTTAATACGCTCAGTATGGTAGCTTTAAGTAGACTAATATTTACATTTGGGAATTATTTGAAATCTTTTTGAACAATCCATAATGTTATTTTTGCATAATTTTTATTTGTTAATTGTTGATGCAATAAGTTTCAGAGGAAAAAAGTAACTCGTAAAATTACCAATTTGTGGTCTATTGCAAAATTAATTAGGTTTTCACAAAGAAATGGTGGTGCAAATTAAATACATAACATGAAAGGGAAATGCACATGAAGGAATAAAAACCTAGAGGAGGAGACTAGTGTGTAATACTTCAAAGATGCAGCGTCCTTACAAATAGGTCATATACCGACTACGAAAAAATGCGGTCGCCAAGCAAAGAACAACACAATTAATACATTGGAACAACAAAAGCCCGTCGAAAGAACTAAAAGTAGGGGCGGGGCGTCTTTGTTCCTTTTTGAATGATTTTCCTGATATATCAGATTAAATGATATGCCCCGCTTGATTTTTTTTTCTAAATTCGGTTCCGCCAAAAAGTATTCAGTTTGACAGACTTTGAAATAAATGTAATTGCAAATCTTAAATGGAATATTGCTCCTTATTGACCAGAATCTAACTTTCTAACACCTCAATGGATCGGGGGTGGGGGGGTTCACTATTCCGGTAGAAATTTTGAGTTTGTGCAGCACTTTTAGTAGCGTTATCCACAACGAATTCCATGTTTACAAAGGAGGTCTCGAGAGATTTTAATTATAGATATTTGAAATCATTACACAATGTCGTGAAATTTCAGAGATGCCTAGGTTTTATTTCTTCCTTTTTCTAGTCTCTTTGTGGAGCGTGATACTTGAATTTCGGCAAGGTATTGAATATTATAAGACCATTTGTTTTTTTAAAATAATATCACACAGAGGTCTATGGAATACATCCTCTGGACTCAGAATATTTTAGAAGTTTTCTTGACATAATTTTGATGACATGACAATACTATTAATTGTTTCCTTCAAATTAATTTGGATATTTTGATGTTTATACTGCGCCACATTCATTTTTGGTGCGCCACCTTTAAACATTAATATTTATGTTTCGCTGTTTTCTCTGTTGGGGATCTCCTTCTTTCTTTGTTTTTTTTTTATTTTCAAGGTTTTGTATGTTTATTGAAAATGACTTTTTGGACATTGCTTTTTTTATTCTGTATTTTGTATCTATAAGCATGAATTTCAGAGTTTTGAATTTCAATATCAAGGTAAAATTTGTGAACGATTTCCTCTTCATTAATGTTTAATAGACGTTAATCAATATTATGATCTATGTACATAGAAGTAGATGCAAGATGACAACTTAAGGTCAGAATTGCGACTTTTAATAGAAATGAGGTAGAAGAAAGATGGATATATCAACATGTAGAGGAACATCTCCTCGAACTACTCAGACCAAAACTATCATAAAATTATCATAACTTAACATACCTCTGCAATGCATGAAATTTCAAAAAATCAAATATATCGTTATTTTTCAAAATTCTTATACCTTGTGTATGAATTAAAGGCTATCTTAAGATATTTTGATAAAATGAACAGTTCTAAGGAGAGTATTTCTTATAAATACGATTTTCTGGTTGCCATGGCACACCTCGCAACCCTAATTAATCTAGCGCATCCAAGAAGGTGACAACAAAACAAAGATATTTACCCCCAACAAGACAATTCAAGGTCAGAATAAATTGGAAACAAGAAAATTGAGATGTGTCTTGTGGGTGTTAATAAGAGAGCAAATGACATGAATGTCTGAATTATGAAAAAAAAATTATAGGAAAAATCATGAATTATCTTCAAATTAGTAGTTACTATATGAAAGAGCTCATCTTGGAAAGCTAACATTTCCAGTTATATAGACTGTCAATCATTGCGATCGAGATCTCTTTCCCTCAAATTTGGTCTGTTCATCTTGTAATGTCATAAAGTTGTAACACATTTATACCATTTATATCATTTTTACTGTGAAGGATGTCTTCATTGACGTTATACATTAATATCTAATCAAACTGTCAGTATTGAAATATATGTTCTATTATAAAATTTCAGTGCTCCATATGCACGTTTTACCAAGTTATGATAGAGGTCGAAAAACGGGAAATCCAAATAACGTGAAATAATGAAGAGCAAAAGTCTAAACTTGACCTAAACTTTCTGTCAAAGAACCTGATAGGGACAGAGCTATGCCATGATAGAGATACCTATGGTGGCATACTTCTGCCTCCTACATGCGAGATATTTTCTGCAGAATATGTCTACATGCGACTTAATTATGTTAACATGCAACTTATTTATGTCAACATGCAACTTTAAAATATGTATGTCAACATGCAACATATAACTTTGGAGCCGCGCACTCTCTGCAAAGTGAATGCACAAATTCAAATTCTAAAAATAAAGCCTGAGGGCGCTAGTGAAATGAATTTTGGCGGCGTATGAAAAGCACTTTCGCTGGAAGCATCACTGATGAGAATTTAATTTGAAACATGTGTCTGGTGCATAATGAATCGGTTTGAAATTTTATTCAAGAAGGTATAGAGTTGGAACCCTTCCGCAATATTATTTTGTCAACATGCGACATAATTATCTTGCATCTTGCATGTCAACAAAATCACATTGCATGTTGACATGAATAAGTCGCATGACGATATAATCTGTAGAAAATACCTCGCATGTAGAAGGCAGAAATATGCTACCATGGATGCCCCTTAGTTTAAGAACTTTTTAAAATTTCGTAACGGAGAATTTAAAAATATATTTCAAGTCAAGTGCCGAAACACTGCCAAACTAGAATTTAAGTCACAGGAAGCAATGTCTGGCATTCATTTACAAACCCTGTAAGTCCACACAGGAATATGATAACTTACTCTTAAGATTGAACTTATTAAAAGCTTATTATTCGATGTTCTTAACATTGATACTTTTTATTCCTTTTTGAAGTCTATTTAATACTTGGGGTCCATCTTACAACTTGATAATTTACTTTGAGTATTTGTCTGAATAGAATTACCTGAGTCATTTTTATGTATATATGATGTAAAATACAAATGAGAAAATTATCTGACGTATTTATACACATCACCACGGTAACCTTTTCCTTATCAAATGCATACTTCTCTTTGTGACTTATTTTGATTAGAGTGAGAGTCCTTTGTTTATATTTTAGCCACGTTTTTTACAACCTTTTGGGCGGTCTTTGCCACTTGCTGTAAATTATTTAGATTTGTCGTAATACTGATGTTTCCAGGCGTTTGTTATCATATCTTAGAAAGTCAATGCCTACGTGAGATTTATCACTTTACAGACAACAAATTTTTCTTGTCTACTTAATTACCTCATGTCAATAAAACAAATACATTACATAGGGTTACTGAATCACTTCGGGTTTTTTTTTCAAAGAAACCAAGAATAAAACAAAGACTCAGGCACTACATGGATCCCAAACCTTCATACCATTTCAATTTTGAAAGCAAAATACATCTACTGCACATTTCCTGATTTTTATTGTTCATCTTTTGTGTTCATGAGTTCTGTTTTACATTGGAAATTGCAGTTTCAATTTAGTTTATTCTAGGTTCTTCAAGTTTAATCTGAGTACATGACATGCAGCTGTCTTGCATAAGAAAGCAGACGCGAAAGACAATTGCTGGAGAGAGATAAATCCATAAACATAGCGATAGACATTACTTGGCCCCCGGTTAAATACAGATGTCTTTCAAATCCCCTCAAATATTTGTGTTGATGATATCACTACCACTTTGATATAATCCGTCTTGATCATGTTTCCCTATCGATCACAAAAAGCTGCCGCAAAAAAAACGTCCTGTTAGCAATGCTTTCTCGGGGAATCTACCACTTGCTTCATGCATTTATTTCAAACATTTCTCGAAATTGTTGTATTTATACTTCTAATATTTTTTATAGTTATCAAAATGAAGCGATATTATGTCCTCTTGTTGGTTATATTTAGAAAAGAAAAAAGATAAGAAAAAAGTAAAGCTTAATGCGTTTATATGTCCGAATGTATATGAATCTGAGTGGTTATTCACAAAAAAACGATTGCTACACTTCAAGCCGCGAGAACACATAATTATTCGATTTTTTTTTTAATTTCGATAAATCTAAATAAATTGCACAAGACGCTATACTCATCTATTTTGAAAGTGGGAATGTCGCAGTAACCTTAAAATACTTTGCTCGATTGTTTGTTTGTCTTGTTTTCGTTTTGATTTCGCAATTGCGGTTCATAATTGTAAATTATAAGACAAACAGGTGTTTGTGTTTTCTTGTCAAAAGGCAACGTTTTCATTAATTGGGTCTGAATAGTTTTGATAGGCTTTGTCTTCTTGGCATTAATACAACAACATGACAATTAGTTAGCTCATTTACAGTAAAAGAATCGAGTCTGTCGATGTGATTCCGTTTTTCCATCGTGGTGTGTGAAGTGAGATAAATTCGGTGTTGAAAGTCATCTGTATCAACAATGAAAAATAAGACATATTTCCACTGTGTGTATTTGATAACCCCAATATTCAATCCCCAATTCCCGCGCATATCACCCCGTAATATCTTGACAAATTAGATATAAATAACTAAAATTACCATGCTTTGGAAGCTTTCTGTGTGGGTATGAAACACGTTGGATAGGGGATCATCGACAGTGGGCCATTATCTGCACTTAACATTATTTTTGTTATACCTCAAATTACTTATGAAATAAAACTGACATGAACTTCTAATTAATTCCGGGTGTGTCTAAGGAAAGGATTCACCCATAATTAAAGAAAAGGTTTTTTAAACGTTGGAATACAATGCATTCCTTTCATAAACTTGATGGATTCCTTTCCTATTTCAATAGTAATAGATATGTGTCTGCTAGGATCTTACTCAATTTTGGTTGGGAATTAAATGTTATTACTATTAGCATTCTTTTCGTTGTTTTGTTGCAATAGATCGCTTTCTATAATAATTGCTTTATCATTGAAAGTCATTTATATAAAGAAAACAAAGTATGCATAGAAAAGAAAGTGTGCATTATTATAGGATGCAAAAAATCAAACTTAGAATTACTTAAAAATAAAACCTGCGTTTGTGAAACACGAATGCCCCCGTTGGCATCTTTGTCAGTAAAACAGATGAAAAGTAGTTTCACATTTGAGGTCAAGGTCACAAGGTAAAATTTAGTATTCATGGAAAAGTATTGCCACATTGAATTCATATGTGAAATATGAAAGCCCTGTCACTTACCATTTAAAAGTTATGGCTAATGTTTAAATTTTCGATATAGGTCAAACTCCAAGGTCAATGCCACAAGGTCAAAAAATTTGGTATGCATGGAAAGGTCTTGTCACAACGAATACACATGTGAAATATGAAAGCCCTATCACTTATCATTCAAAAGTTATGCCCAAGGTTAAAGTTTTTCAAAAGTAGGTCAAAGTCCAAGGTCAAGGTTATAATTTTTGGTATCCATGGAAAGGTCTTGTCACAAGGAATACACATGTGAAATATGAAATCCCTATCACTTACCATTCAAAAGTTATGGCCAAGGTTAAAGATTTTGCGGACAATCAGGCAAACAAATAGACAGACAGACGGACAGACCAAACCGAATCTTCGATAACGGGGGGCATAAAAATCATTCTATGATATTATAGATACAGCGACATAGTAATACAGGGCAACTCATTTCAGACAGGCAAGCACAAAAGACTACACGTACATCAAAAACTTCAAACAGCATATTACAAATGCTGCAATGATACTTGAAAAACAAATGATAATACACACAATTGATAGACAAATCCGAAACATGACAATTGATAAATTCTGAAAAGATAGAGAGCTCAAAAATCCGCTACCTGAATAGCTAAAGTGTCATTACCAGGATAGCCTCCAACATTATCTTGGTAAACAATAAATACATTTACGGTATAACTGTACTATCCGCTCCATAAGGTGATTCCAAATATGTACCATGGACTGTAAGTGAACAAGACAATAATGTAAAGGGCGCACTCTAGTTCCAAAACAATGAGAGTCCGAGCAAGTTTCATAAAGGACAGTTTGTCAGGGTCTTGTCCTTCCTTATGAAATTTGCACAAAACTCTGTACCAAAAAAAAAAAAGAGCATTGGTGCTAAAGTGAGCAAGCAATGATACAAAATGAATGGGATCAATTGTAAGCAAAGTTCCTCATGCGAAATACGTCAGAGAAATAAAAAGTATCACTGGATAGTAAACTTTCAAGAGAGTTATAGTTGTTGATTTAGTTGTAATTTTAAAGTTGAATCCGTGGAGCTTTAATAATTTTATCTGTTTTCGGAGTGGAAGAAGAATTTGTATTACGTTAGTCACATAGGGCCTATACTACGAAGAAGATGGAAGTCATCATGACACTTTCTTTCTTTTGAAAGTTGCACCTATCATCAATTATAAATGGCATTTAATGGTAATGAAATGTAACATGCCATAGAAAAAGAGTGTATCTATTCCTACCGTTAATTTTGAATAATTTACATGCTCATTTTTTGTAAAGTAATTCCAAACTTCTTCCTTGCGATTGAGGATTTATATGTCTTTTCAGCTGTTTTCATCACAATGTTGATACCAGAGAAAAGTTTTTCTTTGGCCGCAAATTTTATTCTTATATCTAAACACCGTCATTTCAACCTTGATCTTTTATTTTACTCCAAACTGTAAATTGTTACAACAAACAAAAAGAATTGAAGAAAGGAGGGGATCTCCAACAAGACCCGGTTGCAGCACCAACAGCAAAACATCAAAACACCCCAAGTGAAAACACAGAGAAACACAGCCAGATAATAAGTCGCTTTTCGTTCCTTGGTTTTGATCCTAGAGGCATCCGATATACACTTAGCATAGTACTTCATCCATCTACAGCCTTCTTTCTGGCGTTCATGCACATTGTTCGAAGAAGATATCCTATAGAAGGACTTGTCCAAATATTATTTTAAAAAAGAATAAACAAGTAGTTCCTAACACTTAGTCGGACTTCCATGGACATTTTGGAGTGCTGTGCGCACGTAATTCGGAAAAAACACCCCACGACTTTCGCCATCAAATGTGTTTGTTAGGCCCGTTGTCCACCGGTTTGGTCGATGTTTATTGATGATAATGTTTTTGACTGTTATTTTGTCTTTGGTTGTGTTTGTTCATTCTTTGTGTATTTACTTGTAGGTTTGTCGTTGTTATTTTGTCTTTGTTGTGTTTGTTCATTCTTTGTGTATTTACGTGTAGGTTTGTCGTTGTTATTTTGTCTTTGTTGTGTTTGTTCATTCTTTGTGTATTTACGTGTAGGTCCGTCGTTGTTATTTTGTCTTTGTTGTGTTTGTTCATTCTTTGTGTATTTACGTGTAGGTTTGTCGTTGTTATTTTGTCTTTGTTGTGTTTGTTCATTCTTTGTGTATTTACGTGTAGGTTTGTCGTTGTTATTTTGTCTTTGGTTGTGTTTGTTCATTCTTTGTGTATTTACTTGTAGGTTTGTCGTTGTTATTTTGTCTTTGTTGTGTTTGTTCATTCTTTGTGTATTTACGTGTAGGTTTGTCGTTGTTATTTTGTCTTTGTTGTGTTTGTTCATTCTTTGTGTATTTACGTGTAGGTCTGTCGTTGTTATTTTGTCTTTGTTGTGTTTGTTCATTCTTTGTGTATTTACGTGTAGGTTTGTCGTTGCTATTTTGTCTTTGTTGTGTTTGTTCATTCTTTGTGTATTTACTTGTAGGTTTGTCGTTGTTATTTTGTCTTTGGTTGTGTTTGTTCATTCTTTGTGTATTTACTTGTATGTTTGTCGTTGTTATGTTGTCTTTGTTGTGTTTGTTCATTCTTTGTGTATTTACGTGTAGGTTTGTCGTTGTTATTTTGTCTTTGGTTGTGTTTGTTCATTTTTTGTGTATTTACTTGTAAGTTTGTCGTTGTTATTTTGTCTTTGTTTGTGTTTGTTCATTCTTTGTGTATTTACGTGTAGGTTTGCCGTTGTTATTTTGTCTTTGGTTGTGTTTGTTCATTCTTTGTGTATTTACGTGTAGGTTTGCCGTTGTTATTTTGTCTTTGGTTGTGTTTGTTCATTCTTTGTGTATTTACGTGTAGGTTTGCCGTTGTTATTTTGTCTTTGGTTGTGTTTGTTCATTCTTTGTGTATTTACGTGTAGGTTTGCCGTTGTTCTTGTGGATGGTACAATGGAGTATCGTTTCTAAAAACCACAACACAAAGCCAAGCATAACCTTGAGTACATAATTAACAAAGATGATATGTATATATCTGACCGTTTTGTGTTATCTGACCTTTAACTTTGATATATGACCTTGAAAATCAAATAGGGTTCATCCTTTTACTATGGTCAACATTTACAGGAAGTTTGATAATTCTACTTTGTTTACTATTTCTATTATCGTGTTCACAAGGTATTGCATACATGCGCATACACACAAACAAACACACATGCATACAAACGGACAACTATATCTCTCTGAAACTCTGTTTCAAGGGAAAACCCCGATTCCTTTTTTGGACGACAATCAAAATAATCCTACTAAACTAATCCAACCTTATTGTGTATCGTGAATTCCGTCCAATTTTAGCACTCTAGTGCCGACGAGATTGTCTGTAATTGCATCCATCAAATGCAACGATCATTTTACAACATTAGTGGACGCAAAATTAATTCCCATTTTGATAATAGTACATCCCTGCACATTTTTCATTGAAAACGGTAATCTTCCTACACAACCAAACAAATTGCTCTCTTACCTTTTTATTGTAAGGTCCAACCCTGGAATTGAACAAGTGACATTTCAGATGAAATGCTTTGTTGCAGTAATAAGCAATTTCCTTCTCGCGGACTTTCATCACAATTTAATGTACACTTTCTTGAAAAAAAATGTTGATTTGAAATTTAAGACGCCAGACACAAACTTAATGGGTCAGAAAACCCTGAAATAAAAAACAAGATAATGATTCAAGATGACATTTAAGATTTTTAATTCATTTCAGGTTTTGATGTCCGTTGAGAAAACTAGGCTTTGCTCGTTTCGTATTCTAATAAATTAGATTGAAAAGACGTATCAATTTATTTTTAATATTTTTCATGGTTTTCTTATCTATCTACTTTTCTTTTATGATTTATTCTGATTCATGACCTTTTAGAATATGATTTTCTTAGTGGGAGTATTGATTGTCCCAAAAATTTCTACACACAACACATAGCATAATATTGATATGTGATATGAAATGTAATAATCATATCAAAATCAGAAATAATTTACGAGGGCTGATTGATATTGTGAGCCTCGGTTTTCTAGGATGCAGAAGGTATTCTGCTAATAGATTATCTCGAAAAAGGACAAACAATCAATGGCACATACTAGTGTTGTTACGATTAATCGATTAAATGGATTAATCTTTTATCGAGTTGTCCGATTTTGATTAATTGATCATTTTTCTGATAATCGATTATAATCGGAGAAAATAAAGCAGAGGTAGACAAAGCTAAAAAGAACAAAATGTTCATTGGTTCAGCATGCTAAACGACCGACAATTAACTTTCAAGTTGTAGAACCTGTAATCTGCTATTAAATGGGTTACATAACTTCCTGTGAATTAATAAACTTTGCAAGTTCAAAGACTGATGGTTATAATTTTTTAAGGCATGTTTTATCTATATTTTGACCTTTCTGATGACCATGCAGTAGCATCATATTCAGCTCCACACGGTCAGGTCACATGACTTCTGCATTTGCTAATGCATAACCATTTAATTAAAAATACTGCAATTTTGGAACATTTTGTAAGTTTATCTTGCAACATGAGACAAAAATAAAGGCATTTATCAGCTTTTTAATGCATATTAGTGTTTTTCGATTAAATCGAAATAATCGATTAATATCCTCTCCGATTATAAACCGATAATCGATTATAAAATTTTTCGATTATACAAATGACAAATATGGATAATGACCATATCCCTGTATACAGCACAAAATCGAAAATTCAGAAAATCAGAAACAGAAGGCATCAGTATAAAACAGGAACAAAAGCAAGCAAACAAAAACCTCCACCATATGAAAAGAAGCGAACTCCCGATATGGGAGTGAGACCAGGTGCCCAGGAAGAGTAAGCATCTCCTGCTTGCATGCAACACCCGCCGCTAGCACATACTAGCACATACTATGCTTCACTTCTGACTCAGTTACGGGAAAATATTACACTTAAGCGCCGCGGAAAGGTGTGTTGTTCCATCAGGACAATGCTCCTGTTCACAAGTCTGTCACAGCCATGGCTGCGATTCATGATTGTGGTTTTAATTTGACTGAGCATCCGCCTTATCACCTGATCCTGTTCCATCAGATTTTCATCTATTCCCAAAACTGAAAGCAGCTATTTCTGGTATCTATTTTCAGTCCGATGATGAAGTCATACTTGCAGTGGATGGCTTTCTGACCAGTCAAGATATGGAGTTCTTTAAAAGTAGTATTGAGGCCCTTAAACACCGGTGGCATAAGTGTATAGATACTGAAGGGGATTATGAAGAAAAATAATTCAAAATGTCTGATAAAATTCAAATTGATCAATACGAGGCTCACAACATATCAATCAGCCCTCGTATTTAATAATTTAGTTCATAATGTATTAATCATAGTTAATCATAGCTGAACTTAATAGTCTTTCAGAAGCGACCATGTTTGTATTGTTTATCCACCAGAGCATCCATGGACATTTTTTCCTTTCATTGTGGTGTGATTACTTTTCAACCGCCTTCTCAAAAGAAAAAAAAACTTTAAACTTACCAGTATTTGAAATAATATCATCATTTGTCATCTAAGAAGAAACCTTATTTTTTAATCAATCATTGATAGTTTCGTCATGTCGGATAGCGAATATTCTAATTGTGGAAAAAAGGAACATGTATGTCATTGAAATGACATTGACATGTAAGCGCTGCATATCCAAATCATGTTTCTTCATTGAAGAAGGAATTGGTTGAAAAGCTAATTCCAAAAGAGACCTAAAATGTATCTATCTTGTAAAGGAGAAGCCATTTGAGAAATACTTACAAAAAGGAAAAATAAAAAATAATTACCTACACCGTCAACAAGTATGATTACAAAACTTGATTTCAACAAAATGATCATAGATATGAAAATCTGAAGAAAAAAAAAACAACGATAGAAGAACGACGTAATTTTCTATTTTTTATATATTTCAGATTGCGTTCAGTCTACTTCGGAACGAATTAATATCAATTTTCTCTTCTTCTTCTTCATTAGTTGCTAGAGAAGTGTAAACACATTATCTTAATTATGATTAATTAGCAAACGTACTTTCAGTAATTGATTTTTGTTTCAGTAAACAGTGGAGAATATGACTTGAATCGCAGATATCCCATTCCAAAATTCCTGAAGACAAACACCAATGTCACTGTCCATGTAGGTGAGACCGCCAGTCTGTTGTGTTCAATAGAAAACCTTGGGACAAGAGCGGTGAGTTTTGTTCAGTTACTTATTATAATAAGATCTTTTAATTTCTGCTTCGTATATTATACCTTGGCCGATGACGGTCAGATTAATACCTCTCTCTGAAAAAAAAAACAAACGTGACGATTTTGACTTCAGCATCACAAACTTCTTATCTCTAGACAGCAACAAACCATCCTCGCCTGCATACGGTGTATTCATTTCTCAATTAATAAGCAAGTTTTTTGCCCTAGTAGACATGCAAGCGTTTTTCATGAAAGTGTTTTTAGAAATACGTTTGCAAACGTCTGAAAATATCACCGAGTGTGGTCTATGGTCGTTACGAGAGATATGTAAACATCACAAGTCGACATTTCTTGATCTAGAATGCTGATTTACATTCAGACAGAGATCTTCTTTAATAGTGAATTTATGAAGTACCGGATTTTCATTTGAAGGTCCCCGCAGTGATCTTGTCCATTGTGCGTTGTGACGCGCAGGAAATTCTCCCAGGCCACCGAAGCCAACAACCCTCAATGACATCCCCTTCCCATCTCTGTCTAGTCAAAGGAAAGTAGAGGCGGGTATTGGCATCGAGCCCCTGTGTCCTGGGCACCTCATCTCACTCCCCTTGCGTGTTTCATCATCATCATTAAGCACCAACCCTCCAATGCTATTTTGAACATAGATTTTATTTGGATATGCTACTGAATCGACCCTACAGGAAATTTGGAGCCACACACTCTCTGTAATGTAAATGTACAAATCTAAATTCAAAAAATTAAAGAGGGCGCTACTGAAATTATTTTTGGTGGCTCCGCTGAAATCATCACTGATGGGAATTTAATATTCGAAACACGTGTCTGGTGCATTGAAATTGGTTTGGAATTTTCTTCAAGAAGGTATAGAGTTGGAACCCTTCGACATTATTGATATTAACACTTATTTCACGTTGCAGTGTGGAGCAGTTAAAATCGTTCCCCGTGACCTGATGTTTGCCAAGTGTATTAATTACTTCTCTCCAGCTCTGTCACCTGAAAGAAGCTTTGTTTTGGCCTTTTTTTCAATGTGACATCATATGTATTTTTTGCTATTTCGGAAACTAGCCATTTCACCGATAAATATCATCAAAATTAAAGGAGTTTAACATCTCAGCACCATCCCTCCAATGCTATTATGAACATAGATTTTATTTGGATATGCTACTGAATCGACCCTACAGGAAATTTGGAGCCATACACTCTCTGTAATGTAAATGTACAAATCTAAATTCAAAAAATTAAAGAGGGCGCTACTGAAATTATTTTTGGTGGCTCCGCTGAAACCATCACTGATGAGAATTTAATATTCGAAACACGTGTCTGGTGCATGGAAATTTTCTTCAAGAAGGTATAGAGTGGGAACCCTTCGACATTATTAATATAAACCCTTATTTCACGTTGCAGTGTGGAGCAGTTAAAATCGTTCCCCGTGACCTGATGTTTGTCAAGTGTATTAATTACTTCTTTCCAGCTCTGTCACCTGAAAGAAGCTTTGTTTTGGCCTTTTATTAATGTGTCATCATATATATATTTTTTTGCGATTTCGGAAACTAGCCATTTCACCGATAAATATCATCAAAATTAAAGGAGTTTAACATCTAAGCACCATCCCTCCAATGCTATTTTGAACATAGATTTTATTTGGATATGCTACTGAATCGACCCTACAGGAAATTTGGAGCCATGCACTCTCTGTAATGTAAATGTACAAATCTAAATTCAAAAAATTAAAGAGGGCGCTACTGAAATTATTTTTGAAGGCTCCGCTGAAACCATCACTGATGAGAATTTAATATTCAAAACACGTGTCTGGTGCATGGAAATTGGTTTGGAATCAAGAAGGTATAGAGTTGGAACCCTTCGACATTATCAACTTGACAGATATATGAATGACCTTGTGTTGCCTTCTGTTTGGTTCATTTTTAATTTCTTTTCGAGTTTGTAATTCGATTTTTGAATAATGGACATATTACCACTTTGCTGATCGTACATTTTGTACGATTTCTTTCTTTTCTTTTTTTTTTTTTTTTTTTTTTTTTTTTTTTTGTTTGTTTGTTCTTTTTTTTTTTTGTTATAGTGATACGAAATGCGTGGTAGACATATCGCATAGTCTAATACACAGCAGTAAACTGGGAAAATTATTCAGTAATGTTTATTGTGTCTTCGACAAAAACGTCAGAAAGTATGACGCAAAGTTGTCCAGACTGAGGAGGCGGAGCAGTTTCAAGAAAGCGACAGCTCCATTGCCTTACCGACGATGTCAACTAAAAAAAATTACAATAGTACGCATTGTTCGATACACTCTAGTTTGTACATGAAAGGTGACCAAAAATGCTAAAACATGTGGAACAAAAATGTTTTGTGCTTAATGAACAAGGCGTAGGTGTAAACCGGGCATACAGATGGTGTCAAAAACTCATGTCTAATTCAAGACATATTATGGAGAGAAACGTCAACCAGAAAACTGCAGAATGAATAATTTGTTCATTTTGTAATCAGCGTTGCCAATTGTCAATGACTGATAACATCGTATATAAGTAGGAATCAATGGTAGCATTCGTAGAATTCTTACTCATTTAGCGTTTACCATAGGAACAATTGAAATAATCGAGAAAAGAGTAATGATTTGGAACGACGTGCAAAGATGCAATAATGCATTATTAACAACATATGCTAATTGCTATGGAACACCTACAGTTCTGATTGTTAAGTACCCACATTCTCTATCATTGAGCATTTAGGATACTTCGCAGTCACATAAATAATATTGTACATCTTATGTCAGCAACCTCCCTAACCATTTATTAATTAGCATTTGTTTTCTATCATAAGGTCGTTCATACTGCTTGGAAATTGAGTTTACAAAATATTTGCATATCAAGAGCTTATCTAGAGGAGGGGAGGTCAGGACTCCCTGGAATTTGCCAAAAATACTTTTTTCCCATATATAAGTACATTTTTAAACCATTGGCAGGTCTCCCCATCCCTTATGGAAAGACATTTCCCCATTTGAAAAAAAAATCAGGATCCTCCCATGCATAGGAAATTATTTATTTCACCCTTTTTTACGATACGATAACTTCGCATGATTGAAAACAGTTTAAAAGATTTTACTTCATTTCTAAATCAGGTCGTATGGCGGCACCTACCGGATGTGACTCCATTAACAGTAAAGAAGTACGTGTTCACCAATGATGACAAGATCAGAATCGAACATGAATTTGAATCTCAAGACTGGCGTCTCATCATATCAAACGTTCAAAAGACCAACGCAGGAGAGTACGAATGTCAAGTGGCATCACGTGACATCTCTTTCAGGCAGCAATTCTACCTCAATGTATTAGGTAAACATTATGAATAGATAGACGATCGGCAAATATCTTAAATAAATGAAACATGTGAAGAAAACAGCACACAATGTATCAATTATTTTATCAATACATTTCAAAGTGTTGCTCCGACGACCAAAGAGATTGCGGATGCAGGAGGGAAGATTTTCACGGCTTGACCCCTTGCACCTGTATTTAGGTTGGACTTCCCATTCCTGGCCTATAGATTATATTCAATTAAATGTTTGAATCCCCCTCTACTTTTCAAAATACCAATGTTTCTGATATAGAAAAAAGTCATGTTCCAACTGTGTTGCCATAGAGCAAATTGCAAGCACCACAAAGTGAAAAAATCATTGCATCAAACATTCTAAATCATCAGCATTTTATGTTCAAATGTCTGTATTATCTTGGATATATATCTTTTGAAGGTGAAATGAAATAGGTTATTGAGAACATACGAACTTCAATAAAATAAAATTCTCTATTTATAAATAATAGCATCAGTGTCAATATCATCAGGTACTTGATAAGTAATGACAATAACATATCCTGTGCCGACAGTAAATCTCAATCAAACGATTTGCAGAACTAGCAGCGTCGCCGTTAAACAGCAAGCTTTTTGTCCAGAGCTGTAGGACCTCTCAAAAGAGAATGAAAAATATTCTTTGATATCTATTACAGATGCAGTATCTGATAAGAAGCACTATGTAGTAGAAGGTAAGACTAAATACCACCCAAATTCGCACGCTGCGGGAATATGGTGATCCCCTCAAAATGACCCATTCAAATTCCAGAAAAAAATTGTTTACCTCTGTTTATTTCTTTCTAAATTATACCACGTGTTAGTGATATTTCTTTACGAGAAAACAAGATAAAGAGAGAAAATTGGTTGTGTGGTTTTCTTTTTTTCGTTTATTCTTATTTCTCAAAACTCTTATAAGTCCCCCTTCTTGGAAATTTATGATTAAATAAACAAAGCTGATTCTGTTTATTTTGTATTTACCAACATATTTCATGCTTTAATATTTTATTTCATTATTTCTCCAGCAATCAACATCTACGGACCTGAGCATGTGAATACGGGAGAATCTTTCGAAGTGCATTGTAACGCAACGGGTGTTGATTTCCCACCAGATGAAATAGACTGGTTTATAAATGGTTTTAAAATCAAAACAGACTTTGATAGAGGTGTTATCATGGACAAATCCGTATCACTAAAAACAAAGAGCATAGAGAGCACGATACATATCGAGCATGCCCGGATGGAGGACGCCGGTGACTATACGTGTAGGGTATCCACAGGACTGGTCAAAACTACAGAGGTCAAGGTCCTATACAGTATGTATATTGAGGATATTTCGGTTTTTTGTGTCGCCTGCGAAGCATAGCGACACTTAGGGATCACTTTGTCCGTTGTCCGTCTGTCCGTCCGTCTGTCTGTCTGTCACACTTTGGGTGTCACAGCCCATAACTTTTGATTGGTAAGTGATAGGGCTTTGATATTTCACATGTGTATTCCTTGTGACAAGACCTTTCTACACATACCATAATTTTTTGACCTAGTGACCTTGACCTACATATTTGACCTACTTTTCAAAAAGATTAAGAATGGATATATCTTTTGATTGGTAAGTGTTAGGACTTTGATATTTCACACGTGCAATCCTTGTGACAAGACCTTTCTACACATATCATAATTTTTGACCTTGTGACCTTGACCTAGATATTTGACCTATTTTGGAAAAAAGATCAGATTCGCTATATCTTTTGATTAGTACTTGATAGGGCTTTGATATTTCACATGTGTATTCCTTGTGACAAGACCTTCCGACACATACCATAATTTTTACCTATTGACCTTGACCTACATATTTGACCTACATTTAAAAAAAATTAAGAATGGATATATCTTTTGATTAGTGAGTGTTAGGACTTTGATATTTCACACGTGCAATCCTTGTGGCAAGACCTTTCTACACATACCGTAATTTTTGACCTTGTGACCTTGACCTAGATATTTGACCTACTTTTGGAAAAAAAGATCAGATTCGCCACATCTTTTGATTGGTAAGTGATCGGGCTTTGATATTTCACATGTGTCTTCCTTGTAACAACGCCTTTCTACACATACCATAATTTTTTACCCATTGACCTTGACCTACATATTTCACCTACTTTTCAAACAAATTAAGATTGTATATATCTTTTGATTGGTAAGTGATAGGACTTTGGTATTTCACATGTGTATTCCTTGTGACAAGAACTTTCTATAGAGACCATAATATTTGACCTTGTGACCTTGACCTAGATATTTGACCTACTTTTCAAGAAAAGTAAAATTGGCTACTTAGTATATCTTTTGATTGGTAGGTGATAGGGCTTTGATATTTCACATGTATTTTTTCTTGTAACAATGCCTTTCTACACATACCATTTTTTTTTTTACCTTTTGACCTTGACCTTGCTTTTTGACCTTCTTTTCTAAGAAATTAAGGTTGTATATATCTTTTGATTGGTTAGTGATAGGGCTTTAATATTTCTTATGATGAGACCTTTTCGTTACCAATTTTTACATAGTTACCTTGACCTAGATGATTGACACTCTTTTCTGAAAATTTGAGAATGACCATATCTTTTAATTTGTAATGAAGCGGTCTGATATTTCAAATGAATTTCATTTGACAAGACTTTTCTACTGATACCAATAATTCTGATCCACTTTCTAGAATAATAATCAAACCGCTTCGCAGGCGACACAAGCATTCCTTGGATTGCTATTTTATTCAATATAGATAAATTTCTTGGTGTGACTCCGTACATTATTAAGCGTGTTCGAATGTGGAAGGTTTTAAATAATCTGAAAGAGACAAGTATAAACCATTACTTCTAGCATTTTTTTTTTTTTATTTTATCCTGTTTTTTTATGAACAAAAATACAGTAATTTTAACCCGCCTTTCTATTTTCTCATTTCAGTGGATAAGAATAACAACAGCAAAAGAGGTATGTTGAAGTTGCACACAAACATGTACATGTTTAAAGAAGACGTGTACATTGTACAGTAGTTATCACCGATAAAATCTTTTGGAAGGTAGCTGACGTAAACATATCGTGATGTCAACAAATTCTATGACAAGTAGGATAAAAATTCAATAAAAATATACTTCAAATGCAACGTTTCCGTAGCTATTTTATTACGTCATAATGCATTTACGTCAGATACTGTCAAAAAGGGGAAGTGACTTTGTAAAGAAATAAATAGAAAGATGAACAACATTCATACTACAAATATTGCTTTTAGCATGTTTAGAAACTTTTTCTCTGTTATTTTATGATTCATTTCTATCGTTTCAGTTATAGTGCCCGAATCCGTGCCCCCTCAGGAGGGAGTGAGAGGGACAAAACCCCACAATGGGGCAAGAAAACATATACATAACTTTGTCTTTGTTTTTATCTTATTGGATATTGTAATATACTTTGATTTCAACTGATTGATGTAAAAACATAAGAAAGGAAAACAGCTATTGTTTTCTCTTTTGTATCTTCATCTGTTATTTTTGTATTGTATAAATTGAAGACGAAGATACGTAGATATTCCATAAGTCAGGTTTGTATAAATCAATCATTTTGTTATGTTCATCGATTTATTTGAGGAAAATCTCATTATTTTCATTTAAACAAATCATCTATAGTCATTAGTATTATATGTGATCTACGATGCATATTTATTAATTTTGTTTATATGGTCAGTATGCTTAGGAATTTTGTGTGTTTTGATATTGTACATCAAAATCTACTTGGGTTTTTTTAGTCTTATTTTTTGGCTATCCCACCAACAAAGTATCGATACTAGATATTGATACATCCACTTAAATAAGTCTAAAACATTTTCAGCAAGGCCTTGTTCCTGAGTATTTTTCATTGTGATTCAATCGAAGCATCCTAATGAAACATAACAGCATATAATCAGAGGTTATTGTGTAAGACTTTCTCCAGTTGCCTGCACTTTTATTCTTTTAAATGAAGAGCTTTTTGAGGTTTGGGAATACTCCTAACATGATTTGTAAACCCTTGCTGATGAATCTGATTGATAGAAGATAGTGGAAGCGTCAGAAAATGAACTGATATCATCGACCAATCAAATCAGGCCTACTTTCCAACCAATAGCAAACTCTATTCGCTCTTTGCATTCTAACATATCTGTTTTAATGTACTTTTGGGCTATCCTTTTTTAAAACAGTGATACGTAGATTAATTTGTTTTTAAAAAATGCCATAAAATATTCGTAATTACATATATTTGCCATCACTTTTCATAAAGACAAACACTTTCAAACATAGGCCCATTTAGGACGTATTCATGAAAACCCCACGAGCATTGAGAGGAGGAAAATGTCTACGGATGGTTCAACCTTTGTCCAAGGCCAAGCGGTTAAAAATTATTCGTATTTCTGTTAATAAAGTAGGCTCAAGACCTTACAATTTCGTTAACCAATCGACATAAAGTAATGATACATATATAAGCCAAGGTTTAACCAAGAAAACGGCATCTGGTTTGAAAATGAACAGGTTTCTTGGTGCAGCAAAAGGTTTATGACATAGTTTGCAGCATATGATGTGATTGCATTGACTAAAACATAATATTCGTCATATTCACCCATAGATCATGAAGGGTTGGCATATGGCAACTAATCTCCCTCATTGCATAGCTCTGTCCTTAGATGGGGTTTTTGGCTTAATTTTGTTCGGTCATGTTTAGAATAAAGCTCCTTGCGCCTACCCTCCGCCGATTTTTAGCCATATTTTTCACTTAAATACGCTTCTGAATAAACCCTACACAAAATTTGGAGCCGCTCATTCTGGCAAGAGGAAATTAAAAGTCTATATTATAGATGGCGCCAGGATTTTTAAAAATACTACTGACGAGGATTCAGTATCCAAAACACGTGTCAGGTACAATAAAATTGGTACTATGAAACATATATTTCAATATTGACAATTAAGTAACTTTGAAAATTGACATTGTTTTTGAAAACAATAACCGCGATTTGAATTAGATCCAGGATTAAATATAAAGTTGTACACAAGGTCATAAAATACAACACATATAATATCAGACTTAAGTTCATTTATTACCGAGAATTAAGAACATTCATATGCTTCGAATAATTCTTGAATTTTGATACATGACATATTTCATTTAGATCGAAACATTTAGATCAAACATTGTGCATTCCATGTTTATCATGATTTCCCCTCTTTGTTTGAGTATGAAGCAGTGATGCTTAAATAGAAATAAGAATTAACCACCGTGTATCTATATGGTTTTTTTAAGTTTTCATTTCAGTTTCGTAAGCATTTTTTTTTTATATAAAATCGAAGAAGTTAAAATTTTGAACCGTCAAATTTGATAGATTTTGCTGCAATTTTGATTTATTCGGTTCTTAATAGAAAAAAAAATGTCATGAAACGATGAAAGGTACTTAAGGGCTGTACTTGAAGCAAAATACATTTTAGCATAATTAATCACTGTCTATTAATCTGTAAAACTGGAATGAAATATTAGAACAATGATGTGATCAAAGGAAATTATTCATGTTGTCCATTTTTTGTTATGTGAAATAAAAATACAGATTTTGATAGCACTGTTGAGCGTCTTTCTTAACACGAATGTGAGGAATATTTACCATACTTCTCTTTCGTCATAATCTATTTGTCATATCTCTTCAAATACAATTCATGTAGAGTTACCTCTAACAAGTCATCACCAGCAAATAATGAAAATCACCAGAGTGGGAAATTAAATTACTAGTATGTATTGAGACCAACGCCCAGCCTCAAAAATCGATTTGGAGTGATCAGGCAACCGAAGTAGGGTGGTCATAAAAATAGTAAACGGTGTGGATACTCTAATTATATGAACAGAACCCTCCTACTTGACTGGAGGTCTCAGAGCAGGCACAAGGCATTTTGTATGTACAATTTTAATTCACTCTACCTTTTTGGGGACGCCACTAGCGGGACAAATCAACACATGTGGAAGCAAATAGACTTACTTAAAGCATAACAACAAACACAACTTTTCGCCAAGTAAGTTCAAATCTAGAAATGCTAATTGGTATAGTTAACTGGAGTATGTGCACAGAACCCTCCGGTGACTTGGAGATCATAGCTTAAAACATTGAGTTCATACAATCAATAAAGTGCCTTCGCTTTTGGTGACACCGCTAGCAAGGCAAAATGACATATAGAAATAAACATAAATGAAAAAAAAACATCAAAAGCATAATAGCAGTTCTACTCCTTTGACAAGGGTACACCCAAGAAAACCCCATTAAAATGCCTTCATCAACAAAAAATACTTCCTTTATGACGGAAAACTCTTATTCTAGTAACAAATACAAAGATGAAATCAAAATGCCTTTCCTTATCGATAACACATTCGTAGTATTTTGAGGAATCATTTTTCAACAAATTGTGGGAATTCCAATTGGAACCAACTGTACTTCATGTCTTGATATTTTTGTATACTCATTTGAAGCCGAGTTTGTTCAACCCTTGCCATCCCACGGAAAGAAGCACTTTACACTTCAATTCAATATTAGATACAGATAAATTCATGACATTGATGGCTCTCCATTAATAATAGAAAACTTGCGTATTAACTACATACATTTTTGGACATAATAACTTTCACACTCTTTGGTCATATTACATTGTTAAGATTGTGGGTCACTGATGAGGCTTGAATACCTGAAACGTGCATGTCTGCTCCATGCTGCAAATTAATCTGTTCTTAAATGATGCCATTGAATTTGAATACGTTTAATATTACCACAGCAAGGAGCATATTTTTAGTAACTTACCGCATCATTTCATTTTTAAAACATTTTGTTGTCGATATCTTTTTTCTAAATAATGGAAGTGTTCCAACTCTTTACTTTCTTAAAGAAATTTTTAAACCAATTTTAATGCACCAGACACGTGTTTCGGATAGTAATCCTAACCAGTTTTACTAAATTAATGAAGAAATGATTTTCTGATACAGCCAAATGTATTCCAGTAGCGCCCTCTGGTTCTAATGTATGATTTTAAATTTGTGCATTTATTTTGCAAAGAGTGCGCAGTTCTAAATTCACTGAAAGATATTTAAAGTTACAACCATCCAAAAACATCGAATTTTATACATTCACCGGTTTTTATCTTTTCTGTATGGCTAAAGTGAAGGGTACCGCTAGCAAGCATGAGATGCCTACTCTTCCCGGGCACCTAACCTCCTCTACAGGGATGCATATTTATTCCTCTGCAGAATGTTTAGCTAGGGTTTTTTTTTTTTTTGCATTTTTGGTTGGGTTTTTTTTATGGCAGTTCATTATGATTCTGGGATTCTTAATTTGGGTTTGACCTTCTCATCTTGCTTTTAACAATGGAGACAAAGAAATGTTTAGTGTATTAGTAGTATATTTTCATTGAATCAAAAACGGATCCCTTGTGTAATAAACATTTTTTTTTTTTCTGGCTTTTTTCGTTACTTAATGATTTCGATATATCACAAATAATCCTCCTTAACTTCTTCATTGACTTTTATACTTACTAAATTTAGTAGAATCAAATGTCGGAAAAGATTTGTTCTGAGAAAGCAGTTTCTGTTATATGATTCCAAAAAATAAACGTCAACAGCAGTAACATGGAAGTGTTCAAACTCTTTACCCTCTTGAAGAAAATTTCAAACCAATTATAATGCACCAGACACGTGTTTCGGATGGCAAATCCTTATCAGTGCCAGTGGTACCTATTTGATATCATACATATCATTTTGCTATTTGGGAAACTTATCAATTCATCCAAACATACCATAGAAATTATAGGAGGTAAACATCTTAGCACCATTCCTTCAATGCCATTTTGGTAATAGATTTTATCGTACTATGCTACTGAATCGACACTACACAAAATTTGGAGCCGCGCATTCTCTATTCTAAAAATAAAACCAGAGGGCGCTACTGAAATACATTTTCCCATTTCAGAAAATCATTTTGGCATTTGATTAGTACCACGGATAAGGATTTACTATCTAAAACACATGTCTGGTGCATTGAAATTGGCTTGAATTTTCTTCAAGAAGGTTAAGAGTTGGAGCACTTCCGTTTGTTTTTTTTATAAAATGCTAAAGTGATTTTCAGACACATCCAAATGTATCAAACTTGGTGATTTGCTTTGCACATAGTGCATGGCTCCAAATTTTCTGTAGGTAACATAGTTTTAAGGTAAAATATATGACCAAAAATAGCACTGGGGATATAAGTATGATGTTAACCTCCTTTAATACACACAAACAGCAAAATGTGAATACACAAAGACGACCAAATCTCAAATTGAGACACAAAGACCAGAATTATAACTACGAAAACACCCCCAACTGTACAAAAACCACCGAGATAAACAGGCAGTCACTTGCTATAAAAAATAAAATCAAACGACCATGATAAAAGAAAATATTTTTCCAGATTCTGTACAAATAAACCCCTAACTTCTTCAGAAATGCAAATTTAAGCTCGCGAAGAGCATATAATGGTTGTACGTGTAACAAAGTCAACCTGATCATGAATATATCCAGAAATCTAGGGAAATATCTGGCAGTCCTGACAAATGTATGCGAAATGACAAATATGGATAATGACCATATCCCTGTATACAGCACAAAATCGATAATTCAGAAAATCAGAAACCAAAGGCATACAAAATCAGTATAAAACAGGAACCAAAGCAAACAAACAAAAACCTCCACCACATGAAAAGAAGCGAACTCCCGATATGGGAGTGAGACCAGGTGCCCAGGAAGAGTAAGCATCTCTTGCTTGCATGCAACACCCGCCGCTTCAATTCGGTAGAACTGTCATATGTGACAGCTGTTAATTGACAATGTTAATTGGCAATCACATACATCAGTAAGAGTAATTGAAAATCAAATACAAAACCCAAATCAGATTTTAAAAAAAAAGAACATTATTATAATAAGCATAGCATATCTACCAACCATGAAAAAATACGAATCCAAACAAAACAGCTAATTAAGAGCTAATAAACGTGAATTCCAAATTGTGATAAGAGGAGTCCGGGGAGAGTAAACACCTCCTGCATGCTAGTGACATCCGTTACTTAAGCCTTACACAAAAGGTCGAAACCGGTGAATGAAGGTATCTTTCAACTTTGTTGACAATGAGAGTTGTATGTAGTGTTTTATATTTTCGTTGTACCTTCCAAACATTTCTCTTGTAACAAAGCCATTCGCTATACCCCTCTTGTAATTTGAGCTTGCTCTGGTATTGCGATTGTAATAGGAATACAAAATAGACAGGGACGAAGGAATGGGAGTATACTATAATTAGGGGACGGAGGAATGTCACTACTCATGAAAAACTATGAAAATATATAGGAAAGGCGAAAACGTTTCGGAAATAAAAGTGTTTTAATTATTACGTTAATAATTTTTTTTCTGGAATGATATGAAACAAAACTCCGTGGCAATTAAGGCGTATACACACAATAAAGGCGGGAAAGATCTCCAATAAAACTTCATGGCAAAGTCAACAGCAAGAGATGATTTTACTAAGTAAGGAACAATCCAAAAGAGAAAACCCCCTAAACAATTTCCACTAGAAGCAACATGAATGTTTCAGTGACAATTGATTTAAAGTCAGTCGCTTACAAATATATCCTTGGAAGGCGCCTTACTCTCAGAACGAGTTTGTATCTGCTTTGAAATAGCGTTTCAATTACGATAGGCATGAACGAAGAGATGTTTAAATTTTTCATTTTTTTTTTTTTTTTTTGAAGTTTGGGTCGTCGCATTTTTGTTTTATATTTAGAGTAGTTAGATAGCCATTGTCGACAAAAAAGCAAAATGGTAAAGCCTCTTTCCATGTGAAGATTTTCATAAACTGTCTGCTTGTCATGGTACTCCATGAATATCTTCTTATATTGTTCTTGTTCAAGGAAAATTAAAATTCACGCTGTATTTGCTCCTCATATATCTGTGTTCTATCTTACCAGTCACAGCTAATAATTTGTAACACAGCAAAAGAAAAGTAACTCCTGATATCGGTGTGCGGTGCACACCAATGTATACTGCAAAATCAGGAAAACAATAATGTATTCTTATTTTTCATATTAATAACACCGGGTGAAAACGCAGGTGTGGTGTTACACAGGGATGTGTCCTTATCCCTAAAGTGGAACCCTAACTTGGTGCGGCGTGGTGCGCTGTTAGGTACCGTACAAAAACGTTGAATATGAGGAGGCTTATTTGTGCTCCTAGGATGTATAGCTGTCCCGAATGATGATGTCAGGTGATGACGATGACAATTGCGTACATAACATAAGAATGGACAGGAAAGCGATGAATATGGGTTTTACAACTTTAATATAATTCCGAAATGTAGATGGGTACTACTAGTTCAGGTGTCTAGTTCCAACTGCCGATAAAAGGCATCGAGAATAATAAAAATAACGAGTTACATGAAACGAGCAAATAACAATTCGACGAGGATCCATAAAGGTTAATTTACATTTTCTCAGTATTAAAGTAAATAATTCAAATGACAATAAACCTATTCTGGCCTCTACTGGCCAGTGACGTAAAATACCCGACCAGAACAAAGACAGGCTCTTGAAGGAGAATTACAATTCATTATCTTAATATATCTGATTGAAATCAATAAATAAAACCTTTCGTGGGCCTCATTGTCAACATAAAGAACTTCCTTGGCCAGCGTCTTAAAATAGTCCTAAAGGTGACCAGAGTAATCAAGTTGCGCAATGCGCGTAAACGGAGTACTGACACATAAAAGACCCGATTTCTTTACCTCAATGAAAGTGTCAGCTTAATTACAATTAGGGATTAACTGACCGCTTTCTGATAAAAGATGAAATTATTTACAACGATATAAAGAAATTTAGATTAGAAATTTGTCTAAAAATTTGTAAATTAATCAAACTTGAATTTAAAATGAAATTTTGAAATAAACAATTTCTCAAAAATCTAAATATCATGAAGATGAAAAATACTTCATGATAAATCCCTCCTTGGTCCGGGAATCTTCGTCCCCGAAGATTCAAATGAAAGTTATACAACATTTTTAAGAATAAACTAAGTTGCGTTAAATAAACAATAAGTAATTTGGTGTAAATGATAATTGAAAAGAACGTCAGAAATACTTTCAAAAATTAAATGAAACATCAATGTCCAAAATGATAAAGATAATTGTTTCTAATGTTTATTTATTTCCCGGTTGTAGCTCAAATGCGTCATCGCGTCTGGTTCAATAGCGTCCGCGTCCTCTGTAATTTCTGCTAGATCGTGAGTGGTTACGAAACGGATTTGTATATGATAGGTGGCACTGATTAGTCTGATACATGTTAGATCCGTTTGGACGTCCTTGTGGTTCGTTTTGATTCATTCGGTGTTGTCTCAGAATTTCTATGTCTCTTTCAAGGGAGGCTTTCAGATCTTCATATTTCTTCACCATATTCTGTTCAACTTTAGCATGGCATTGTCTCTGTAATTCTGAAATCTCTTTTTCTTCCTTTAGCTTTCTCTCGTAGCTAGCCTCCGTGTCACAAAGATATTGTAGTACGTAATCACAGTGCTTATGTTTGTCCTCAAGTTGTTTTCGTAAATCCGCGATTTCGGCGGTCAACTTTGAATTCTCTGTGATTTGGGTTTGGACCTTTTCCTGTGAAATGCTTTGTAGGCGCACTGATAATTCTGTATTCCGATTTTCGGATGCTGATAATTTCTGTTCGAGTATTCTTTCTCTTTCGAGCGCACATTGTAATTCTTGTTTTAATGCACTAGATTTCACTAATTTTTCTTTCACATTTAAGAGTTCTTCTTTTAAGATGTTGTTGTTCTGTACAGTTTCTCTGAATGACCCAAAACGAAGTGAAGAAAATGGTAACTCTCGCATGATTCGCTTTCTTTCTAGGTACGAAGATAAACGTAAAGAGTCTCTTACTTTCTTTTTCGAAGATTTTTCCTTAGATGTCCTTATATTAATACTTTCCCGTGTTGGTGGTAAAGTTCTACACATTCTTCCGTAGTGTCCGTAATTGTGGCATTTGAAACACTGTCTGTTAACGGCATAACAAGTATCGTATGCGTGGGAAAGTCCACAACGTCCACACGTTGGATGCTGACAGGTGGCGTAAGTCCACTGCCTCCACTGTGGTCGCAAGTTGTATTCCATGTTCTGTGAGGTACTCATCTGTCCATTGTGATTGGGGGAATTCTCGCTTGGTAGCTCGAGGTACGCAGGATCGGTATTACGCTAAAATGGTAATACGCCGGATTCTATCACCAACTAACACCGGGTGAAAACGAGGGTGCGGTGTTACGCAGGGATGTGTCCTTATCCCTATCTAGAATGGTACCCTAACTTGGTGCGGCGTGGTGCGCTGTTAGGTACCGTCGAAAACGATGACTGTGAGGAGGCTTATTTGTGCTCCTAGGACGTATAGCTGTCCGAACGATGATGTCAGGTGATGACGATGACAATGGCGTACATAACATAAGAATGGACAGGAAAACGATGAATATGGATTTTACAACTTTAATATAATTCCGAAATGTAGATGGGTACTACTAGTTCAGGTGTCTAGTTCCAACTGCCGATAAAGGCATCGAGAATAATAAAAATAACGAGTTACATGAAACGAGCAAATAACAATTCGACGAGGATCCATAAAGGTTAATTTACATTTTCTCAGTATTAAAGTAAATAATTCAAATGACAATAAACCTATTCTGGCCTCTACTGGCCAGTGACGTAAAATACCCGACCAGAACAAAGACAGGCTCTTGAAGGAGAATTACAATTCATTATCTTAATATATCTGATTGAAATCAATAAATAAAACCTTTCGTGGGCCTCATTGTCAACATAAAGAACTTCCTTGGCCAGCGTCTTAAAATAGTCCTAAATGTGACCAGAGTAATCAAGTTGCGCAATGCGCGTAAACGGAGTACTGACACATAAAAGACCCGATTTCTTTACCTCAATGAAAGTGTCAGCTTAATTACAATTAGGGATTAACTGACCGCTTTCTGATAAAAGATGAAATTATTTACAACGATATAAAGAAATTTAGATTAGAAATTTGTCTAAAAATTTGTAAATTAATCAAACTTGAATTTAAAATGAAATTTTGAAATAAACAATTTCTCAAAAATCTAAATATCATGAAGATGAAAAATACTTCATGATAAATCCCTCCTTGGTCCGGGAATCTTCGTCCCCGAAGATTCAAATGAAAGTTATACAACATTTTTAAGAATAAACTAAGTTGCGTTAAATAAACAATAAGTAATTTGGTGTAAATGATAATTGAAAAGAACGTCAGAAATACTTTCAAAAATTAAATGAAACATCAATGTCCAAAATGATAAAGATAATTGTTTCTAATGTTTATTTATTTCCCGGTTGTAGCTCAAATGCGTCATCGCGTCTGGTTCAATAGCGTCCGCGTCCTCTGTAATTTCTGCTAGATCGTGAGTGGTTACGAAACGGATTTGTATGTGATAGGTGGCACTGATTAGTCTGATACATGTTAGATCCGTTCGGACGTCCTTGTGGTTCGTTTTGATTCATTCGGTGTTGTCTCAGAATTTCTATGTATCTTTCAAGGGAGGCTTTCAGATCTTCATATTTCTTCACCATATTCTGTTCAACTTTAGCATGGCATTGTCTCTGTAATTCTGAAATCTCTTTTTCTTCCTTTAGCTTTCTCTCGTAGCTAGCCTCCGTGTCACAAAGATATTGTAGTACATAATCACAATGCTTATGTTTGTCCTCAAGTTGTTTTCGGAAATCCGCGATTTCGGCGGTCAACTTTGAATTCTCTGTGATTTGGGTTTGGGCCTTTTCCTGTGAAATGCTTTGTAGGCGCACTGAAATTGCCTCTACTGGCCAGTGACGTAAAATACCCGACCAGAACAAAGACAGGCTCTTGAAGGAGAATTACAATTCATTATCTTAATATATCTGATTGAAATCAATAAATAAAACCTTTCGTGGGCCTCATTGTCAACATAAAGAACTTCCTTGGCCAGCGTCTTAAAATAGTCCTAAAGGTGACCAGAGTAATCAAGTTGCGCAATGCGCGTAAACGGAGTACTGACACATAAAAGACCCGATTTCTTTACCTCAATGAAAGTGTCAGCTTAATTACAATTAGGGATTAACTGACCGCTGTCTGATAAAAGATAAAATTATTTACAACGATATAAAGAAATTTAGATTAGAAATTTGTCTAAAAATTTGTAAATTAATCAAACTTGAATTTAAAATGAAATTTTGAAATAAACAATTTCTCAAAAATCTAAGTATCATGAAGATGAAAAATACTTCATGATGTTAATCTGACGGTTTCCTTCTTTTAAATTCCGTGTCTTATATAGTCAAAATATAAAGTCGGAGGAAGAATGATACTTGACGCAGCAGCAAATGATCATTCGACTTTTTCGCTGACTCAGAACATATCACTGAAAACTTATTTGTATCCAGCATAAGCAGACAAAACGGATGACTAAAATGAAAATGACATTTCATTCAAATACCTCGTCAGAAATGATAAGGTCCTGAACAACTTGGTTCTGTTCCCATTGAAAGTTTTCAGGTCTCCGGTGATTGTACATCTTCAAGAACATGGGCTGTTGTTGATCATTTGGGGGGGGGGGTCCTTTACACCCTTTTGATGTCCATTTGTATATCATTTCAATTCAAATCGATTTTTTATATCACAAAATATGACGGATTATGTGATATCAAAAATGGAATTTGCGATATCAAAAAAATCGAATGTGATATCACAAATGCAATTTTTATATACAAAAAATAGGGAATAACTAGATGGCTACTGTTGCAAGCAACAGACGGATTCCTCCTTTATTAGACCTTCCTCGGAACTGAAGTGTTGAAATCCGAATAAAGATGATGAAAAAAGAATAGTTGCTTTAGTACCTTATTCACTTCAGCAAATGAGTCAAAAGAGCTTAAGTCTAACTTGGGACTCTTATCTATTTATCGACAAAAAAGAAGAAAAAGACGATAAATACCTTTCAAGTTTAGGAAGGCTTTAAACTCCTATATCTATTCTATCCATTTTGAATCCGTTTAAATTACTATCCCAAAAAGAATTGCACAATGAATTAGCAATGAGAAAATTTCTATAAATAGAGAATGACAACAGCATGAAAGTACAGACAAGTAATGCTACTAAGATAAAAAAGGAAACAGAGAACAAGAATAAAAGAGTTATCTATCTTACTATGTAAAGTTCAAATAAGAAGTACTACTTCTGTGAAGAATAAATATTTAAGAACAAAATCCTATCAATCCTACAAGAGTAAATGTTTGTAATGACCTTGAAAATGTTTATTTGACCTTGAACCAAGGTCATGGATGAAAGATAAGCATTTTAGTTAATTCTCATCAAGATTTCTTTTTATCTATTCAAAGCTCAATATTTTATCAACAAAAGTCTGTTGTGACCTTGAAATCGAACAAATGACCTTGGGTCAAGGTCAAGGTGAAAGGACTTAATGCAAGGAATATTTGCGTCAAGTTTTAACTCTCAATGTCAAATGGTCTTTGTTCTATAGAAAAAATTTTGTTGTGACCTTGAGAATGAGAATTTGACCTTGGGTCAAGGTCAAGGTGAAAGGGCTTGGATCAATGATTGTATTTGTGAAGTTTGAACTGTCAAGGTCAAATAGTCTTTGTTCTATAGGCAAAAGTTTGTTGTGACCTTGAGAATCATAATTTGACCTTGAAACTAGGTCATCATCAATGACTACCTATAAGTAACCTACCATCCAAGTTTCAACTCAAAATCTCAAAAACTGTAGAAATTGGCACTGTGCCAATTTAAAGTTCCATTTTCAACTCAAAATAGCGCGAAAACCGTAAATATTTTATCGAGCATGTAAGCGTATAAAAGTTTGCAAATTTCCCAAAGAACAAAATAAAACAAATTTCGTTAAAATCGCACGGTTAGTTTAGGAGTTATAAGGTTTTAAAGATTTTACCTTTGATGACCTCTAGCAGGGGCATATGTGAACTTTTCGACAAGAAAAAAAATTTAAATTTAGATCTTCATATGCTCTTTCACATGATACTTTCCATTTTTTCATATGATGCTGTACTTTTTTGTAAAGTGACCGGAACGGTTTGTGGGTAAGAATAATAATAATAATAAGAACTAGATGGCTACTGTTGCAAACAACAGACGGATTCCTCCTTTATTAGACCATCCTCGGGACTGAAGTGCTAAAATCCGAATAAAGAAGATGGAAAAAAGAATAGTTGCTTTAGTACCATATTAACTTCAGCAAATGAGTCAAAAGAGCTTATGTCTAATTTGGGACTCTTATTTATTTATCAACAAAATAGAAGAAAAAAATGATAAATACCTATCATGTTTACGAAAGCTTTAAACTCCATGTACAATCAATATCTAATCCTTTACAATGACTTCCCCAAAAAAGAATTGCACAATGATTTTGCAATGAAATAATTTCTATTAATAGAAAATGACAACAACATGAAACTACTGATATGTAATGCTGCTAAGAATAAAAAAGAAAGAAACAGAGAATAAGAATAAAAGAATTATCTATCTTACTATGTAATGTTCAAATAAGAAGTACTTCTTGTGTGAAGAATAAATAGTTAAGGACTAAATCCTGCGAATTATACAACAGTAAATGTTTGTTATGACCTTGAAAAAGTTAATTTGACCTTTAACCAAGGTCATGGATAAAAGATAAGCATTTGAATTTATTCTCATCAAGAGTCCTCTTAATCCAATCAAAGCTCAATATTTTATCGATAAAAGTCTGTTGTGACCTTGAAATCAAACAAATGACCTTGGGTCAAGGTCAAGGTGAAAGGACTTGATGCAAGGAATAATTGCGTCAAGTTTGAACTCTCAAGGTCAAATGGTCTTTGTTCTATAGGCAAAATGTTTGTTGTGACCTTGAGAATCAAAATTTGACCTTGGGCTAAGGTCAAGGTGAAAGGGTTTGGCTCAATGATTATATTTATGAAGTTTGAACTGTCAAGGTCAGATAGTCTTTGTTCTATAGACAAAAGTTTGTTGTGACCTTGAGAATCATAATGTGACCTTGAAACTAAGTCATAATCAATGACTACCTATTAGTAGCCTACCATCCAAGTTTCAACTCAAAATGTCAAAAACTGTAGAGATTGGCACTGTGCCAATTTAAAGTTCCATTTTCAACTCAAAATAGCACGAAAACCGTAAATATTTTATCGAGCATGTAAGTGTAAAAAAGTTTGCAAATTTCCCTAAGAACATTTTAAAACGAATTTCGTTCAAATCGTACGGCTAGTTTAGGAGTTACAAGAGTTTAAAGATTTGACCTTTGGTGACCTCTAGCGGGGGCATATGTGAACTTTTCGACAACAAAAAAAATTTCAATTGAGATCTTTGTATATTCTTTCACATGGTACTATTCATTTTATCACATGATGCGGAACTTGTTTGTTAAGTGACCGGAACGATGAGGAGGTAAGAATAATAATAAGAATAATAATAAGAAGAAGAAAGAAAAGACAATACAATAACAGAAAGGATTCCGACGGAATAGTCGGAATCCTTAATAATAAGAATAAAGAAAAGACAATACAATAACAGAAAGGATTCCGACGGAAGTCGGAATCCTTAAATAGTAAAACGGCACGCGCAAATTCATTTTTCGATATCACAAAACCGATTATTTGATATCAAAAAATTTGAATTTGTGATATCAAACAACAGATTTTGTGATATCAAAAATTCGATAAGGCTTTGTGATGTCAAAAAATAACACAATTTTTGATATCACAAAATTGATTTTTTTTATATCAAAATATCAATTTTGTGAAATAATTATCAAATAATCGAATCGATTTTGTGATATAAAAATGAATTTTTGATATCACAAATTATTTTTATCAAAAATTGATTATTTGATATACAATGTACAAAAAACATAAAGGGGGGATACTTAGTAATACGGCGCCTCATAGTTGTGTGTATTTAAATTATTATAGTTAGAAAATTGAAGTGTCCCAACTCGTAACCTTCTTGAACAAAATTTCAAACCAATTTCAATGCACACTACTCGTGTTCCGGATAGTTAATCCTCATCATTGGTACCTCTAGTAGCGCCCTCTTGTTTGATTTTTTTTTAAAGACAGCGCTGCTTCAAACTTCGCGTAGGGTCGATTCAGAAGCATGATTTAACAAAATCAATGACGGTGGTTCTAGGATGTTCATTTCGATGATACGCACGGTATTTTAGGATGAAATGACATGTAAGTTTCCAAAATAGCAATAGATAAAGGGCAAATACGTAGATTCTCTTGCAACAGAGTTAGGGATTGTTTACACATTCTGTTGGAGATATATCCTCGGTTAGCAAGGCCATTCCTTGCTGTTGACTATGCCACAACGTTTCTTTCCTACATCTTTACATTGTATATCATAAAATGCATTAATGAAATCAAATGATTTTTCATTTCATACGATGTATATAATTATGAAAGGAGTTGTGTGTTTTATATCCCCGAGCCTTGGCGAGGGGATATAGAACGCACAACGAGTTTCATAATTCATCGTATGAAATGAAAAGTCATTTGGGATTCTTTTTATCACATGTATATGATATTGCCTAAATATGTGTATTTCTATCGTGAAATCAACGTTTTGGAAAATTAGAGGCGAACCACGCCGTGACCTACAGGTCGTCTGCTACGCCTTGAGAACTAGTTCCCCATCGTATAGATACATTCTATGCGTAAGAGAAAAGATATTTCAAATTTGTTAGTAATTTAATGCAATAATTAATTCTACAACAATTTTAATAATTGATATTGAATCCGCGTCTGAATTTAACAATTGACCGATATTTGAAAGGTCACACTTGTCAAAGTTTATGTGATTAGGTTGCAAACTTGACCAATCGCATTCAAGCAGAGCGATATGTAACGTGTTATGATATCATATATTTATGAAATGGCTTTATGAAACTGCATAACGGGTGAACAATGTGATAAAAATTGATACGCTATTCCGAAAGCATGCTCAAACTGCAACGACTTCGGAATAGTGTATCAATTTATATTTCATTAATGCATTACGACTTACCGAGAAACGTATCAACCAAGGGTATATTTGTGAGCAACTGACTTTGTCACTTGGACGATACAATGAAAGTATTTTAAAAACACTAACTCATTTCTTTGTCCGTGAAGAATATTTTAGGTTAGAACTTACTTGTTTAATTCTCCGGGTTTTTTTAAACATTTTCTTCATGGCTAAAGAGAGGGTGTTGTTAGAGAGCAGGAAATGCTTACTCTCGACGGGCACCTGATCTCATCTCAATCGAATTACGCTTTAAAAGAATGTTTTAGCTGTGTTCTTTTATTGTACATTTTCCTTGCTTTCGTATGCCCATTTAATGTGAGTTTTAAAACGTAATTTGGTTTTCGGTTTTAGTTTCCTTCGCTCACTCATTTTATATATATATACAATGAATTTTTTTAAGGAGGAATCTATAAAAGCACAAAAACAATCAGACATCCGATCATTTTTTAAATACAATGACAATGTACATGTAGTTAACGTCCATATACAGAACGCTCGAGCTCTACTCTTTTATTCAGTAAATTAATTGCACATCTTTCAATTTTTGACATTCTTATTAGGCGATCATCTGCTTTAAATAAGCGACCAATTAAGGTTCTTCCCCCATGTGGACGCTTAATTAATACAGTATTGACTGTATTTGATCATACATACAGTAGGACACAAAATTCACTTTTTATTCAGTTTCAATAACATTTGTAATACCTGAAAGTTTGGGAAATAGTTTAAGTGAATTACTAAATGTCATATCCTGGACATCCTTTATTGATATGTTTTTAATTCTAGCTATTTCTTCACACGATATATCCTAATGTTTTCCGGCACATTTCTGTTCTCCCTGTCTGGACCAAGAGCTGGACTGTCTGTTTCTAACAGTATATGATCTAGAGGTATAGTCTTTACCAGTTTTTGCTTCTGTTCACTCCGCAAAATAGAGGGAGGAATGGAAAAGAAATATCCTTCTTTGATGCCCTCCATAGCCGCTGATGGTTTCCCGTCGAACGCATGCAAAAGAACGTTCTTTGCGTTGCACTCTTTCAGAGTCTGTATTGTTGGTTTTCCTGCTGACCGTGAATGAACGTTCACGGGTAGATCGTTTTCCATGGCAAACTTGACTTGTCTTCGGAGCACTTCCCTTTGAATGTCTCTGTAGTCAGAATTTGGAGCTATCCTCGGTTGGAAGTCCAGTCCTATTTCTCCGACAGCAAACATCAAGTTGACATTGGACATCATCAGAGGTTCGGCAGGGATCAAATGTTCTAGGTTTGCGGAAATTTCCTTGCTCTTATCATCTTTCTCTCGTTGAACTGGATGAACCCCTAGACACGGGGCTATAAACTCAGGAAACTCACTGTGTAAATGGAGTATTCTCTGAAAGTCTTTCACAAACTCAGCACACACAAGTGATGCCGTCACTCCAGCACTCTGAGCACCGCGAATTACATCAGCTATGTCCGTCCCGAAGATATCATCTGCTAAATGATTATGACAGTCTACATAAAGGGACATTGTCATTGATAAAGCATTATTTACATGTACAGCTGTTCAAAGCCAAGGGATCGTCCATTTTGTACAAATATTTTAAACTGCTTAGTGATACGTATGATGGCGTACATGAAGGACAAAGAGCGAGAGAACAGCAGCATACCTATACTTCTTCCTAATATAAAGGAATCTGTCGGGTCTGCTATATAAAGGCTTGAGGTCAAGTTAAACGCGCTTTTCCCCAATGTAAAAGATTTCAAAACTGTGTCGAAATGTCGCTTCTGTTCAAAAACCTATATACTTCAATTTCATCCTTTTTTCCCTCAGCTCATTACCTGGGCAAGATCACATAATACAAACATTTTACAGTGACATCAGCTCTATCCTTACAAATCTCATTTTCGTATATATATTTTTTTTTCTTTAGCTTTGAGTAGCATATCATATCATTAAAACATTTAGTTTCTCCAGAACTTTTCATATTAATATTGCTTCCAATGCAGATTTTGACATTTTTGTACTTCCTACTCTGACGGGGTCTCATAATTCTGCCATTACCTTATAAAGGCAAACATACATAATTTAATATCAATTAATTTATGAAGGATAACGTTTTCTCAAAATGTTAACCTAACATCCATGGAATATGATATTTGAACTAGAAAAAAGGAAAGGGTACCTACCCCTGCAAAATTTTAAGAAATATTGAAATTATTAGAATCTCTTCCGAGCTATGAAGAGTTATATTTCTTGTTACTTTACCACTGATCTTGGTCACCATGGCCTGGAAACCCCCCCCCCTCCCCTTTCTTTGTCCATTTTCTAAATGTTAGGTGTCCGTTCAAGAAACCTAGCTATCAACATCAATAAATGGCTATCAAGTAATTTGTGGAAAATTTTTCGTATTTTAGAAGTTTGATTATGTCAATTGTGTACACAATGATACTTATTTAATCAAAGATACAGATAGAAAAACATATTTTGGAAAAAAAAATTTGCTGGAAATTTTATACAAAACAGTATTTTTTTTCAGAAAATGGATCGAAATAAAAGATAATTATCCTGCCCGAGGTGTTCAATGTACATAACAATCAACATGATCAACAAACGAAGTCAAATCGGAAACTCGGTAGTTTCATACAGTGAACTCTTCAGCGTACGAGAACAAAACATTTTGAGTCCTGCGGCCGTCCTTTAATCAAGGATGGGTGACTAATCTAACCAACAGTATCCAAAAATCTTAATCAGTGAGCATATACAACCACTAAAAACGCAACAATTAAAGAAAACATTCTGCAAAAGTGAATACCAAATGGAGATGTTAGGTTTTAGAGGCCAAATCGGGTGAATGTATCAAATTCGGCATGTTTATGTTTAGTTCTAACATCTTTAAACAGTGTAGACAATAAAACATTATATATATAGTGCTTTATCGTGAATACAGTCAATTTAAGAGGACTAGGAAAACTTAAAATTGCTCTCTTTCGTATTTCAAATAATACCACCAGACGTTCACTCTTTCAGATTTCCATTCCGGGTTTTTTAGGGGATTTATGAGCACACAGAAACTGGTTATATCTACTTTGGAACATAAAACAAAAACGAAGCCGGTGTCCCAGTCTGTAGCCAGAGAGCAGCTTTAATTCTGATGATACGGACATTTCTAAATACAGTACATCAGACATATATGTTTCTGATATATAACCCTCACCAGTGGATAAAAATATAAGACGCATATACATATAGTACCACTTTTGATTTTATTCCTAAGTTATTTCAAGTGGCGGGAATCCTCATATTTTCTCTATTAATAAACCATTTGGTGGTTTTATCGAAAGAGCCGTATATTAGCTTTTTACAGCTAATTCACGTTATTTTCACACAAAAGAAATGTTGATTTTTCTGTATTTATATCACATTGAACTTCATGATGCACTGCTTTCAACCTTTTATTTTTATACCAAATGATGACTGATATCTTCATAAACTACAGTAATTAGATTTATCAATTTTTCAGGTTTTTTTTTAATAAAAAAACATATAATAATTTTAAATCCTAAAAAATGATATCCAAAAATAAAATATAAGTCCTTGCTTGACATGGCAACCAGACAGATTATATTATTATTTTATTTTATTTTATTTTATTTTATTTTATTTTATTTTATTTTATTTTATTTTATTTTATTTTATTTTATTTTATTTTATTTTATTTTATTTTATTTTATTTTATTTTATTTTATTTTATTTATTGGTTATTTTATTTGTCTTATTTATGCAAAAGAAGTGGGAACAAGGTGCGTCAAACCAAAAGTTAAGAACCGCTCCCTTTTGGCTCTTCTGTGTTGGAGGAAATTTTCGTAAACAGTCAATGTTACCCAGAATCCTTTAGTAGAAACAGAGAACGACGAAGGTGATGTCATCTTCGTCGAATTTTTCCTTCAGTTAGCAACAAATTCTTAAAATTTCCGGCTCAGGTTCCCCTTACACATTTATATTTTAATTTTCTGTCAGAATTTGGCGCTTATGGGCGAAGATATAGAGAGATAAGCGAGGTTTCTCCTAGGAGACGAGGGGTAGTCTGTGAGGTTTCCGAAGATGACGTCATAGATGTAAATACGACGAGACTAGCTGTATTTGGCTTTTGTTCCGACGTACTCGGTTGAAAGGGGGATTTTCAGCTATGGATAGCGATGATGGATTCATGGATTATGACCCATCTGGAGATGAAATAGAGGAGGATTCCAGCGATGATGACAATGACTATGTTGACATGGGTCTTGAGGCTGAACCCTCCACTGCCCATGAAAAGAAAGATGTGGAGGACTTTCCATATGAAGTTCTTCCAGCTGACAGAATTGTACAGTTTATGGTTGACTGTATAAAAGAAGTCAACGCGGTTGTCCAGGTGTGTAATCGAACTATAACGGAGTCCTATGTGAATTTTCAATCTGTTAGGAATAAGATTGCAAGAATCTTGGAGTTGGAATGGTTTCTGGGCTAAAATGCACTTTATCGGTATGCGAATGCCGTAATTGTCTGACAAATTCACAAGACTGTTGGTCCAAGTGACAAACTTTTGATCTGTCTAATGCTATTTTGGTTCCGGGATCTTTCGTACCGCTACCGTTTGTACCAAGATTTTTTCATTCCAGATCTTTCGTACCTGATACTGGGATCTTTCATACTGGTTGCAGAAAAAAATGTTATGTTTTTGCTATAAAGTTCTCATTAACTTGAGCTCCTAATAAATTTGATAGTGGGAACATTCGTACTTGTCGGATGGAATAAAGAAATACTTTGAAAATTTTAATGTACAGCATAAAACGATTGTTTTCACTAGAAATTTGGCTTGTTAGCGAACAGGCGTCGTTTATGCAACATTTTCAGCCTTCATATTTCAACTAACTCTAATGAATCTGACCCTTCGTACGGCCTCCTATCAAAGTATCATACATTGTGCACTTCAATAAAGAAGATTCAACACACAAATATTGTTATAAGGATCAAAATACTCATACATGTGAACCTTTTGCCTCCACAAATCTGGAGGATTTTCAATTTTCATCTGGAGATTTGACCTCTCGTCGGGAGGTTTTTAATTTTTCATCGGGAGGATTTATCGGTATTCGGACCCCCCCCCCCTTTTTTTTTTAATCTACGGACGAATTTTCTCAACTCGCTTTTCAACAAGGACAGATTCCGCTCTCATACAACAACAAAAACAATTCAGAGTTCCGAGAGTTGTCTCAATGACGTCCGTTGATTTCTTTTACCTTGCTTCTGCTACTTGAGTACACCTGAACAGAAAATCAATAATAATAATAATAATAATAATAAATACTTTATTTTTAGAAGGTAACTCAATTAGTACAAAATATACTACTCTCCCTTGAGGCCTTCTCATCAAAAACCTTACATGTTAATACAAAATGATAAATTTTATACATGCAAACATAGAGTATACAAATCTTAAGCATTGAACATGAAAGAGAAACATTTTTCTTTAAAAGTTTTAACAGATTCAGAGTTTTTGACATTGTGGGGAATTTTAGAAAAATCAATAACTGCTCTTCATGGGGTTTAAACTGACCACTCATCAGATTTAAATCCCATTGTTAGGAGAATAATAAACGAGACGGCCATTATCTGCCTCAGGTTATACACGCTTATACAGAGTACGTGAATTACATGACGTCGTTTTTCCTACGTATCTATTTATTTATTTATTTATTTATCAGCGAACTTTTACTGCATTTCCTCACTTTTTCGTGTTATATATAATTATAATATGATTTTACGGCATCAAGAAGATTCCCCAATTAACCTTGTACATGTACATCAATTTGGTACGTGAATTTGACGACCCGTGTTAAGATGTACTGGGTATAACGTCTCCCGGGGAAGTTGAGTACCCGTGACGGTGAAGAGAACGCGACGCTAATTGCTTTGTTTTTCCAGCAATATACCTGTCACCTGTATAATTAGCACTTATTAAATTGATTGTCTGGTAACTACTGACGGCGTAATGCGTAACGTAATACACAAATGGGGATTTTGCATTTCATCTGGAGAAATCTGGAGGATTTTTCGTTTTCGTCGGGAGGATTCTGTTTCGTCGGGAGGAATCGGGAGGACTATTTTTCATCGGGAGGGTCCTCGTTTCGTCGGGAGATTTCGTCCTCCCGCCGGGAGGTTCACATGTATGAATACTTATCTTTCATACCAGTACGAAAGATCCCAATTTTCGGCAGGAAAAGTACGAAAGAACTCGGTACGAAAAGACATCCGTATAAAAATCCAGACGCCGCTATTTTATGAAGGTCAGAAGGGAGGTCATACATTGATAAATTACGTGTAAAGATTATGTTGAAAATCTCTCTATTAAATACAACGTTAATGCATTATGCGAGTCAAGGCAAAACTGAACTAGCTTAAAACAGAAAATAAGAAGATAAATCATGAGGCTGGAAAGAAAGCTCTGTAGACCCTTTAAGAATAACATTATCTGAAGCTCAGTTCTTGGGGACAAACAAAAATAGATTATGTCATGCGCCACTGACATTATACCGGTATGATTGTCATAAGAGGTTTTTCATGGAACAAACAAAACATGATTCTGCGCAAAACATCTCATGATAATATAACCAGTATGACGTTGCTGATGCATGTGCAATCTATTACAAATGTGTTTGCCCCTGAGTTTCAAATTCAGTACCACAGATAGTGTGAATTGATATCAGTTGTGGCTTATAAGTTTAATGTAAAACAATAAGAATATAAAAAAAATATGCCTTGAACCTATTATGTTAAACTCAACAAGGAATCAAACATACAATACATCACACCAAACCTAGAGAAGGATGATATATACATGTATATTACTTGTACTTTGTGATTAAGGTTCACTTAAATATGTTAGCGAGGAAATATTGAGGAATATGATATAGAGGAATAAATATTGTTAAAATCACTTGTATTCAGAATTCTTTTAAAATTATGTATCCAGTAAGACAGAAATAATATCGGTCCTCAGTGGCGGATCCAGCGCCCCCTTTGCTGGGGGTCAAGGGGCGAATTTTGCCAATTTTGACTGAAAATGGGCCAAAATATACCTGTTTTTAAAAAATGTTGGGTCAGTGCCGGGCGCCCCCTCCGCACCCCCTAAACCGCCACTGGTCCTTCATGTATGAAATGTTTATCCACATACCGTAGGACCAAATATCCTATGAAAATCCACAAATTTCCATTGGCATGCAAATCAGTACAAATGTAGTCCTCACAAAAATTTTCATGAATATGCGCTGGAGTACAACTTAGCATCAAATGGTGTATTAGGTTGTCAATTTCTACATACCGGTAAAGTGTATTTATCTTGGTTTACTTTGAACTTGAAGATATACATGTATTGACTTTTTTTAACGTAATATTGCTTGTAGTGCTCTTGACTAAATGTCTTGTATCAAATACATGTATGATGTAGATTCATCATTTTCAGAAGGAAGTTTCCAAATACTAAAAGTAATTCTCTGCTTAAAATTAATGTTTTTTTCTTTTTCTAAATTTTCATTTAGGTCATAGAATTATGAACTTTGTGGGGATTATGTAATATTGTTGTCAATAGTTGGTTTCCAAAGATTTTAAGAAACAAAGATATTTAGAAGATTCATTTGAATAATTACATCATGTTTTTCTCAAATTGCTATTATGGTTATCAGCATAAAAAATTTCAGATTTCTGCTCACATTTACATTGCATGTACAGAATTCTGTCAGACATGCATACATTAACTGTGATTAACTTGACTTATTTTGCAGCTTTAACACAATAGCAGTGAAATGTTTTGATTTCTTCTTAAGACTACAGTGTATGTATATTTCAGATACCCTCTACAGTCACAAGAATCTTGTTGAATCATTTCAAATGGGACAAGGAAAAACTTATGGAAAGGTATGGTGTGATTACAGTAGTTTTAAAGAACTTTCAGTCTCATCCATACATGTACTATTTAACAACAAAAAAAAACCCACATGAGTGCACTTATACTAGGATTTTAGGTGTACCTGATATAATATTGCCCACTGACCAGTGATCGGGAAAGGCAATCAGGTGAATGTGGTAATGGCCCCATATCCTGGAACATCAATGTGCCATTGTTGAAAATGAATGTGCCATTGTTGAAAACGAATGTGCCATGAGCAATTTGCAAAAACAAACAAACAAACAAGAACATATATAGATGATCTGCATAACCCGCTTCTCCAGATGTCTAGACAGACTTTTCTGTGCTTGAACATGGGAAATAGGGGGATGCATTTGACCCAAACAGTCTCAAAAAGTCGTCTGAAAGATTTGTGCATGCTTTGAACCTGAACTTATAATTCAAAATTAGCCTGAACCCCCCCCCCCCCCCCCCCTCCCCCTCCTCCCCCAAAAACGCACTCTGCTGTTCATTGTCGTAAACTACAGTGCATCCAAATCTAATGACAAACCTTTGTATGAAATTTGCGTTTTGTGAACAAATTAAGTCCATGATTCATCTTAACTGGTGAAGTTCATTTGTATGTACATACATATACATGTATAAAGTTTTGAAATAGGGATTGTTGCAATATGAAACGATGGTGTTTTGAATAAATGCTACTTTCAAATTACTGTCTGGTGTATCAAATGATACGAAAAGTTAACAAATTAAATCGCATGCTGAACTTTAAGTAAGTGAATATGGTTAAGTCATCACCACTTTGAATAAAAGAACGGAAGATTTCCACAATTTGTTTAAAAAATTTTAAATGCGCCACACTGGTGCACTAAGTAAAATTTCAATGTGCCATTTTAGAATTGAATGTGACTGTGGCGCGTGCTGATCCCAATTTCTGCTGACAAATATCATTACGGTATATGAATGAATGATGTGTCCCTTGTAAATAAAATCAAGCACAATTTACAAGTTGCCATTCAACACATGTGTGTCAATGAGATATCATAAAGCTAAGATAAAAGAAAACCACTTGATTACTGGTAAGTGAAATTACAAGTACATTTAAAATAAAAAGAAATTAAAACATACTTTTATAATTACAGGTATTATGGTGGAGATCAGGAGAGTTTGTTTACCGAGGCTCATGTCATTAGTCCCCATAGAAAAGACACAGCTAGAGCTGGGAAGGTAGGAATATTATATAAAGGCTCGAATTAAATGTATTTGTATAAACATTACAGGTAGCAGAAATTGTTAGGTATATTTCATCACTAATTGGCCGGATTGCAAAGCAATTCCGGCCTATAGATTGACGATGTCCGTCCGTCTGTCTGTCTGTCCATCTGCTGTCAATATTTTGGTTAAAGTTTCTGGTTGAGGCAAAATCTAAGTAACTTTATGCAGTAGAGACTTTATATTATACATGAAGCTTGCCCATCACAAGACCTTTCAATTTATGCCGTAACATTTGACCTAGTGACCTTGACCTTGGACTTTGACCTAGTTAAAGTTTCTGGTTGAGGCAAAATCTAAGTAACTATATGCAGTAGAAACTTTATATTATGCATGAAGCTTGCCCATCACAAGACCTTTCAATTTATGCCGTAACATTTGACCTAGTGACCTTGACCTTGGACTTTGACCTAGTTAAAGATTTTGGTTAAAGTTCCTGGTTTAAGCAAAATCTATGGAACTGTATGCAGTAGAAACTTTATTTTATACATGTAGGTTGCCTCTGACAAAACCTTTCAATTTATGCTGTTTTATTTGACCTATTGACCTTGACCCAGTTAGTGACAAAAACTTACTTTGCAATCCGGCCATACTGTCTTTAGCGGTGTTTTATTTTAAAAGTAATTTATCATAAGTTAGAAAAAATATTCATTTGATGGAAAAGACTGGATTTGTTTTTCTGGGGTTTTTTTTTTTTTTTTCTTTTTCTTTTTGTTTTATTGCAAATTGATCTGGGTTCACTTCAATTTTCAAAAAAGTGGCATATTTACAGTGTCTAATTATAACTATTTGTGGAATAGCAATTAGCATGATGTACCTGTATTTCACCTTTAGACTTAAAAAAATCAATTCAGTTCAATTATTTATTGATTTCACCAAGCAAGTTGGTATACACCAAATAACAAAGAAAACAAGATACAGGTATATCATAAAAAAATTGACCAAAGTTCCCTCCCAGGATTGTTCCACTAAAACCAGTAAAAGTCTTCTGATGCCAATCCAAGATTTTGTAATGGATTATTCGATAGAAAACATCTGGTATTTTTGTGAATCCAAATGATTTGTGGAAAACATAAAGGAAATTACATATTACAAAACTGACAAGTACAACAATCAGATTTATTATAACATGGAATTATCTATAGAGCACTGATAATTAGTACAGGACTTGGTTTCAGAAGATGACACGATCAGCATCTGCTGCTGCCAGCTCTGATGTCATGTGTGAAATATGTTACCTCACCATACCAGCTTCTGTAAGTATTCAGAATTAGGTCAATTAAATGCTTCAGATCAGGACAAATAAAAGATCTAATTATTTTTCTTTCCACTATCATGCCTGAAAATTTGGATTGGTAGGTTGGTGTTCCGTTAAAAAATTCATAGATGCATTTAATACTGAAGAAAACTAACAGTTTACAATAAATTACATTTACTACGTTAGTAGTACCGGTAATTTATTGTAAACTGATCACATTAAAATTCAACAAGAATCCTCATTATGTAACTAAGATAATGCTCATGATGAGGATGGTTCTTGAATTTAATTGTGATCATTACAAAAATTGAAAGAAAAAACTATATGCCCCTGAATCTTTGATTCCAGGGGCATAAAAAAACCATGTGTTTGTGAAACACGAATGCACCTGTCAGCATCTTTGTCAGTAAAAATTGTAAAATGATCAAACTGAGAGGTCAAGGTCACAAGGTAAAAAAATTTAGTATCTGTGGAAAGGTCTTGTCACAAGGAATTCACATGTGAAATATCAAAGCCTTATCCCTTACCATTTAAATGTTATGGCCAAGGTTAAAGTTTTTCAAAAGAAGTCAAACTCCAAGGTCAAGGTCACAAGGTAAAAAATTTTGGTGTCCATGGAAAGGTCTTGTCACAAGGAATTCATATGTAAAATATCAAAGCCCAATCCTTTACCATTCAAAAGTTATGGCCAAGGTTAAATTGCGGACAAGATTTGGGGGCATAAAAATTAGAGTTTGGGGGATGAAAAAGGAGGATCAGTCAAGTTAGGGGAAACAAGTGTTATATTTTCTTTGCCTTGTAAATCATGATAAATAGAGCCATTCTGATATTAATGTACAAAATTATTCTAAGAGTGTACTGAACATTAATGATTTTGTCATGGTTTCAGGAACTGACAGGGTTAGAATGTGGTCATCGTTTCTGTGCACCATGCTGGACAGACTATCTTACTTCCAAAATCGTGAATGAAGGCATGGGACAGACTATTTCATGTGCAGCATACGGTTGTGACATTCTTGTAGACGATGCCACTGTTATGTTAGTATCAATTCATTTCATTATGTTGTACATGCCAGTACATTTATAAATGGCTGGTATAGGAACCTTATACACGTAGTTACTAATTTAAGTATCCATCTGTCAACATTCAGTTTTATACAATTTTACTTGTATTTGTTATGGAATTAACTCCCAAGGTCTAAGATGTCAGTTATCGATACATGCAGCATTATATCAAAAACAAAAATTAATAATAATTACATGTATTTTATAACTTTATATGAGAAATTCAATTTGAAACTTATTCTGATCCTACTCCTGTATTTTGGAAGATGCTAAATGTATGATATATAACAACTATACAGTGCATTACCTACAGATTTTGATGAACATGTTGTATTTTCTACTATTTTCTAAAGGAACCTTATCAAGGATAGGAGAGTGAAATTAAAATACCAACAGCTTATTACCAATAGTTTTGTAGAGGTAGGTTCATATTTCGATAAATCAAATATGAAAGTGGTTTTGACCATTTCTAACTTCAAGCACTTTGAATTGAAGTTACATCTTACTAAGTTAACATCTTTGAGATAAGCCTGTGTTTGTTTGAATTTATTGTAAACATCTGATTCAAGTAAAATTAGGAAAATACACAATATACATGTATGATCCAAAGTCAAATTTTACAATTTAGTTGAGTTTAGATGTATGCTTGTTTCCTTGGTCAACAATATTGACAGTGTAATTGTTTATTCTGTTATGTTTGATTTACTTATTTTATGTTAACAGTGTAATCGTTTACTACGATGGTGCCCTGCCCCTGATTGTGGCCATGCAGTCAAAGTACAATACTTTGATACTAAACCAGTCACCTGTTCCTGTGGCCATACGTTTTGGTGAGATTTTATAAGTAGTGTTTTACAACAAAAAGCTGTGTACAGCTACCATTTTGTCAGAAGACTAACTTATTGCTGTATGGCCCAGTTTGCCCGTCCTTAGGTAAACATCAAGACTATGTTGTTGAAATGATTTACTGGAAAGCATCCTTGTCAGAGACGAAACTGTTAAGCAGTTAATATTTGTGTGACTATAAATCCTTGTGAGCAGGATACAAACCAATTTATTTATTTGAAGGAAATGCATACTTACCACAAGCATTTTGTTTTCAACGTCAAAGTTCTAGATCATGAACAATAACACAAGTAAAATGTTGTAGGCAAGCAGTCTTTCCCAAAAACTTTCAGCTCACATAGGTCATTAGGACCTATGTGTTATAGAAACATATAGGTACAAAACAGAAACTTTCCAAAAATACGCAAAAAATCAGTTCTAAGATTTATTCTCTCCCTGCAAATTCATCAATTTTCTTCCATTTATCACTTTCATTAATAAAATATTCAACATCGTCAATAGCAGCCCCAGCCGGAACAACTCTGACTACTTGTCAATCACATTCTCATAAATGCTTTAAAAGAAAGAAATTAAAATTATAAGCATGAAACGTTTTCAAGATCAATTTCTCATGAGGGACCAAAAATTATAAAAACTTGCACTGGAAAATTTGATTACATTACAAATAGACTCGCTAGACGACATCGGTCATTTGGACCGACTTTCGAGAGGTAAGCACTGGTCCGAATGTAAATTTTGCCTGTCAGGACCGGCGGACCCATGTTATTGGGAATAACTGGGTAAGATTCATGTGTGAATGAGTCACTTTGAAAAGAGAAAGATGCCTAATGTTTTGAAATGAAAATTGAACAAAAACATGTACAAAAAATTCTGAGTAATTCACATTGTTTTAATGATACTTGTATCTTATACTGACATGTATATCAATGCGATTTTCACTTGTTTCAGCTTTGCCTGTGGTGAAAATTGGCATGATCCAGTCCAATGTAAATGGTTAAGGAAGTGGATAAAGAAATGTGATGATGATAGCGAAACTTCCAACTGGATAGCAGCCAATACAAAGGTAGGAGGGTCAAAATAAGAGACTGTATTTGTAGAGCTATCACATGTCACTCAAATCAAACAATAAGAAAAGATGCAGAGTTGACAAAGTAAAAAGAGCATATCCAAATTCTAGTAGAAAATTATTGCTCTCTGGTGAAAGAATTAAGGAATCATTGTAATATTTTTTTGGTTGATTTAGGTATCAACACCAGAAATTGAGAAAAAACTGCATCGTGCCCGTAGTGCAAGATGCATAAGTTTTCCCTCAATTTTTGGTGTTGATACCTCGATCAACCAAAAAAATATTACATTGATTACTTATCATTTCCTTTCATCGGGTTTTAACGTTTATTTGTAGCTTTGAAATCGTGTTGCTAACAACGTTACTAATGACATTGCTAAGTGCGTACTTCCGTTTTGTGTTGATACAGGTATCAACAAAATTTCTCGGCCAATCAGAATTGTCGTTTCTTATTAATAACGATGGAAATTAAATGATTATACGTATCATAGATGATTTACATGTAGATGTATAACAAGAGGAAAGGTTAAAAAAAAGCTGATTCAGACTAAGAAACTGAAGGATGATCTGAAACCTTTCAAATCAAAAACAAATCTGAAGATGTGAAAGAAGCTTTCATATTTGAATAAACCTTTGTTTTGTAATTAGAATTTTCATTCTACACATTTCATGTCGAAGTTCATAATTAATCTTGATACATTTGTTTTTATTTTTCTTCAGGAATGTCCAAAATGTCATGTTACCATTGAGAAAGATGGAGGGTGTAATCACATGGTGTGTAAAAACCAGAACTGTAAAGCTGATTTTTGTTGGGTGTGTCTAGGCCCCTGGGAGCCTCATGGATCTTCATGGTATGGGTTTCAGAGATTTATTTCACTTCCTTTTGTTGCATGTTGTTACTGTAGGTTATGAAATGAGATCTTACTCAGCATCTACTAAGAAATCAACAAGTCTTAATTTCAGTCTTTTAAAAGACATAGACTGGTCATTGTTTACAGTATATTCCTTTTAATTGGTATCTTTTGATCCTATCGAATCTTCATGCCAAATTTGAAGTCCGTATCTCCCTTTTAAGCTGAGATATACTGCCAGTAATGTCTCTTTTAACCACTTTTTTCTAAGTCAGCGAATATTGTGTCAGTTCTGTTTTAAAGGTGACTTTACTCTATTGAAAAACAAAGATTAGAGCAAGCATCCCTGCTTAAAGAAGTAAATTGTGAATATGCATATCACCCTGTTCACCCTGTTCACTGCATATAATGTGCGTTATCACTTTTATCTACAATTTCTCTTGATGATTTTTTGTTCTTTTCTTAAAAACATTTTCCTATATATTCTAGGTATAACTGTAATAGATATGATGAAGATGAAGCAAAGAAGGCAAGAGATGCCCAAGAGGTAAATGTCGCTTAATGATTTCGATGAATTTTGATATGTACTGTATTTTGGAAAAGTTTTTATAGCACATTGCCCCCCTTCATTAGTAATTTCTCAACATGTTACTACATGTATATTGTAGTCAAATATTTTTAACCTAATAGGACCTATTAAAGGTGACCCGCAAAGATCCCTCACTCATCTCATTTTTTCTTGTTCAATTGATCAAGTAGATCTAGAATAACACATTCCAATTTTTCATTTGACCTAATTGCGTCCCGTTTAGCAAATAAAGCGGGTGAAAATACGTCCCGTATTAAAATTAAAAAAAGCCTGCCCGGATTACCTCCCGTGGCGATGACGTAATGTACACCCAAGCCCGCATATACTATGCTGTAATCACTGTATATATACACAGCTTAAAAAGAACGATTTATGCGAGTATATATTTCTTTTTTTTTTTAATTCATCAAATATCGAATAGCTTTGCGCTTATTTTGTACATCACATTAACAATCGTTTTGACATCTTAAGTTGACGACTGTGCAGTTAGAAGTTTCCTATAGAAAGTGGCTTCACCTGCTTTCAAGATTTGTTACCGGGGAGAAATTTTATGGATTGAATTTTTCGAGCAACCCTAAGTAATGTATATATTTTTGATTAGTTCTTTCCGAGACGGCGATTTTGAAAATGATTTCAATTAAATCGGACTTAAAACAAAAAAGTTATTAGCAAAAAGAACTTTGATGGCCAAAAAAATTAATTGTGTGTAGATTTATTTCTATGCGTTTAATTGGAGTATTGTGGTCGTGTTTCGTATCAAATAAATTCGAATGAAGTGCTGTAGAGGAAGATGATAAGGAAATGCAAAAATAATGTTGAAACAAACAATTTGTATCTTTACGGTCGAGTTTGTCGGTGCATCAAAGGCTTGGCGATCGTTGCCGAATAATGGTATAAAAGTTGTCGGCAAAAAGTGTAATGATGAGTGGAGGGTGTGTGTTCCCGATTCGTTGTCTTCAATTATATTATAATCACCTTAATTGGTGTCAAAGGGGCAATCTAAGGGGCACAGGTAGACTGATAATTAACCAATTAGTATAAAGTTTACCTGTAAAAGTATATGATGAGTAGTGAAAGCTTAGATTCTAGAATATTTGATCGTGTGATGTAATGTGTTTGTGTTCAATCTGTAAAGATGTGCTGGTCTTTATATATGAATACACTTTTCAAATATAAATATAGCACCAACACTCGTCGTTCAAAGATATATATGAAGAGCTGTTTTTTTTTTTTTTTTTTTTTGTTTATTTTTTTTTTTTTTTTGCTACAACAGAAGAAGAAGAAGAATAATGTGAGTTATTTTAGTTACATTTATTTCATTTCATAAAAATATGTCATATTTAAATAACGAAATGGTTCCACAGTAGTCAGTGAATGGTTCGGTAAAGTATGTGATGTCCGCCTCATCTCCCTTCACGTCCTCAACTGCGTCCAATGGAATAAATGGTAGTATGGCTGTCCGTCGTACCGATGTCTTTACTGCATTGTTGTCCTGCATGGTAGGACCGGTTGCCTGGGCTCGTCTCCACATACACTGAATATAGTGGATAAAGCACCCCGTTGTTGTCAACACGGATGTGGATTGTGTATATCTGGTGGAACAGCAGTGGCGGATCCAACGCATTACTTAGATTTCTAGAACGTTTTCTGACAAATTATTTACTGTACAATCTGGAAATTAACGCGATTGAATACACATCGAGTCTTTGGTATCGAAATATTTAAGTTTACTTTATCAGAAAATTGATTATATATACCCAACAAAAAAAGAAACGCACCACTTAATCTTCATTCTATAAAATGTATTATGCAATTTATAGGTATTCTATTCCTTTCCACCATAAATCGTAGGTATACGAGTGACTTATTCTGTCAAACGCCAAACGAATCCGTCTTCATGATCAGACACAGCGCAATGATAAAGACACTTGTTTCAAAACGCAATGTCACAAAATGGCTTTTAAGAATTCTGTTCACTTTTAAGGAATGATTAAAGCTTTTAAACCTATCCAAATTGATATATCAGGCATTTCTATTTGTTTTTTCATTGATGATAAACAATTTTCCCTGAATACAAATTCATTTAATTGCTTCAAATGACGTCATGAAACAGAAAATCTAAATTTGAGAACAACATCCCAAACATCAACTCTTTTGAAAATGAAGTCCGTGGTTTGATATTTTTCGCCCTTAAATGTGTAGCAAAGCACAAAATTACCCTACTACTGCTAGAATCTGACTTTTTTTCGCAAGCACAGTTTTCAGAAACACTACCTCGATCTTGACAGGTCATTTTTACAAACATTTTCAATGGTTTTGGACGTTAGTTTTAAGCTTTTCTGGCATTTCATTTGATAATTTCATTGCAATGTTAAAGATAAATCTGTAACAGATAAATAAGAATGGCTGAAGAAAAAATTAGTGTTCCTTTGAGATAAGAATTGCAAAATATTGATATCCTTTATTGTAAAACATACCCCAATATACTGAAATTTCCACTAAGACATTTAAGTTTTTAGATTTATTGGAATATTTTGGCTTCATTTGAATAGAGAAAGCAGTGTTCATCTATATTTTACTGAAAATTTGCTGAAAGTGGTCAAACATAAAAATTTCAGAAGGATACCAAACCTGCGGCCATGCAACAGGAGCTAGAAACAACGCGCTTTATTCAGCACTATCATTGTGATATGTTGCGAAAAAATTATCGAAACGTGTTTTATCCTCGGTAATTCGAGTGCTGGAAAAAGAAAACTATAATCAAATGTCTAACAAAATATTTATGATCAATTAAAAAAAATCACTATATAATATGATGTGCGTTTCTTTTTTTGTCGGGTATATATATGCCGTCTATACAGCGCCTGTCAACTACGTTTACTGATTACATGCAGTTTACACAGTATCTTCAGGCCAGTTGTTATTGTTGTTTGTTAATTATATTTACTAACAATCACTTCAGACAAAATTGAGGGAAAAAAATGTGAAGAAATGCGAAAAATTAAAGACATAGAATTTAATGATGTTATCACATTTATCTTGTTTTAACATATATAACATGCAAACTTCATTACTAAATATCAAATGTAACGAAATACTTACGCCAATAAACAGACTATGGAATAAATGTTTGTAATATCTATGCATTTGTTTATCGAAAAATGTTGTAAATTCGGGAGTTGGTTTTTTTTTTGTTTTTTTGTTTTTTTTTTTTACAATCGGGCTTAATTAAGTATTCTGAAAATTTGAATGATTAATTATTATCGAGTAAATAAAAATATTGAAAAATCCTTGGTTTTCAGTGGCGGATCCAGAGGGTGCGGGGGATGCATCGAGGGGGAGAGGTGCGGGAGGCAGTCTGGGGCCTCCCTCGGGAAATTTTGCAAAAAAAAATATGCAAATGGTGCAATCTGAATATTTGAAACCTGTATTAATTAGCTTTACCAAAAGTGCAATAATAAGAAAAGAAAATATGGAGTATCCATGCATAATTTTCACCGATTTTGGACCAGAGATACAATTTACCTGAAGATAAGGGTCGATCTTGGCACTGAACCTCATGCCGTATTTCTTCTGCATGGCGATTCGTATGTAAAAAAAAATATATTCAATAGCTTCGTACAATGTACTTAGTTTTCCCCATGTTAATTGCGGAAAAGTCGGCGGAGAAATAAACATAGCACATAGTCTTGCTGATTTTGTATATTTCATTCGATTATATCTTAGTTCAAAATAGTTTTTGGGTGTATAAGCATGATAAGAGATGGACAATAGTCAAACTATTTCATCATGGTCTATAAAGATCGATCCTCAAGAAAAACTTGTTATTTTAAATTGATTTTTTCAAACAAAAAGACGACTAGACTAGCGGGCATCATATAACTTCCAGCATATTTTAGCGGTCATTCGAATTTTAACGTCATGCAGATTTTTTTTTCATTATATATATGGCATTGGTAACTTAAAGTCTTTTTTTTTCTAAAATTCCATCAAGACGAACATTGCCCAAACGTAAAAGCATCTACTGTCTATTTCCAAACAAATGCCTGTCGTGGTCTAATTTGTTGTTCACACCTTGTACGGGGGGCAAATATTACGCAATCTATAGGCTTATCTGTATATGATACGCCTGCGATCACTCTGATTTGAATATACAACCTCTATATATGAACTGACACTTATACCCGGCTAACTAAGGCCATCACTCAATGATAGGTAAAAGTCATACTTGGGTAATTCCGAATACGCTGTAAGGTCGTTTTAGAAGACACCCCCCCCCCCCCCCCCCCCCCCCCCGAAGAAAAAAATAGATAAATAAATAAAATATAAAAATAAATCAATAAAACGTATTTGGTACCGATTTGTTTTTCTCTATCTTCAAGTAAACAAGATATGGGAGTTTCATCCCTCACTGCCTTCAGATAGCCTCTAACACTCGCTTGGGTGCACATGACGTCACACAAAGGGGCAGATAATTCAGTCGCGCCGCTTCAACGATTAGACTTTTCAGGTCGATTTACAGGAAAACGGACGGTCGGAAAAATATAATTCTTTTGAAATTTTTTCTCTAGTATGAATAAGTAAAAGAAAATATAGGTTTTTTAGCATTTTAAAACCTTTAGAGGTGACCTTTAAATAAACTACTATTTATTGGTTAAGGACTCTTGAAATGAAATATTTCTTCGTATAAGACTTGTTTATCCATAATTGTTGACCTGCTATTGCGAAGGAAGATTTGCCATAGTAAGGTCCGTAATGTAATGGGGGCTTTATAAATTAAGTTAGTCATATTTCTCTTGAATCAAACTTTTAAGATGTTGATAATGAAGTATTTTAAAATGGCAAGAAATTATTCCAATGAAATTTTCTGTCTTTGCATGATAGTTTCCAAACCTTTTCTTAAATTGTCTTTTCTTTGTTCAATTTCAGCATTCTAGGTCAGCTCTACAGAGATACCTTTTCTACTGCAACAGATACATGAATCACATGCAGAGTCTCAAGTTTGAAAACAAAGTATACCTCTTCTTGTATATCTTATTGATTTTGTTGTGATTTCAATGGCCAATGATATATACAAATGTATATTTAGCAGTTTATATGATGAACGCTGAAATTTAGTATAACATCTAAGTGTAGCACCATAATATGTAATAGCTCGCTGGGACGAAAAAGTCCGGAGAGCTAATGCCATACCCTCGGCATCGTCGTTGTCATTATCTGTAGACAAAACTTTAACCTGGGCTATATCTCTTGAACTATAAGGGGTAAGGCTTTGATATTCCACATGTAGATACCTTGTGACGAGACCTTTCATTTAAGACCATGACCTTTGACCTAGTGACCTTGACCTTGGACTTTGACCTACTTTTCAAAAACTTTAACCTGGTTTCTGACAAAAACCTGTATAGGCAAGCTATGTAATCTTTGATTACCCTATGTTTATAAAACTTAAATCTTTCTGTCATATCCAAAGAATTTGTATTGCAAACCTGTAATACATGAACAATTTACCAGAGAAATTGTATAATTTTCAATACCCAATTACCGATTAGATTAATCCTATCTTGTTTGATTATTGAGATGAATGTAAATATTTGATAAAGTATTAAAATTTCCGTAAGATTCTGATATTGTCAAGTGAAGAGTTGGCTTTAATTTCATGGACAAACGAGTGATAATTACAATGTTCTTCATTTTTTTGTAGCTATATGCTTCTGTGAAGCTGAAAATGGAAGAAATGCAACAACATATGTCATGGATAGAAGTTCAATTCCTCAAAAAAGCTGTAGATGTTTTATGTCTATGTAGACAGACTCTTATGTTTACTTATGTATTTGCCTTTTATCTTAAGAAAAACAACCAGTCAATCATTTTTGAGGTAAGTATCAAAAATGAAAATTGATATGTCAGCCATTTGAACCAACACCTGTCAATGGAAAATTGCCTGTCCAAAAATATGCAACGAAAATATAGGAATGTAGGTTAAAGTTTTGAAATGTTAGAAGAAAAAATCTTAGTGTCCTTGTCCTCGCTGTCAATCAAGAGAAATCAAACTCTTATACAATTTCTTTTGTTTAGTGATATACTGTTATTCACAGTGAAATTGTAAAGAATTTCACCTTTTCTGTTATGTCGCATGGATTTGATGGACCTAGCATCTAAAACTTTTTAGCTCACATGAGCAAAGCTTAAGTGAGCTATAGTCATAGTGCGCCGTCCGTTGTCCAGCGTAAACTGTTTACATATTCAACATCTCCTCTGCAACCACTGCACAGAATTTCATGAAACCTTACAGGAAGCAAATATTCAAGGTTCTCTATCAAGTTTATGTTTTTGTGCCGATCGGTCAACAAATTTGGCCGCCAAGGGCTCTGATTGTCTGATGCATTATCCACTTCTCCTCTGCAACCACTACATAGAATTTCACGAAACCTGACAGGTAGCAAGTACTCAAGGTCTTCTACCAAGTTTGTGTTTTTTGTGCTGATTGGTCAACAAATATGGCAGCTGAGAGATCTGATTGGTTGAAGCATTTTCGACTTCTTCTCTGCAACTACTGCACAGAATTGGTTACAATAGCATAACTGTTTAACCTCAAAAACTTGTGTTCTACACCCCAAAGCTGACGTCATTTACTGACTATAAATGAATGGCTTATATATAAAGTGATATATCAAAAGAAAGATCATTTCCTGTAGATTTTATTGGTATCAAATGATATGTATCTTTCCGTTACCATTTTCACTCCGAAAATGAAAGTGAAAGTGAAAATAGAGAAATTTTGACATGTCATTCGGATGGACTTTGGTCCCATTTTGACCATTGTTCCAGAAAAATTCTTAATATAAAAGTTATGCTGACTGGAAGCCCAAATCTGTCTAAATAATATATGAAAGTTATTTAGCGATTCGCCGATTCGTTTTTGAGAAATCCACAATATACCACAGAGAAGCGAATTTCACAAGTCCCCATTCTGAGCCCCTTGCCGGAAATCACCTCTACTTTGTGACTCCTTCCAGTTTGATTTTTACATGCATATCTAAAAGTAGAACCCATGAAAATCCTACAAAAATCTTACAGAATCTAATGATACCTTAAAACTTGCCTTCATTTTAATTATCATACACACTATAGCAATATCAGTCTCTGACTCTTTATGTAAAGAAAATTGATTGGGGCCAAATCAGCTTCGAGGCTATAGGGTTTATACTATTAAAACCATGACATGAAACCTTACAGGAAGCAAGTTACTCGGGGTCCTCTACAAAGTGTGTGTTTTTCATGCTAATTGGTTTTAAAAAATATGGCCACTGATGGCTCTGATTGGCTGACACATTTTCAAATTCTCTTCTGCAACCGCTACACAGAATTTCATGAAACCTTACAGGAAGCTTTCAAGGTTCTCTACCAAGTTTGTGTTTTTGTGCTGATCGATCAACAAATATGGCCGCTGAGGGATCTGATTGGCTGATGCATTTTCGACTTCTCCTCTGTAACAGCTGCACAGAATTTCATGGAACCTTACAGGAAGCAGATACTTAAGGTCTTCTACCAAGTTTGTGTTTTTCGTTCTGAACGGTCAACAAATATAGCTCCCAATGGCTATGATTGGTTGAGGCAATTTCGACATAGATTTCTGAATCTGATGCACAGAATTTCTCAAAGCCTCACAGGAAGCAAGCATTTCTGAATCTGATGCACAGAATTTCTCAAAACCTCACAGGAAGCAAGCACTCAAGGGCCTCCACCAAATTGTCCACTATCATTCTTTTGTGTACAACTCAGGTGAGCATGGTGGTCCCTTGGGTGTCTTGTTGAATGTCTTAACTCTAAGAGCAAGTAGATTTTGGGGAATGGATACTCTGTGGAATACAGGCATGCCTGGATCTGTATTTGCTTGGTTTGTTTAGGACAGCCCTCTCCTGGTTCAAGACTTCCATTCAGTACATATTGTTGTAGATAAATGAATAACATTTTTTGTCGCCTGCGAAGCATAGCAACACTTAGGGATCACTTTGTCTGTCTTTCATCCGTCTGTCTGTCTGTCTGTCACACCCCATAACTTTTGATTGGTAGGTGATAGGGCTTTGATATTTCACATGTGTATTCCTTGTGACAAGACCTTTCTACACATGTCGTAATTTTTTACCTAGTGACCTTGACCTACTTTTCCAAAAAAAAAATAAGATTGGCTACATCTTTTGAATGGTAAGTTATAGGGCTTTGATATTTCACATGTGTATTCCTTGAGACAAGGCCTTTCTACACATACCATAATTTTTTACCTAGTGACCTTGACCTAGATATTTGACCAACTTTTCATTAAAATTAAGATTGGCTATATCTTTTGATTGGTAAGTGATACAACTCTAATATTTTACACATGTATTTCTTATGATGAGTCTTTTCTTTTGTTACCAAAAATTTTACCTAGTGACCTTGACCTAGATGATTGACCTTCTTTTTTGAAAATTTGAGGTTGACCATATCTTTTAATTGGTAAGTAATAGGTGTAATATTTCACATGTTTTAAATTTCATTTGACAAGACTGTCCTACTGATACATGTTGTACAAATAGTTTGATCCAAGTGACATTGACCTACATATTTTATCCACTGTTTTTGAAATAAGCTGCTTCGCAGGTGACACAAGCATTCCTTGGATTGCTACTTTTGATGATAATTTGTTCCTTTATTTTGATTAGTGGTAAGTCTGAGACTTCATAAATATCACTGACAGTTTTTGTTTTATACTGGACAAATGTGATGTTTAGAGTAAATAGGTGAAGGTCTTGTCGGTTGATTTATATTTTGATATCAGTGTTATTATTCTCGCGCCTCGGATACATGCAAGTATACCTGACATGGCAATATTTTGCTCATTTCAAATGATCTTGAATACACTAAAATTAACTTTATTTTAATCTATCTCCATATTGTAGGATAATCAGAAGGATCTGGAAAATGCCACAGAGCAACTTTCTGAATATTTAGAGAGAGATATTACTTCTGATATGCTCAACGACATCAAACAAAAAGTCCAGGATAAATATAGGTATATTTTGTTTCATATACATGTATGTACATGTACATGTATATACTGTATGAGTGTGTACGTACATGTGTTTTGGCAGGATTAAAATTCTAGCGGAGTTAGCACTGTTAAGAGTGGGCTTATTCATGACTATGCTAAATTGTTGTCTGTAATAGATTATCAACTCTAGTATGTCAGTTTGCCCAATATCGCCCTATTTGAACACATATTTTTAAAAGTACATGAGTGTTAAAAACCAAAACTTGTATTTCTATTTATTATCAGATTTCAGCATTCAGTAGCTTTTCCTTATGGAAAATCTGCTTCACATATTTATTCTAATTTGAATTCATATTTTTGAAATTACAATGTATGAAAAAAAAGGAATATATCAGTAAACATAATTTTTTTTTAGGTACTGTGAGAGTAGAAGGAACGTTTTATTGGGACATGTACATGAAGGATACGAGAAAGACCTGTGGGAATACCATGATATATAATACTGTTGTGTATGTGTATGCTACAGACAATTAGAGATACATGTATTATATCGTTAAAGTGAAAATGCTGTTATATTTGTTGCTTACAAATTTGAATGAGGAAACATTACATACATGTACCATGTGAGAAAAAAACATTTCATTTATCGTGTTCTTATTATACAAGATAGTAAATGAGAGAATGTTTCTTGTGAATATCATTATATATGTCATGTATGTAATACTGTTGTTTATTTTTAACCTTATTTAAATTAACAAATCATTTTTGAGGTGTGCTTGATCAATATGTTATGTAATTGTGTGTGTAGGTAAAGAAAGAATTGGAAAGTACTAAGTCGTGAATTTGAGTATTACTGGTGTGGTACGGAAATATAGATAATGTAGTACAATATCTCACAGGGGAAGTCTGTTAAGTCTTAATTAATAATTTGTAAGTGGGATCTTGATGTAGTACAGTTTTAGGTATTTTGCTGATCAAACATATATGTCCTTTCTTTAAAAGATAACCAGTCAGTAGATTTGTTTCCTGGTCACTTTTAAATGTTAAATACATGGTCAACAATGTATAATGTGAAATCTTTTGAATTTTAAAAAAGCGCATCTGTATTTCTGAAGAAAAACTCAAATTTTAGGTCATCCGTGTCTTTATCAAGTGGAAGTTCATAATAATACATGAAAATGTCTTCGTTATGTCCATGCCTGCTGGAGGAGGACTTAAGTTCATACATTGGTCAGAATTGTATTTACCATTCTGGCCAAAAAGCACAGTCTTACTGTTTACCATTTGCTGAATTTATATTTTCAAAAAATGAAAAAAATATTAAATTGAAGAAGAAGTAAATGTCCCTTCCTCATTGATAGTTGCCACTAAGCTAAAATAAAAATTGTTAATGTCATCAGAATAAATATCTTTGTGACAGAAATTTCTTTCTTTACTTTTTTTTTTAAATTCCCAATTGTGTATGCAACTCACAAAGTAGAAGTAGGTGGAATTGACCCTTGCGATTGCGGGAAAAAAATTCAAAATTTCGTGACGTCACAATGCTTTTACCTCGGACAAACAAGCTTCGAACCTCGGTCAAACATCGAAATTGCATTGTGACGTCATGGAATTTCTCAAATTTTTCCCACGTTCGGAAGGGTCAATTGGTAGGAAATATGCTACCAGTGAAAGGTTTCTACTCGGCAGACAATCGAGTTTAATTAATTTTTATTTATATACTTTGTTCTTCTAATGCTTAAGTCACATTTGATTAGAACAAAAATTTAGATATCAGAGAAATTTTGAAGCACAAAACTGCCACCCATATTTCTAGGCATGAATTTTTATGTCATAACCACTTATTTTAAAGCTACAAGTATTTTAATACAATCTTTTGTGGTTATTTTGTCACATTTGAATAGATATGAGTCATTATTTTCCTGGCGAAAGGTTATACATGCAATATTTTTCTTGGTTAGAATATACAGTATGCCACAGTAAGAAAGAATAATTTTTGCAACTGAGTGTTCCTAAGTTCAGCCATCATCAAAATTATATTAATGTTCTTGATTAAGGGCATTCCACATTTTATGTCTGTTTTGAGTACACATTCTTAACTATAAGGTTGCCTTGTTTTTAAGTCAAAGCTGAAATACAAAGTCCTGCTACAAGTCTTTTGCTTTGCTTTGAAGTTGCTTAGTCAAAAACATTAAATCATGGCATTTATACAATAGCAATGCTTTAAATACATTTGTACACTAGAACGCTTGACAAAATTGGACATTGTGAATTTTCATGTACGTACACATGTATTTGTTCATTATGAACACTATTTGTTCATTATGAAAACTATTTATTCATTATGAACAAATTCATGTACATGTATATGTAAATGTACTTTCATACTGTTCAATTTTGACAAAATGAACTTAAGACTTCAAGTTCATTTAAATAAGAATTTAAGGACATGTACAAGTTGAAATTATCCAGCTAAGTAATTGAAAATGTACATTTATGTACATTTATTCTAGCAGCATTTACATGTATATTTTAGTGAAATTGGCTCTGTTTGCAACGTCTAAGGATACACAAGTATATTAATATAGATATTCATAGTTATTGTGAATGATAATTATGATTTTAGAAGTTAAGTGACTACATGTAATTCATAATCAGTTTTTATATGCTTTAAAAAAAGAGAGCATTTATGAAGATCAGTAGATCACTGATGTGAAGTAAAAAAAAAAATGAATCATTATACATGTAACTACATTACTTTTAAAGATGCATCAATTTCACTTGCATAGTTATAATTCTACTTTGATACAAACTTGGAATATGTGTTTAATATAGTGATTCAATATTCAATAGTATGTTTACAGTTTTCCTGTGTGTGAAAATGATGAATGCTACATTATGTTTCAATTGAATTGGATAATGTTATAAAGAATGAAATTAAACCTTGGAATATTTTTGACACGTGTTAGTTATGTCAGAGACTCTTTGTTGTCTCTTTGTTACATTTTAAAGTCTTTTGTCCGCTAGCTATATTGCAAGAGTATAAATGGTAGATATGTGCTTTGCTGTTGATCATTTTGTGAGCAACATCAAGCCCTTGCTTAGATGTCAACTGAGAATCTTATTTTGATGTCCCTTTGAATGTATTTGCAAAGTTTCCACATCATTTTTGTGCATTTTTTCGTAGGGAGAAAAGAGCATATAGAGAATTACTTGACCTTGACTTCTTAGTTGTGCCCAGGGGATACTAAACTGTGCACATTACTTCCGTATATAATGCACATACATGTATGATTCTAATTTCTCCACCATCCTTAATTAATGCTTACATCAGATCTTTGGGTATATCTGAAATTCAAATGCCATACATGCATCAGAATGTGTTTTTAAAAATCTGTGTTCTTTGCTTTTAAAGACATTTCCAACCTCTTTCACAGACTGCATGGAAATTCAGTAAAGTAGCAAAATAGCGTTGTCTGATGCACTGAGGTTTTGTTTACTGATCCTGCTAACCAGTCATCATTGTTGGTCATAAGTGGGCATGCCATGAACTTGGGCTAAATTCGACATCAAATTTGCTGAACATCTTGTTCAGTGTTGTCCGTTATAAACTTTAATAATATTTACAGGATTCTTGCCCAGAAGCGAATGTGTCATTACCATGAATCAATGTCACATCGCAGGTCAAGGTCTGTGCTAATGGTTGTTAAACCAAGAGTGTGTCATATGACTTTCAAGACGAAGATTACCATACACATGGTGGGTTAAACCTTTGACTAAGCTTATCAGTGCCTGTTTCACATAATTGATGCCCTATCATTGTTTGAAATAAAGTTTTTTACAGGGTCAAAATAACTGCACTTCTATGAGTGTATTTTGTCCAGACCATTACAATTTGCTTGAATTTTAGTATCGTATTAACACAATCGCTGGCCATAACCCTCGACCAAGGTCTTGTGTCTGAACTTAAAATCAAACTGCATTTGTGAGATACATATTTTTCCTGTCTGAATGGATTTGAATGTTATATCAAGTACCCAGATGATGTATCGTAACTGAACAAAGATCATAAAAAGGATCAAAGTCACTGCGACATGGTCGCGATTATGAATATTCTAAGAAGGAAGGCAGTTTCACGTGTCATGACCTTGAACCAATAATAATATTGACAACGGGTGTCATAATATTGAACCAATGACTCGATATGCTGGAGATGGAAACGAAATATTTGGTGTTGCTCATATGTAATATTACACTTATAGACAACACCAAATTTATTCAGTCCATGGAAGGTCAAGGCCGCAGAGCTATTCCTGCTTAACAGCTAGCATACCCTGTGGTATTAAGAGTTTATTTCGAAACAAAGGGTAAACGATAATACTAAAATGGATAATATCCGAATGAACTGGATCTGGGCACGTTCGCGCTGTTGTTCAATATTGTTTCATGTGGTATCACCCCCTGCAACGACGCGAGGGGGTATACTGGAATCAGCGTTTCCGGCTGTCAACAACGTTACAGATATTACAGATATTTAGCTGAATTCTTGAATGCAGGCTTACAATGATGAGCTAAAATCCGTTTAACTTAATTATTGGCCATCCTCGCACTGCCAACGTTCTTTTATCACAACCCCATAGACAGTATGAAGATGATTGTTTATACGACCCCATATAGTCGGAACAGATGAGAAGGGGCAGAGATCATGACAATAACACCGAGACGGGAAATCAGAGCATTGGATTGCACAAATATTTTACAGTGTAACACAACCTTCACTATCCACCCCCTCCCCCCCCCCCCCCCCCCCAGTCAACAAACGGGGAGGGGTCTGGCGGTATAATATCCATTAACAAAAGGATATATGTCCAATTTGAATAGGCTATATCGATCTCCAATTCTAATCGATGAAATCACAAATTTGAAGGAGATATCAACGGTTTCAGTGAAATAAAGATAACTCCTGTTCGAATTGGTGATCAATAGATCTTGTATTCCATTGACATTTACTGTTTTGTTTTTGTTTGTTTTTGGTTTTTTTTTGGGGGGGGGGGGGGTGTATTCTAAATGTAGGCTAGTCTTCTGAATCGTTGATATATGTATCTTCTTTTTTCACTCATTCATATTGCTATTCAAATTTATGCTATCTCCTATTGAATTGAAGATATTATCTACAATTCGAATAGGAGATTTTCCATTTCGAAGATATCTCCAATTTGAATTGAAGATATATCATCTATTGAAAAAGAATAGAGATGAATGTTCTAACTGTTTATCTCCTATTCAAGATCGAATGGGGGATATCATCAAGTCGAATAGGAGATGTATACTTGCATGGGTCCTAAAGTCCGAATTTTTCGAAGAGCAAAAAAAAAAAGGCAAACGCAAACACAAGAAAATAAAGTTTATGTCAGTTCTGTCTCTAATTATTCATAAAACAGGTAACTGGAGAGCAATAAAAACCGGTAGCTGGAGAGCAATGGCGAGCAAAAGCTTAAAATCTTGAATTTCCACATCATAGTACAGTAAAGTACTTGATTATTGATGGTCAGTTCTAATATGTTAATGGCGAGCGGATTTATGCCAATTCGAATTTAAGTCTAGAGTTGTCTTTCCTTCGTTTTCAGAATGGACGAAATCTAGCGGACTATTTTTATTTCATGTGATTGAAAAGAGCTATCAGAGAATTTAATTTCTAAATAGTAAATAGTAAAAATGTTCTGCAACGTTAAGATAGTTTTTTTTTTATCCTCGGTCTTTTTTTTTTATCTCCAAATCATGATTAATCGACTTTTTTTTTTATCACCAAATCGACTTTTTTGTTTTTAGTATATAACATGGCTTATAGAAATACTGATCAATTTGTAAAATACTAGTAGCACTAAACTTCTTTTCCTTTTCCCTCAAATAAATGTAAGTGCATGCGATAAGACCCAAAATGACCTTGAGTTCATTGAATACGAAAATGCGGCTCGTCTGCGAAACGTAGCTCCGACAATGTGTAATTGACCAATCATTTTACGAGCTTGTTTACGTCTCGTTATCAAGACTATGTAATGTTTATGCTGTGTATTCTGTGATTTTGTCTCTAAATTTTGGATTATTTGACTTTAGGATCATTATTGGAATTAATTCACTCGTTCACATACTCTCAACATGGATGAATTAGACAAGCAGAGGAATCGACACGGGTTTTTCATCGGAAGCATTTAGATTTTTGCCTGGATAAACCTTACGAGTTCAAGGCCGTCCGTGGACACAACAAATATCGATAAATTCTTGTGATACAATTGATCTTTTACCATCAAAATTTCATAGAATGGTTAGCTGACAGTGTATTTAAACAATTAAGCCATCGTTTAAGTATACGTTCTTTGTGTTAATAACAAACAAAGTGAACAAGGGTTGTTTCAGACTGCATGAATCATGCCGTGTTTTCATGGCCGTATTTTGTTTGCTCATTTCATTGATAAAATTTGCTACGCGCTCCGTCGATGATCTCAAAGCGTAGAGGAGTAAAGCATTTCGCTTAGTTAGTCTGTAAAATCCCTGAATATTATTATTTGACTATTTCATAAGGAATTCTATAAGGAAATATAGTAAAAACATTGTTCACTTATTAAGCAATTTTGAACATGAGATGATGAATTTAAAAAATGCCATGACATCGCTTTGGCTATGGATCATAACTATAGCAGCTGGAATTGCTATTGTCAGTGGACGTTATGCTAGTTATGGAGTGAATGTTAAAAGATATCCCAGTCCTGATGGTAAAGGTGTGTAATTGTGATTTTTTTATTTAACAAAATTATGGCCTTTTACCACACAGGTAGATGATGTAATAATCCCTTAATAAGTGTAAGTACTTGTAAGAAATCTTACTTGACATTGGTCAAATTTTGTTGGTAGTCATCGTTTGTCCTAAGTTTTGCATTCATGTACAAATTAAAAACAAAATGTGTTTCCTCACAACTGCACATGTTCCTCTTGATTTGAAATTATAAAATTGAGATAAAGAAGATGAAAAAAACATCTTCTAATATCATGAATATTATTGGTGATTACATGTAAATCTCAATGTGATGGTTATTGAAATGTGTTAAGGAACCCTACCTGCCTGGTATGGTTCCTCAACACATCACACCTGTACGTGATGTACTGAGGAATCCTATATTGATTCATGATTACAAACATGTTTTAAGAAAATGTTTTTCTAAGCTTTATGATTGAGTTCTGAGTAAGTAGTACTATATATAGATTGTTTTCATTTCTTATAAAAAGAAATGCACAAAATGACATTCACATTCTCAGTGCTTTTCCAAATGAAATTCAGATACTTCAATGTTTGTTTCAATACAAAACTGTATAAGGTACTGGAACATACCTTTTTCTCCACTTGAGCATGTCAAGTATGAATGTCAGATGGGTTTATTAAATCTTCTTAAATTTTGTTTTGAGAGTCATAAAAACCTGCCCATGAACATGACAGAAAGAAAATAATAGATAAATTCAACCCTAAACATGCTAAAGAAAAAAAAATTGGAAAGAATCTACCAGGATTCAAATGAATCAGATTCAGAACTGAAATTTAGCCTAAATAATATTCAGTACATGTATACCCATTCTAATATGGAAATAAATTCAACTAATCCGTACAAAGGAAGATCAATGTCAGAGATTAAAAAATATGTATTGTACATATAAGATAGATCACATTCTTTTATACCTTACAATGTAGATCATTCGATCAATAGAAGTGAGCCATCCTCATGAAAATTTTTAATTGGAAGTTACTAACATTACTTGTCACCAAAACTTTAACAATCTGCTATATGGAAAGAAAACAACTTAGAATTACTGTTAAGGACATTATGATAAAGAGATAAAAAAAAAAGTGTTTCAGGGTTAGATAAAACAACTACATGTATACAATTTACAATTTTACATCACATGAAAACATACCCTGTAAACAGATTATAAATAAAACATAAAATTGCAAACTTCAGTATGACAAAGAAAGCTTAGAAGTAAGCATAAGTAACTGATATTGGTGATTTAAGTATAAATATACATTTAAATACATGGATATTAACATGATTAAGTCTCATTTATTTTAATAAAGGTACCCTGGTATCCAAATGATAGATTCTTTGGTAGAATTTATTTTGCATTAATATTATATTCACTACTATATGTATTTTGATTCTGTCTTGTTGGGACTAATTTCCATGCAAAATTTTTGCATTCTGCAAGTACTGCAGTGTGAGAAACTTCATCTCATTTTATAGTTATATATGTATGTAGGAAGAAAAGTTGGGAAAAATTATTGTTTCATGAATTGAAGATAAGTACGGTAAATGTCTGAAAATGATACTGGTATTTAATATACCGGTAATGTTTCTGATGAATTTCATGATTTGAATTATTTGAATGGATATAGTTGAAGTCTCAGACATGGTGTATTTTCAGACATTGTTAAATTCTCAGGCAATTTGTATTCTCAGGTATACATGGTTGTAATCTAAGGCCTGGTTGAAATAGGCATTATTTTATTCTCAGACATGGTAGTATTCTCTGACATGATTGTACTGTATTTCCATTCATGGTTCTCAGATTCTCAGACATGGTTGTTTTCTCAAACATGATTGTAATCTCAGATATGGTTGCATTCACAGACATTGTTGTATTCTCTGGAATGGTTATACTGGTATTTTGACACATGGTTGTACTCTTATGCATGGTTGTATTCTCAGACATGGTTGTATTCTCAGACATGGTCATATTATCAGACATTGTATATTCTCAGGCATGTAATTGGTTGCATTCTCAAACATGGTTGTATTCTAAGACATGGTTATATAAATCAGACATGGTTGTATTCTGTTGTATTCTAAGAAATGGTTGTATTCTCAGACATTGTAATATTCGCAGACATTGTAATATTCGCAGACATTGTAATATTCGCAGACATGGTTGTATTATCAGACATGGTTGTATTCTCAGACATGATTGTATTATCAGACATTGTTGTATTCTCAGGCATGTAATTGGTTGCATTCTCAAACATGGTCGTATTCTAAGAAATGGTTACATGTATATTCTCAGATGTTGTATTCTTAGATGTTGTATTCTTAGATGTTGTATTCTCAGGCATGGTTGTATTCACAGACAGTGTTGTATTATTAAACATGGTTGTATTTGTAGATATGGTTATATTCTTAGACATTGTTGTATTCTCAGACATGGCTGTATTCTCATGCATGGTTTTGTTCTCAGACATTCTTAGTTATACAGTGTTTTACAGGGGGGATACAGAAATATATTGGATCGATGAAAAAAGTTGTATTGGGCGAGGCGAAGCCGAGCCCAATACAACTTTTTTTCATCGACCCAATATATTTTTGTATCTCCCCTGTAAAACACTGTATAACGAATTTATCCCGCTGATGGCTTTTGGTTTATGTATGTTACGTCAACATATTTTAAAGCATTTTGGTGACGTCAAACGCGTAAAGTGTCTTAGTAGAAGCAGGATATTCAAATAATATCCTGTTAGTAAAATAATACAACATAATATTTGGTTCTTCTCAACCAATCAGATTGCAAGAACTTTGCCAGAGACGGGATAAGGTAGTATTCTCAGACATGGTTGTATTCTCAGGCATGGTTGTATTCTCAGGCATGGTTGTATTCTCAGTCATGGTTGTATTCTCAGGCATGGTTGTATTCTCAGTCATGTTTGTTTTCTCAGACATTGTTGTAAAACTTGTATTCCCAGTCATGGTTGTATTCTCAGACATGATTGTATTCTCAGACATTGTTGTATTCTCAGACAGTGTTGTATTCTCAGACAGTGTTGTATTCTCAGACATTGTTGTATTCTCAGGCATGGTTGTATTCTCAGACAGTGTTGTTTTCTTAGACTTTGTTGTATTCTCCAGCATTTTGCTTTCCTGGTTGTATTCTCAGACTTGGTTGTATTCTTAGACATGGTTGTATTCTCAGACATGGTTGTATTCTCAGACATTGTTGTACATTGTATTTTGAGACGTTGTTGTATTCTCAGACATACTGAATTTGTAGATGTTTAACATTGTTATATTCTCAGGCATGGTTGTATTCTAAGGCGTTGTTTTATTTTTCAGACATGGTTGTATTCTCAGGCATGGTTGTTTTCTCAGGCATGGTTGTTTTCTCAGACACTGTTGTATTCTCAGACATGGTTGTATTCTCAGACATGGTTTGGTATCTCAGATATGGTTGTAATCTCAGGCATGGTATCATTCTCAGGAATGGTTGTAATCTGATGATGATTCCTCATGCCTTGAATAAAGCTTAGCTATTGTATTTGATGCTGTCCTTGACAGTTTGGATGAGGAGATATAATTCTTCCAATATGTTTGTTTTTTAACATCAAATGATGTGTAAGGCATGGTCCATTTGATATTCTGGGGGGGGGGGGGGGGGCTTGGGTTTTTTTCAATAAAAATAATTTTGCTCTGAATTTTGATGAAAAAAATTAATGTGCTTATGGTGTGACAAAAAAAAAATAATCTTGCTCTTACAAATAATCTGAATTTGAAGAATTACCATAAAATTTCGCTAAAATTATTGAAATTTTTCCGGCTCGCTTCGCTTGCCGCAGTTTTCAAATTGTATATAAAACTTTCGGCTCCCTTGACTCGCCATAGTTTTTTATCAAAACATTATTTACTAATAGCAAAGTTCATTTATTTGAAGACATCAAAAGTTATACATGTATGTGAATGAAAAAGGGCCTCCTTAAAAGCTTAAATATATTATCAATATTTATGTATTGATATTAATACATGTTGCATGTATCCCATAGAGTCTAATTTTATGTTCTTGTAAGCTTGGAAGGAGAACTTAATTTAGTTATTCACCAATTTACAATTCTTAGTAACATTTAAAAATTTGTCTAGGAGACCTTCCCCTCAGACCCTCTTATACATGTTATATTCATGTACCTTATATAAAATATTGAGAATTGTATTGTAAAAATCTTTTATCTCTCTGTTTAAAAGTGAATGAAATACTTGCATAAAAATAAACAAATATATTAATATCTAGAGTTTCGAGTGAAAATATAAATAATTTCTATTGATAAAACACAAACATTCTTAATATGCGTATCACTTTGTTAAAAAAAATTTCCTTGCTCTAACTTTGCAAGAAAAAAAAAATTGCCCCGGTCCGGCACGAAAAAAATAATCTTGCTCTGACAAAAAACCCAAGCCCCCCCCCCCCCCCCCCTGAATATCAAATGGACCATGCCTAACAACACTATATATGATACCTGCAACTGAAGATGATAGTCTGAAACCCCACCACAAGGCAAAATTCTGTCTCGTTTTAATCTCGGTGGGTCGCCATATACCTTTTATTTCCTGTTTCATAGCTAACTTCAGCGAAGCTCTATTTAAAGCTGTCTTAATATTACTCTCGCAGAATCAAAATCGTTGACTAAAGGAGGTCTTCTGGTTAGTTGAGGTATTTGTGGCTTACTAACACATCTGGTTTTATCATATCACACATGTTACATGTACCTTGACCATGTCGTTTGGATCAGACTTAATATAATTGGAAAACTTCAGCATTATTCATAGACTAGCTATAACCGTGTTTCTTTGAGAATGACCTATTTGTTAGCATCAAAAGTGCTCTAACCTTGTCCATGACCTTTGAGATCAAAGTCAGAGCCACTTGCACCATCATAATCTTGACAGGATACAGACTAAGCATGAGTGCTAGAGTTCATATTGGTCACAAAGGATCATCATCCAAAAAAAATCTTTTTGATTATCTAGGTCATACATGTACATGAAGGTCAAATGTTGTGTTGGTGTCATTTGCAATTCTCTTTTTTCAATACATACAAGTACATGTACTCCCATACTGAAGATGGCTTAGTACACTGTTTTGTCTTGATTTGATTGTCTGTTAGCTCTGTTTGTCTGTGATTGCACATGTGTTTCAGAAACTTAAACCTTTCTCGTTATTTTTAACCGTATACATGTATAGCATATTCAGCTGAATTGATACATTGTATTACACATGTAAATCGATGTATAAAAAGACCTTTCATTTGACACTGTAAACTTTGACTTTGAGTTTTGATTACTCTTAGGAGGTTGCACTTGTGAAAGTATATCATGTGTCTTCAGTATGACATCTTTTTGATTAAACAATTCTAGGTAGTAATAGTTGGGCCCTGTGACCTTGACCTTCACGACTCTCCTCTTTGTCGGAACTTAAACCCTAAACTTGAATCTTGGCCATATTCTTTAATCAGTAAATGCACTGCTTAGAACAAGGCCTTTCATTTTATACATTGACCTTCAACCCACTGACCTTGACCTATTAGGAACACTTACCAGTCTTAAAAGAGAAAGCTGCCGACTTTGGTATGTTGTTTTACGAACACATCATATTTTTTTCTTGTATAGATAAAATTTATTTGTATTCAAATTTTGTATGTTCAGATGAGAATACTTTAATAACAATATATAGGCACAGGTAATGATCATCTCAGACATTATCATAGTTTTTTGCCTGTATACTTATGTGCAAAATATGACCTTGACTTCTGGTGCCTCACAACCTTGCAATGATCTGTATTGATGCAGAGTGACAACACATGCTGTCTCAATCTTTGTGGGTAGAGAATCTCATTCAGATTTATTCTGGAGATAATTTCCATCGTTCGTGAGGAAGGCGAAGACCACTCCTTCTGAAAAAAAAATCGGTAAAAAAAAAAAATAAGAAACTGATAATATTTTCAATGGGTGACTAAAAAGAGAAAGTACTTTATTCTTTAAACACAACGTTTTGATCATCAGCAACTGAAACGGGAACTTTCTTTTTCTAAATATATATAGATACAAATTAATTTTCTTTCATTTAAGTTCGGCCTTGCGTGCATATTTTATGCTGCACCTAAAGAAACAAATGCAAGTTTCCCGGTGCATGCATCCTTATTATCATCAAGGTTGTCTTGGTCTGTCTGTCTCAACTTGAAACAGCTGCAGTCTTTTTGCAGTGTTGAATCCAGGAAAATAGACAAATTGCAGTTTGAGATATTTGAATGTTCTTTCTCTAAGGTTGGATTATGTGTACATCTGTACTGCTGTCTGTCCGTTGCGTCGTATTTTTACTTGTAATTCGTCATATTCTTCAAAAAAAACTTTCTCGGCTATTTTAGTGCAGTAAAGGTGGACAAACTTGACGAAACCAGCAGTGTAAAAGAATTTTTTTCTTGCATTTGAATTACATCAAGCAATAATTTTTAACGGACTTTAAGAATGGTTATAGTACCTGTTGATATTAGTCGTCTTTTATCATATATTGAGATTGTTTAGATGCAATTTTATATGGTTTAAAGCATGTGTGACTTGGAAAGTGTGCGTACAAGCTTTTAATGGCAAATGCAAGAGCTTTATTATTATACAAATAGCATTTTCAAATTTAAATCATAGACCTCTCATATTATATATGATCATTCATACACGAGTTTACTAAAAATTTGAGGCTGGTACCTTTGCTTTTGAACCAATCTGAGGTCAGGAAGTGAAAGGTCAAGTCATACCCATCGTCATCTTCATAAATCGCGGGTCCGATACGTCCGTCGTCCTACTCTCGAGAGTAGGACGACGGACGTATCGGACCCGCGATTTATGAAGATGACCCATCGTCGGAAACCCACGGTCTACAAATGTAGTGCACAGTAGATTTGTAGTTCATGTTTTTTTTTCTTTTATTTGGTATCACTTTTTGGTTGTAAAACGGTTACTCATAGATGGAACTATGGTGTGCATATTACCCTATAGATTCCAACAGACAAGGTCACTTTATCAGTTTCATGGCTTTTTGGTCAAATTTGTGTATCAGAATAAAGTCTACGGCGCAATGGGCCCTTTATGACTTTGTCAGTTTTCTAGTTCACTTGCTAATTTCAATTTTCAATTGAAAGGAAACTAATTTCTTCAAGATTTATTTATTTAAGATAGGACCCCCTCCCTCCCCAATACACGGTGCTCTCCACTATGTATTGTTTATTTGTTCCGTACATCTCACATTTATATTTTACAGTTTTGAACTACTGGTATTGATATGCTAGATTGAATGAATACACATAAAGTAAAACCTGCCGTTGGACTTATCTTTAACCGATGTCGGTCGTCATACACGATCCTTGCATTATATTTAGCCAGTGAAAATTGATTTCTCATGCTAGTCTAGAACTCCTTGACTTTCCTTCGCGTTAGCTGGCCTTGTCCTTAAATCAACAAACATATCGTGTAAACAAGATCTACTGGCGGCTGACTTGATCAGAGGAATCAAATACACGTACTCTGATGTTATGTAGGAATGGATTCAAAAGATCGTCAATGCTTATATCAGTTATGACAAAAGATAGAAATTCATCACTGGTATCCTGTGACATATTAAAAATTAAAATTTTGAACATGCATTACTGACGATTTATATGTCATAGGACATTGGGAAAGTATTGCAGTAAATATGAATTTGTTTCGTAGATGGAGAGAGGGGTCAATTTTGAACATTTTTCGAACCACAAATGATTTGTGAATTTTTGACTCATTTTTATTTGATGATCGATTTTAGCACTTTGCTGTATCAAAATCAATTAATGAATCCCAAATCGACAATTTCTGTTTATAGTTTTTGACCAAAAAAGTCTTATCTTATCATGATGTTTGATTTTTTTTTCCAATATTTAATGTTTTTCTAATATTTAAATTTTTTTTCTAATATTTAATTTTTTGATTAATCTAAGGAAAAGTAAAATGTCGGAAAAAAAATAAGGATATGAGCAATAATATCGTAACTTCGTTACTTGTCATGTAAAATAATATTTATTGACAATGTTTAAAATATTTTTATTCGTTATTTAAATAAGAATACTGTATTCTTATTGAGCATAATTTTATTTTCGAAAGAAAATTCTTACGCTACTGGGTCCAGTACATTTCCCAAATGGCGGTAAAATGTAATTACATTTGTAAACGCAATTAGGGTGCGCGATTACTTGTAAATTAGGCGATAGAAATTTACGGATCCGCCGACCCTGATTTTACCACAATTGGAAATAAAATGAACTGATTGTACTTTTTTTCTTCCGCTCATCCGAATTACTGGTTTTTACTTTTAATTCTCACTTAATCAATGGGGCTTTGAAAACATGATAAACAAACTGAATTAAGATCGTGATCGTGGCACAAACAATAAAATGTTGAAATTTACTGATTTTTATTCCCTCCTCCTACCCTATTTTGAAAAAATAAAATCCGTAAAACTTAAAATTAAATTTCTGTCGCCTTATCTTTTATCGTCTGAAATTTTCATTCGACAAAAGATACTACGAAGGTTGTGAGAATTAGAAATGATATTTATGTTGAAGGCAAAATAAAAAGTTCAACAATATATAGATAATATCAAATTTGGAATTATCGAGTGAAAAAGGGGAAATATACTCTTATGTTTTCAGAATATTTTGACGTAATTACTACATGTAATCGTGTTCTTTTTTGCTCTAAAAATATTTTCTTGCTTAGTTTACTAGTATTTGTCCTTCGGCATATTTTTTCCCATTTAATTAAATGAATCATAAATAGATATACCATAAAATATGCAAAAGGGTCAATGCATATTAATTTTAAAATGGACATTTACATAAGAAATTAATTCACTATTATCATGATTATGTTTTCGAGAATAGCAGTTTATTTTTTTATGTAAGTTATAAATCGTCAGTTTATACTGAATAAAGAAGCAAACAGTGCCTTGTGCGTGTTTATTTATTTATTTATTTATTCTCCTCATTTAGATCGAGAATTATAGTGCAGTCTTTTTTTCTTTTTTTCTTTTTTTGGTATAAAGTTACATTTTTCCATGTTAAAGTTATCAATAATTGAATTTTTATTTGTTTATAAAGATCTACTCTTGCTTCATATTATTGCTTCGCCCGAATTGTCGAGTATACGAAGCGATGCAAGGGTCGGAATATTAAGTCATTCATGTTTTAAGATCTATAAACATGTTCTTAGATGTAAGATTTGTGAAAATGATTAATCTTCACACGCAACGTCCAAGATCATCAGCCTTTAGTAAAATCCTGGGCATTCAGCCAACATACTATACCGTATACGGACTAAATAAAGCTAATCAGGATTGCCAAACAATGATATTATAGTCCCATTATTCAAACTTGTTTACATTAAAACACAGGAATGACCTTGAGAAGGCCGCTCAATATTTTTATCCCATCATGCGTGTCTTTTGGTATCTAATGAAGCGACCGCCGTGTCAACGTCACGGCGACCCCAAATGGCATTGAACTTATGCAGATTGGGACGGGGAGACAGAACGTTTAAGAATTCATAAAGGGGGGGGGGGGGTATAATAGAGCAAATACATTTATAAGTATATACACTAGGGCGATCTTTGCAATCAATAATGAGTTGTGCACAAGGGGAGGTACTCCGAGGCAGTAGATGTTGTTTCTGCGCGAATCCAGAGTATGGATGGGTCCAGTCCTTCCAAAGTGCTTATCAAAATTATGTGCAAAATCGTTTTATGTATTCCAGAAAAAAGGGGGACTGAAATCTTCCCACACACCCTCCAGATCTGCTCATTATTTATGCTACTGAGGGTGTTGTTCGAACAAGTTTAGGACCACACAAGGAAAATAATTAAATATAGTTTTTCCTCTGCATTATATAATACTCAATCAAAGGTTTCATTTGAAAATTAAGAAGGAAATTCTCAATCAATAAGTCAGTTATCGAAATAAGAGAAAAAGTATTTTCGTTTCTTAAACCACACCCTGCCCGTATGCAATATGAAACCATAACTTGTATTTGTAACCATATATTGAAACTCGTGTTTGAATCCGGGATGGAGAGAGGAAAACCTCGTAAAATAGAAATGCCTTTTAGTAAATAGGGTATCTAGTTTCAAAGATTTTTGAAGGTGACATTGGCGAATTGTTGATCATTGTTGATATTCTGTAGTGCTCTTATGGTAAAGCAAATACATTAGATAAATATATCACACGATAATGTGATATTACTATATATACATGTAATGAAGAATGTTATTTTCAAAAATGCGAATGACCGAATGCAATGCTGGTTGGTCGTGGGACGACTGTACTTAGCGAAGTGTGATGGCTTATAGACTGTCTTCAAGATTCGAAATGCATGCAATATAAAACGGTTAGAATTCAAATGTACCCACAATGACCTTTGTTCACAAGATCATCCATTACATCTTCCCTTTTCATAGGCCGACCTTCCTGAAAATGGCAGAATACGTATATTCTTGCACCTTGCGGTCATTCCGTCTGTCAGAAAATGTTGTCTTCTCAACTTTTCACACCCAATGAAACCTTATACAATGGAACATCACAATGTGTAGATGCACACGAAGGAAGGCAAATTTAAATATTTTAGGTGATGTTCTACGGATTGCAATGAAACTTTGCGCAAAGAAAGATCAGTAATATGTAGAATCTAGCAATTCCAACAGTGTAACCTTGACTTCGCAAGTATCTTTGAACCATTTGATTGATTTCAACGAAACTTACCACAAGGAAAGATAACGATGATGTATAGAAATATTTGAAGGAAAGGGGGTGCTGTTTAAGATTTATTGCAAGAGTTGTGACTTGGACAACCGGGCAGGCGCATTTGAGGCGTACTTGCACATCTAGAATTACAAAATATTTGATATCCTTTTGTGGACACGTGCACTTCCAAAATTTAAATTCATATTATTCCACATATCAATTTCATTCGGTATAAACAGATAAAGAACATGCACGAGTTTTTACAACATCTAATAATTGTCATTTCTCGAGCGATCATTTTGAAAATATTCTTTTGTGACAGTGTATACAGTGCATTAAGTGTTGGATAAATATGTATAAATTCAAGGATACAAGAAGAAAATATGATCACATAATGAGCATTATTCGATGAATTCTAATTTTCAAATAAAAAAAATATTTAAATTTAAAAAGATAAAAAGTCATATTGTTTTCATCTTATGCATATTTCACATCACTCCTAGAGATTTTATCAAAATAGTTCATCTTTTGAATTTTCATGCCCGTGTATTTAGACAATTTGTGCGGTTTTTTTTCAAATTCAAATCCTTTGTAACCACTTAAGAAAATACAAATTCTTTCTATCCCAATTCTAATAAATTTCAATAAAACACGGACGTTTTAGAGGTTCAGATATATTGTTTCTCTCTCTGCAATCTCTGCAATAAAACAGATCGCACAAAGACACACATCTTTCTGTCAGGAAAAGTTTAAATGTTGACAAGAAGCTCTACAAAAGTCGGCAATGGACTTGGTAATAGGACCAACGACAGGCAATGGAAATCGATTTCAGACAAAGCTAATTGAAAAACAGATTTGTTTTGTTATATGGAAGCAGATACTATTGTTAAGATATTTTGATCTTTCTCCGCAATGACAATCGTGATCAGGGCAATGTACGCACTATCCGTAGTTACATTTGTACGTCAGACAGTAAATGAATAATGAAAATTGAAAATGAAAGTTAATATTTTCAGGAAGTAGGTTCCTGTTATTAAAGCCACACTTACCAGTATAGTCAAACTGAATTTTAGTAATACTGTATGTTTCATTTAAAAATGAAATAAACAAACAAAGAAAGTACTGATCGTAACGTTAAAAGTTGTACAATTTTTCGCTACGCCCTTTAATATTAGTTATTAGGTTTGTTACTGACCTTACACGGAAATCTGTCGGGTTGATAAAGCCCATAGAAGGCTCGGCGCAAGCGCAAGCGCCGAGCCTTCTATGGGCTTTATCAACCCGACAGATTTCCGTGTAAGGTCAGTAACAAACCTAATAACTAATATTGTTTTGCCTCGGACTAGTTTGACCCAATGGGAATGCTTGAATTTGGTCATGTGACTGCCCGACAAATTCTTGTGGAAAGTCAGTTTCAAAAGATTGTAAGGCAATGGCCGACAATTAGCAAAACTGGGTAAAACTTTACAGCACTATTGCTTGGTAAAGCAGGAGGACAGTAGGAATCACCATGTCAAAATGGTCCTCGACAAAACAAATCAGTTATTAAGTTTGTTACTGACTGTACTAAGTTTCGCCACGCCCGTTGCAAGTATGCACAGTTTAGACTACATTTCTCTCACATTAATGTCATATTTTAACCACATTTATACTGTTTATTTTCCAGGACTGATATGTGGAGACATCGATATAAGAAATGATGTGAAATATTTTAGTCAGCTAGAAAACTGCACGGTTATAGAAGGACACCTCCAGATTCTGTTAATAGAGGGCGCCACTCAGGAACAATATCAACAATTAGAGTTTCCTGATCTAGTAGAAATTACCGATTATTTCCTTCTTTTCCGGGTTTATGGTCTTAAAACTCTCAGTCACATTTTCCCCAATTTGTCTGTTATACGAGGACAGAGACTGTTCTTCGACTTTGCTCTGGTAGCCTACGAGATGATGGACTTGGAAGAGCTAGGTTTATGGGGTCTAACTTCTATAGAGAGAGGCGCTGTCCGATTGGAAAAGAATCCTTTGCTTTGCTACATTGACACCGTGGATTGGACCAAAATAGCAGTAGGCATCAAAGAATCATCTGATCATTTCTTTAAAGAGAACAAAGACGTACGGGAATGTGTCAACATGTGTCCTCGAAACTGTACGGAAACAACTTTGGACAACCGTAAAGCAAGGAGATGCTGGACTCTCAAACACTGCCAAAGGATACTAAGTAAGCACTCTTATACTTCACAATATAAACGCATGGGCGGATCAAAAAGAAAATTTAAAAAAAAAGGGGGGGGGGTTCCGTCCTATAACGAAAAAATTATCTGTATACTTTAAAACGGGATAAAATCAGCATTTTTGGCCACTTTCAATGGGGAGGGGGCTGGCCCTCGATACTTCCTCTAGATTCGCCCTTGCAATGGGTAAATGAGTATGGACCAGGGTTCTTTTCTGTTGATACAAGTGTTTAAAATTGTTTTGACCCAACTCTTATACCAGTACAAAAAGAGGAGAAGGAACGATGAAATGGCACATTTTGAAGGAATAAAAATTTGTCATGAATATTATTCACCAGGTGCTATGCTCATAACAATAAAAGTGCTAATTTCAATTACAACTTCAATCCCTTGCGAGTCGTATATTCACACGTGTAGATTTTTTTTCCGGATTCTTGGTATTAAAGATAATTTAACGACAACAAAAAAATCTTTCCTTCAAAATGTATGGAGTATGTAACTTTTTGATCTTATGTCGGACGACATAAATTATGTTTTGTCACATTAGTGAACGATCGTATCTGTCGTATTTATGTTTTGACGCATTCCGTATAACACTTTCGGTTTGAGTCGTTCATCCTATTTTCATCAGAGGAAGGGAATAGATTTTGGGTCTGTAGGGAAAAACTGAAATGATCCCGGGTTCCAGGCGAAAGCGAAAGAGTTTTTCAACATTTCTAGACAAGTCTTTTTTTTTTTAAGAAATGCCTACTGCATTTGTCACTGGGGTCATCGGTTTTCTTCCTCCAAATAGAACAAGAAAAAAGTTATAAATTTCAATATCCATGGAAAATATGGTTTGAATTCTTAGGTTTACTGAGAATTATTAATTAGTTTGATGTAGTCTCGATGCGTTTCTGAGCATCTTTGCCTTATTTTGACACACACCACCTATGTTTTAATGCTTACCAAGTGTGCATATCCTAAAATTTGGTCCGTTTCACCAACTTGTACCAAGCCTTTGTCTGAAGATTTTAGCACTTTTTTTTTAATTATATGTGCTGCGGCAGCGTTACTATTTGGCAAACGTCGAACAGGTGTTTAATAAAACAATACCGAATCGATAATCACAATTACCACCTCTTACACAGGATGTGTTGTCGAGAAAATTTTTATGACGTCAACAATTTTTTCTGATACCTGTTGTACGATATCTATATATTTATAAGATTTATTGTTATTTTTGGCTAAACAAAGGCAAGTAAGATATATGCAAATGACTTATGGTATATATCATACCTCAAATTATATCGTGAAGCTCCTAATGAATTCACCAACGTTACATAATACTGCTGCAGTAAATTCTAGGCAAAACCCCGGTTAGAATTTGAATTTAAACCTCCTTATCATGCTTATGTGAATGCAACTTCAGCTATATCTTTCTTTTTATGGAATGAAAGGCATGACAGGAAAAAAAAAAACACTATTGGAATTGATAATTAGGTTTCGAAATGGATACTTTGTATTTGCATCTTTGCATGAAATTTCTGTAATCAATTTTGTAATAACCCATTTCCGGATGTTTCATTTCTAAGATTCGTAAAAAAACCCATAAGCATGAGAGTTTTCACAAATCAAAAAGATTAAGTCTAAACTCAAACCTCCAGGACAGGGTATTACGTATTTGTTTAGACAACTTGGCAGTATTCATCCCTGTCATGTGAACATTGACGCAGCCTTGATAATGTCACATGCTATCCTTTATGCATCAGTCAGTCGGTCCTGTCCGTACGTACGTACGAGTATGTTAGAGGTATCCATTTCCTTGTATACCGGTATTGACTCCCCTGTGCCCACCTCTGCTGTCCCGTCCGTCGGTCAGTCATGTCTATACGTATGTTCTTTAAACTATAATGTGTACGTGATTGTGCGGCCCCTGCTGTCTCGTCCAACTGTCTGTCGTTATCCATTTCCTTGTACATTGTGCGTGATTCCCCTGAGCTTACCCCTGCTGCCTCGTCCGTCTGTTTGTCTTTCTATTCAGTCGGTCGATCTTGTCTATACGTAATATTATTATGTAACTTGTACACCGGTATTGTGCGCGACTCCCCTGTGCCCACCACTGCTGTCTCGTCGGTCTGTCTGTCTTATCTATCGGTTGATCTTGTCTATACGTATGTTAATTGTATACCGGTATTGTGTGTGACACCCTTGTGTCTACCACTGCGGTCTCGTCGGTCTGTCGGTCGATCTTGTCTAATGTATGTTAATTGTATACCGGTATTAAGCGGGACTCCTTTGTGCATACCACTGCTGTCTCTTCCGTCTGTCTGTCTTGTCTGTCGATCGATCTTGTCAAAACGTATGTTTTAGATTGTATTCTGGTATTGTGCGTGACTCCATTGTGCCTACCACTGCGGTCTCTTCCATCTGTCTGTATTGTCTGTCGGTCGATCGATCTTGAATTGTATACCGGTATTGTGCGTGACTCCCTTGTGCCTACCACTGCGGTCTCGTCCGTCGGTCTGTCTTGTCTGTCGGTCGATCTTGTCTGTATGTATGTTAATTGTATACCGGTATTGTGCGTGACTCCCTTGTGCCTACCACTGCGGCCTCGTCCGTCTGTCTGTATTGTCTGTCGGTTGATCTTGTCTATATGTATGTTAATTGTATACCGGTATTGTGCATGACTCCCTTGTGCCTACCCCTGCTGTCTCGTCGACAGATTGCACCGTGTATGTGCACACCGATCAGCTGAGCTCAGATCTTTATCGCGTCTTGCTCTGAGTGACCTTGATTGCAGAGAAGTAGAAAAAAAGATGTGTTTTGTTTGACAGAGCTGCTGGCGCGGGGAGAAATAACGATCACTCTGACCATAGCATTGCTGATTACATGCCTCACCCGTCCGACCGTCCGTCCGTCCGTCACGCCATACCAGCAAACTGGACTAAAACATTTACAAGAAGCAACTGCCTTGATGTGTATCATGGTATCGAGTTAATGAAATATTTAATGACAGTCGAATATCTGTCTGACATCATTAATAAAACATATCTTAAAGATACGTGCAAATGGCAGACAATCCGAAAGTCACCAGACAAATCAGGTAAAATTTGCTTCGGTTTGGTAAAATCTTTCAACTTTTTCTTAATAAACATGTTTGAATTTCTATAAAAATTCAAAAATGTCTGGTAAGTGGTAAAAACTTTCGCGATGTCTGAAATGGATCAGTGCAGTTGAAATGTTGTTATAAAGGGGAATTGTAACATGTAAAGTTTTTATGTAAAGTTTTATTGGGTACCTCGTGTTAGAGAACCTGAGAGAATATTTTGTTGAGTCTAACCAAGTTGAAACCACAACACACAGTATGTTACTCAGGCTTTATTCATACTTATCCCGGGATTAGTATAGGTGCAGACAATGTGTAGGTGTCACATTCCATAGGGACTCTATGACCCTCCCTATACACAGTATTACATTCCCCTCCATTCATTCTTGCTTTTAAAACTGTTTTTGGCTTGAAGAGATAGAGAGAGAAGGGGAGCGAGAGAGTAATTATTTCGTCTCCGTCTAAATTGTTGATTTAGCTTTTTAAAAGCTCTATTTCTTCATGTTTATTAGTTGGAAGTTAGTTGCATTTAAAATCGTTCACCGAGGGTTTTAAGTTTGATACGATAATAGTATTTGCTTTCAAGGACAGAATTGGACCGTTGGTTCAGAAGTAAAAAGGTGCCTTTATAGAATGTTTGGTTAATATCCAAGGAGGGTGTATATGTTTCACATTTTGGAACTCGGAGTTAACAATAGTAAAAAGAGAAAAATCATACCCCTTCCCCCTTCTAACCCATACAGATGATTTGCTGTAGATATAATTTGCTTTCGGTTTGCATATATAGACGACGTGCTGCGGCTTGCTTTATGTATAATTCATTGTTTTTCTGTGTGCCGAGAAGCGGAGGTTGAAGGTGAAGGTCACACGGTGTAAATCCCCAGCTATGTGGAGAATGCACAGTCTGTTTGTGTATTGGTCCTTAGCTTGATTTGTTGAACAGGAAATGGGCGGAGTTACGGCTATCATGTACTGGGGATTCGAGCAGGGATTGGGAATAATTCTCCAATACTTTGTACAGCAAATATAGTAGCTTCACGACGATGAAATTTGTTGTTTTTCCTTTTGTTTAAACATATCGATCCTTTACTCCCCAAGCGAAGTCCCAATACGTGGTAGCGTTGCACGAGAGCTCTTTAAAAGTGCATAGTCAGTACACCACCGCCCCGTGCAGTTTTTCTGCGTTACCTTGAAAGTTTATTTGTCCGCCGTGTTTAGTCTAGACTGACATAGAGATGGTGCTTAAAATAGTATGTAATTTATCAAAAGAGAAGGACAGATAAAGGATGCATGTTTATGAAAAAGACGGAAAAATCCAGGAAAATTTTTTTGTCTAGTTGCTGCATATTGGCAGCATAAGTCAATATTTATCCAGATTATGCAGTTGTTCTGATCCTAAGCTCTCCCGGAAGATACTCTTCGGTTTTCGCTGAAAAGGAAAATAAATCAATACTTGGGATTTTCGAGTGTAGATTGCTTTGTTGGGCAATTGCATGTTAGCTGATGCTCTGAAAGATGTTTGTCGCATATTTGTCTGATGAGAGACTCCTACGTAGATTTTACGCTGTGTTGTTCAATATTTTTTCCTTCATTCGTATACATTAATTATATATTTATGTGAATTTTGTGCGCTGTGCGAGATCGCTGCATAATTTCATCGTAAAAAGAACCTCCAAAATTATTATTATAATTACAGAGATCCATATGTGTATTTCATAATTTGATTAAAGGAAAGGAACCCCTCCCTTCTGGTCAAACTGACTAAAAAATGAATTAAATAAATTTATATAAAGGACGATCCTCATCTGTAGACAAGAAAAAGATGAAAATATTTAAATGAAAATGAAAACGTGACCACAAGTCATGCACCCACTTTCATTAAAATTTGAAGTTTGAAATAGTAAGACATTATATAAAGGAAATAGTGGGCCCAGCGGTGCATTAAAGTCATTATTAAGCTTATATTTTGCTGCTTTTCCCTGGTTTGGTTGAAGCAGACAGCTGGTTTCGTCACATTGAGGATTGTCAGGGACGGAGTTTACCAAAACAAGTCGTAAGCAGTGATATAATCTCTTTGTATTTCTGTACCGACAAAGCAGCTGTTCTTGTAAAGACTCATCTATTAGTACTTTATGCTTTGGTTTGACCGTTCAAAAGTTACGGGGAAGCGAATTTCACAGTAGTTACATAAATTTTGTTTTCGATTCGTAATTAACGTTCGAGATGTAGAATAGTATGGTTATATTATGTAAGTAACATATCCTCCATCTACATGTTTATAACTGAGGGTATTAGGGTCAATCTACATAACATCAATATGTCAGAGTTCAAGGTCTCTGATTTTTATAAAGAAACTTACGAGTAATTAGTTTTTCAACTATTCAATTTTTTCCAAAGTATGTTTGTGGAATTGAAATATTTTGAAATTTACTCTAATATCTGTATCAAAGTGGTATTATGTGAAAAAATTAAGCAACAAGATGAACAGGGTCCATATGGTTGATTATGAGCTCATATTGAAATTTTCCAATATTCAATCATTACTTCACAGTCGGTCTCCAAGACGCTATGACTTTGAACCAAGGTCACAAGAATGAAGATAAAATATGTTGAAATACATCCAGTAGTTCGTGTAACGTGTAGACACTTCCACATGGCTTTGGTATGTCGTGACCTTGACCGAAGGTCATTAGATCACAGAAAGGTCAAGACACGTGTTTTGATTCTGTTTTAGCTTTATCAGGTCACAAACAAGGTCAAAGTTGTCTTGTATATGTACAGATTTGTTGAAAAAGTGCTCATCAACAAATTTAATTCTGTAATGGAGATGGCGGGGAAGGGGTTACCATGGAAGCATGTGGATGTTAATCCATATTGAAGGTCAATACTTTTCATAAGAAAGGCAACAATTTTCAGTCTTGGAAAAGACTGAATGAATAATAAGCTTTGAAAAATACTTCTAATATATTTATTTTTTTAAACTTCCTAGTCTAGTGACATTGATGAGAAAAGGTCCTTGTAGAATTTGTCATCGATGAGTGGTCGGATTCACAATGACTCCCACTGAACAAAAATAGCTAATTGAGGTTGTAACATCATATTTACCATAATGAGAAATATTGTTTGTCAGCCGCCTCAGAGATTATATGCGGAGGAAAATGAGCATTCAGGGACTCGCATTAAAAAAAAAATGTCGGAGGGATGGGTTGACCAGAGGCTAATAATTCCAAGAAAATAGACTATTGATTTGAAGGGATTATTTTACATTTCAAAGGTAAAAAGTATATATGTGTCTTGGTATGCCGAATATTCATATGCTAAATACCAATGACAGGAATTATTCAACGTACACTCCTCAGAGCGACGTCTTTGGTAGCGTGAGGGTCGCTGACCGTGCAAGCCTGTGTAAAGCCGCCTGACCAGGGATGTTTGTGTTGTAGATATGGCCGTGCCCCCGGGCCATCCATCATTGAAGGTGTCACATTATTTACTTATAACAGTTAGCCAGCAATAAACGATGGCCAGGTAATTGGTTACCTGAGTTCCCAAGTGTTATGTGTATTAAAGAACGTGCACACTACTGGATATATAAACAAGTCATCTCCTAGAAATGTCTCGGAACAGGTTCAGCATAGAAAATAGGAGAAGAGGAAGAACGACCCCCTCCCTCGAAATTCTGAGAAAAATGCCCCCTTTGTCTTATGCAACCCCTAAAGCTTTCGTTGTTAGATCGAATTTTGATTTTGATTTTGACTTATTTATAGAAAATAGGTTCAATATTCATAATGTGATGTGTTTGTAAAGTAAAATGGTTAAATAGTATAACTGTGTTGCATTTCTTAAAATAGTGTGTGCGCATATTGGTTTAACATGTCAAAGCTAAAGAAATAAACTTTGGAGATTCTCAAGCTGTTATCGTCATAAAAAGCAGATATAAATGTACATGAAGATGTCATATTTACACCAGTGATGTATAAATACTTTGAACTTACTTCTCATGACGTAACTCGCTATAAGTCATCGTGCATTTTGTATATTTTAATAAAGGTTAAGGTACAGAAAACTCTCTCGTATCTCTTGTACCTAAGTTATATTTATGGTATTTGTGACGTATTAAACTCAGCCTTGTAAGTTGAATAAATTAAAAATTGATGATTATTACGTCTTCCGACGTTTGTGTTTCGCCCTTTTCGTGCTTTACGTATATACTAAAAGTGTGAAATTGTAAAAAAAAAACCAAAAAAAAGGGTTACCTACAACATTTGCGTAAATGTAATTAAAAGACAGAGAGAGCATATCATTTCGTTTCTGAGATAGAGAGAGAGAGAGAGCATGCATATCATTTCTCAATAAAAATGACCCGTTAGTTGATTATCTTGAGGTAATTGTCTGACTTTCCCTTATGACAGTTACTACTGTCATCATGAGGCAGGATGGTCATCGGTAATGTTGAAAAATTACACCATAACCCCCCCCCCCCCCCCCCATTTAAAGAAGAAAAAATGAAATGATCAGATACGAAAAGCTTTGTCGGGTTACTGGGTAGAAAGTAGAGATTGATATAGATACGTTGTATGAAATTAAATAAAACTGCATTAGAAATTATCATTCGAGTGTCCTAATAGAGACAGAGTGAACATTGTTTTGCATCTATTAAGGAATTTAAAATGTAGTTCAATTATGGAATGATTATATTTGTATTATTTTACAGCATGTGGAAACAATATAAACTGTGCTAGTGGTATGTGTGACAATGGTATATGCTGTGACCATAACTGCCTAGGAGGATGTAGGGGACGCACGAAGCGTGACTGCGTCGCCTGTAAGGGCGTCATCAATGTGTTCAACAATCAAACTGTCTGTGCCAAGCAGTGTTTGCCAGGAACGTACGAGGTCAGTCTCCCAGTGTTTATATTAGTATATCCTATACATTCTTAGATATCCTTCTGTTTGTTATCTGTAGTGTCATTGATTATCATGACAAACAAATCTTTTATTACTGTTTCTATGTAAATACTCTGTGATGATGTGCCAAGTTTTTGAGGTCGCCTGTGAAGCATGCAGATCTTCATATAGGGATCAGTTGTCCGTCTGTCTGTCTGGTTGTCACACTAGCTGTAACTTTGTTGCATGTATAGATGAACCCAATTTGTAGAGGATATTAATCACATAAAGAGTCCACATCCAGCAATGATCAAGGTCACCTTGGACACTGCTATGTACATGCACTGGTATTTTATCAGTATTTTTGCAACAAAGAAAAGCCCACTTACGCCTCCATTTTCTATTGTTACAGTACCGAAAGAGGCGATGTTTACGTGAGGAGGAGTGTATTCAGACCAACAATAAGCTTGTGAAGGCCAATCATACCTCAGATCCAGGTGTTTGTGCTCAGAACTGTCCTAGTGGTTACATGGAGTCACAGACAGACAATACTACTTGTGTCAAGTGTGCTGATAGGTGTCCCAGAGGTAAAGATATTCTCACTATCATACCAGTACACACTACTTGTGTCAAGTGTGTTTAGAAATGTCCTAGAAGAACCACCTGTGTCAAGTGTGCTTAGAAATGTCCTAGATGTAATGGGCATTCTTACACTGCTTTATTTGACACTGTCACAACCAGACAATACCACCTGTGTCAAGTGTGCTTATAAAGAGATGTCTTAGAGGTAGGGGCATTATTACTATAGATATACACACCACCTGTGTCAAGTGTGCTTTGAGATGTCTTGGAGGTAAAGCCATTCAAACGTTTACTTTTCTTTGATAATACTGCAGACAGAAAGTACAATGGGATCTGAGAAGCATTCAGTATGTAAAAGGAGTGTATGAGCCCAAAAAGTCACATATTTTGTTTACATCTTTTGACATCTATCAGTGGGGGTGTACTTGCATTGGCTCCCTTCCCCTCCCCCTTTCCCTTATTTTCTTTTCTTTTCCCTCTTTATTTCCTGCATTTTCTCAAAGAATAAATCAATTTAAGTAGGTATATTATTCACCTGGAATTTATGGTTGATTGAAGGAAATGTACTTTGAAAATAGAATTGTAACCAACCACTTGTTATGTTTATTTGTAGATTGGAACTATGGGAAGGCCTTAATAGTGCAGAAGGAAATGATGTAGCATTTAATTGCTGTCTTTTTAGATATGATAATACTATCCACACTCTTTGACCTATGATAATTTGTATGATTTATCCTTGATGTGACTCCGAGTGGTTTACTGAAGAAAGGGAGTCAGAAATTTGATATACTTATACAAGTCAAGATTATTTGAATTACTAAGTCTTGCCGTAATAAATCAAGCTGTAGATAAACTGTTTAATTCTTCCCTTCAAGTTAACGTTTGATGCATCTAACTTTAATAACCCTCCAATCTTGTTATTCACAACAAATTATATAAGGGGATTTGACATAAGTAAGTCATATTTATGTGACGGTTTATATATTCATGAATAATTATCTTAAATCAATAGATAATTCAATGCCATGAAAATAGCCTTGAAAAGATCTATTGTTTGCTTACATCAAAACTTTCCCTGAAAATAAATAGACCAACAGTTATCATTTTCTTTGCATGAAAAAATAAAAACACACAGACACAAATATTAAAAATCAGAATGATAAAGCGACAACACTACAGTAAGCATTTTGAAGTTACACGAGTGAAATATTGAAAAAAAATGAAATATTGAAGCATAGTAACATGCATTTTAGTCTAGGTAAGGAAGGATAAGAAGGTTTCAGTATGTTAGATCCAAATTGAATCATCCATCTATTCTTAGCCTTCATTTTCAGGCTTTTCGTGCAAAAAAATTGACTGCCCATTTGATTGACAAAGCGAAAGTAAAGGTCTGGCTTAAGCAAAATTAGTAAACAATATGAATAGAAAACCATTTGTGTTGTTGTGATTGAGGCACTAAAAAGATTTGTCAACCTTACACTTGATAAGCTATAATATTTCATGCACTTTTATAAGGAAAAAAGTAGCGATGCTCTTCATATTCAAAGGGCACCGTCAAATTTAGATACCCAGTAGTATGGCTGCATGTGAACAATCAACACTAAGCCTTTATACCTATAATCTACTTATTTCATTTCTTATTTATGGATATTTCACATTTTGCCTACAGGATCTCCTGAACTTATTTGTTTTTTTTCCTTGAAAAAGTTAGAAAAAGACTTTTAAAGTATTGTACCATCAGTAGTAGAAATGTTAAATGACTGATTTACATTATTTTCACCACAGGTTGCCCATCTAAAAGAGTTGATAATGTGAAATCAGCACAGGAATTAAAAGGCTGTACTGTGATTGAAGGTCATCTGGAAATACGCATAAAAAAAGGCAGTAAGTTTTCATGTTAGAATAGCTATGTTGTCATATTGAGAAGTGTATTTCTTTTCACTAATTATTCTGTAAAACTTTTGTTTCTGTAATGATTTATGATTCAACTATGCAAGAGTTAAGTTAATTATAATGTTTATTCTATGTAGTGTAAAGGATCTCTTCAAATTTTAACTTAGACTTCAAATGTTACGTTCAGTAATACTAGATTTTGCCCTTATGGATGTGGTATGAACAAGTCCATGTTCAATCTAATTATCAACAAGTAGGTTGTAACAGGCAGTTTACTCTTTAGGCGACAAAAATTTAATTTTCAGTTTTACGGATTTTATCATTGCAAAATTATAAAAAAGGAGGAAAAAAAAAAAATCTTTAAATTTCAACATTTTATGTATTGTGTCGCTATCGTGCTGTTAATTCTGCTGGGTTATCAATGTTCAAAGCCAAATTCCCTAAAACGCTTGCACAGTAAAGATTAGGCAACAAAGAAAAGAAAAAAATCTTGAAACTGTCTGGCAAAATTCTGAGCGGAAGAAAGAAAATGTATGTTCAGTTCATTTTATTTTTTTCCAATGGTGGTAAAATTAGGGTCGGCAGATCCTAAAAACTAAGAATTAAATTTCTGTCACCTTATAAATGATATTTGTGTATAATTCAAAAGGTTTTGAACTCAGAGGTGAAGATTTTTAATGAATCTTAAGTATTTTATGCGAAGTTCTCATTAATAAAGAGTCAATTTTAACTACAAATGTAATTCAATAAAAGAAATTGAAGTATGTACTTCAAAAAAAAAAAATAATAAAAAGTAAAAACTAGATATTTTTATCTATACATTGTATCCCATTTTGAGAAAAGTGAGAGAAAATTCTGTATTTTAGACTTATGGTGATTTTAGAGCTTATGGTTATTTGGGGTTTTTTTTTGTCAAATAATTTTAGATGTAATCTTATTTGTGACCACGTGAAAACTGCCTTTGTTATGGTAAAGAGTTTGCACTTGAAATATACTCGTAAGGAAATAAGATAAAGAGGCTGCTATCTATCATGGAGTGAGGAATAAATCAACATATTTTGTTAACATGTACAAAAATAGTACTTATTTTTGGATTTACATGAATTAAAAGAGATTGTTATGGGTAAACTTAGCATTTTATAAATGTATCTGTGGTTACTTTTATGTCATGACTTTGCACTCGGTTTTAAAAGGGAATCCCCTGAAACTTACAAGCTAAAAGGTGGATAAGAGTCAGAAAAGTGTTTTTCTTCTAAGAAATTCATACAGTTGACAGCAATGATATGTAGATTTATGTTTTACATTTTGATTGGCTAACAAATTATTCTTGTTTTATTTCTCATTTTCATCAGTAAATTTATGACCATTCAGCATTGATGCGTATACAATTTAACTTATCATATATTTTCAGGTAACATTGGTCAAGAACTTGAGGAAAACTTGGGTGAAATCGAGGAGGTCAAAGGTCATTTGTGGATTCATTCATCTGATGCATTATTATCCTTGAATTTCTTCAAAAGATTGAGAAAAATCCATGGACAAGCTCTAGCCAATCAAAAGTAAGAATTTGGATTTTGAATATTTTTATTTTCTCATGTGAGCTGAATGTTTTATTTCTCAGACTTTTGAACATAAAATAAAATGAAATAAAAATAAACGATAAATGAATTAAGAAATTATTTATGGTTGATATAAATGAGACATGTATGCTTTCTCATTGTAGGTTTGCACTCTTAGTCAACGATAATGTCAATCTACAGGAGCTCTTCACTGAAGACGTGACAAATAATTTGATAATATCAAATGGAAGTATTGTGTTTCATTATAATCGGAAACTCTGTCTACACAAGATAATGGAATTTGTGGATAAAGTACAGATGCAAAACAAAAGTTTAAACGACATCTCAAAAACTACGAATGGTGATCATATGCCATGTAAGTAAAAGATATTTCATTCTAAATTTCCCCTTTGTTTCACCCTATTAATAGCATTATGAAGTAAATTCGTACCTGTTACAATCACTATCACGTATCCAAATGTTTCTCATATTACAAGAGATGATGAAGGTAGAAATTTATATATGGTCTTGACAATGTTATAGATTTACTTGCTTTGACGAAATGCACTTTTACGATACTACATGTATGTTATATAATACTCTTTATCGTCAGTCACAGACATGCTTAACAGCAGTGCAGAAATGCAGAAAGTCTTGATGCATGTTTTAATGACTGAAAATGTATAAAAAATATCAGAATGCATTGTACCAAAATTCATCACCTCTACTATTTTATTCCTTTCCAAACTGAGAGTACCTGATTTAAATTTCCCTATCCTTTGAACTTGAATACAAGTGAAATGCTTGCTTTCCTTATTCAGTCATTAGAAACCTTTCAATAAGAACATGGTAACATATATGTGAAATTACGACGGTATTTAATCTCTATAAGCTTACTGTATGACTTACAATCTGGGTACAAACTGAAACTCTGTAATTTCTGACAACTTGAATGATTTCTCTGCTGCATGTTGCATCCACCTATCTTTCTCCAGGCAAAGTATCGACCTTGAACCTTAAAGTAGTACGAGTCTCGGCAAGAATTGCTTTCCTTCGATGGCAGAATTTCAAAGTAGCAGATCCCCGCCACCTATTTGGTTATATCATCAACTATAAAGAAGCGTAAGTCTCCATCTTAGACATTGATGAAAATTGAGTTTATGTATACATATACATGTATGATTTTGCTTTATCAAAATCTTTAATGAAAATTAATTTTGCAAATAATGTTTGTTCGAAGGAATAATTCTTTGGAGGAAAAGACTATGTTGCAGGTAGTCTGTTTGTAATCATGTCTGTACTTTGTAAAAACAGGGATATATATTGAACAAATTACGTCAAAAAAAGAAGAAATCTGTCCTTTATGCTATAGTCATGCCAGAATTGACACCAGGATGATTTTTTGAAAAGAGAAATTACACTTCACAGGATCATTTGTTTTTGAATGGATACCTTTTTACTTGCAATCACACATGATGACTTCTCCATCTGGTAGTCAAAGTTTTATGGCCGAAAGTATATTTTGTTAACATTAAAAGGATGGGAAACTGAATAATTCTTGAATATGAGATTTTTTGAGATGATAGCCTTAGCTTTAGACAACATTTTTTCAAAAGTTGTCATTCGAGATTGCAAGATATGTGCATATATAGCCATACCACTCACATCATGTCTATCCGGGTCGTATTTCTGCTAAAAAGCTTATTGAAAATTCACATTTGTATCTGTCATATAACACCTTGATGCTGCCTGTCTGGACTTTACATAGAAGAACATTCCAAGTTCTGTGTCATCCAGTTTCTCTAGATGTCAATTCATGATTAAGTGCCGTCTATAGTCTACAAAAATAGTATGATTTCACAGGTGTAGCTGTATTAAGTAGCCTTCGTTTCAATTTTTGAAAAATACAATATGGCAATGAAATAATACAGCTGATAGGTAAGGTGCTGATTTTACGAGACTTCAATTAATAATCATAAGACCTTGACAAATGTCTGTTTGTTAAGTATTGAGTTCACACTTTAAAGGACTGAATTAAGCAAAATTTGCAATTGAAATCAGGTAAGACTGATTTGTTCATGGAAATGAATTACTATTTTGTTGGTGTTTACTGAGGTTGAAAACATGAATGAAATCTGACATGGAATAATAAATATTTTAGGACGAAGGTCAGCCGCATAATTTTGAATGTGTCACTGAATACATAATGAGGCAAAGTTTAGGTATTACGGATCTAATTTGTTAAGTGATGTACATATACAATTAGTAATATAATGTAGCATCAGGGTGAATTTCATTTAGTTTTGTATTCAAATAAGTATTTTGAATAGGGATAGGATACTGTAAGATGAATTAAGAAATGGGGGGGGGGGGGGGGGGGGGGGGTAGGTGGGTGGGGGGGGGGGGGGGGGGTAAGTAAAGACAGGTTAGCAGATTAATTAAGAGGGAGGATAATTCATATTTACACATACACAAAAAATTAGTACTTCCAACTAGAAAGTGATGAAGTAATAGGTATACTGTAAAAGTTAAATTTTTTGCGTTTTTCACAAATCAATGAACTTCATGAAAATAACCGTTTCATGGTTGCTAAGGCAGTGACGTTTATATCGCAAATATTTCATCCAAGCATAACGTTTTGATGTTATAATCACAAAAATTCCCCCCAGCAAAAATAATCACATTTACAATAATATAAAATGTCTAACACAGAAGAGAATGGAGAATGTAGGAATTTCTTCCTGAATCCAGAAAAAAAAATTCGAAAGTATTGAAAATAAATGAACCAAGCACTGTCACAGCTGTCTGGCCAAAAAGATATTCTCTAGGAGTATTATTTTCTTAAAAAAAAATAAGATAACTTAAACTGTTGAACTGGTTCATGTTTTTGATACTATATCATTATGACAAAATATAGAGGAGCTGTTCGAGTTTTCCAGTTTAAGGAAGTTATTAAAGCGTGGGTTCATTGACATCTGTTCAGTAAGATTAACATTTATGTTTATGCCTTACTTTTTTTGCCTTACTTTTGAACAAGGAAATGACACATTGCAGAAATAAAAAAAAACTGATATATAAAGAAACATGTAAAAAAAAGGACCAGACAAATATAAACATCAAACAGATAAAAAATTGAAAGAGAAACTCCGTTGTACTTTAAATCAACAACAAATATTATGTTTTGATTTTATTACTGACATGACATTGACATGATTTCATTTTCCCATCATTGTTTTGAAATGTGATCCGTGCACATCATAATAAAAAACAAAAGTTCCTTGCCTAGAAAGCTCAGATTTCACATACTCTATCCACAGATGTCGGATTCTGTAATACACTCCATATTATAGTATTGATTATGTCCTATTTTCTAATATAAACAATGGAGACATGCAAAATCACTACCGTAGAGATCATACAGAGATTCATGAAATGGGTTAATGTATTTGTGACGCAGATGGGCTTGATTAGAAAAAAAAGAGTATCCATAAAATGTCCTGATAGAAGGCTTTAGAGAGGGCTTACTTATAGAGTAGTGATGCTAATGATGACAAGGAGGTTAGATAAGAAGAGGGGCTGGATTTGTATAGGCATTGAAATATCTTATTGCTTTCTTTAAAAATACTAGCTACTTCCTGCATCTTTTTGTCACTGGTCATGGTTTAGTAGGTAGAGCTGATTTTCAAGAAAAAAAATCTCACGTTGATGTGTTTTTCCTCCCTGAAGTTTGTGGTATGGTAAATAGGCAGATAGTTGTGACGACCGTGTCTGATGTAATATGACAAGATGCCAGTCTTTGTACCCCCTTAAAGCAATCTCTGCTTGTATGAAATCAATATTAAAGGAAGCCCACCATTAATCTTTTTAAGATTAATAGAAAAATCTGTTCACACCATACCAAGAAAGTGTTATTTGAAATACTGTACTGTACAGTACCGTACATGTTATGAGAATGTTCATTCCAGTAGCACAGTTCTAGTTTTTGGATCTGAGTTATAAGTAAAATGATCATTACATTGTTCTTTGTCTGAAAAAGAAAACATTTTGAGGTAAAATTGACTTGGACAACTTTCCTAAATGCTGTATGTCTTGCATCTATTTATCCATTTTGTACATGAGATAAACAGCTTTCATTCTCATGAAACTGGGAGGAGTGAACCACTTTGCCGAATGTTTTTAAATGATAAGTCTGTGATGTAGTTCTCATCTGAATCTCTTCTAAGTTCTTGGTTGTCTTTTTATTCAAAATGGATGCTGTCGCTTAAATTTCTTTATTTGTTTATTTTACTGGGTATGTGAACCAGTCTTATAACACTTTTCTTTTTTATTTCTTTGCTTTTGGAGGGGGGGGGGGGGTGATTTTTCATGCAAAATCACGTTAATGATTCACATTCTCTGCTTTTGAGGCAATGATGCACAAGCTGTTTATATCATTGAAAAATAAGAAAAACAACAAGCAGTATACATGTATTATTAAAAGGTATACATAACATGCATAAGAAAATTTACATTATTTATCAATATCTTTTTTGCAGACCTTTTAAAAATGTGTCAATTTATGACGGAAGAGATGCTTGTAGTGAAGACATGTAAGTTTTGATTTATCTTTGAATTGTAAAAACATACATGTAATATTGATACCAGTACAGGTGTCCTAGATCGTAGATGACAAAAATGATTTATGTCTCAAAGCTTCAGCAAGAAACAAACTTTTAGAAGTTATTGTTGTTTTGTTACATAAATCTCATGAATTTGAAAACATCGCTATATATTGTACAAGGAACTATCTTTACTACATTTTCTAATGTCATAACCAGTATTACTTACTGAAATGTCTTCGTCCAATTTGCAAAACCTGTAAGGTTAATTACCCATGTTCCTTGAGCTTGACAAAATCTTAAAGATTTATGACTTAAGTTTCATGAAGTGAGTTTGTTATTTCTTTACGTCGATACATTCAATGTATACTTCTTATTTGTATAACAAGTATGTATATTTTCTTTCAGATTTTGGTAAGTAAGATCACATACCAGAATTGTTTAATTAGAACTCCTGTTTTGTTTAAGTACAATTTATCCCTTGTTTTTCAGCTGGAGCACCAAAGATGTTTTAAACAAAAGTGACAGAGAGGAAGAATTTGTGTCTAACCTGATAGTGAGCCTAAAGCCCTGGACGCAGTATGCTGTGTACATCCAGACTTACACTACGTCATCTGCCGAGTATGGTGCTATGAGTAAAGTGGTCTACTTCAGGACGGCACCAGCATGTACGTAAAGTATTATATAACACATAAATTGATTTGATGGAATCCTTTAATCAGACGTTGATTTGATTTTATGCATTTTTAAATTGTGTTAGTATTTACCAGTGATATGCAAAAGAAATAGCAGTTTGTAGGTCATGATTGAGTATTGCTTAAAAAAATGAAAATGAAATTTTGAATTCACTAGGAATATATTAAATCATAAACATTATTGAAGACACCGGTTTACATGCTTATAAAATTAATCGCAAATTCGTGGTATGCTAATGCATAAAGAAATCAGTTTTAACATGTTTTAGCCTAACTGTAACCTCCATTCTGTTTTATGACTAATTTGATTGTGCTTTACCCAGACCCAACTGTACCAGTTAATCTGAAGGTGGATCCAAAGATGAACGGTTCCCTGTATGTGACGTGGAACCCACCTACCAACCCTCATGGTAATGTCACTCATTACATCGTCTACTGGAGACCCAGACCATTGGTAGCAGAGAAGTTATACGAGAGAAACTACTGTGACGAGCGTATGTATAAAACTCTATGGTAGTATGGAAAGGCTTGAAAAAATCATAATCGTCTCTTATGTAACTTTTTCAATAGAGGTTACAATTCAATCCCTTCATTTCTCACAACTTAAGCTGTCGTTTGACTTGGTGACATCTGTTTGATTATTGAAGTCTCTATCTCTGCTGGGTTACATACATGTATAAGCTATTTACATCATTTTTGCATGAGATGTTACATTTTATACATGTAATACAAGTTGATATGTTGAATGAATGAATATTCCAAAGTTTTTGGTTTATATAGAGAAGGTAGATTTATGAGTTGTATACAGAATATTTGTACAGAAATTGTCAAAGCGGTGTGACATGATTTTATTATTGATCATGTTTGCTCTGATTATGTTCCGGTTTTCATACCTTTTATTTAGTATTTTTTTAATTCAATATAAATAAAATCGTGATGATAGGTTTTGAAGCATTTTATTTACCATACAGAAAAGGAAAACGTCATATGAAAGGCAAAAAACGATACACATGTATTTGTGTTTTATCACAAAAATGTCTTGATCCATGATGTCAGGTTAATCCTACTGTTACAGCATTATTTTCCAAAGAGGAGACGGACAAAAGACAAAAAGATGACAAGAAAACAGTGGAGAAGGAAAACACCCGACCAAACACTACCGGGTTGTCCGAACACTGTGCATGTCCTAAAACCAAAGAACAAATAACAGAGGAAGAAAACGAACGCCTGCTACAGATAGAGTTTGAAAACTATCTCCACAACTTTGTCTACATCAAAAGGTATGTAGAGTTTTTTTATGTCTTGATTTTTTCTCTACTTTTCAATTTAAATTTTGTCAGTAAAGAGTTTAAATGTTGTATGGAAACATTTCCCAGTGTTTTCTTCCCATAAATTCATACATTCATTTGATATTTTGGCATTTACTGTGAATTAATGTACCTGTAATAGAAGAAAGGGATATTCCTAGAATACTAAATGTTTAGCTTTAGATAATTATTATTGCTTTTTCATGCTGGAAAATAAGTGAAAGAGAAAATTTGAATATTGATAGCTAATATGATGATATCTCATTTGTTTATCTTTCTTTGTATACATGGTTATTGACATTGCAAATCTGAAGCTTTGGCTGCCATTCAATGAGGTTTTGATAGCAAAACAATGTAGTACTGTACTAACACAATGGGGAGCTTGATGATGAAATTACTTATATGAAATTTACTTATATGGGAAGGCTCTTGCATGAAATGATATTTAACCAGGAAAATACACAGGAGTAATGTACAGAAATATGGGTTAATGTTACTCAGATCATATGGCATGCAATTCATTCAAGATCGTTTTGATGAGAAATTAACTATTTATACATAGGATAAGTTGTACCTTTTCTCTGTGAAGTAGCATAGGGAAAAATTTAAATGAACTTCAGATACTTATGTATGCCCTAAAACTACTGATTTTATCCTATAAGATGTGTGAGGTAACCCATACTGTTGACCAATCAGTTTGTTTCAATTTTTTTTTTTTCGCCAAATTTTTGTGAATGAAGGGGTGACAAAGGCTTTGCGAAATAGACAAATATAGATTGTGCAAGTGTGACCTTGAGGTTGTTCTTTTTTTTTTCTTTTCCACACATTGTACATTCATTTTGTATCTAAACAGGGACACAGACAAATCTGGGTGAGTAAATAATGAGAGTAAACTTGCGAGTGGCGCACTGAGGTTTGCTAAAATTAGAACTCACTCTCATTTCTGTACTCCATCTTTTTTCTGTCTCTCTCTTTCTATCAGTACATCCAGTTGTTCCAGTAGCTGAATCACCCGTAAAACAAGTACAAAATTCACTCGATTAATTTTTTTTCATTTTTTTTTACGTCTTGAGTAGTTGTCCAATTTTAGTTTTAATTTTATTCTTTTTGAGTTCTGCACATAAGATTTTATTATCATTATTTTTGGTGATTCTACTGGAACTGGATCTAACTATGACCTCACCTGGTTATAACACCATTCTGCATCTCTGCGCTTACTAAGGTTTCCTGCTGGACGCTGCGTATACATAAGCACTGTATGTTAACAACCCACCTCATTAAATATCACAAGATGTCCATTATGAAGACATTTACAAAAAAAATTTTAGATATCAGTAGCACCAAGTTACCATATCTTGTGCATATGTAGCAGAAATGGAGTTTATTGATATGATAGACCAAAATGATTTGTGCACTATTTTTGTTTTGTGACCTACGTAATGAAGTGTAGGATTTTTAAGTTTTAGGCTATTTATAGACTGCACAATTTGTAAAAGAAACATAATCATTAGAGTATTTGTCTGATTTATTTCTTATTTTCTTTCTTGATAACACAGTATTTGTGTGATGTTTTTATTTGGTTGAGTGATGTTTTGTTGATGCTTTTTAATACCACAATTATGTTTCTGAAATAATAAATAAACTAAAATGATAACTTCTTATACAAACAATTAAAATTTTCATATTTAGCAAACATATAACAACAATACCACACTTAAAAATGAACTACAAGAATAATATTCACAGACAACATACAAGCTAGTTGTACATGTCATTCTTTTACTTCTAAAAAATTTAAAGCTAGAAAATAAGCTTATTTCTACACAAGGGAAAAAATATATAAATTATGCTGTAGGAAAGAATGAAGAGAAAAAAGCATGTATTTGAAAATGAGAAACAAAGAAATCAGAAATTGCTCAAAGGAAATGTAAATTTAGATAGAAAATATTGCTTTTGGTTAAATATCCAGAGAGATAAATCTTATAACAGAGATGCATGTCGTCAAGCTTGCTTGTCACATTTCAGAAACAAAACTCGTTAGCATCACAATCACGTTAAATCCTTTAGTCTAGGTGCCATTCATGAAACCCAAAAATTTCTTACGCACAAAATGTTTTTGCATGAAAGTGTTGTCAATACCCTCTTATTTGATAATCCGGTGGATGCCACTCTGGCATCTTTGGGCATTTCGAAATTTTGGGGTAAAATGGTATTTTTCGAAGAAAAACCATTGAAAATAGGAAAAATTAAATTACTTTTTCCATGCTGTAGCTAGATCAACAAAATTGGTACTAAAATAACGACAATTTAATTGTCTTTAAGTCTCAAGCTCAATTTACCAATCTACCTGTCCAAAAATGGGGAAAACTATGGGTTTTCGATGAAAAATCGTTGAAAATTGGGAAAATACAATATCTTTTTTTATTATGTAGCTAAATAAACAATTTTGGTACCAAACGCACAATAAATTTATTGCCTTTCATTTTAATAATACAGTAGTTAGATTCACAATTTGCTGGTACGAAAAATTCGGAAAAACAACTACTCTTGGATGTAAAAACGCTGAAAATGTGCAAAATGCAATGATCTTTTTTCAAATTGTAGTTTGTATGAGGTACAGCAATTATGGTACCAAAAGAAATTTTTTTATTGTCTTTTATTCTGAATTCGTATTAAGCAACTTGCTCATAAATAAAGTAAGAGAAGATCAATGAGGGAGAAAATTTTTATTTTTGAAGGGTATTTTCCATAAAAAGTTGTGACTTTGAAAAATGCAAAACGTTAACAGAAAATCTAGAACAAAGATATGTGTATTCAAATGAGTTAAAGAAGATCCTGACGATAACCTCAACAGCACTCACAATAGAGCACCAAATTGAGCATCGACGGACCCCCAGCAAGCTAGAGGTGGGACCAGGTGCCCGGGAGGAGTAAGCATCCCCTGTTGGCTAGCCGCACCCGCCATCGATGTTCATGCACGACAAAATATAGAATACATGCATTGCACTGTCTGAGGTTATATCTATATAGAAAGTGCTATGGCGATCATGTCAGGAAAATATTCAAAACAGTTACTGTCAAACCCCTAGTGGGGAACTTTTTTTTACGAGCTCCACACGGCAAAGGGCATAAGTGTGACACAAATGAGTTAAAGAAGATCCTGACGATAATCTCAACAGCACTCGACTCACAAGTCAACACTCTTTTTAAACAATTTACTGGTACATGAAGTCTTGTAGCAAGCTTTTGAAAGACGTGGGTGAAATTAGAGACATTGTTCAAAATAAAGCGGCTACTGTCTATGATACATAACGTGCATGTCTGGTCCACGCTGTTAATTAATCTGCTTTTAAATGATGCTTATGAATTTGAAGACGTTTAAAATTTGCACCACTTGGTGAGTGTCACTGATGGTGGACCAGGAGTCCCCAAGGGCACATGTAACCAAGATCAATCAATTTCGGTTGGTCGTTTCTTCAAACGCATTCGAAAATTTCTGTTTACAAAATTGTCACAAATTTCTGAAACCTGGGTCCTGTAGCATCATATCTCAGTCATCTTGCTACGTCTTTTGGTATATTTTGAACATAATTATCACACATTTTGGCCATATTTCATTGTTTGGATTGAGGATCACTGACAAGGGTTAAATACCTGAAACGTGCATGTCTGGTTCACGCTGTTAATTAATCTGGTTTTAAATGATGCTAATGAATTTGAAGACGTTTTTAAAACATAGATGATTTCTGCCAGGGTTGTGTATTTGTTTTCAATTAATGAAGTGGATCTTAAAGACCTGCTTAGTCATGACGTTGTTCTAGTCCCTACGTCGATGTTGAAAAGATGACTTCTGTTTTGCAACTTCCAAACTTTGCAATGTATTTTTTTAAAGACAGTGCATGAATTATATATATATATTTTCATTTTCGTGCGTGAACATCGATGGCGGGTGCGGCTAGCCAACAGGGGATGCTTACTCCTCCCGGGCACCTGGTCCAACCTCTAGCTTCCTAGGGGTCCGTCGATGCTCACTTTTTGCTCTTTTGTGAATGCTGTTGAGACTATCGTCAGGATCGTCTTTAACGCATTCGAAATATGTTCTTAAAATAAGCTCCAGGTTATTCATTCGACAATAATGCCTAGGAGCTGGTGATCGATTGATGTATGCAGGACTCTCATTTATGCAGAATTAATACCTTGAATGTTTCTGGTCGTATATTTCTAAAAAGACTAAACACATCAGATGTTCAATAATAAGTGTTCCAACTATTTACCTTCTTGAAGAAAGTTTTAAACCAATTTTGATGCACCAGACACGTGTTTCGGATAGAAAAATCCTCATCAGTAATGCTTTCAACTAAAGTGACTTCATGGCACAGCCAAACTCATCTCCAGCAGCGCCCATGACCATATTTTCTAAACTTAAATTGTTATCACTTTGCAGAGAGCAAATCTAAATGATGTTCAATTGACCTCTACTTACCATTACAATGACATATATGATTCAGTCAGGAAAGCTACATCTCAGGAAATGAAGTGCAACTGATTGATATTACATGTACTTGCAATCAGTTGATCGAGAAAGCAATCCAGTTGATTAAGAACTCACATTCTACACATTCTGAAGATGAAGGCATTGAGAACAGATCATGATGATGGGTATCATCAACATATGATGGTATTGGAGAGACTAAGGTTGTTCTGTGGGAAGTTTTTGAAGTGGTGTTCCGAGTCAAGTTTTAGAGAAGTTAATTCAGATATTGAAAAGATGGTGACTGAGGCCATGATATTCATAAAGACTTACACAGAGAAGACACACACAGCAAGAGAAACCAGAAAATCTAGAGTAGAAAAAAGGGTAATGAGAGAGTGCAAATCTAAAACTATCAGTATGCAATCATTTTGATACGAAAATTGTTGTAACAGTTCTAGAATCTCTTTAAACCGATTATATTTTTACAATTTAAAACCTTTTTTTTCAGAAAAAAAAAACAAAACAAAAACAAAAAACAAAACAAGAAGATAACATTTGCTTGAGTGGAATTCTGAATTTAAATCAATGAAATAATTTGTTTTGCCGTTGTTCTACCTACAGCATAAAAAAAGCAATACAATATCCCAATTTTCAGCGATTTTTCATTCAAAATGCATTCTTTTCCCCATTTTCGTACTTGCCAATTGCTAATCTGATATCTAAAATGAAAGGCAATACATTTATTGTGCGTTTGGTACCAAAATTGTTATTTTATCTACAGTATGAAAAAAGATACGACATTTTCCCAATTTTCAACGGTTTTTCATCGAAAATCCATACTTTTCCCCATTTTATGGACGCGTAAATTGATAAAATGAGCTTGAGACTTAAAGGCAATGACATTGCTGTTCTTTAGATACCAAAACTGTTGTTGTAGCTACAACATGGACAAAGTAATTGCGTTTTTCCAATATTTAACGGTTTTTCTTTGAAAAATCACACTTTTTCCCAAAAATTTCGAAATGCCCAAGGATGCCAGAGTGGCATCCGCCGGATTATCAAAGTATAGGGTATCAATATCACTTTCATGCAAAAACATTTTGTGCGTAACATTTTTTTGGGTTCCCCCCAAAATAGCCATTTGGCAACTAGACTACTTCCCAACTTGTGCTTTGTTTTGCTGTCACTTAAAAATTTCTGTAAAACACTCTTTTCACTATTAGATGAATCTACATCTTTAATTTTGTTTTTTCTTCTGATGGGAATTTTTTTCTTCAATGAGTAGACTTCTTTTTACATTAACAATGTATTAAAATAAATAGTTTATTTTCTATTTTTTTTTTAGCTTAAATTTTTAAAGATATTCTCATATGTGGAAAGAATATGAACAAATCAAAATGTAAAATGAAATAATGATAGAAGAAAAACATAAATAATTATACAGTATATGTAAAAAGATTAGATTATTGCTAAAGAAAACTGAAAATAGAAGTAAGACAAATAAAAGAAATAAATGTTTAATTTGTAAAATGAATTTATTTTCTATGACCGCCATTTCATTTATGAATTACTTTCTGAATTCACAGAAAAAGTAACCTTCGTCCAGAGTTTGAATACTTTGAACAATTCCGCAAAATTGTTAAGGGTAGAATCCTTGGTGACAACATGTGAGTTGAATATTTATGTTAGATAACACATGTAACCTACATCATGAGGTAAGCAATAGCAACCTTTTTTTCAAATTTAAAACAAGCGATGACCATTGGAATAATTAGAAAAATTCCAGGTAAAATTTGGCAATACCGATTTTGATAGAAGCTATTGCTCACCCCATGGTGATATAAACCAGTGTGTAAATCATGTGAAGTGATGTTTTGTGATCGAGTGAAGCGCTTAGCTTCTTATTTCATCAAAATTCATTAACATCGTCATCCATACATTCATCATGTAGTACATATTCCACCCAACATGACATATCTCATTATTTTTACAGACTATGGATGAAAAGTGTTCCTTCTTTTATTTATTTTTATTTTGTTTTCTGTCTTTCTTTCTTTCTTTCTTTTTTGTTCTTTCTTTCTATCCACTGAGTCTAAACAGTGGAATTTTTCAGGAGATGGAATGTTTCCTAAGCTACTTGTCTGACTAATTTATTTCTCTCTCTCATTTTCTCTCATTGATTATTTTATGATTTGTATTATGATATGATAATTGTATTTTTGTCAAAATCTATTCTTCGCAGTCTAAATTTATTTGAATGAAATTCAACATCATTGCAAGCTTTGTAAAAATATTAAACACTAATGATAAATAGGCAGTAACAGACATATTTAGGTACAGTATAAAGTGTACATTTAGGTTCAGTATAAGGTGTACATTTAGGTACAGTATGAGGTGTTCATTTAGGTACAGTATAAGGTGTACATTTAGGTACAGTATATGGTGTACATTTAGGTACAGTATAAGGTGTACATTGTCAAAAAATTAATGAATAGACAAATAAGTAAGTAAAAAAATGTTGTTCTTTAGAGCGATTGATAAAAAAGCAAGTTTATTATTCAAAGGAAATACCAACCCCCTTAACATAGGACATTACACCAACTGGCTGACTTTCACGTCATTGCGTCATAATCAAATAGATCATCAAAGTATCGGTTTACAAGCGATGGGCATTGCTAGATTTGATTTTGGCTGTCTTCAATTCTCTGCTTAAGGAGACATAAAGTTTGATTGAAATCTTAATTACATATACATGTGTTTGTTCTCTGAATGAAAGAAAAAGCCTAGCTAACTTTGATATTAAACTTTCATTATTATTATGACAGTAGAAAAAATATTTATGAATACATGATTGTGTGAAGCATCTTGATTGATTATAGACAAACGGTATAGAATAGAATTTTTATTTTCTATCAGTAAGGTAAAGGTAGCATCACACAAATATCTATGAGATGTCGCATTGCGTATATGTGTTTTAAATGTGCATCTGCGAAGTTTGGTTTTTAGAATGGTGTTATATATATAGGTGGTGGTATAACCTATTGTACACCAAAATCTCTAAGCACAGATATGTTTTTGTTTGAAATGAAGAAAAAAAATCGCCTTAAGTGTCTGTAATGTTTCAGGAGTTTCCAAATTGTTAGAATGTTTCAAAAGATAGTACAAGAAGAAGTCACTTCATCATATTCATAAATTACGAATGAAAGTTTGGAATCTTTAAGACCTCATTATTAAAAACATATCTGTTGCTTGTATAGATCTACAGAGTCTTTTCCGTAAATATTCTATATCTAGAAGTTAGTAGAATCTTTACATGGCAGTTAACGAGAGAAGATTCTGTATTGATCCGTACCTACCAAATCTATTACACACAAAACTTTTCCATCTCTCATCTTGAGCTCCGGCTTCCTACTGTTAACCCGTCTGATTGGTCGTGTTGTACTTGTCGTCTCATATCGTCTGTACCTCGTGCAAATTTTGTGTATATGTTGTATAAAACATTAGTCGTGTGAATTACATCTTGTACTGATTCATCTTCACAAGTCATCTAAACAAGCTTATATTTACTCAAGCGCAACCATTTTTACATCAATTCAAATAAATTACACCTCTTATCTAAGCATTTATGTACCGAACATGCAACCACTTTTGGACAGTTTTGTGTTTGACATATATGTAGTAGTGAAGGAAGATGCCAGTTTTATTTTCTTGCTATAAAAACGTTTCATGTAACATGAAAATGTTGAATACCTCAAAAAGTGGTTGCAATTTTCCATATGCATATTGCTCAGATATTACGATAATTTTTAACAAAAGGTAATAAAACTTGACACTGTTATTTCATTTGAATTATTTGCATTTATTTGCTATTTATTCGTTTGATGAAATAGTTTATATGTTATGTTCCATGTAATTTTGTGTTGAAGCTTAAAATCTGCGTCGTCTCTGTAGATTTGGTGTTACGTCTCTTGTATTTTTTCTTTTTTCTTGGTTTTGCTTCAACCCTGGAAACCTTTCCTGGTAAGTGTCAGTCATCTTGTAGGTGTAGACCCATCTCCCTTATAACGAAGCTTTGTCGAAGGGAATGACACACCTACATCCCTCCCCCTATACTTGTTGTATTACTGTCAGAATGTGCCTGGAATTATACATGTACTCTTACACAGAATAACCATCCTCTCTCTCTCTGTTCCTCTCTTCCTCTAGATTTGTGTTTCTGTATTTTTCCATTATAATCTATCTCATCTCATGAACAAAGAATGGACCATCATTCTCACTATGATCTTTTTGTTACTATTTTTCTGGCTGGCCTTGTTCTCTTTTGAATGGCACAGTCTGTACTAGAATCATTCTCTCCACACAAGTCTACATATGTGTTTTATGTACATGTTGATTGTCACTGTGGTTGTGTGTAACGCGTTTGCACATTGCTTACCATCAAGTCATATTCATTGTATCATAGTGCAAGTTCTGTTGTGCACAGAGACCGCTCTTCCAGAATGGACTTTGCATAAAGTGATGAAACTTGAGAGTATGTGCATAACCCTCGCACTTTACCGCACTGTTATATGCGACTGTTCGCACTGAGCACACATGCATGTTACAGAATAAATTACACTCTTCCCAATGCTTCAAAAATGCAGTGTGATACAATGTTACCTTACAACAGACTATTTATATGTCTGTTAGTAAGCAAACTTGCAGCCCTTATCAATATTATGTTTCACTTTTCAGATATTATTTCAGATGCAAAGTTTGTGCTTGTGAGAATTCAATTCATGTTTTACTCAAGTCACAGTTGAAACTTCATTTCAGATTTTTTGCCCTCCCCATTGTAGAAAAAAAATGTGTATATACAGGTGGGGCATTTTGACCTTTAAAGGAAGACAATAGGATAGGGTATTCTTCAAATTGAATTGTGTATAAAAATGGGTGTCAAACTATGTCTCGTTAACTTAAAATGCAGAGATTGTCATACACTGAATTGGCATCAATAATCAGACGGAAATGAATTATTTATAGAGTATATTAAAGTATTTGTATCGTGAGATATATAAAAGTATGGCTTATCCTTTGTAGTGACTCTGTATATGATGCATGCATGATCGGGTAGTGGAGACACGTTTACATATTACATGTATATAAAGGAAAGTACTACACTTTGTATCAATGTATGCTAGAACATTGATATTTGGGAGGGACACATTTCACAGAAAGAATGACCAGACGTTTTATCACTGCATAAGAAAAATGGTACAAGGAATCTAATCTAGATAACTAAAATTGCATGGCAGTCAAAAAGGCTATTGCTCCTTGAGAAATGATCGTAATGATAATTAATGCATCCTGAAGTCAACTTACCCTCAAAGGGAAAAAATCCTGGTATGATGTATTAACGGTCAATTTAAAGGACAGTCAAAAAGTCTTAGACACAAACAGTACAAATATCATTTTACTGTCGTTTGACAGTTTTTCCAGCAAATACTTTACTGTCAATATGTCTAAATTTGTTTTCTCAGACGAGACAGTAGTCACAAACCGGGTGCTATGTAAGTAAATTGTACTTGATGCTATTTTTCTTTTAAACATGCTTTTCCAGTATAGTTGAGTTTTGTATACAGGTCACACCCTTAGTGGTTAAGATGTAGTATTATCCTATATAGAAAATCTTTAAAAATGCTTTTATTTTGTCTTGTTTTAATAAGCTGTCAGCTCCATGGGCAAAAATATTGTTTTAAACGCTTTCGTTAGATTCCATACTTATTGTTTATTCATATCTCATGGTATTTAAATGTTTACAGATTTATTCTGCTCTGTCCCCTTTGTGTTGTTTACATATATTTGAATGTAATAAGTAGTTATTGATATAGTTTTATTCTTCCAATTTGTAAGATAAGTTACTGTAATATCAGACTATGTAAAACCTTGATTATTACGTCAGTTTAAATTTTGGCAATTACAAACCCTTTTTTACCCCACCATGCAAGGGTTTGCTTTATCTATCATTTCATTTATCTTAAAAGTGATAGCCTATCCAAACCAACTTTAATGAAAGGTGTTCAGATGTACTTACTGGAAGAGGAAGTAGCTGTTTGATGTTTAGATCAACAGTTCAAATGTCAAGGCCATTATCAACGAAAAATAACTTAAAATAATGGCTTCCAGAACATAATTGTAGAACATTTTCGGCTATCCAAACTAAGCAAGATTTCTTCCCATGGATGGCTTTTGCTTGAGGCAAACTGTTACAATGGGAGCATATGTTTTATAAAAAAATCTTTTAATTTTTCTGTGAAATATTGAGTTCAATAATCAATGGTATAACAACATAGATTAAAATTTTGACGATGAAACTGGTTCTTTGTACCAATGCTTCGTAGTCTGTTACAGTGAATCATGCTTTAAAATTTTTGATAATTGAAAAATATTTGCAGGAAAGAGAGCATATTTTACTAATTTGTTAATACATCAATGTTGTACATTTACAAAATTGTATATCATGTAAGGGTTGTGATATAACCTGTGTACATCTCTCAACATTAGCATGTGTTAAGAGAATGTAGGGGGAAGAGTGTAGTAATTAACATCAACCATTCAGTATGTCTTCTAATTATTCAATGTCATTGAATTGCACCTCCTGATATTGCACTTTGTAGGATATGATCTGTTCATTTTGTTCTTTATTGATGATTTATTTGGTTCTCAAGGCATGACTTGATGTTTCAAAACATGGCCAAACCTTTCCTGTTTTGCTCTTTCTTATGCTTCCTCTCAGTGTCTATCATTCACTTTTTTGCCTGCCATTCTATCACAAATTTTTGCCTGCCATTCTATCACAAATGAGTTCTATCGACTTACTTTGGTTGCAAACATCAGCATTTGGCTTTGATTTCTAATACAGATCAGGTTTTATTTTGGTCACCGTTTGCTTACTTTTACAATAATGACTATAAATCGTGCTGCTATAAGGGGTCAAATGTTGCTTGAGCATTCCATTCAAAGGTTTAGCTTAGTTGTGTTGTTTCACAAGTCACATTCAAGAAAACTCCCTATTTTCTTTTAATCATATCAAGGTGATATGGTATGTGTTACTATGGCATAGAATTATGCCATTTGTACAATTAATTTTTTTTTTACTTCGTGTGGGGCTATGATAAATGATTATTCATGAAATATGTAAACAGTTTTGTTATTTCACAGGGCACCAAAATATTTATCATGTAGTGGATTTAGAGAAGGCTAGATTTGACATCTGTATACCTCAATATAATGACATCACAATTCAAAGTAGCCCGAAAAACCAAACAAAAACAAAAAAAAATTCAAAAAAGCATGTCAATTATTTAAAATATTCTTTTAAATAAAAGCAAATCCTAAGAAGAACTATGCTTAAGGTATAATACATCCGTTAGATCCTTCAGTCTATATGACCTTCCTCTTTGAATTTATTAATTTACCTTTCACTGTCCGAATGATAATTTTTCTCCATTTCGTACGAAGTGCAGTGAAAATGTAGATTATGTATGTATCCATATCATAAGTGGACTTTTGATACATTTTTTTATAGAAATAAAACAATAAAATTATAATGGTTCTGCACCGTGTGTACCTGCTTCTATATATAGCTTTTTATGCCATCATGCTGCTCGTAATTTATGTTACATAAGAAGGGAAAATGATGTTCTTGGCTTCCGTACTGCAAGATTAACGCTGTGAATCCCTGCGGCTTTTTGCTAGAAATCCTCTTGAATGGCACATTTTTTAAGTAAATGTAGTTTTTCCTCCTAGGATTCTCTTGAAATTGTTCAAGGCTTAATGCATACCTGTGATTTACATGGATCTTACGTGAAATATGTTGAAATGTGTTTGATAGCATATAAAATGTTAGATGTTAGTTTGGTTTAGATTGCTAAGCTACCCTTGTATAATCTAAAAAAAGATTATCTTGAACTATAATAAAAGAAAGTGGTCAATTTTGATGATGTAATATTAATGATATTTTGAAGCATTTAAAAGGAAGATGCTGCAACTTTAAACTTTTTATAATTACTGGTATAAACCAGTGGGAACTAAGACCATTTTGAGAGGAAATAAAATTGTATTTAGGACCGGTACATGTACAATCTTTTCTTCAAACTCAACACTTTAAATTCATATAGAATTGCTTTAGGGATCAGTGTTTTCAGGAAAGGGGAGCCCGACATTGACCTTTTGCAGTCATACAGTAAAATGACATTTGTATCTATGTGATTTGAGAGAACTGTTAATACTTGTATCTGTAATGCTGTTAGGCAGTGCTTTGAATATGGACTTCACATTTTGGCTACAACATCTTTAAGTGTTGTATTATCATAAATTGGTTTTACTGCTTTATAGATATTGTGAAATTTCTTCCATTAGCATTCAATGCAAAATCTTGGTGTATAAATCAATTCTTTTTAAATCATTGCAGTATTGTGATGAAAGTTTTGTTCCACTTTGGTGTCTTTTCTTCCTGTTTTCTAATCTTTTATTTTCCGTCCATTCATCAGCATCCGAGATGTTCATCCCTTTCTTTTCTAACATACTTCTCAATATCATTCTCAATAACTAGAGACTAGTTTGTGAAAGAGATGATAGCATGAATTTAGTTTTGGAGAACTTTTTAATATTTCACAAAATCATGTTTATTAACTGCTCTTGAATGTCGTATTTCAGAATAGTGTATTTTACTTATTTCACCTTTATCTTTTTCATTACATTTAATACATAGTCTCATTTATCAAAAAAGAGCATTTTTAACTCAGTACAACTTTTTCTGTCCCAGATAGAAATATTGACATCCTCAGCATGTTACATCATCTAACACTATTCATTATAAGTGTTGAACATCATCAACTGATCTTTTTCTATACTGAAGTTACAGTTATGCTAATCACTTCTTTTTGAATCACAGTTGTTTTCGTATCTACATATTTTTGAAAATAAAAAAAGTCATCTAATAGAGTTTTTCAGGGCACAAGCCTTTGTGCTTCATACATTTTCGCTTGGTACCATCCTGACTTATATTTAGCATGAAACCGAAGCATGATCATGTCGTTGTCCTGCATGCTTTTCATATACATGTACTAACCCTAATACGAAAATCATGTAATCATCACCATGGCTTTTGTATCATATATACACATACTGTAGGTATGCTTTTAATTAATGCAGTAGGACTGCAGTGATCATATATGTATTGCTTATGAGAATTAAGATTCTACTTTAACATAATATTGATTGGAAGAAGAATTAATGCCTCAAGATGGAAATGAAAAAAACGCTCAATTTTATAAACTAGAACATTATAATATGTGTACTGATGATTAACCAGAGTTATAATTTTGATAGGCTGAACAGCAAGAAGGCTAAGATTTTGTTCAAGTCGAAGGCCAGTAACAGTTCTAACACAGACAATGCCGGACAGCCAAGGACGAGGAAACGGAGGGACAATCCACCAGCAGAGAGATATAAACGGGAAGCACAGACACAGTATAATACCAGTAAAAGTGGTGACGTTATAGTTGAGAAGGACAACGATGCTATGAATATAACCGGAGATAACGACACTGACAGGAACAGCACTGCAGACAAGGAAGGACCGTATTACACAGTCATCGTGGAGAATCGTCGGAACATCCTCATCACAAACCTTGGCCACTTTAAAGATTACAATATCGAGGTCTGAACAACTTTACTGACATAGCAGATAATAGGGATCACTTTGGTTTAGTGTCCGACTCTCTCTGTCCATTTGAACATCTAATTTCTACATTCAGAACAAAAACTGTCTCAGCTTGTAATTTTGTGTCGCACATTAAAGTACTTTTGTGATTCGTTATCTATATTTAATTTCAAGGACACATTTAAGGTCATATTTATAGAACCTTGTACATGTACTAAAGATGACATGTGCTACTTGAATACTCTGTTGATTATACATGTACTTAAAGTAGCCAAAAGATATGTAATATTTATGATTAACCAAATTCTTTCATAAATTCATTAATTCCCTATTTCTCCCAAAAAGGATATTATAATAAATGTATGACCATCCGTGAATAAAGGTCCAACTCAAAACCCGAAATAAGGTTCCAAAAATCTAAATCTAAAGTCTTACAAATTATTGAAAAAATGTAAAACAGAACTTTCTCATGAGAGAATAAAATAGGACAAACAGACAGAGACAGTAACACGGTTTCATAGAAACATGAATGACAACTTTATCTAATGAACAATCTCCAGAGTGCATTGCAAGTACGGAATGCATATACCTGTAGTTCGTTTTATTTTAAAAATCAATCAAGAACAAACGTAGATACTTTTTCCTTCTATGATCTTTGATGTCTTTCAATTTAAACGAATGGAAGTGTATAGAATCCTTTCTTGTATATGTATACATTGTATTTTACTTGTTTTACAGGTTATAGCCTGCCAGGAGAGAGACCCACGAGATCCTCAGAAGGAGAAGCTGTGTAGTAGCAGAGCTATTACCATGGCTCGTACTCTACCTGATAGTATGTGTTTACGTTACTTCTAGTTTATATTGATTGTACATAAGCTATAACTGTATACTTGTTTTAAAACTGTATACATAAACATTTGTACTATGTATCAGTCTGCACTATTTGCTATATGGCTGTTAGACCCAGGAAAGTAAACTTTAGAGTACCAAAATGAGGGATAAATGAAGAATATGTTTTAAAAGAACTTATTGATATATGACAGCATTCTTGTTGAGAAATTTACAATTGTAAACTATAAATCGAATAAACCATATGACAATCAACGACTGCTTCTGTATTGATATCTGCAAATAAATAAATAAATTGTTTACTCCATATCATTTGAAGAATCAGTTATATTTTTGCATCAAAAATATTGCTAAACTAATATCTTCATTCCTATAGAAAGTGCTGATAACATCGACTCCAACTCCGTGGTGGTAATGGAACTAAAAAATCGCTCAGGAGAAGTTTTGGTGTCTTGGGACGCCCCACCAAACCCTAATGGACTAATTGTTGCCTACACTATCAAGTACAACAAAGTCATGAAAAATGTAAGAATGGCCTCTTTTAGTATTTCAAGTTAGATAAATTTTCCCAGTACAAATTAAAGTAAATTTTGATAAAATAGAGTACATGCAGAAAACAATTTCAAGTAGTGTTTTGTTTTTCAAGAAACTGCTTTTCAAAAATTTGGTTGATGTTTGATTATTTTCTCATTAGTATGAAAATAGACTTTGTTGATTTGCTTTGATTTATTTTGATGATTGATTTTTCATTAAAATTAAAGGTACAGCCGATCTCCTACTGCAGTCCACATAATGCTCACTCTGTTCGTCAGAGTTACAAACTTGTCAAGCTAGAGCCTGGCAACTACTCAGTACAGATCAGGTCCATATCCCTGGCTAGGAAAGCAAACTTTACAACCAATAAATACTTCACGGTCACAGATAAATCAGAAGGTAAATGTACTACTAGATAAACCGGAATTTTGTGTGTTTTTACGATCGTCAAATATATGATATGGTCAAACCATTTGAAAATAATTGTGAAAAAGCAAGAGTGTGCTGAACTTATGAAGATTCAAACTTGAAAAAGAATCTGAAAGATAAACAAAATTCTTCCCACCTTGATTTTTATCACAGTGATTAATAAGTCATTCCGTCTTAGCCAAATTCTTTATACCTTGATTTTCATTACAGTAATAGATACAAATTAAATAAATTGAATACATTCCCCTTTTCAGCACCTGTATTATGGGCCAAGGAAACAATCATTGCTGTGACAGTTTCGGCAGTTTTCTTACTGATTTTAATGGCGGTCATTGCGGTGTGGTTTGTGGCTCGTAGCCGATTCAGTAAAGTTCCTGATTACGCTGACCACATATCGGCCAATCCAGATTACATGCAACATGGTGAAGGTAGGGAAGATTACTCTGTTGGAAGATAGGGAATGTTTTGTGAATTGTAATTGGTTTGCCAATTTTCATGTATAAGGTAGCTGATTGGCCAATATTTATGTAAAACATAGCTGATTGGCCAGTGCACTTGTAAAACATAGTTGATATGCCAATGTACATGTAAATCATAGTTGATGGACCAAAATACAAATCAAGGATATACAACAAACCTTTGCAATATATTGCTTCATAGAAGAAAGAGTTACATGTATTTTATGTGACAAAGTCTGTAGAATTTACACCTTGCCTTACAGTATACCAGCCAGATGAATGGGAAGTGGACAGAGATAAGATTAAGTTGATACGAGAGCTAGGACAAGGGTCCTTCGGTATGGTTTATGAAGGTCTGTCCATAGATCTAGACGGAGACGGGAAAGAAGTCAAGGTCGCAGTCAAGGTCAGTGGACTTTCGGATTTAAACTTAAAATTTTTAATGAAACTTCAGTAGCACTTGAAAATATTGTGCAATTTTTCTCTTGTTATATAATATTTGATATATTTAGCATGGATTAACATACATAGTATATTGTAACTTTCCTTTTCAGACGGTTAATGAACACGCCAGCTTCTCTGAAAGAATGAACTTTCTTAAAGAGGCATCTACAATGAAGTAAGTTAAAGACTTTTATAGTTCTTGTGATATGAAGAAGATAAGAAGTAATTCAGCATCAGATCAATATCAATACATAGTCAATATTCAATGCATCAATTGTCATTATTAATTCATGATCATAATCCATTTTTTGTGTTCTTAAAAGGCATTTGCAGTATGTTTATCACCATGTGAAATGCCTTTCAAAAAACAATTCCATCAAAGTAGTACAAAACCTTTCATCTTTCCACAGGGCATTTAAGTGTAACCATGTTGTACGTCTGTTGGGGGTTGTATCAGAGGGCCAGCCAGCATATGTCATAATGGAGTTAATGGAAAATGGTGATTTGAAAAATTTCCTTCGAATGCATCGGCCCGATGAAGAGGTAACTCAATAATTAAATTTATCGGAAAGAATCAAAGACATTCCATGTATTCAACTGACAAATGTAGTGAAATATACAAACCATCTCTTCGCGAGCGTTTTATTTTCACGATATTCTCAAGGTCCTTTGATTTGTGAAAAAAAAACCACGAATATGTCCAAACACGTGTAGTAAGAATCATGCATACAATGTCACAAAAATAAAACATCGCAAACCAGTCACCTCACTCATGTTCATGAAATTAAGAAGCTGTGAATAAAAGATGGTTTACAGTACATGTGCATTTTCTACATGTAGTTATAGTATATTGAAATCACTAAACATCCTGTTATAGCTAATACCCGTATTCTTATTAAAAACTATCGTAAATACTACACTCTGTGAAATGGAATTGTAAAATCTGGTTTGATAAACACGGATATGGTCATTGGTACATGAAAATCAGTAGGGACTTGATCTAAAACACAGAATTTACATTTCAGGATATGGAATCAACGTTTGCTGGATATCAGGTATGAGATCCTCTTATAGTCTATAAATGTTACATGTATTAACTCGTATAGATATGTTTATTTGCCATATTCCAGTTCTAATACATTTACATGTAGCAACTTTTAATACTGATGTCTTTGATTGTGTTTTACAGGCGTCAAAGATTCCTAGACAGCCTCTATCACTAAAGCAGATAATCAAGATGGCTGGTGAAATAGCCGACGGAATGGCTTATCTGGCCGACAAAAAATACGTTCACAGAGATCTGGCAGCAAGGAACTGTATGGTTGCTGGTGACCTTACTGTTAAAATAGGAGGTTTGTGGGCAATTAGTGCTTGTTAAATGGGCATGACCTAATTAAAGGCATTAAATGTTAGATATTTTTAATGGTAAATCAAATTTTACAAAAAAAAATACAAAATTAATGCAAATTGTGTATATTTTGTCCAGTATATTGAGATATACTATAAATACTACCATACATGTGTATTAAATGTGCATACATGTATCTAGATGATGAACTACTACTACATTCTGTGAAAAATATTTTTGACTTTTGATAATGGAGGATGTTAGAAAATATTAACTACAAATCATAAGCTCAGCCATTAGGAGTCAGTTTTCTCTGATGTTACTTCTTACAGACTTTGGTATGACAAGAGATATATATGAGACGGATTACTATAGGAAAGGTGGTAAAGCTTTATTACCCGTACGATGGATGGCACCAGAATCTCTAAAAGACGGTATATTTACCAGTCTATCCGACGTATGGTAAGTCAAACAATAGCATTGTAATTGAAAAACTAGTTACAGAAAATTATTGATTAAGTACTTTTATGTCTACTTCATTTATCCCTTATTGATATTGCCTGATGAATGATTAGGTAAGCTTTCGTGGATGATAGGTTCAAGTTTTAAAAGTTAGATAGGGTCAGAACCTATCCATCAACTTGATGCATTATATTTTCCTACATCAGGGCTTTAGTGCTTATAGTAATTCCTTGTTGTATGTATATTATTTCTATTGCATGAACTCTCTGGGAAAACTAGTTTCTATAATGTTTCAAACCAGAAAAAAAAAACTTGATTTCAATTTGCTACTGTCTTTATTTAAGGTCTTATGGTGTAGTTTTATGGGAAATGGCTACCTTAGCTGCCCAGCCATATCAGGGACTATCAAATGAAGAAGTCCTTAAGTATGTGTCAGCAGGAAAGAAAATGGACAAGCCAGAAGGCTGCCCTGATAGATTGTAAGTACATCATTTATGTATCAATCATTTGTCTTTGAATTGCATAATGTACATCATTGGATAAAGAAGAAAGTCTAACATTTAACATTTAGCTAGAATTTTACAACATATGAAATTTATTTTTTCAAAATAATATTTTATGTCTGAATATTTCGTGCTTTTAGAAACACATTTTGGTGCCCATTCCTATAACTTGACTGAAATTACTTTTACTGTTACCACGTTACCATTGAAGATTCTGTATTTTATTTTGAAAAAAAATGTGTGAAAAGTAGGATTAATTTTTCAAATAAATAATTTTACATTACATCATCTTTAATGTTATTTCAAAAATTAGATTCTCATTATGGCTACTATAACGATACTGCAGTAGTCTATTTTACAGTTAGATACTCTATGTTGTGTGTAATATGTGAAGACAATATAAGTCAATAGTACAGATAGTTGAGTAAAACAACTTATGTTTCCTTTTCAGATTTAGTTTAATGTATCAGTGTTGGAACTATAGACCAAAACAGAGACCAACATTTAAAGAAATAATAGAAATGTTGGTACCTCAGCTAGATCCCTCGTTTAAGGAGAGATCGTACTTCTTTAGTGATGAAAACAAAGACAATGCCGATGTCAATGAAGACTTCGAAGACGAAGATGAAGAAGAGTATCCTGATGAGTCAAATGTTCCGTTTATTTCAAACAGTGAAGTTTGTGGTGCCGCTAGCGGGGGTGGTTCACCGGATACGTTAAATTTCATGGAAGATAACGATGTAGGTGATGAATTTAGGTCGTTTAATCCAACTCACCCGCTATATGTTCGTGATGATAAACCAAGTAGTGCAAGACACTGTCATAATGATCCACGACGAAATCATTACGTAAACGATCAATGGGAAGCTTTTCAAATGGATAAATCGAAATTTGCGGCCGAACCATGTGATTGTGTTGTGTTAGAAGAAACAAATACAGACCCAAATCATCGGTATAGCTCAAATTGCAATAGTGCAATAGGTTCCGTAATTGGCTCTAGTGATGGAAGCAAGGAGAGCTCCAAAAGTTCGAACAGCAGTTACGCTCAAATGAACGGAATTCACTTAGCAAATGGTCATGTTCCCTTACATCATATGAGATCAACAAAATGCTAGTAGGAAATTTGATTTACCAAGCAGTCCAATGCTTGATAAACAAAATATGTATCATTTTCATGATTATATATGTGATCTCATTGTCTTTACTCTTTTAGAATGATATGTCACTTTCAGACACACATGATTACGTGCACTTTAAAAACAGTTTTTTTTCTCCCAGTCATTATACATGTTTTGGAGGAATTGAAGCGTTTTTTTTTTTCCTCTCGGTATTTGTAAACTTTCTACTCAGCTTAATCTGACATAGGAGCTCATTGTCAGTGAGTAGTTATCAAAATTTGTGATGATTGAAATACTGTAGTTCCCAGCCCTTATTCTGTGTTACAAATGTACAAGTAACAAGCATTACATGTCACTGGTTGTTTGTTGGTTAATGAGATATTGGTTGTTTATGGTGAATGTTACACAGTGCTAGAAGCATTGACCATGTCGTCTTTTTATATTGTTATTGAAGTGAATGGTTGATACATGCTTACAGTGACTTATTGCTATTGCTTAATAAGAATGTGTATTTTAAGCTTTTGTGGATTGTTTACTTTTATAGAATATCCAATGCAGGTCCTCTTTTTACATGTTTTAAACTTTTAAAGGATATTTTATTTTACCCAATGAAATATTTGAATACACTAGAATAAATTTTACTTGAAAATTTCAACTTGTATAATTATGCGTAAAAACTTTAAGTACTGCAATTTATTTTTTAAAAGTAAGTTTAGAAAATGAAATCAGGCTGTGAGAAAAATCTATTAAGATTTTTTAATGTTTTTCAAATTTTAATTGTCAAAATAATTTTAAGTGGAAGTCCCTAATTCATAGTGAAGTAGCAAAACTGAAAGAATGAAATTCATAACTTATGTACTTTCTTTGAAACTTAAAATGGAGGGAATGTGTTACAAGTGTGAAATAAGAAATATGTGTGAATAGAATGTGTAGTGTAAGTGTGAACAGAGCACATGTGTGATGTCTGTGTAAGCAGTAAACATTTGTTTAAGGCAGCTATTTGTGTACAAGGTCATGAAAGATACATTCATCTTCTCTTATCTTTAATATCTTGAGATATCCATTCAGTTTGGTAGAAAAAAAAACATGAGAACCATCAACATTCTTATTACTTTCCATAGAGTACTTGACCAATGTACTTACTAGACTCTTCAGCTGAAAAAAAAGCAATAAGTGGCATTTGGCTCGTTGGTTTGTCATCAGCGGGCCAGTTTCAGTTTAGTTTAAAGATTCTATCCGTCACTGTCAGTTTCAGTAAAGTTATACATGTCCTTCTAATCGGCAACTGACCTGTTTCATGAAATTTTTACTTTAGTCTTTATCAATTAGTTTTAGTTAGGTTTAAAGAGCTTGTCCATCAACTTATTAGTTTTAGCAAATTTTTAGTTCTTATCTGTCAACTGGCCAGTTTCAATTCAGTTTATTATTCTTATTGATCAACTAGCCAGTTTTAGAAATTTTTAGTTTAATCCATATGCTGGCCAGTTTCAACATATTGTGTAGTTTTTATCCCTCAACTAGTCAGTTTTTCAACTGATGGATTCAAAAAAGTTTATCCAAAATTTAGTCTAACATTTTTTAAACACAGCAGAACAATTTAAAGTTACTTCAATAGAAATTCAGGAAAAGTGTAAGACTTCTATTGGTCGTTTGGATAGAAAATTCTTAGTCACAGACTCGCAGCAAATCAAGTATGAGTATCTACTTAATTGAGACCATATTTATATGTACTGATCAAAAGAAAACTGTCGTGCCTATTACAGTAAATCCAGTTTCGGTAGACAGAGTCATCAGCGTTTCACAATTACTGTTTAACTTAAGCTCATTCTATTAAAGAAAATTAACTATCAAGGCAGGAACATATTCAGATTTTAACATTTGATTTTAACATATTTTATCAAAATTTATTTTACAAATTTAAAAGAGTTTGAATCTTTGTATTAATTGAGTAAATTACTGAGCTGGAACGAAACATAAACTGCATGCTTTATTGCATTGCATTGCCATTTTAGTAACTTAAAGATGTTGAAGATGAGAGAAAGATTGTGGTTATTTGTGTAATAGTATGCTTCAGGATGTTTTGAAAGAAGGTATGAATGGAAAAGCAGTGAAACTGGTTTCATTTTAACCATACTTGTTCAGTAAAATACTCGAGATTTTATACATAACAAATATACCTTCACTTTGAATGCATAGAATAGTATGAAAATTTAACATCATGAAACATTACTTAGTGCAGCATTTTTATTACTCCCAACTCTCTCACCACAAATGCTGTCTGGATTCTGTAGTTATTTGTTGTTATAGAATATGTGATTTATGTGTGATAGGCATCGAGAGAAAGGAACGATATGCCAGATTAACGTGTCTGATCTAAAAGAATCTCCTGATTGTGGCTGTGTTTACGATCACCAATTTATTTAAATCAACATCCAAGTGGTATACAATAGACATGTATACCTATTTTTAGGGACGTATTCATTTTTTATTCAGGATTATGTTAATTTCAGGTAGCATTCTATTGTAGTGTAAAAAGGATATGCTTTAACTCAGAATATCAATCCTCATTTTGTTCAGTACCTCAGCTTTGTCAGACTCGTTTTATATTCGTAAAGATATTAATTTATCAGACATTTTCAGAAAGCTGTAACCAAAATGCAAGGAAAGAATGGGGTATCATTCAAAGTAAAATTTGAATCCAATAAATATTTATACTGAATGAAATTATGACTAAACATGACTTTTAAATTCCTATTAGGTAAATAAAGCTAACATTCCATTATAGGGGCTTACATGACATTTTGTACATGTTAATAATCTAAATTTCTGTCACAAGTACATTTTATTCAGTCCGTATGTTTCAGGTCCATTTTTTCCCTTTAGCACCATTTTCTCTCCCTTTCCCCCATGACCCCATACTGTACATATAACACCCCCTCCCCCTTTGCCAAGCCCCTATACAGGATATAGTGCTGTGTTGTACCCCCAGGCATGTACTGACAAAGCTAGCCCTGATATTGTCATGTTTCACAGAGCTTCAGTATTGCCATGTATTGTCATTTTATTTTTTCTCTTCTCCAAAATATTTTTGTACATAGAGAATGATATTTATTTGTGAGAGATGTTATGAAGGTCTGTGAACCAAAAATGTAAATAAAAACAAAAGAAGAATTTTTTTGTTTTCATCTTCTTTCTAATACTGTAGCCTTTGCAGCATTACTTTAACGACTTATTGATATAAACACAGTGAAAATGTCCTTCAGGGTAATTCCTGAAAGGACAAGTTCACTTATAAACTTGTATAAACAATACCACAAAGTATGTGTACTTAAACATCCCACACCTGCCATCAGAATTTGATCATACTTCACCGAAATGTTTTACAGGATGTCAACTCTTGGACAAAGTCACTTAAGGTCATTTCAGAAAGGTCAAGGACACTAATGAACTAGAGTTAACACAGCTATCATCATATTTGATCATTTTCACCCAGATGTTATTACAGAGTTTAGGCTTTTGAACAAAGGTCACTCAGGGTCCTATCTGAAAGGTCAAGGTCACTTTTAACTAGAACTTACAACATCATGAGGTACTTATTCATCAAATTTTAATCATACTTCAAAATGTTTCACAGGATGTCAGCATTTGCAAAACAATACTGTGAGCTACATATATCGCCAACATTTTTCATGTGAATTTGATCATGCTGCACCAAAATGTTCAAATCGATATGGTTACTCAATGTTATTTTTGAAAGGTCAATGTCACTTTTCAACCTATATTTAGGATATCAAGTAGTACTTGCAACACTTAAACTTAGTGAACTTTTAGCAGAATTTGATCCAACTTCATAAATTGTTATGCAGTATGTAGGTGTCAGACATAGGTCTTCAGTGTAATTTAAGGGTTAAAGGTCAAAGTTATTATTGCGAAAAATAGATTCCGTTATCAAAATTGCTGTGTTCAGGGAGTATCCATCAATTTACTGATTTTTGGCCAGATTGCAAAGCAATTACGGTCTTTGGATTGACAATGTCTGTCCGTCACTTATAGTCGACGTTTTGGTTAAAGTTTCTGGTTGAAGCAAACTCTAAAGAACTGTATACAGTAGAAATAGAATATTATACATGTAGGTTGCCCGTGACAAGACCTTTCAATTTATGCTGTAACATTTGGCCTAGTGACCTTGAACTTTGATGATCTACTTTTTAAAACATTACTTTTTCACATGTTTCACATCTAGATTCCTTGTGAAATGAGCTTTCACTTGATACTACATGTATAACCTTTAACCTCGTGACCTTGTCGGTCCTTTATAAATTGACTTGACGACTTACTTTGAATTCATCTTTTGTTTGGCAAAACTTTTACCAATACTAGTACATGTACATGTATTTCTTAACATCTCCATAGCCATGGGTCAATATTCAAGTTCTGTCTTTTTATCGTTTACGTGCGGATAAACTATTCGGTTGTCTATCTTAATGATATAATAGCGATATCACATGGATAAGTATGACCATTTCAATGAGATATGGACAAGTACTTGTAATATTTGAGTTACCGCGAAAACCATAGCATTTGTAACGAAATCTAACACATGGACACTGATGGGAATTTCCCGGGTATATAAAACGCGATAGCAACATGGTTATCGCAGTCTTAGGTCAATTTAGTTTATCGCTAGATACAATAATATGACAATAAAATGATACATTAGGTGGGTTAACGCCGTAAAGTCTCTCTCTTTGACCACAGGAAATGACCATTTACAATGTGTTACGTTCTGTGACTCTATTATGCTAAGGACTTGACTAATTCTACTTCAGTAAAGATCATACCAGTGCTAATGTTTTCCCGACAGGAAATGTTTTAAGATGATGGGTAAGTCATACTATAGGGCCAGACCCCTTACTCTTTTCTTGTAGGATGTCGCTTGATTTAACACTAAATGCTCTTTCGTCGGAAATTCGCAACACGCAGCTATGGCGGCATCATTCTACATACATACATATATACATTGACCAAATTCAAATTAGCGGAAGAAAAGTAGAAAATATACTCTTTGGAAAATGTTAATTATAGTGTGAAGTAGAATGATTCATGATCGAGTTTGTAACCAACACTCTTGTAGAGCACCTTTACGCTCCCCAGTAAATGCTGAACACAGACTAACTGAACGGACGGGTTTCCATAACGTGACACGCTCACACGTCATCAGAGAATACAGGACCTTTATTACAATTTGTATTCTAGGTTTACACTTAGCCACGATGACCTACGATGTCCACGATTGAGCAAAATCGCGGAGCTCCACGATTGGTCTTCACACGCATTCCGACGCCCCAGCACGCTCGTAACTTACGATTTGATACACGGTTACGATTATAGATAAGATCTGTCGCGATTTTCATCCCATTCTCTCAAGCTTCGTTATACCACGATGAGCTATTACGCTTTGCCACGCTCTATCACGGTGCGATCTGTTACGATGCAGGAGTACGATGTGATCAAAATTGCCGCGATTTAACACGATTTGGTATGAAATGTACTACCAGTTTCAATACAACTTGCAATATCCGAACAAGACTAAGCTTAACATCCAAGAGATGAAGATTTTATATCGCAAAACGCTAGAAGTGGCATTTATCAACCTTATTATCTCTTTCTCTTTTTGATTATTAAAGGTAACATTTTTTGTTGAGCAATTCAAATCTATATTTACAATGTAACTCGTTCGAAGACGGTTAATGCAATACCTCACTGGTTATCAAGACTTCTTTTTTAGGCTTCTCCAGATCTAGAAACTGTTGAGGATGTAAATATCTCTAATAATCCAACAAAAACAGGTGGTCTCATAATAATTTTCATCCTAAAAATATTGAAATCGCAACGCATCTTGTAGATCGTGGGCTGAATCGTGGAAACCGTGACGGAACTCATTGACACGCCGCAGACCGTGCGGGCCGATCGTAATGATCGCAGTAAAATGTGTCGCAGCGTGATTGAATCTTAAATCGTCAAAGAGCGTGAGTGAAATCGTAGAGGATCGTATGAGAACGTGTCTCTACGTTCACCAATGTCTCCTACGATCGGATATTACGATCTGTTGCGCTTTGTCAAGGTCTGTCACGCTCTACTACGCCCCATCATGTTTTCTACGCTCCATTGCGCTCTCTCGCGATGTAAGGATAAAAAAAAATTGCCACGATCTTTGCAATTTCCTACGATCATCAGGATTCCACCATGCTGTCTTGCGATCTTAACGATTCAATCTCACGCTCTCTTACGTTCCCTACGATTCACGTCAATCGGAGCAATCGGGGCTAAGTGTAAGCCTAGACCTGGCATTATAGACTACATCTCTATGATTTGTCGTGTGTGGAACATAGGAAATGTCTCCCAAGGATTGTTTTTATTTTTTGGTCGTCACAGATACAGTGCTTCATATAAAGGTTTACTTATTTTCTATTCTGGTGATGAAGATATATCTTTCTAGCACATTATATGCATTCGAGTTGCTAGTATTTAAACTGATTGTTTTGACTTTTGGTCACTGAGAACAAATTGAGAAAATGTAGCACAGAAAATCGTATGTGAACGACGTAATGACCGTAATCATGCATGTATACATAAAACATTAGGATGCTATGTACAGTATATTTTGTACTCTCTAAAATTTTGAACGAAAACTGGCAAACTATTTTACTTTTTCGGTGACTGTGAAAAATGAGACAGATATTATTGCATTATTTCATTGGATAAAACTGAGAGATAGCGTCGCTGGTACAGCGACATTATTTATTGTCGTTCAGGCAGGAGTGATACATCAATTTTTTGCAAAACTTTTTATTATGTGGTACAAATTAACACATGGAAATTATTTCTCAAGGTAGCGATGGGGGAAGCGAGATATTCACCTCAAACGTGATTGTCGGAAGGGAAAAAAGGCGGGAAAATTTCTCTGTATAATTAAATCAAATTTAGTGCCCTTATATAACTTTTTACGGTTGGTATCTAGAAAAAAAGTATATGTAGAAAATTCGGAACATGTGTTTGGGGATTGATCTGAGCACATTTTGAAAAAAAGTTTTGCAATATTTTTGAAGGCAATTATCACCTGCCTGATTCTTACGCGGACCTGTAGATTTCGGGTTAAAAAATCGAATTCAAGGAATTGTGGTCCCCCGCTTTTGGGTCTTTGTCTTAAAAGACCCTCCCCTATTCTTAAGTTTTCATAATATATCTCATGTATTATAAAAATTCTAAATATCAAAAGATTAAACTCTAAGAAAAGGTCAAAAGGTCCAAACTTTTGTTGAAAGGTCTTGTGAAAAGGAAGTCGCGTGTAAAATATGGAAGTCTGATCATTTACCATCCAAAAGTTATGGTCGAGGATGAACTTTTCACTTGAAATGTGGGTCATGCAACCTCCAAGGAATAGGTCACAAGATCAGAATGTTGTTACCAACGGAAAGGTCCTGTCACAAGGAATACAAGTGTGAAATATGAAAGCCCAATCACTAACTATTAAAAAGTTATGGTCACGGTTAAAGTTTTGTAAAAGAAGTAAAGGTCAAACTGCAAGATCAACCCAGTAGGCACATGACGTCCATGTGACGTAATAATCTGGTTGGACTTACGTTGCGACGTCGGTGACGTCAATATGACGTTGAATAGACGTCTGAACCGGACCTGTCCAATACCTGGCGAACACTGACGTCGTGGTGATGTCAGATTGACGTTTAGTTAATGACTTCATCTTGGTAGTTAGATGTGAATATCACTTTGATACCTTTTGAGGTCAGAAATCGTACATACAGTTTTTATAAATGTCTGATATTTATATCTGGACTTTGCCACGGTATTTTATATGGTCGTAGTAATGTAAGAAAAATTGCCAAGTTATTTGAAGTCGGATAACGACGTCGATTTTTGGTCACATCGATGTCAAAAAAATGGCCATGAATTTAAGATAGAATCATGACGTCGGTTTTTGGTCATGCAGATGTCGGGAAAGTGAAAAACATTTTTGTGTTTGATTGCAACGTCATTTTTAGCTCACCTAAGCAAAGCTCAAGTGAGCTATTGTCATAGCGCACCGTCCGGCGTCCGTCGTCTGTCGTCTGTCGTCTGTCCGTCGTCCGTCGTCCGTCGTAAACTTTTTCGACTTCTTCTCCAGAACCACTGAAAAGATTTTCATGAAACTTGGTTGGAATTAAGTACTCATGGTCCCCTACAAGTGTTGTTGTTTTTCGTCCGGATCCATCAACAGGTGGCGCCACCACAGGCAAAAGTAGGTCACGAAAGCATCAGGATGATCCAGAGAGATGTCTTAAGAAGTGTTGTTATTTTTGGTTCCACTCGGAAGTCAAATTTTTGACGCGTTTTTGACGTCTTTTCGGACTTTGTCAGAAATGCACATTTTTGCACTATTTCTTTAAATAACTCAATAAATGTATGATTTTACACATTCATTTACTGCATATTTATCATATTTAAGTTACTAAATGCTTTGATAAGTATTTTATTCTAAAATTTCAATTTTTTGATTTTTTATTAATTCTTTTCTTATGTGAAAAGGAAGGGGGGGGGGGGGTGATTTTCATACATATTCAACTTCTTTTCCAGAACCACTGAACAGATTTTCATGAAAATTGGTAGGAATGAAGTACTCATGGTCCCCTACAAGTGTTGTTGTTTTTCGTCCGGATCCATCAACAGGTGGCGCCACCACAGGGGGTACCCTCCTTTGACAAACTTCTTCTTCAGAATGGAAGCAGGTATCGACAAACCGAAAGCATCAGGATGATCTAGAGAGATGTCTTAAGAAGTGTTGTTATTTTTGGTTCCACACAGAAGTCAAATTTTTGACGCGTTTTTGACGTCTTTTCGGACTTTATCAGAAATGCACATTTTTGCACTATTTCTTTAAATAACTCAATATGTGTATGATTTTACACATTCATTTACTGCACATTTATCACATTTACGTTACTAAATGCTTTGATATGTATTTTACACTGAAATTTTAATTTTTTGATTTTTAATGAATTATTTTCTTATGTGAAAAGGAAAGGGGGGGGGTGATTTTCATACATATTTAACTTCTTCTCCAGAACTGCTGAACAGATTTTTATGAGTATTTTTTTCAATCATGAATAGATATGTTTACTGTGAACATGGACCCAAGGCTTGTGGGTTCAACTTTAGTTTCGTATAAGTTGGTACATGTTCATGTATGCAAGAGTTGTCTTTCTTTAATATTGATTTATGTTTTTGAGATTTAAATTTTTGGATTATCGATTCATTTGAATGTTATATATTTTAAATTATTAAATAAGTATGGAAAAGGAAACTAAATAATTTTAAAAAGATGAATAAGTATTTTCAAATTTATCTTGTGAAGACTTAGATATACAACTTTGAAATTACAATATTGAGAGCAGCTTAAAATATTAATGTAAGAACAGATCAATTTTATCAATAACACATTGAAAGGATGGGGAGGGGGACTGTTATTTTGCTTTAGCTTCTGTACAACTATCTCTCTCGGGTTACTTAGATTACTCAAGAAGAAGGGGGGATGATTTTCATACATATTCAACTTCTTCTCCAGATCCGCTGAACAGATTTTCGTTAAACTTGGTAGGAATGAAGTAATCATGGTCCCCTACTAAAGTTGACCGCACCGGTAATAAGCAAATGCGTGGCACACATGATAAACCAAAGTATTACACGTGGATTCTTTCCAGATAAACTTAAAATTGCTAAGGTCATCCCGATATACAAAAAGGGTGACAAGTCTTACCCCGGAAACTATCGACCAATCTCAATTTTACCAACGTTGTCCAAAATTTACGAGCGTCATGTTGCATCTCAAATTCATAATTACTTGTCTGCGTTTGAATTACTACATGTAGAACAATCTGGGTTTCGGCAATTTCATTCCTGTCAAACTGCATTGACAAAGTTAGTTGATACTTGGCTCGAGGAAATGGACAATGGTAACATTACGGGTGTTTCTTTTCTCGACTTTAGGAAAGCATTTGACCTGGTCAATCACAATATACTAATTGACAAGCTTAAATGTTATAATTTCCATAGCTCGGCTATAAAGTGGATTTCCTCATATTTAGACAAAAGATTTCAGAGCGTTCAAATGGGTAATACACATTCTCAACTCAAAGCAATTTCATGTGGCGTCCCACAGGGATCGGTACTCGGTCCACTCTTGTTTCTTATTTATATTAATGACTTGCCCCTCCACGTCAAATCATCCAGTTTGAGTCTGTTTGCTGATGATGCAACTCTACATAAGTCAGCACCTTCTGTAGACTTCGTCAAGTTGCCACTTTCCTCGGATGTTGATAATGTAAATAAATGGTGCCGGGAAAATGGTATGATCGTTAATGAAAACAAAAGTAAATGTATGATGATTGCTACTTCTCAAAAACTTTCAAAACTACAACCAAATGCATTAGCGATTTATGTCAATGGAAACACACTCGAACACATTGACTGTGAGAAGTTACTGGGAGTTCATATAGACCCTTCCTTACAATTCAATAAACATGTTGACCATGTATGTCGATCTATTACACCAAAAATTGCCTCATTAAGAAAAATAAAGCGATACCTTCCTCTTTCGTACAGAAAACTTTACTATAACGCGTATATTCTCCCATGCATAGAGTCTGCCTATTGTTTAACAATGTGGGGAAATGCATCCAAAATTCATATGGAAAGAATCCACAAATTGCAAAAATGCGTCGCACGTATTATTCTGGATGCGCCACCTGACGCGCCATCGCTACCACTCTTTACTGAATTGGGTTGTCTGACTGTTTTCGAAAGGGTCGAGTTCAATAAGGGTATTCTTCTGTACAAAGCTATACATAATATGTGCCCAGAATACATAACAGATATGTTTAAATTTCAGTCGTCTTCGTATGGCTTGCGGTCCTCGTCAAATCAGCAAATGTCTATTCCGAAACACAATAACGAGCTTTTCAAAAAATCTTTTCAGTATTCTGGAGCAATTATATGGAATAATCTCCCCTTGAACATTAGACTGGCCTCTACCCTCGGAACATTCAAGCATAAACTACATAAGTATATAGTTTCAAAGCGATAACTATACAATTACATATTTTAATGTTGTGTTTAATTAAACATGTTTGATTTTATGCTCAAACTCTGTCTCACTTTGTATCATTATATTGTATATATTGTTGTGTGATATGGAACGCCTCTTGGAAGAATAGTCTTTGACTAAAAGAGTTACCTTCTTTAAATAAAGAATTATTATTATTATTATTATTATTATTATTATTATTATTATTATTATTATTATTATTATTATTATTATTATTATTATTATTACAAGTATTGTTGTTTTTAGCTCACCTGAGCGAAGCTCAAGTGAGCTATTGTCATAGCGCGTCGTCCGTCCATCGTCCGTCCGTCCGTCCGACGTAAACTTTTAACATTTTCGATATCTTTTCTGCAACCGCTGCACAGAATTTCATGAAACTTCACAGGAAGCAAGTACTCAATGCCCTCTACCAAGTTTGTGTTTTTCAAGCCGATCGGAAATCCAAGATGGCCGCCACAGGCTCTGATTGGCTGACACATTTTTGACTTCTCCTCCGAAACCACTGCACAGAATTTCATGAAACTTCACAGGAAGCAAGTACTCAATGCCCTCTACCAAGTTTGTGTTTTTGGAGCCGATTGGAAATCCAAGATGGCCGCCACAGGCTCTAATTGGCTGACACATTCTCGACTTCTCCTCTGAAACCGCTGCACAGAATTTCATGAAACTTCACAAGAAGCAACTACTCAATGCCCTCTACCAAGTTCGTGTTTTTGAGCCAATCGGAAATCCAAGATGGCTGCCACAGGCTCTGATTGGCTGACACATTTTCGACTTCTCTTCTATAACCACTGCACAGAATTTCATGAAACTTCACAGGATGCCCTCTACCAAGTTTGTGTTTTTCGAGCCAATCGGAAATCCAAGATGGCCGCCACAGGCTCTGATTGACTGACACATTTTCGACTTCTCCTCTCAAACGGCTGCATAGAATTTCACAAACCTTCACAGGAAGCAAGTACTGATTGCTCTCTACCAAGTTTGTGTTTTTCGAGCTGATCAGAAATCCAAGATGGCCGCCACAGGCTCTGATTGGCTGACAAATTTTCGACTTCTCCTCTGAAACGGCTGCACAGAATTTCATGAAACTTCACAGGAAGCAAGTACTCATACCCTCTATCAAGTTTGCGTTTTTGGAGCCTATCGGAAATCCAAGATGGCCGCCACAGGCTCTGATTGGCTGACACATTTTCAACTTCTCCTCTGAAACTGCTTCACAGAATTTCTTGAAACGTCACAGGACGCAAGTACTCATTGCCCTCTACTAAGTTTGTGTTTTTCGAGCCGATTGGAAATCCAAGATGTCCTCTATAGGCTCTATTTGAATGACACATTTTTTACTTACCCTCTTAAACTACTGCACAGAATGTCACCAAACTTTACAGGAAGTAACTTGTACACCTTGTCCTTCTCAAAGCTTCACTAAAAGCGATTTCCTTCAGGTCTTGACTTTGATTGAAAACATACATACAGTCTCCTCATGTGAGCGATGTGGCCCCCTTGGGCCTCTTGGTTTTTTTTTTTTTTTTTGGTCGCAATTAAGTCATAATTTGAAAGAATATTGGGTAAAGAAAATGATTTGTAACTTTTAATTGTTATCGATAAAAGTATGAATTATCAATTCAGTTATAGCGAGCGGAGCTCGCTGCAAAGGCCCGAAGGGCCTTTGCGAGCGAAGCTCGCCCTTATGGTAACGCGTATACACATATCTTATTGAGAAAATATGCTGAATCAAAGAATGAGAATGTACTACTATGCTTTCAAAAATTTTCGTCCCCTCGCAGACAGAGTTACTGCGGAGATGCTGGATATTGCCATTTAAATTTTTTTTCGACTCCAAGTAGACGTATATGTTATACTCAATTTTTGTTTATAAGTTAAATTTATTGAAAATATTTTTCGTAAATCAGGTAACGATAAAGCATCAACAAGGCGGCGTAACCACGGGAAATTCGACATTTCCGGTTTTAAACGAGACGTTTCGCTCTGATTGCTTTTCTCGTCTCGGGTGGTTTCGTACTGTCAGAAGTCGGAATATGTTTGTTTTTTCTTTTGTTCTTAAGTAATTTATTTTCATCTAGCCTAAACATTATTCTGGCAAAATAAAAATGAATTATAAAATACCATATTTTTAAAGAACCATACTTTAAGCCCCCTCCCCCCTTAAAATGTTCATCTGCTGGTCTAGATCAATTTTACAAATGCTTCCGTTTTCCCACTCGCCTTATATACTACCTTTTTTGACAATCATCAAGCAGAAAGTTTTGTCAGATAAGATAAACCGTCATAGTCAAAATAAAAAAGAAAAATCTTTTTTTATTTTATATAATCATATCTATTTTCTCTCCGCTCGCACAAAGAGGCTTTGCCTTGATTCATATTAAAAATTCGCATTTATTCTTTACAAATTTCTTTCGTTATGAAATTCATATTTAAGAGTGTTTTTTTTTTTTTTTTTTTTTTTTTTTTTTACTTTAATATAAATTCTTTTTTCTCAAGTAAACGTGATAAAACGTACACGTACACACCCGTAATGAAGAATTTAATTATTTTCTTTACATTGAATAAGTGACAACAGTAAACATATACTTTCTACACGCAGAGGCGATTTCATCTGTAGTATATCACAGATAAGAGCAAGTTTTCGTTGGAGTAAATTAGGTCAGTACGTAGAACATTACAGCTGGAGATGGCTAAATTCTGTAGTAACTGCGAAATATGATGCAGTTGCCCCGATCTACACAGAAAAATGCGCTATTCTGAGTCAGTGATTTGAATCAAACGGAGCTTTCAGCAAAAGAAAGAGAGATTAAAAATATTTAAACCAACGTTGCGCTACGACGTAAGTACAATCTTTTTTTAATTAATTCAAGTTTTAATGCATGTGTAGTTGTATATAACGTTGATTTTTAAGACTTGTTATTAAGATTAAATATATGTTATAGAAAGTTTTTAACATACAATGTAGATGGTTGGTTTCAACAAGGGAATTGTTTTCAGCATAGAAAGTCTTAAACTTTTCAATACATATTTTACGGAAATACCGGTATGCATATATGACATATCGAAATTACACTTCACAAGGGAGATATTCATACTTATTATAATTCAAACGATTTGTTTATTTCATAAAAAGGTATATATATTCAATAATTTCATATTGCAAACGGATCAAGTTCCCATGTTCGTTAATTTACTCAGTATTTTTATGCAATTTCTTAGTTTGCGTGAGTTTTGAATTAATAAACCGATTTTATTCATTAAATCTACAATCTTGAAAAAAACGTATACGCCATTGGATCATGACTTTACTCAGTAGAGATTATGTGCGTATAAGCTTGACAAAGGAAAATGAGGGGAGTCAGCCAACTTCAAAAGTGAAATTAAAATAAACCTCTATAAGCATGACAAGGGGGAAGTATTTAAAATAAATACATAAATTACAAAAGTCGAAATAACTATAAGCAAATAAAAAGGAGGTGAATATTAGAGGGCTTATAGCAAATAAAATGGTAAAATGGAGTGATAGAGGGAAAGGGGTCACCAGGGACATAGTATTTAAAAAAAAGAGGGAAAAAACTGTTTTCCTTTTTTCCACAGCTGCAGGCCAGTAATCTGTTTTGAAAACTTGTCCAGATTGTTCTTCAAATAGGGAAGTATTCAGGTATGCTCCAGACAGGAAAGGTGGTGGGGAGAGTTGCAAAGGAGAGACCAAACGATGCAGAATGAAAATTTTTGGCTGTTGTTGCAAAGAAATAGAAAGAAAATTAAAATTTGATCTCGTCTTTGATATCTTAGATTTATCATTTTATCATGTGCACTTAGATACTTAGTTATACTTGCCCAATGTCAGTACAGCATTATTAGTTGACGTCCGTGTGATGTCTACTCAAGACATCAATACAATGTCAGGATCAAACGTCCATACAACGTCAGATTAAGACGTCTAAAAAACTTTAATTTTCAACCTTCACCCGATGTCAATGCAACATCAGTATCTGACGTCTTTCTGACATCTGTTTATGACATCTATACAACGTCAGTACCTGACGTCCATACAACGTCACGTTTTGACGTCTAAAAAATTTTCATTTTCAACCTTCTCCTGACGTCTATCCAACGTCAGGGGCCAACGTCAATTTAACGTCATTTGCCCACTGGGAAGCTATATAGGTCTCAAGATTATCCACGGAAAGGTCTTGTCACAATGAACATACACATGTGAATATGAAAACCCTGGCACTTTCCATTTAAAAGTTATGGTCACGGTTAAAGTTTCTGAAAAGTCGGTCAAGCTCCGGGGTCAAGGTCACAAGGTCAATTTTTTTAGAATCCACGGAAAGGTCTTGTAACAAGGAATACACATGTGAAATATGAAAGCCCTATCACTTGCCATTCGAAAGTTATGGACAAGGTTAAAGTTTTTCTGGCGAATGGACGGACATTTATACTTCCGAATCTTACTGTCCTTGGGCACGCTTTTGAGAAATCCGCATTCCGGTTTAATGATGCTCAGCACATACCAACGACGGTTCTAAAAGTATGTTTGAAATCGAAAGTAAAACTACAACAAGCAGACAAAACGTGAAACAGACTGGCGGCGGGCGAATATTTACTTACAAAAGAATGTATCTTATTCATTTGTGATATTTTGGTACTGGTCTAGTCAGGTATGTTTTCTAAACTGATGTAGTTGTATTGTTAATCGACCCATATTAAACTCTAGCCTGTTTCTCGGTTTCCCATTTGTAAACTTCCTGGTCTTGCAACACGCCAAAATATTGATGTTTTTGCTGGTATGGTACATTTTTTATCTCCATTTTTTGTGAAAGCCCATGGACATTATTGTCATTAAATCATTTCATCATACCTGCCATTGTCTGGCCTGGGACAAAATTTGTCTTGTTTTTTTTTTTTTACCCAAAAAATCTCCTGGGACACGGAAAATCCGGACTTTTAGACTTACCATTAAAAAAAAAAACAGCAATTTTCAGCGTAATATTGATTATTCCATGTAGATTTCAGTTTTCTGTCTTTTCATAAACATTAACTGTTGATTTACCGATTATCTACGCTATTATACAGTAAACACCCATGTACAGAAATCATCCGGTGATGGATCCAGGTACGATTGTTGTATGTTTTGATAGTAATTGGTTGATAAATGTCGCTGTTAAAGTACATACATGTATAGTCCAACTTGCAGACCTACGACGGTGTTATCTATTTTTTCGTCTTTGACAGTGTTATCTGCTCCTTGGACCCCCTCACGCCAACATCTGAGCGGCCAACGTGAGACATTAATATAAGTTGTGTAACTTGTTTGTTAGACGTTGTAAAATGAATAAAGTTTAAATTTTTTTGTTATCTGTTTTTTCGTCTTTGAAGATGAAAAAACAAATAAAACTGTCGTAGGTCTGTAAGTCGGACTAATACATGTAGGCCTTCTCTTCTCGTTGTTGTTTTGTTTTGTTTTTTTTTTGAACACAAAATAATTTGATCATTGAAATAAATATTACATGTATAAAAGCAATAGTTAAATAGCAATAGTTATATAAAAATTTATAAATTCATTTTTATAAGTAAAAACAATGCGATGTAAATGTAAACATTAGTAAAAAGAAATATGGCAACCATGGAACGCTCAAAAGTTATTTATATAGTACGCTCTATATTATCACGTTCAACAACCCTCAATAGTGAATACTAATCAAAGTACTTTAAATAGCCTAGTGTTGTAGTTAATACCCGAGTTATTTTCCCTTGCTTATAATTGTGCGCCAACGTCAACTCAGCTAATGGCGCAGGTGTTAAATACTTATGTTCAGAAAGTTGTGAATATAAAATGTGAACAAATGGAGTAAAAGACTTAAACCTAGCTTCACTGTTCAGAGAAAAATTACAAAGGGTGGACGAGTTCGCTGATTCTTAGCATCACTTTTAGAAATGCTGCAACTTTCATGCATCCGACCAGGAGCCGTCTAGGTTTACAGCGCACGTTAATAAGATTTATTATTTTTCTCCTTGCTTCACTGATATCCATTTCTGTTTTATTCACTCTTACTTCCAAATTTTCCATTTTACTAAATATTTCCTCTAATTTTATCATTCGTCTATAGATCCTTATCATCTAGTTTGTCCATTTTCGAATTCAATGACTGCAGCATAGTAAATCTATTCCACCTAAATCCTTACTAGATACCAGAGTTTCATCCACAGGACATTTGTCCTGTACATGTAGTTTTATGAAATTTCTTAAAATCCTCTGGAGAAAGCTAAAAATTACCGGAAAAATACAAAATGATTTAATATTACATGTACAAATTTGTTCTTTGTATATAGAAAATAATTTGAGAGAGAAAAGTTATATACAAACTTTAAAAAAAATCACCAAGATGTAGTACTCACAAATATTGTTTAAATGTCTGTGACGCACGTAACGGCATGTGATCAGTATCTCTATATTTTCAACCAACACGGGCTGGGATACAATTTCTCAAGAATTCATTTACAAAATGTGAATATAGTGGGCATGTACATGGTGTAAGCATTATATTGTACATAATTACTTGCAGATTAATGACTCATGATGTCACGCTGAAAACTTGAAAAAAAAATGCCATGTGTTTACGGGATACACTGTGATTTCACTGAAATATCTATCTGACATTGTACATTTTTGTAGACAATTTTACAGGACAATGTTATTCTTTTAAACATGTTCAATAAAATTAATACTAGTGAATACTGGTACTTCTCACTTCCAATGACCAATAATGTGACGCGGCGGTTATTCTTTATTCTGAAGTCAAAAGAGCATGGCGATATGGGGGAAACAAATTTTACATGGACTTAAATGTCTTTATTGAAAATCAAATACAAATGTACTATAAATGTCATTATCTGGAGACTTGGAGCCAAAAAATCATCACACATTTTGATTGGATCGAAACTAGAAACTGTCATTCTGACATTTTGATATAGAACCAATCTAATTGAAATTCAGCTCTCTTTATTTTGTACACTACTCTATGTAGTTTACAAAATAAAGAGAGCTGAATTTTAATTAGATTGATATAGAACATGCAGTTGTGAGGAGATGCTACATTGTATACGGACAGAGTTCCAAAGATGCATGATCAAAATGCAATCAATCATTCTTTTAAAGTGACAACCAAAAGTATTCTGTTATGAGCAGGGCCCTGTAAATTATTAAAAGCATTTTAGCAACACACATCCTGGAATGGAAAGGAGGGCAACATGATCATAGCCTCATTTGTTGAAAAAAAAATCAAAATTGCAAATGTTGCTTGAATACGTGGTCACAAACGACAACCTTCATCAATGAGTTGTGTATGGATAATCGGTTCTCGCTGTACCAATAGATTTGATTTGTAATCAGTACTAATAGTACAATGTATAGTTTAATACCAAGTACTACTATGTACTTTAAATGTTAAAAGATATAACAATCATAAATCTAGAGGGGGTAGGGCTGACCAGCACCTCCTTTGAATAGAACTTGAAATATAAATAAATACTTAACTCACCTTTTTGCCAGCTTCATTTTTTATGCAAACATTTATTTATATGCAAATACATGTAATAAAAAAGAGGGAGGTAACTGTTGAAAGTTATTTAAGAAATAACACCTACCTAGCTGTGGTTTATTGTCAAGTAATTACCTGAGTTGCATAAATCAATCAAATTATGATTATGAATGGTGATAATGCAATAAGGGGAATTACTGGACAATAAACCACTGGTAGGTAGTTGACATTTCTATTCTAATATGATTCTGATTGTAGCAGACAACAAGTTGTGTTGCTACCATAGTTTTCAGAAAATGACTTATTTTTAGAAAATCAAATTTGCACAGTAGGCACAATTAGTGGGCGTGACTTAATAAATATCTGAGAGAGAATGTGTTGGAGACTTGATAATGAGCAAGTTCAAACAGCACATATAGGGAGAAAATCTCAAATCATATTAGAATTCTCCTTAGAATATGTGCAGAACTTTGCTCTTTTTCTGTTCACACATGAACATATCTCAATGCTTGACAGTATATAATTATTAGAAAAAAATATCTTGACTGAAACAATAGGCAGTTGTCCCCTTTAAAAGCTACCGATCTCATTTTGTCTTATACATGTATCTAGATACAGTTTCCAAAACTTGACAAGTTTGAAACATATCTTAAAGTATTTGAGAGGAAAGCTACATTTTGTAGATAATTTATTCAAGATTGTGACAAGTCTTCGACTTCCTTTAATTCAGTAAGATTCTCCCACTGTTTGACTAGTATGTTGATGCCTATCATCAGTGTCAATACGATCAAGGAAGTAATAGCTGGAAGTAGAGATACGCAGCACACTGTGTACCTTGGTCAATGTCGGAATGTCAGTAGTCAGGCGGTTATTTACCCTATCAAATATATTGAGAAGTGTAACATATTTGGAATATAATATTAAGTGTCAGTTTCATATCCTTTGAGGAAATTCAATTTAATAAACAATAATTGATTATGTGATGATAAGAATATTTCATGGCAGATTCGTCTTATGAACCAGGTAGTGTACTTAAATATGTTTAGTGTATCTTAAAATCTCTTCAAATTTAAGTTTCGTAAAGATTTTTCTTTTCTTGGAGTCTAGTACTTTTGAATAGAGGAAAATTAACATAATTGTTTATGGATTCTTAAGTTGAACAAAGGTTTTATTGAACTTTTTATGTGAAATGGAAAAGAAAGGGCAAATATAATGATAATACGAATGGTAAGAAAAAAAAATCAGTACATGTGTATGTTCCAAATTTAAGACTGCTTAATCAGTAATCAGCAGAGATGTGTCAACATGATAACTTTGTGGTTTTTCTTACCATCCATTTTCTGCTAGTATATGGTCCTCAGGACCAAGTATTGCATTTTTAAATACTTTTAAAGCTCACCTGAGCAAATTTGTGTCATACTCATAGCACTAAAATAATCATAGACAATTTGCACAAGGCTATCCAAAGAAAAAAATATAACATCACACATCACTAATCATCGAATTCTGCAACATATTTGATATGTGAGAAAGACAGTCCTTGTAATTTTGAAGGTTATAGGTCAAAGGTCAAGGTTACAATGCATTAATGGCCATAATGTCCACACATTCATTCATACAGAAATATGTAAGAATAAGAGAAAATAATGCATGTCTCAGCTTCATTTAATAGAATGTATAGGAAACTATAGTAGGAAAATAAAAACTGACACAGTACACTTTGGCAGTGTCAGTGGAAGTATCCCAAAAATCGGTGATATGGCTACAAGCATGTACCATGCATGGACTTCATCTCATGTACATAAAAATAGACAGAAATAGTTATAGGGTGACTAAATCGTGCAATGGCTAATGGCCAGGAAGTAATTATCATGAACTTGTACTTATCTCTTTACTTCTCTATGGCTCGTTGTATTATACAAATAATGTTAAGATTGGAAGGATTTTCCAGAAATCTTATTATGAAAACTAAATTGTTGAGATACATGTATGTTTTTTTGTTGTTGAATTGATTTAAAAGGAACGTAAAAAAGTAAATGTAACTGTAAGTTTCTTTATCTGTATCTGAAAATGATTTATATAGATATGCTAATTCTGCTTTTTATTATACCTCCAGCAAACGAGGTTGGAGGAGGGGGTATATTGGAAACACCCTGTCCATCTGTCTGTTAAATAGATGCTAATTCCGCATCAATTGCTAATTTTGCTCCCGCAAACAAAGTTTGAGGGGAGTATACAGGAAACGCCCAGGAGTCACATTCACCGTATGAAGTACTGCATTTTGATACCAAGTCATTTGACCTACTTACCTTGACTTGAACTTTTACCTCAAAAACAGTAAATTTCTCAAAGCTGATATTTCTTGTGACATGGCTTTTATATTTCATACACACATTTACTGTAACAAGTACTACATTTTCATATTAAAAAACATTAAATTTTGATGTTTTGACCTTGGAGTGTGCATTGAATGCCACCTCATAAAAAGATCTGTCTTAAAAAGGAATTTGCCCTCAGGTGTATATTTGGTCCCTTTAGGGCGAAAATGAAAATGTTTCTGGTCTGGATATCAAACCAAATTAGGCCTGCCATTTTTGCTAATTGATAAGCTGATTCAAGCAGGTACAGTACTTGAGTTGTCCTTAAAAGAATTCTGAATCCTTAACTAGACTAAGTATTAAGTTGTCCAGATTTGTATTATTTTATCACAATATGAATAACTCTGACCCTTTATTCCCTATTTTTAAAAAATAGAGTTACTTCCCATTTGGACAGTATCTGACGTAGACTAATTGTGACGTCATCAAATTCTATGGAAACAATCCTAAAACTCTATGAAATGACGGTATAAAATCGGCTTTATCATACTAGTACTATTTTCATGACGTCATAATAGTTTTACGTCAGATACCGTCTCAAAGGGGTGATAACCCTGTTTTCCACAAAGACTCAATAGCAAACTCAGTTTCACAATTTTCACTTCACAGAATATATTATTTTCGACTACATTTTAACTTTGTTTGTTTATATTTTATTTGCTAACATATTTTATTTGCTAGTGCAACACAAGTATAAATTGCGAAGTTGAATAAATTTCATTAATGTCAGCTGTATTAAATGCTAATTCGAGCATTTTACTACTCTAACCATGCTATGACATCCTTCATCCATCTGTCATTCTCTGCTATGATAATGGGACAAGACCCATAACCTAAAACTTGTTGTATATTACATTATGATGTCAACGTTGGATATAAATTACATGTAATTCATATCCAATTGAATTACATGTAATTCCATTTTAATGAATTTTTGAATGTTGAATGAAAACAACTATTGTACTCTACATTATGATTACCGGTATTTCTTATTACAAGATAATTCTGATTGTTTCAAAATTTTTGACTAGGTGACCTTGAATTGATGTTTGACCTACTCCAAACAGCAATGTTTCAATTTTACCATGTACATATTGCTTATAATACCATAATTTTTGACCTGCTAGATGGTGTTCTTATATTCATTAGTATCAACTGAGTCTTAATCACTGAGAGGAATACTGATTGATTGCCTTTTCATTTTCTATTGAAGATACAACCTCTCTTGAAGTGCTACCATATGTAGTAACAAGTCTTGTTATTACATGGGAGGACAAATATTGAAAAACTTCAGGAGAGGTTGCATCTTCAATAGAAAATATTTCATATCAGTATTCCTCTGAGCAAGGCTTTTGATACTAAAATATTTAAGATTTTTATCAGTTTAAAATTTGTAAGAGTCTATTATGCTGACAGGGGGCATCAATATGTCACAGATACCTCTTGTTTTCTGATAATGATAGTGGCATTTACGAATGACAGCTTCTTTTAAAATTTCCCTATGAATATTTAGAGTGCATATATAATGTTAAAATTTTGTACACCCAATTCAATTTCATCATTTTGTAAAGAAAATAGGGTAGGCTAAACATCCTTATGATGTAATAGGCAATTATTTCTAATGGTTTTTATCAGTTTGAGTGCTGTCAATTTTTGTATCACACAAAATCATTACATTATAGATCAATACCTGTTTTGCAAGACCATGTCAGGAAAAAATGGTCTTTCAAGACAGGTGGTCTCCCATGAGAGGGTTCCATTTTCTTAATTGACCTTCTTGGGTAATCTGGACAGTGTGGGTATTGCTAAGATTATGTTGTAAGGTGTGACTTTTTACAAAAGTCTGCTTAAACTCAGGTTTCCTTTACAGTCTGATTATAAAATAAAACTCTGAAAGCTATACACCTCTTCACTCAAACAAAGATAGCAGATCAGAAATATTCCTCAGATTAAACACTTGACTTTGATTTTATGAATGCATGTTTAAAATTGGTTCAACAATTAGTATTGTGGGCGTGTCTGAACCTTGTCTCTGAAAAGTATCCTATTGGATTCGTAAAGGAAGGAAGTCCTACACAGCTAAACCTTTTATTTATCTAATATTAGTTATCATGTACTGTGAGGATTACTATTGTTTTTGTTTACAGACAATGATGACATGGATACAGAAAAGCTTAAGGATGCGATCTTGAGGGACGACGAAGATGATGTAGTGAATATCGTCACTTCTGCAGTAACGGCTGGGGAGTTTGATCTGAATGAGCTGCGCTATGATGGATTATCAGTTATACATGTCTTATGTAAGGATGGCACAGCATCCCCAACCATTCTGAAGTTTTTACTAGACCACCAGGCAGATGTCAACCAGCAATCATCAGAGGTATGAGGCTTTGAAGGAAGAAAGTTAATACTGAGTTACCAGATACTCACTGATTAACTATCGTTTGCAATTTTATGGCAGAGTACTAGTGCATTTTTAAATTTTCACATCTTTTTTCTCAGGGAGTCTGCCATTGTCCATCTTTAAACTTTATATTTTCAGCTTTTGTTTTAGATGTTGAAGGAATTCAAATTACCTTGTAATGAATTAGAATTTAATCTCAAAAGGATGTTCATGATCCAGATCTGCAAAAAAAAAAAACCAGAGATTAGTCTGTCCTTCCATCAATATGATCATTATTGATTACAATTTAATTTTAAAATTTGGTAAATAAAGAATAATAGGGACTATGTAGGGTAGAAACTACTGTCCTGTTCACTAATTCCAGAGCACCCTGTATTCCCGGTTTTCTCTAAAATATGATAATGTCATCTTCCAAACAGATATCAATTTTATAGTACTCCTTTAGTCGTAACAGAAAATACCATTGTTTTGGCTATGCGTCAGTTAAGTTAGAAATAGGACGGAAAATAAAAAGTCTACAGGGATTTTCTATAGTAAAATTGCTGAATATGTGTGACGTCAGGGGCTTTGACGTCACTGTTTACTATTGTTGACACGGAGAACAAGATGGCGGCGGCTTGAAATTAACATGGGAATTTCCCCTAAGCATTTTATTTTTCATATTGCGGTTTGAAGGCAGCTGATAGGGTAAGTTGAAGTTAATTTCCAGTTACGACTAAAGGAGGTCAATGGTCGGAAACAATAATTTATAGCAAAATTCTTCAGACGACAGAATAAATTGCCAAAACAAGGTGCTCTGGATTTAGTGAACAGGACAGTAGGTATTTCACCAGTACTTAGTCAATGCTCTGGTCTCTCATTTTATACTGTTACTTTTGACCCAGAAACCCTGAACTTTGACCTACTTAAACAAAATCAAGTCGGATAATATGTTTTTGACTATAAGAGAGTGAGCCTGACATTTGGTGTAAAAATTGTGTAATTTAGGTTGTTCATAACAAGAACATATGGTTAAAGGGAGCTAATATGTTGAAAAATGAAATTGTTAAATACATTTTTTTTTTAACAAATTGCATTGTCTTGCCCTGGTCTGTCTGTCTGTTTGTCTTGTAATCACTCTTGAGAATATATTGTGTATTTTCTTGATATGCACTATGCTTCCATAAAACTTACATTGACGGTCAAACTTGATGAAGCTAATTTAAACACCTAATGTGGAAGAAGGTGACTTGAACATTAAGGTCATTCATGTAGAGTTAAACATGAGACAGACAATTTACTTTTCCTTGAATTGTAAAGTTTTAATACAAGTCATATGGTTCTTTAGTTAAGAAAGAGGTTGTAAATTTTCTTTTGTGATATTTGAGATATTCAGAAAATTTAAGAAATATTAAAAGTACATGTATCTATAAATATGTCATGTTTTTAAAATTTTCAATTCCTTTGAAGGAAGTTCAATGAAACATTGTACTTCAAATCGTTTAAATGAAGTACTTTTTATGAAGTAGATCTACTTTATTATCCTCTTTTAAAGGTGATCATGGTCAGTTTTCATGTACCTCTCAGACGTTTCTCTTTGGAAGGGGGAAAGGGGGTAGTGGTAAAGGATGTGAGGGTATACAGGAATTAACCCCTTTGTCTGTCTGTCCAGCTGTCTGCCCGTCAGTCTGTATGTCCACAAAGCTTGTTTTAGGCATAACTTTTTCCCTTCTGCATGGATTTCAATAAATTTCATATAATTGTTACTTATGACCAAATAGTGAGTTGTACCCTTGAACTAATCAACAATTGGATCGCCTTTAGATCAAATTTCTGTTTTATTTCTACTAATTATACGGGAGAACAGAGTACACGACCATTATATGACCTGTTTGACCAAGGTCAAAGGTCACAATAGACTTAATGGATAAGGCCTTGTCATGACATAACTTTCCTACCTCTGTATAGATTTCAGTAATATTTCACAGAAATTCTGCATGGGATCAAAGGCTATGTCTTTGAAGCATGATTATATATAGGTCAAGTTAACAGTGGACTTCAAGAGTAAAACCTTGTCAGGAACATATCGTTTTTCCCTCAGCATGAATTTCAGTAATATTTCACATAGTTGCAACGTAAGATCAAGGGTGTGTCATGACCTTGAACCAAATTTGAATGTCAAAGTTCCAATAAACTTTATGTATAAAACCTTTTCTGGGGCATAACTTCTTCCTCTGTGCATGGATTTAAACTTGCAGTAATATTTCATGAAATTGTTAATTAGAGCATTGAACCAGGTAAAAGATGAAGATGAAGGTCATAAAAGACTTCATGGATAAAATCTTGTACAGGATAAAACTCCTTTCCTTCTGCTTGGATTTCAGTATTTCCAGAATTGTTAATAAGGGCCCACGGATGTGTTGTGACCTTGAAGTTGAATCAAGGTACTAGTAATATGTTTAAGTTGAAGGTCAGTGTATACCTTACAGGTTTAACCTTGTCTGGAGCATAACATTCGACAGAAATCGTCCAAAAGGTTGTGCCATGACATTGAGTCAAGGTCATTGATTAAAGGTCAGGTTCACATATTACTTTTTTGTATAACCTTAAGTGAGAGTATTCAGTATGAACAATGAAATGGAAAAGATATGCCATGGGGGTATGTTTTGTTCTTTTAAGGCAAGTTCTAGTTTATTTTGCCCATAAATGCAAGCAAGCAGAATATGCAGAATTTTGACTCTTGTTTATGAAAAAAATTTATATGTATTTACATTATTTTTTTTTTTTTTGTATAATTATGAAAATTATGAAAAGGACTTCCTCCTAGCTAGGTTGTAACGTAATGAGGCTATGAGGAAGCAGTGTCAGTGCTACAAGGAACATATCCATAATTCAGCATATATGAAGTGTTGAAGAAAATAATGAATGATATAATAATTCTTTGATTAAGTATTAGGTATGAAAGATATAAATGTTTTCAGAAGAGCCGTTCAAGGTAGTTCTATTACCCATCCAAAATTAAATAGCATCAATAAACATAAGACATGAAAAGCCTATATACTTGCTCACAACTGTTGAAAAAATACTTTTAAAGGCTATTTCGAAGACTGACAGGCTGCAACATTTTGTTTTTGTCTGCCTAATTGTCTTGTTTTGTCTTTCCAAAACTTGAAACTTGCACAAACTATTGAATGGTAGATGATGTTGCTTTCATTTGCATGTAAATTCCTTGTGATGAGGCTTTATTTTGGTTCCAAGGTCAAATCATAACCTTTTGACCTTTGCCTTATATCACTTTAGTGAAGCACTGCATGTTAGCAATTTTTAAATGCATACATAACAATGCTAGTTTATGTGTATTTTAAATATGTATTTATGATTCAAATTGTCATATGGAAAGTAGAGTACTTTCTAGTGTATGTGTATGTTAGTTGTAATACATGTGTATATTATTTATTACAGGGTACACCTTTACAGATCGTGGCTAAGTATGGTACAGCCAAGTACATCCACATCCTTTTGGACTATGGCGCCTTCTTGGAGACAGCAGACGAGCCTGTTTACCATGAAAGATCTCCGTTTTACATCGCCTCCATGTACGGCCAGGCGGAGGTGGTACGACAACTCTTCATGTATCAGCCAAGTATGTCCTGTGCTGCTTTAGCTGCTCCTCTTGGTGAGACTCAGTATGAATTGTAGTGTCGGCATGCAGTGTAGTTTGTGTTTCTGTTTTAGAGGGGTATATGGTGAACGTAGAACAAATATTAACATTGCTTACTTCACATGTATGCATGTCTTGGATAAAAATTCTAACAACTATATTGTGTCAATGTATTTTAGAATGTCCCGTTTCTACTATGCATGTAATATATACTTCTTTTCTAGTTTTAAACGTGAAAAGATGAATTAATATTAAATGGTTTGATTATGTTAAATCTTTTCAGCTCAATTTTGATTCTTCAAAATACTTGAGATCTGTTTTATATTTATATATGTGTGTAATACATATATAAATATATGACTGTTTATCATATTATCTGCATGCTTCACTATAATACTCACACTGTGCTCTCTCTTTTTCTTCAGATAATCCTATGTATGTTGTAGTGTGTCACATTTTAACAATATTGTAATTGGATAAAGATCTGTAAGAAGGATTGTAATTAACACAATATTTTAGAAATAGAAGATGAAAATTCAATACTGAGTGCAAGTTCTTGAAATGTATGTTTTTCATATAGAAAGTATTTGGCAATTTATTTCAACTATAGGGGGTTTTAATTAACCCCATACCTTTCTTTAGTATCATACATTAAGAAATACTACTTCTATAATGACAGAACTGCCAAAGGTGTTTCATGATAATGACATGTATTTTTGAAAATTGAATCCTACATGTAAATCGTTTTCATTAGATTCTTCTACTTTATCAAAGATATCTCTCAATTTTTCACTTTTTCATATAATTATGCATTTCATTGAACTTATTCAGGTTGTGAAATGTTATTGCCATGTGTACATAGCTACTATGAACATACTATTATATAAACACAGAGCTGGTAAAGCAGGAAGGTGTAAGGTCTAACCTGCTGTACGCTGCCTGTATCGGGGGAAACATGGAGATCATCAAACAGTGGTACTGTCCTAACATGAATATAAATGACCCGCCATACTACTGTACGGAGGGATTCTGTATAGATAAAACAGCACTGTATGCTGCTTGCTCGGGTGAGTTTATATATACATGAAATTCCACTATTTCACGTTACCGAATTTGTGTAATTTATTCTATCTTTATAATGTACCTCAAAGACAATGAAAAAAAAACAACATATAAATAACGTAAGATTCTGTAATCTTGAATCACCTAACAATAATAATTACTGTCCTAAGTTATCATCTTGTCAGGTAATTTTAAAAGTTGATTAAATATCAAACGAACAATGAAAAAGATTTTCTTCACTTTTAAAACAAATCTTTATGATGAAACACTTGCAGCCATGAATCTTTGTTTGTGATGTCAATGGTTAGTCACATTACCAGGTACTGAAATAGTAGAGATGTTACGTTTAATGTTATACAACCTTGCATGTCCATTTATGTTCGTAATAGTTATTCCATATAACTCCTGTTTATTTTTTGTTATAAGAGTCCATGTTTACAGAGATCAATTAGATAATTTATGATTACACTAAAACATCTCAGTCATAAATGAAAATCTAAAGTTTTTTATTAGTCATGTTACTTTCTTATTAATTTCTTGGGAACCAGAATCATGCTAACTCCCTCATTGGTACTTTATACTTTAACTGTTTTATTATACTGAAACAAACATTATACTGAAACGAACATATCTCTTAGGTATACCGAAACAAACATTATACTGAAACAAACATATCTCTTAGGTATACCGAAACAAACATTATACTGAAACAAACATATCTCTTAGGTATACAGAAACAAACATTATACTGAAACAAACATATCTCTTAGGTTCACAGGGTTCTAATGGAAATTCTAATGATTTTGCCATGCCTTCTCGACTGCATGACTGAGTAACGGAAACTACTAATTTTTTATGATAAGATAAACAGAAACATCATTTATCATACTCATACATGTTTAATTTTTTATTGTTTTATTTTATTGCGGATTAATTTATGTGCTAAGTTGATAGGAGGTTGATTACTCTGCTTGCGTATTGATAGTGTCATCCCATCAACCTTCAACGGCGCTGATTGGCTGATACTGACACATCCCCAAAGACGCTCTGCCCCATTTTGAAACTAACTCCTTAGGGAAATAGTCTTCTCAACTAATGCACCCCTTTGCAGGGAAATAGTCTTATCAGGCGATTTTCAGGGATTTAGTTCAATTTAATGAGTCTCTTTTTATATAGGAAAAAATCAGTAGAGATATAATAATTCATTATAATAATTCATTATAATAATTCATTATAAATATAGTTGAATAAATGCTGTCATGAAAGCCTAAAGAATAAGTACGCATACAGTGGTTTTGTTTTTGTTTTTAGTGTTTTCCTTTTTTAATGGCATGTTTTGTAACATTGGATTCATAAGTCGTAGAAATATTAACAATTCCTTATTATTGGTGAATGGTTAATGTGTCGTCAATCAGAAATGAGATTCTACCTTTTCAGCTTAGACTCAAAAATGCCAAATGAGATAAATGATCGTTATTTGCCATTTTAGAATTATATGTCTCGATATTTATCAACGGGAGGGCATTTGATCTATAGCGATAATTATTTACATGTGATTAACTTCTTTTTAACATAAAAAAGTGAAGCCTTTATGATTAGTTTACATATAGTTTGTAGATTTTATTCCAAGGAGGCATGTTTTGTAAATGTATCAATCTGATCAAATTCTTATCGTAGATAGATTATTTTCTAAATATTTCTATACTTTGGACTGAACTAATGACTAATCACATATGTCTATCAGCAACAGTTACGACTTCATCAGAGTTTGCAGTAATTTAGCACGGTGATTGTATTATAGGTGGTCACATAGAGGTTGTGAAGTACTTGGTACATGACTTGGAGGCAGAGACTAATGCCATGGTATGTGAGAAGTTCCCAGACATCATATCTGAAGTCCTTAACATGGAACAGTGCTTTGAAATGGTGGCCGAGTCAGATAGTTGTGATTTGCTGGAAGAAGAAGAAAACTGGGTAATCCCCCATCTTGACAATATGTTTGATAATTTTAAAAGGTTTGATCTATGAAATAATTGACTGTGGAAGTGAAAATCTCGAAATGTCAAAAACACTTACAAAATCCAATGTTCTACACAAATATTACTTATAATGGTTGGAAAACAAAGTTATAATTTCCAGTATGAAACCCTTTTCACTGGTATATTGGCCACAACAGACTAACATCTATAATTGTGACTAATGAAAAATACTGCCAAATGATACACACTTGGGCTCAGTAACAAAGTCGGAAAATGGTCAATTAGAGGAAATGAAAAAAGCTTATAATATTTTATATACCGTAATAAACGTGAATTTATTTCTGTTACAGTTCAAAGGTGATTTTTCACGGAGAGGTCTCGGTGGATTTCATTCCTCGTGGATTCACACCTTCATCATGTCACTGGTAGAACTTGACATTAGTTACAATCAAATAAAAACTCTACCACAATGTGTTCCATGGTCCTTGCCAAACCTGAGAATCTTTAACGCTGCTCACAATCAGCTTTCCAAGTTAATGATTGATGATCTGCAACCAGTGATGTGCCAAAAGTAAGACAATATAGGAAACTGTTTGATTTCTCACTCAGTTTATCTACAAAGTTTAATCCTCAATTGAAATGCCATTTAATGCCATTTGTGCAAGCCAAGTCTTTCTATCTGTTCATGCAGCTTAAGCTACATTTTCTCTGCTAGTAAAGTAGGCCTTGAGAAATCAATATTTTCATACATGTGTAAACAAGTGTTGATCAAAGTCAGAACATCTTTTCATGATGACCATGTTTCAGTATGATGAGACTTTCAGACAAAATATTCATATAAATGATTCAGACTTAAAATTATTGAATACAAAAAAAGTTGGAAGAATAGTCCACTTGCAAAAATCCATAATGGCTGACAAAATATTACAAAAAATGTCCGAGGCAGGCAACTTTCATGCACTTTTTCATTGCTGCATCTCAATAGAATTCGTCTTTTAACAGTGACGTCATAATGAAAAACAACGCCAAAAGATGACGACTGGGACATTTTGAGTTTTTAATCAAGATGGGAAAATGGTCTATTAGTTGTGCCAATTTTATTTTCAAACTTGTTAAATGACAGAAAGGATAAAGCTGTACATTTATATTACTTTTGTTTTTATAGTAACACCCATTTTATGCATGATATTGTTTGTGTTTCTTTTAGATTAGAGAAGGTTCAACTGGAGCATAACAAGCTGTGTGATTTATGTGATGAACTGTTCCAGTTGAGTGAACTTCATGAGTTGAACATCAGTTATAATAATCTGAAATATCTAGTCAAAACCCACCAGAGACAAGAAGACTGGAAACAAATGACAAATAAAAGTCAGTATTTACTGAAATTGAAAATGTTCTCAATATATTTATCTCCTCTTTCTATCCTCTTTTTGCATGCTTAGAAAGAATATGAGAGGACATTATATTCTAATGCACTCTGTTTGTAAAGTGCATTTTGATTGGTTAAGCAATGAAAAAACTGCAAAGGGATTCACATTTCACTGCAGTTTTTGCTATGACATCATACGTTACCATGGAGACGTCGTTAAAAGCAGACGTTTTCTAGCGCATAACTGACCAAGGCATTAGAATAGGGTTACGATACTGATGTTTTAAAAAACTGACAGGGTATCGGTGAATCCCCTGTCAGAAATTGAGTTTTACCACAAGGCGTAAAACACGCGCATGGTAACCCCTTAATACCATGAAGCATGTTGAAGATTGAATGTAGAGTTACATGTACCTGCACATTTACATGCTTATTTTAATGGAACGAGATAGTTCATGTATTTTGGTTCACATTTGCATTACGGTGAAGTAGAATATGTTATATAAATAGTTGTAAACCTACATGTACTTACGTTATACATACTTGTTTCGTGCTTTAGAAGACAGATCAGAGTGGAATTGTTGTAGATTATTGAAGCTGTCTGTATCACACAATGTTTTGGAGATGCTCCCACCAGATATACGAATCTGTCGCAATCTGACAAGTCTGGATGCCGCACACAACAAGCTGATAACTTTACCGTCACCATGGGAATGTAAACTGGTAAGAGTGCACAAAGATGGAGAAACAAATGATATTGTACATGAAATTTGTCACACGTAACATAACATATGGTATGGCTTGTGCTTCATCAAAGTAAACGATTTGAAATTTATACCTCATCGTAATTGTAATGTTTGCAATATTTATTATTATATGTATTGTATTAAAGTTAGCCATATTGACTCTATTCTAAAGTATAGCGAAGGCAATTAAATGCTCCCACAAACCACCTTTATATCTGATAATTTAAATTATTTTGACCAATATTTTACAATGAATAATAGATATGCAATGGTAATAATCTTATGACCTGAAGTCTTCAAAGATTTTAGCCCACATCGACTGGTATATCTTCATACATTGTAGAACTTGTATTATGTATTTTCTAGGCATGGTTGGATATATCCCACAATCTCCTGGTGCGGTTTCACCCAGTGTGGAGCAGTTTTGGTGTGGGAGTTATTACTTTTTACATGTATTTTCTAGGCATGGTTGGATGTATCCCACAATCTCTTGGTGCGGTTCCCACCCAGTGTGGAGCAGTTTAGGTGTGGGAGATTTTACTATTTACATGTATTTTCTAGGCATGGTTAGATGTATCCCACAATCTCCTGGTGCGGTTCCCGCCCAGTGTGGAGCAGTTTTGGTGTGGTACCCTCAGGGTCCTCAGAATACATGACAATCAACTGGAGGAACTAGGAGAAAGCATCTTCAAATTGTGTAAGATTTTGTATATTCCTAAAAATCCTGAATTCCTGAAATCTGTAGATTTGAAGAAAAAAAAATTCCTCTACAAGTCAGATTCTTATGAATCATACATTATAAGACAATGATCACATTTATACCATGACTGGAAGTGAAAAATCATATACTGTAAACGTGGAAATTTTCACGTGGGGGTAATTTTCGTGTTTTTTGCGAATCGATAGACATCACAAAAAATTCCCCCACGCAAAAATATCCCCGATGCATTATTACAATGGGAAAGACTTTTTTATCGCAAATATTTCCCCCACGCGTAATGTCTTGATGTTAGAATCGCAAAATTTCCCCCCAGCAAAAATAACCATGCTTACAGTTACCATATTAACTAATTAAATTACATTATGTAAGGTTTCTTGCTATTTCTCCATGAATAATTGCCTTGCGTATACCCGAAGTAAAATTATTTTGCTTTACATATTGATTCAATTAAAGGTGTGATGACAGAGCTGGATGCATCAAACAATTCTATCATGTGTTTGCCATCCCCAGAAGTTTGGGATTGTAGACATCTTTATCTTCTTAACCTCAGTAACAACAAACTTGGCATCACATTTGGTATACAGAGTCCAACCAATAGGTATGTAGACGTTTATATTTTTACCGAACCTAAATAGACTTAGATGCATATTCCGTGTTCTCCGTACACGAGTTACCTCCTTAGGGGATGGTATATGGTGTAAACCGAATGAAGTAATGAAATTCCTTTAGAGACTTCATATTTGATGTATGTATTATCTGAATTTCATGCTGGCTTCTATAAATTTAGTGACATCACAATTAGTTTACATCCTAATTAGGAAGTAACGCTGTATAACATCTGTCTGTCTGGTTGATACACTTTCACATGAATAATATAACTTGAATGATATGTATTATACCTCCATCAAAACTGCCTGGATCATCAAGCATGATGAAACTTGGCACCCAATGAGGGTCAAGGTCAAGGCCGTATATTTAGAGTCAAACATACATGTATGAAAGGCAACATACTGGTTTATGAACAGTTTTTTATGTACAATGTACATTAAATTTTATACTATCCTAAAAAAAAAGTCTTTGAAATAATGATATTACATTTTATGATTCTCACCATTAGGAAGGTTTTTTAAAAGCATTCATGAAATTCTCTCTTCATTTAGAGCAAAGAAGTTCCTATACAAAAGGCAGCATAAAACCAGTGTTTCTGTAGAGGCAGCTACTCATAGCGTTTCCGCCCTTTCTGGCTCTTGCTTAAAAAAAAAAGATATATAGCAAAAAGTCTTTGAAGTAATGATATTACATTTTATGATTCTCACCATTAGGAAGGTTTTTTAAAAGCAATCATGAAATTTTCTCTTCATTTAGAGCAAAGAAGTTCCTATACAAAAGGCAGCATAAAACCAGTGTTTCTGTAGAGCCAGCTACTCATAGCGTTTCCGTCCTTTCTGGCTCTTGCTTAAAAAAAAAAGATATATAGCAAAAAGTCTTTGAAGTAATGATATTACATTTTATGATTCTCACCATTAGGAAGGTTTTTTAAAAGCATTCATGAAATTCTCTCTTCATTTAGAGCAAAGAAGTTCCTATACAAAAGGCAGCATAAAACCAGTGTTTCTGTAGAGCCAGCTACTCATAGCGTTTCCGCCCTTTCTGGCTCTTGCTTAAAAAAAAAGATATATAGCAAAAAGTCTTTGAAGTAATGATATTACATTTTATGATTCTCACCATTAGGAAGGTTTTTTAAAAGCATTCATGAAATTCTCTCTTCATTTAGAGCAAAGAAGTTCCTATACAAAAGGCAGCATAAAACCAGTGTTTCTGTAGAGCCAGCTACTCATAGCGTTTCCGCCCTTTCTGGCTCTTGCTTAAAAAAAAAGATATATAGCAAAAAGTCTTTGAAGCAATGATATTACATTTTATGATTCTCACCATTAGGAAGGTTTTTTAAAAGCATTCATGAAATTCTCTCTTCATTTAGAGCAAAGAAGTTCCTATACAAAAGGCAGCATAAAACCAGTGTTTCTGTAGAGCCAGCTACTCATATAGCGTTTCCGTCCTTTCTGGCTCTTGCTTAAAAAAAAAGATATATAGCAAAAAGTCTTTGAAGTAATGATATTACATTTTATGATTCTCACCATTAGGAAGGTTTTTTAAAAGCAATCATGAAATTTTCTCTTCATTTAGAGCAAAGAAGTTCCTATACAAAAGGCAGCATAAAACCAGTGTTTCTGTAGAGCCAGCTACTCATATAGCATTTCCGTCCTTTCTGGCTCTTGCTTAAAAAAAAAGATATATAGCAAAAAGTCTTTGAAGTAATGATATTACATTTTCTGATTCTCACCATTAGGAAGGTTTTTTAAAAGCATTCATGAAATTTTCTCTTCATTTAGAGCAAAGAAGTTCCTATACAAAAGGCAGCATAAAACCAGTGTTTCTGTAGAGCCAGCTACTCATATAGCGTTTCCGTCCTTTCTGGCTCACTGTCTACAGGAGCTGTACCTTAGTGACAATGACCTAGATGGTATACCTCCTACAGTGTGTGACCTCAGCTCTCTAGCTCTACTCGATCTGTCAAAGTAAGCCATTTTTAATAGTCTTCTCTAAATTTGCCTGTCTAATTATGCAAAAAATTATAGAAAATTCATGAAGTCACAATGCATTTTTGATGTTTGACCAACATTTGAAGCTTGTTTTAGTTGTTTGTCTGAGATTGAAACATTATGAGGTCATGAAATTTAGCACTTTGTGTCCCTCAATTTGAAGTGTCAAATTCCCCCATATGCAAGTCCATTTAATTTAAGAGACATTATATAATTTTCCTAATTGACATTGCATAAACTTCAATGAGATTTTTAAATTGATATATTGACATTTTATTTACATAAATCACCATACAGATCTGAGCTCCCTGTTCATAGGGTCAAGATCAAAATTCTTGAATCATACTTAACAGAACACTAATACATGTAGTTTGTAAAACATTTTTCACCTTACAGGCAGTGATTACTAACTGTACATTTTGTATATGTAGAATAATTGTGTATAAACCTTTGTTACTTTCGCAATTAGTCTTTTACTGCAAAAGCTTGTCTTGGTGAACTTAGTCACAAAATGCATTACTCAATATAATCAGAGGTGGATCTGCAAATGAAGCTATGGGAATAGATTTACTGTTATAAAATCGCGACAGAAAGTACCACCTCTTTGGATGTCTTCTGTATAATATTCATCAATTTTATTGTAGTAACCCGGGCATAAAGAAGCTACCAAAGGCGCTTGGCAAGTTAAGCTTGTGTAATAATCTGAAGTTACATGGATGTAATGAGAAGATGCTCCAGGAATTAAAGTTTCCTGTCCAGTCTGCTAGCTTTAAAGGTATGTGTGTTCTTCCTCTGTTTTATGATATTCTTTAAGCTTTCTATATATGTACACTTATATTTCCGTTAATCACATTTTTGTATGGTATTAAATTCAATAATATATTTCAGTGGACATCAGCAAGAAATTTTTTTTTTTAAATTCATCAACATTTTATCCTCTGTTATATTGAGAAGTTTAAAACAAGTATGAAAATAATACAAAAGAGCATGATAACATATTCTTCTTTCAGAAAGGGAAACATTTTCAAAGGATGTTATTCAGAAGTTAAGGAATGAATATCGCTGCAGCAAACGTTATCACAGACTGAAGTTAGTAATTCTAGGCAAAAAGGTATGTCATTACCAGGTGTACAGTAGGTTGTAAATAAAAAAAAACTTATGATATATACATGTATGTATCCGATTACTTGCTTTGAGAATAATTGATATTTGATCGTGCACATGACAAAAAGGTCTTAATGGCTTTGTTTTTGTTGATGTAGAAATGACTTCATGAATTCGGATGAAAAATATTGGTTTGATGTCATGACCATTATATTTGAGACAAGAAAATTTTGTAACATGTATTGCAGTGAATGTATAAAATAAGCGTATTCGAACTTTGTAAGGCATAGAGAATGCAAAGAAAATAGAAAAAAATTACGAGTAAAAGTACATGTATTAAGCTGTAATAATGTCCTTTTCCACGTGGATGCAATCAATTTTCATTAACACTTACACAAAAACAAGCTAAGATTTTCTTATTTCATGCAGTACACAGAGGTAATTAGTTAAAGTAAATTTTTAATCTTCAAAAGAAAGAAGTGTGATCTCAAATGTCATAAGAAATTATTTTGATTTTGAAGAATTTTATTTCATTAGGATAAAGGAAAAACAACTCTGTCAAGCAAACTTGGGGCAAAACTTCAAGATGAAGTGTACAGTGTAGGTGTAAGGCGAAGTGAAGTTGTTCTTCCTTGTCCAAAACGTAAGGGAAGTGGACTGAGAGATCTATTAAATGTAAGTTTATGGTATGTGTATTACATCATAATGCAAAAACAAAGTATTGAATAACGGTATTTATCCAATATATATTGCTGTCAATGGTTTCGTTATTTTGTTGATCCAATTTCCTTTGATTCTCCATTGCAGTTGAAGTTTGATGCATTATTTCTAAATATTGAACTGAGACTATTTTCCGTTAATTTCTTTCAACAGTTTATTTTTAGAAATCGAAATCTGTCATCCCATAAGATTGAGTCTGTTCATCTTTTGAATTGCTTATGCCATTTTTCCAAAGAATGTTTTTTCTTGTCTGGTCAAGTCCTGTAAATGGTCTTGAGAGGTTTATTGTTGAATGTAGACATGATTGATTAAAGGGGTAGGGCCATGAAGCCGGATATTGGCCCTAATTTTGAACATTGTACTTCATAGAATTTTTAACTGTGATTTGACATTTTGAAAAGTACTCTACTGAATCACGAATCTATCTTTTGTCAACACTGCGTTTTTCATTAGCTTTTTGCCCTTTGAAAACACCATAATTGGTCTTATTCCGCGAAATTGATGCAAAAACTACATATTTCTATAGAATTAGCAATGGCTGCATGCATTAACTAGGATGAAAAAATTATATGTGAAAGATTATCATTATATCCTTTTGTCCTAAACATTTTATCTCAGTTAACGCATGCAGCCACATTGAATTCTTCCACAAAAGACAAAATTCCAAGCAATTTTTGCCATATTTTGTCAATAATGTCAAAATGACGTCACTTTATGACGTCATAACAATTAAATGGTACGATGTTTGGTGATATTTTTCTTTTTATTAAAAGTGCTGAACATTTGTGTATTTTATAAGAGATATCAAGTATTCCCCATGAAAGGGGTAGGGCCACGAAACCCCTAAATCGGCCCTCGATTTTTCTCTAGAAATAAATTTCATAAGAAATACTTGATATCTCTCATGAAAATACAAGAATGTTTACCGCTTTTAGTGAAAAGAAAAATATCACAAAACAAAGTGTCATTTAACTGTAATGACGTCATGAAGTGACGTCATTTTGACGTTAATGACAAAATATGGCAAAAACTTCTGGGAATTTTGTCCTTTGTGGAAGAATTCAATGTGGCAGCATGCGTTAACTGAGATAAATCTTCTATGGCAAAAGGATATAATGATAATCTTTCACATATAGATTTTTCATCTTAGTAAATGCATGCGGCCATTACTAATTTAATAGAAATAGGTACTTTTTGCATTAATTTCGCGGAATATGACCTATTTTGGTGTTTTCAAAGGGCTGAAAGCCATTGAGAAACGCAATGTGTACAAAAGATAGATTCGTAATTCAGTAGAGAACATTTCAAAATGTCAAATTACAGTTAAAGATTCTATGAAGTACAATGTTCAAAATTAGGGCCAATATCGGGCTTCGTGGCCCTACCCCTTTATTTCCAGAGAAAAATCGAGGGCCGATTTAGGGGTCTCATGGCCCTACCCCTTTCAATTGCACAGGGCAACATTTCTAATCAAACTTATGGTAGATTATGTCATCTGTCTTTTATACTTGAGTTTGATATTGCTGAATATTTTTGTGTGTCTCTTTCTTGAGTCCTTTGGTATAAACCAAATCATATGGATCAATTTTTTTTTTACTTTTTTCATTTCCTCATATGATATTGAATACTTTTAAAATTTTGACTGAAGACAATTTTAAGTTTGACGTAAAGAAAAATTGATGGTTTGACCAAATCGAAGAGAAAATAAAATATTTGTCCATTCTTTCAAATTAGAAGAAATCCTTTTTGAGCTGACTTCAGAAATGGATTCTTTTTGAAAAATGTATTTCATTTCCTGCTATTATATTGAAAATTGAACTTCACAATGTTATTACTCATGGAAATTTGTAGTGACCATCAACAAGTTACGATAAAAAAAATGCTATCAAAAATTACAAAAATACACCTAATATTTTGTACAGAGTTCTGATTCCAACCCTCCTCTGACACTCAGTATCTGGGACCTGGCCGGGGATGAGGCCTACGCCGCTACGCATCACTGCTTCTTTACCCAGAATTCCATGTACCTAGTAGTCTGGGATATATGGTCCATAGTAAATGAAATAGAGAAACTGGGAAAACTATTATACAGCATAGAGGTAAAGTAACTCATTTGTTAAAACTCTAGAACATTTATTTTTGCAAGTGTCATTATCTTTTCTTATTCTTAAATTACCTTCACCAAAGCATTTGATTTTGCCTGAATTAAAAAAAAAAGCCACTAGAATGCGGAGTGTTTAGCAAATGATTTGGTTTTCATTCTAAAAGTCTTAACTTCAGAAAATCATGAAAAAATGTTTTGAAATACTGTTTACCTAGAAATTGTCACGTAGGGGGTCATTTTCACCCTTTGTGCAATTGTTCTATTATCGCAAAAATACCCCCCTGCGTGAAAATTACAAACATTTTAAAGGAGTACAGGGAATACTCCCGATTTCACCCAAATTACCCCACAAGTACTGTTGTAATAGTCATCTTGCAATGATTTCCCCCAGCGAAAATAACCACATTCACAGTACTGAAAAAGTAGTTATGTATTGTGCATTTTTAGCTCACCTCGATGAAGTTGAGTGAGCTTATGCTATAACCCCACGCGTCCGCGTCCGCGTCCGCGTCCGCGTCCGTGTCCGCGTCCGTGTCCGCGTCCGTGTCCGCGTCCGTGTCCGCGTCCGCGTCCGGTTAAGAAGTTTGGGGTAGCTCAGTATCTGACAAAGTACTAATGCTACAGTAACCAAACTTGCACAAGTGATTCATCTTTGGATGCTGAGGTGAACCCATGCATCAGATGCAGCATCTGACCTATATTTTCCGCTTGAGTGACTTGGTTAAGAAGTTTGGGGTAGCTCAGTATCTGACAAAGTACTAATGCTACAGTAACCAAACTGGCACAAGTGATTCATCTTTGGATGCTGAGATGAACCAATGCATCAGATGCAGCATCTGACCTGCATTTTCCGCTTGAGTGACTTGGTTAAGAAGTTTGGGGTAGCTCAGTATCTGACAAAGTACTAATGCTACAGTAATCAAACTGGCACAAGTGATTCATCTTTGGATGCTGAGGTGAACCCATGCATCAGATGCAGCATCTGACCTACATTTTCCACTTGAGTGACTTGGTTAAGAAGTTTGGGGTAGCTCAGTATCTGACAAAGTACTGATGCTACAGTAACCAAACTTACACAAGTGATTCATCTTTGGATGCTGAGGTGAACCCATGCATCGGATGCAGCATCTGACCTACATTTTCCGCTTGAGTGACTTGGTTAAGAAGTTTGGGGTAGCTCAGTATCTGACAAAGTACTGATGCTACAGTAACCAAACTTGCACAAGTGATTCATCTTTGGATGCCGAGATGGACCTATGCATTGGATGCAGCATCTGACCTACTTTTTCCACTTGAGTAATTTCGCTTTTAAAAGCCAATATTGAGCAAAGTATAAGTGCTACATGTACCAAACTTGCATATTGGATGTATCTTTGATCAAACTTTCATAAAATGACCTTGACCTACTTTTTCCGCTTGAGTGATTTTGCCTTTAAAAGCCAATATTGAGCAAAGTATAAGTGCTAGATATTCCAAACTTGCATATTAGATGTATCTTTGATCAAACTTTCATAAAATGACCTCGACCTACTTTTTCTGCTTGAGTGATTTTGCCTTTAAAAGCCAATATTGAGCAAAGTATAAGTGATACATGTACCAAACTTGCATATTGGATGTATCTTTGATCAATCTTTCATAAAATGACCTTGACCTACTTTTTCCGCTTGAGTGATTTTGCTCTATAAAGCCAATATTGAGCAAAGTATAACTGCTACATGTACCAAACTTGCATATTGGATGTATGTTTGATCAAACTTTCATAAAATGACCTCGACCTACTTTTTCCGCTTGAGTGATTTTGCCTTTAAAAGCCAATATTGAGCAAAGTATAAGTGATACATGTACCAAACTTGCATATTGGATGTATCTTTGATCAATCTTTCATAAAATGACCTTGACCTACTTTTTTCCGCTTGAGTGATTTTGCTCTATAAAGCCAATATTGAGCAAAGTATAACTGCTACATGTATCAAACTTGCATATTGGATGTATCTTTGATCAAACTTTCATAAAATGACCTTGACCTACTTTTTCTGCTTGAGTGGTTTTGCCTTTAAAAGCCAATATACATGTACTAAGAAATATGTTTGAATTGAATTTTGCTGTCACGAGGTGAGCTTCGTAATCTGTGATTACCTATGTTTTACCTTAAGTTTATCTCTGTAAAATTATTCCTATAATTAGCTCACCTCGACGAAGTTGAGTGAGCTTATGCTATAACCCCGCGCATCCGCGTCCGTGTCCACGTCCGCGTCCGGTTAAGAAGTTTGGGGTAGCTCAGTATCTGACAAAGTACTAATGCTACAGTAACCAAACTTGCACAAGTGATTCATCTTTGGATGCTGAGGTGAACCCATGCATCGTATGCAGCATCTGACCTACATTTTCCGCTTGAGTGACTTGGTTAAGAAGTTTGGGGTAGCTCAGTATCTGACAAAGTACTAATGCTACAGTAACCAAACTTGCACAAGTGATTCATCTTTGGATGCTGAGGTGAACCCATGCATCGTATGCAGCATCTGACCTACATTTTCCGCTTGAGTGACTTGGTTAAGAAGTTTGGGGTAGCTCAGTATCTGACAAAGTACTAATGCTACAGTAACCAAACTGGCACAAGTGATTCATCTTTGGATGCTGAGGTGAACCCATGCATCGGATGCAGCATCTGACCTACATTTTCCGCTTGAGTGACTTGGTTAAGAAGTTTGGGGTAGCTCAGTATCTGACAAAGTACTGATGCTACAGTAACCAAACTTGCACAAGTGATTCATCTTTGGATGCTGAGGTGAACCCATGCATCATATGCAGCATCTGACCTACATTTTCCGCTTGAGTGACTTGGTTAAGAAGTTTGGGGTAGCTCAGTATCTGACAAAGTACTAATGCTACAGTAACCAAACTGGCACAAGTGATTCATCTTTGGATGCTGAGGTGAACCCATGCATCGTATGCAGCATCTGACCTACATTTTCTGCTTGAGTGACTTGGTTAAGAAGTTTGGGGTAGCTCAGTATCTGACAAAGTACTAATGCTACAGTAACCAAACTTGCACAAGTGATTCATCTTTGGATGCTGAGGTGAACCCATGCATCGTATGCAGCATCTGACCTACATTTTCCGCTTGAGTGATTTGGATAAGAAGTTTGGGGTAGCTCAGTATCTGACAAAGTACTAATGCTGCAGTAACCAAACTTGCACAAGTGATTCATCTTTGGATGCCGAGATGGACCCATGCATCAGGCAGCATCTGACCTACTTTTTCCGCTTGAGTGATTTCGCTTTTAAAAGCCAATATTGAGCAAAGTATAAGTGCTACATGTACCAAACTTGCATATTGGATGTATCTTTGATCAATCTTTCATAAAATGACCTTGACCTACTTTTTTCCGCTTGAGTGATTTTGCTCTATAAAGCCAATATTGAGCAAAGTATAACTGCTACATGTATCAAACTTGCATATTGGATGTATCTTTGATCAAACTTTCATAAAATGACCTTGACCTACTTTTTCTGCTTGAGTGGTTTTGCCTTTAAAAGCCAATATACATGTACTAAGAAATATGTTTGAATTGAATTTTGCTGTCACGAGGTGAGCTTCGTAATCTGTGATTACCTATGTTTTACCTTAAGTTTATCTCTGTAAAATTATTCCTATAATTAGCTCACCTCGACGAAGTTGAGTGAGCTTATGCTATAACCCCGCGCATCCGCGTCCGTGTCCACGTCCGCGTCCGGTTAAGAAGTTTGGGGTAGCTCAGTATCTGACAAAGTACTAATGCTACAGTAACCAAACTTGCACAAGTGATTCATCTTTGGATGCTGAGGTGAACCCATGCATCGTATGCAGCATCTGACCTACATTTTCCGCTTGAGTGACTTGGTTAAGAAGTTTGGGGTAGCTCAGTATCTGACAAAGTACTAATGCTACAGTAACCAAACTTGCACAAGTGATTCATCTTTGGATGCTGAGGTGAACCCATGCATCGTATGCAGCATCTGACCTACATTTTCCGCTTGAGTGACTTGGTTAAGAAGTTTGGGGTAGCTCAGTATCTGACAAAGTACTAATGCTACAGTAACCAAACTGGCACAAGTGATTCATCTTTGGATGCTGAGGTGAACCCATGCATCGGATGCAGCATCTGACCTACATTTTCCGCTTGAGTGACTTGGTTAAGAAGTTTGGGGTAGCTCAGTATCTGACAAAGTACTGATGCTACAGTAACCAAACTTGCACAAGTGATTCATCTTTGGATGCTGAGGTGAACCCATGCATCATATGCAGCATCTGACCTACATTTTCCGCTTGAGTGACTTGGTTAAGAAGTTTGGGGTAGCTCAGTATCTGACAAAGTACTAATGCTACAGTAACCAAACTGGCACAAGTGATTCATCTTTGGATGCTGAGGTGAACCCATGCATCGTATGCAGCATCTGACCTACATTTTCTGCTTGAGTGACTTGGTTAAGAAGTTTGGGGTAGCTCAGTATCTGACAAAGTACTAATGCTACAGTAACCAAACTTGCACAAGTGATTCATCTTTGGATGCTGAGGTGAACCCATGCATCGTATGCAGCATCTGACCTACATTTTCCGCTTGAGTGATTTGGATAAGAAGTTTGGGGTAGCTCAGTATCTGACAAAGTACTAATGCTGCAGTAACCAAACTTGCACAAGTGATTCATCTTTGGATGCCGAGATGGACCCATGCATCAGGCAGCATCTGACCTACTTTTTCCGCTTGAGTGATTTCGCTTTTAAAAGCCAATATTGAGCAAAGTATAAGTGCTACATGTACCAAACTTGCATATTGGATGTATCTTTGATCAAACTTTCATAAAATGACCTTGACCTACTTTTTCCACTTGAGTGATTTTGGCTTTAAAATCCAATATTGAGCAAAGTATAAGTGCTAGATGTTCCAAACTTGCATATTAGATGTATCTTTGATCAAACTTTCATAAAATGACCTCGACCTACTTTTTCCGCTTGAGTGATTTTGGCTTTAAAAGCCAATATTGAGCAAAGTATAAGTGATACATGTACCAAACTTGCATATTGGATGTATCTTTGATCAATCTTTCATAAAATGACCTTGACCTACTTTTTCTGCTTCAGTGATTTTGCTCTATAAAGCCAATATTGAGCAAAGTATAAGTGATACATGTACCAAACTTGCATATTGGATGTATCTTTGATCAAACTTTCATAAAATGACCTCAACCTACTTTTTCCGCTTGAGTGACTTTGCCTTTAAAAGCCAATATTGAGCAAAGTATAAGTGATACATGTACCAAACTTGCAAATTGGATGTATCTTTGATCAATCTTTCATCAAATGACCTTGACCTACTTTTTCCGCTTGAGTGATTTTGCCTTATAAAGCCAATATTGAGCAAAGTATAAGTGATACATGTACCAAACTTGCATATTGGATGTATCTTTGATCAATCTTTCATAAAATGACCTTGACCTACTTTTTCCGCTTGAGTGATTTTGCTCTATAAAGCCAATATTGAGCAAAGTATAAGTGATACATGTACCAAACTTGCATATTGGATGTATCTTTGATCAAACTTTCATAAAATGACCTTGACCTACTTTTTCTGCTTGAGTGGTTTTGCCTTTAAAAGCCAATATACATGTACTAAGAAATATGTTTGAATTGAATTTTGCTGTCACGAGGTGAGCTTTGTAATCTGTGATTATCTATGTTTTTTATACTGCATTGACAAAGAAAATATTTTATAGGCTAGCACACCGAACTCCAAGGTAATATTGGTAGCTACATTCCTGGATAAGAATACGAGTAGTGCCAGGAAGCAGGAGATAGAGAGGGTTCAGAGTGAACTATTGGTCAGATTTGGTAGTACCTCAGAACAGTATGCCGGAATGTGTTCTAAACTGACCAGAGATTGTATCATACCTGTGTCATGTATCAGTGGAGATGGTATGTCAGATTATTGTTTTCATTGTTAATGTTCCAGGGAATTACTAGGATAAATAGACTTCAGATTATTAATCAAACATGATATTCTCTCATGAAACATGCACTTTTAGAATAGAAATAACAACCAGCTAGCTGTTGTTTATTGTCCAGTAATTCCCTGAGTCGCATAAACAAATCAAATTATCACCGAGCAGCAAAGTGGAGAATTAATGGACAATAAACTATAATTGTTTAATTGGTTCTAACCATGGTACACTAATTAATGTCTATTTATAATATAAAGGAATACAAGAGTTGAAGAAGACGTTATATGAAGAGGCCATGAAGCTTAAGGACCTGCGTCACAGAATGCCGTTATTAGGCCGTATGGTACCTCAGTCCTACATAGCAATACAACACCAGATACTGATAGAACTAGAGGCCAGGGAGAAGCTAGGGTGGCCTCCCTTACTGTATCAACAAGAATTCACAAACTTTGTCGCCTCAGTGGAGGGAAGTGATATAGATGTCAATGAAGAACTACCTGCATGTAAGTTTTTAAATTATTTTTATGGATGTATGGCTATTATACTGAACTTGCAATTGTATATATTATACATATATATCTTATACTGCAATTATGCATTTGTTTTTTTGCACTAATTAATACCCTCAGAACTTAGGAATTTTTATATGTTGTCATCTGTCACCTTTCGGGAAGAAACGCCTCAAGAATTAATTCAAGAAAATTTCTTGCTATATTTTTCCTATTCACTTTATTAAAATAAGATACATTTTATATGCTGAATATGCATACGCATATGATAAAATACACCATGCTAGAGTTTTCTTTGCAAGTTCTATACTTACTTTTTAACAAGTTTTTTTCAACATTTTTATATTTTTACATCCTTTACCTGTGATAATTCAGAAGAGTTTTATGAATTTTGAGGTCAGAAGTAACTTTAAAATGAAGATATGTTTTGTTTCCATGCAAGGGAATGTAATAAATGTATTCCTCATAATTGATAGAATCAAATCTTTCAGTGGTGAAGTTTCTGATGGAGACAGGGTCTATTCTGCATTATAACGACCAACTCAAGGGTCTGAACAGCATGTATTTCCTGGATCCCACATGGTTGTGTGATGTATTATCTAAAGTACTCATGGATCCTGTAAGTATAAGATGTTAACTTTCACAAATGTTACAGATATGTGTAATACTGAATAGTAGATCTTATTTTAGTTAAAACATGTATTATAATTATCCATAACAGAAATATTGTACTGGGCGTTACTTATGCCTACATTTTAGTGCCCTTTCAATACAGACAAGTTTGCAAGAATTTCACCATATGATAAGTGACTGAACATAAAAATTAACAAATAATAAGTGTAAAGGATAAGAGAGAGAGAACAATTCAAAGGTAATTCATGACATTTTAGATTGCATGATAAAAGATATGATAAAGGTGTACTTGTCTAAACAGTTGTTCTTATGAATTTAATTCAAATAAGAGGATTCTGTTTGTATACAGGAAGTTACCAAAAACATCAGGAATGGTAAAATATCATTGGATGTAGTAGAGAGTTTGTTTATGAATGATCCCCGTTTCCCTAACGAGTTGATAGATCAGTGTGTACAGCTCTTACAGAGATTTGAGATAGCTCTGAAAGTTGACGCTGGAAAAAAGTAAGTGTACATAAGTTTGTTTACATTATATCATGTGGTTTATGTTTTACATACTCTCTTTAATTACAAAGGAGCTCTGTTTGTCAGAGTGTAGTGATGATTTGGAAAGTTCACAATAAAATTGCATCCTTTAGAGTGAAAACATGATGAGAAGCTTGAATTGCGCTATTTTCAAACAGTAAATTGGGTTATGTTTGCTGAAAATTCCTATTAAAGAATTTTACACTAGCTTATTCTTTTGAAATATTTTCTTATAAGTATATTTTTTATATGAAGTATAGAATATTTCATAGAATTGTCGTAGAATATGAAAAAAAGGTATATCTGGAGAGTACTTGTGTCGAAGCAGTCACCGAAGGTTTATTCACGATAACTTCGTTGTTTTGTTAAATTGAGACATGAAACTTGGAACAAATAATGGTTGGCATATGTCTTTTAAAATATTTTATCAAATAATTATTAAAATTTTGGATTTTCATCATCTTTTATGTCGATCTTTTAACAACAAGATTTTCTCAATTTGGCAACTTTGCTAAAGCTGTAACTGAACGATGTGTTATATTGATCAATTTTCAATTCTATGTTGATAAATCTGAAATAACATCTTTTCCAAAGACTGAATTGTAGAAAATTAAAGAAAATTCCCTCAAATATAGTTCATACTGAAAGTTTTAGGAGGGTACCCTTTCCCAACCATAATATCTCATCTGAAACTATCATTGCTTTTAAATCAAATACCCCCAACAATGTAATCGTTCGGTTACTTCGGCTTCCGTTTGGTTACTGCTTGTGTTTTAGTGCTGGATTATTTTACTAGTCATTGCATTAGAAACTTTGTTTTAGTGTAATTATTTTTACAAAGCATAATAGCCAGATAACACTGACTTTGACGTTCCCAAGGTTACATGTATATCAGGGACTGATCGGTTGATGTTGTAAATATATCTTTCCTTCATATACATTTAGATTATTCATACCATCGACCCTGGCTCGTAACCCAGGTATAGAGTTACACCAGCAACACAACCCAGGTAAGGATGTAAGTCGTCTGTATCAGCTAGCGTTCATACCTAACGGATTCTGGAGTCGACTTTTACCCCGGATCATGAGTCAGCTAGAGCTGCTGTCAGAGGATTGGATTTTCCGTAATTCCTCAACCATCAGGAATGTACAACGACAGATCAGGAATAGGACCATGTATAGAGCACCCTCATCAGGTAACAGGTATGTTGAACTTATTATTGTACATTTTTTATACCCCTGGAATCAAAGATTCAGGGCATATAGTTTTTGGCCTGTCCGTCTGTTTGTCTGTCTGTGGCAAAAACTTTAGCATTGGGAATAACTTTTGAATGGAAGGTGATAGAGCTTTCTTATTTCACATGTGTATTCCTTGTGACAAGACCTTTCCATGGATACCAAAAGTTTTGACCTCGTGACCTTGACGTTGACCTTTGACCTACTTTTAAAAAACTTTTAACATTGGGCATAACTTTTGAATGGTAAGTGATAGGACTTTCATATTTCACATGTGTATTCCTTGTGACAAGACCTTTCTATTGATACCAAAATGTTTGACCGCATGACCTTGACCTTTGACCTACTTTTCAAAAACTTTAACATTGGACATAACTTTTGAATGGTAATTGATAGGGCTTTCATACCTCACATGTGTATTTGTTATGACAAGACCTTTCTATTGATACCAAAATTTTTCACCTTGACTTTGACCTTTTACCTTTCACTTTCTTAACAGAAAATTGTGTTTATACTAACAAAGATGCCACCGAGGTCATTTGTGTTTCACAAACACAGGCTTTTTATTTTTATTTTAGTCTTGTCTGGGAATAGAAATGCGGATGGGGTCTTTTATCACTTTTTTCCTTGTAGAAAACTGTTATTTGCAACCTGTAATTTGTTGAAATGTGTTAAACAAAACAGGAGAAAAAGTTTTAAGGAGTAGATATCTTGAAAAACATAATCCAGCAAATTTTTGTTCTTTAGATAGTTATCAGAAATGAAAAAACGATGATGTATGGCTGTAAGATTGTAAACACTAACTCTTGCTGTTGTCAAGAAGTAGATCTTTTATTGATGTACATTGTAGTCAAGGTCTGAAGATAGAGAGTAAAAACATAGTGTATTGGGAGGATGGAATGTGCCTACTTCCCCAGGACAAGGAGAAAGGCTACTTTATGCTACAGACCGTCAGTATACCACGTGATGGTTATAACACCAGTGGTGTACTGGTCACCGTACACTCCAATAATGATGACTACTCCATCATGGGTACCATAGTGGACTCCATAGATGATGTACTTAATGACCATTTTCCAGGTATGATTAGAACATTTATAAGATATTACAATTTTAGAGAATCTAACTCTAATGAAGACATGAAATTGATCATTGAATTGTTTATTTACTTGAATGTAATTTATAACATCATAAAATTTGTCTATTTGATGATTTGTTAAATTCAGTCAAAATTAGCCTTAAGAAAATACCTTTATCAACTTTTAATGCTGCACAGATGGTTTCACATATCTAACATTGGTGTTTAGGTTTGATGGACTATGACAGTCTCACAGGCCAACCCCGTATCCAGAGGTTTGCTGTATGTCCTGTGTGCTATCACTCACTCAGTACCATGTCGTTCCTCCCCACAAACCTGGATCATTTCACCGTGGAGCACTGCGCTCGTCTCCTCCTGTCTACAGATAGTATAGTGTGTAAAACAGGGGTCAGGGTCTCTCTACAGCAACTGGTTCCTGAACTATTGATGGAAGAACTACCCAAAAAGTTCTTACTGGTAAAAGAGAAACTGACTGTGTTCACGGAGGTGTTCTTAGGAAGGGGTGTGGCTGGCTCAGTGTTCAAAGGGAAGTACGGTGATCAAGAGATGGCAATCAAGTTTTACCATGGTGCTCCTGACGTAATCAGTGGGAGGAAGTTACTAAGTAGTGGTAGTAAGGACAGTAGCTACTACACAGGGGAAAAGGCCGGAAAAAAGTCCATTAGTGTGGAAAAAGGCATTAAACGTAAATATTCTTTCATTTCAGAGTTCTTTATCAATAATGAAAGATCTTTTAGTTGAAATTGTCATACATGAAACAGTATATTTGTAAATGTATTTTGACAGCTTAATTTCCTGTTTGCTAGAAAAATTGTTGTAAATAATATCAAAGAGATAATCGGTACTGTAAATGTAGAAACATTCTCTTTGTATCAACCTTCACATTTTTCACGACAAGCCTTGCACAGCAAATGTTTGTCTAATAGAATTCAAATACAAACTGCGTATCTCATTGCGAACAGGGGCTGATCTGCAAATTATTGTCCATTCAAATGACATACTTTTATAAAATGTGAAAGAAAGTTTCAGGGAATGATTCAATCTTTACAGCATTAATTGTTGTCTACTTACATATTAGACTTGAAGGTTTGTTCAACTCTATGTGTAGGTATGATCTACTTACATATAAAAGACTTCAAGGTTTGTTCAATTATATGTGTAGGTATGATTCCTTGTATATGTACATGGCTGTTTATTGTTTTCACAGAAATAGCAGAGGAGCAGAAGTCAAGTAACAGCGACACTGACGAGGATGAGAGTCACCTGACAGACTATAAAAACATAGACAATATTACGAAGAGCTTTGATATGGACGAGGCAAAAAGTATCAAGGTATTGTAGGGAAATATCTGTTTTAAAAATACCTATGTTTATTAAAGTTTTTTATGTATCAGTATTTTCGATTCATAAATACATTTAATGGCATTATGTGTAAGCTTTAAGCAATAAGACTTACTAGTCAATTATTTCAAATTATTGGTACACAGGTTTTCTTTCCATGTTTTTACTTATCCAAATAAAATTCTTTGATGGTAGAGTTCCCCTATAATCAAAATGACATACATGTACATGAACATGTATATCTGTTTTTGTAGGCATGGAGAGCTTTTATGGAGATGAGACAAGAAGTAGCCGTGACCAGTAAATTACGTCATCCGTGTGTTATTTCATTCCTTGGTATATGTGTCCGTCCTCAGCTTTTGATGTGTCTAGAGTTAGCTCCCCTTGGTAGTCTACGTGACGTACTGGACTCCCAGATAGAGGGCAGGGAGCCGTTTAACAAGTACAGAGATCAGGATAAAATATTCCTGCCCGTGTTTGTGAAGGATCTAAGCTACAAGATAGTATGGCAGGTATGGATATTAAAGGACAAGGGTTCAAGTAGAGGGGCAAATTGATATTTCGTATTTATCACATAATATTATGACACAGAAAGTACTTTAATTCTGTGCATATTGCAGAGGATTTGTTTTCCTTATACATTTTGGATCTAGTTAAGACAGTGTACATATACATGTTTGTCAGTACATGTATCTTTTTTCTAATTTCACTTGAAGGTAAATTTATACTCCCAACCACATGGATGTTAGTGAATAAATTATTATATAGTATTAAGTTCTGACTTTATTTCAGCTCTACACGTGCAAGTTGTATGTGTCTTATTTAACCCTGGTTGCAGGAAGCAATGTGCTAAATTTCATGACGTCACAATGCTTTTAACTCAGACAAACAAACTTCAAACCTTGGTCAAACATCACAACAGCATTGTATCATCATGAACTCTTCTCTCAAAATTTCTGCACAATAAATGAAATGTTTTCAATCATTACTTTATACACATGCTTAGAAAATTATAAACATGTAAACATGAACTAATAAATATTTGTAGATGGCAAAAGGTTTAGAGTATTTACACAAGCATGGGATCCTATACAGGGACCTGAAGTCTGACAATGTTCTGGTAACAAGCCTGGAACTGGATGCTTTTGTCAATATAAAGCTGTCTGACCTCGGCATCTCCAAGATCAATACATCGGGGAGTGCAGTGGGGTTAGTGGGTACCCCAGGCTACCAGGCACCGGAGATCATAGAGGGGCTAGCATATGATGAAAAGGTAAAGTTTTGTCTAGTGTATCATGATAATTTCAATCATACTCTATATTTAGATGCGGAGATGTAAATGTATAGTTTACTCCAAAATTTTGAAGAACTTTACAGATCATGAATATAATGATAATAATATAATGATATGGAGGTTTCAATTAACGTTTAATGGATTTCATACCAAAAAAGGAGAGGTTATTCTTATGAGTTATATGATTTAATTTTAACTTATTCATACTTTTATGAAATTTAAATGAAATAATCCAAACAAAGTAAATGAGATTATTTTTGAGAATTATTCACATATTTTGACAATATTTTCAAACCCAAAATTAAACCCAAGGATATACTCCTCACCCACTGATCTGAAGTACATGTATGTAAGAAAAATCTTGTGAAATATTTGATCTATTTACAGGTTGACATTTTCTCTTTTGCCATGGTAATTCATGAAATTTTGTCAGGAGAGAGACCATATGTTGAATACAAAAATCTTGCTCAAATTTCTAGAGCGATGAGGTTTGAGTCAAAGAGGCCGAGCTTGAAGGTATGTGGTACAGTATTTTATGATTGTCGTAAATTAATGATATGTCCCATCATAGGTGGTACTATTTTGTTCCTACATTCTCTTCGTGCATTTACTACTCAAAATTTTTTCAACATTTAGTTGTAAATTGATTTCAAAGGTAAAAAGATAAATTCAATACTTAAAGTACATGCATGTTCCAGACTAAATTTTCTTGAAAATTTGTCAAATAATGAGTTTATGAAACTTAAAAGAAAAACAATTGCTATTAATTTAATTGTAAGTGTATACATGTACAAATATAGCATGATCATTTTGCATTCAGGACTACAACATAGATGCCAGGTTCCCAGCCCTTGAGGACCTTATGATGAAATGTTGGCAGAATGAGGCTAGCTGTAGACCTAAGGCGTCAGAGATTACGTCCCCTGACTATCTCAGGTCGATACAGTTTGTTTGTCAGCATAAGGTCTTCTCCACACCCGACAATGTCCTACATCAGAGGATAGACTGTGTGGCCCCCGTGACAGAGGTATTTGGTTCACTCATACAGAAAACTATAATTAAAATTAATTTTGAAATTCATCATATTGATTATATAATGTTGTATGATATGTTGTAAATTTCATAAAAGATTTGTTGCTTTCTTTTCGTAAGCAGATGGTCATGAAAGCTGTTTCCCTATGTGTAATTGGAAAATGTCCAGTTTTTATCAAAGATGCATAAATGCATACTTACTCAACTTTAAGAGAGCATTAGTAGTGGAAAGGGAGGGGAGAGAAGAGAAATCTGCATAATTGGTCTTTTGTTAACAAATTAAGAAAGGAACATAATTATAATGGATATTTTAAAGATAAGCCAACTTAGTTATCATGCAGAGAAATTTTTAAATTGAGAGTCTTTTGAAGTGAAATGGAATATTCTGGTTACATGGCATGTGTGTCTGCAGTGGATAAAATTATGAATGTTTATTATGCCTTTTACAATTTACAATATCTGAAATTTTGGTAGAGGAATATAATTTTCTAATGAAGATTTTTGTATTATTAGCTTGAGACACAAACGAAGCAGTTATGGCTGTGGGAGGGTAGCGGTGATGGTCGTTGTTACCATATCATCGACATGACAACATGTAGATACCAGGTATACAAGGAATGGTTACCGGGGGCAAAGGTCACGTGTATGACAAAGATTGGCAAGGAGGTCTGGGTCGGCAATGAGGTAACGTATTTGAATGTATAAATGTCTTACCTTTTTGTGCAGAAACTAAGAGGTTTTTGTGAATCACAATGCCCTTGTCAACAAGTTTTCATTTGAATAGGAAGGTCAAAGGTCATTGTATCAATACATGTGAGATATGAACAAACTATCTTTAAAGTGTGGATGGTGTTTTTCTGACAAGTAGGTCACATTCCAAGATCTAGGTCACAAGATCATATGTCAAGGTATCAAATGAAAGACTTTGTCAAAAGCATTGCACATATATGTCTAATATCATTTGCTAAATTTGGGTTAAAATTCTAAGAATAGTCCATTGCCTACCTCGAACATTTTTCGTCATTTTGTCGGCCATGATGAATTTCAGCAAGTGGCCTATTACAGGTCAGTCATAAAAAGTCCAGTTCACAGGGTCTTGTCATAAGGAAGACACATGTGAAATATGAACTTACTGAAGAGAAATTTTGCAGAAAATGTTTTTCCCCTATTACTACAGGTCATACAGGTTAAATTCAAAATTGTCACACGCAAGTGAAATTTCTATGAAGTTGTATTTGTCCAAGATCAAATTTTCAGACAGACAAACATTTAGACAGGACAAATACAATATGCCCTAAATATTTGATAATTGGGTATTATTGATATTGTACTGTATATGTTGTTTTTCATGCTATCATTAGTGTTTTCTTATTCACAGAGTGAGCAAATTGAAATATTTGGTCAGAAAAGCCATGGGAATCCTACTAAAGTAAAAACCATAAGTAAACTTGGAAGTAAACCAACCAACATATTGTATCTAGAGGAGGACAATAAGGTACTAGTACATATGTACTTAATTTGATCATATTCTTTGGAAATTTTAATATCCTAGCTATGCTTTTGTAAATACATTTGTTATAAATATGAAAAGTATGTTTGCATACCGAGTTTACTGTTACTGAGGAAATAATGTAAGATTTGCATTTGCGTCATGATTATGTGATTTTTCAATGCTTCTTCTTCTAATGACACATACATGTAGGAATTACAGGTTTTTGTTGAATTATCAATAAATATTATATTTGCTTATGTGCTAATTTCAGAAACAGAAGAAAGTTTATGTGTCACTGTCAAACGGGAAATTGAAGATCTACAAAAGTTCAGAAAAGAAGGAGAGATTCGTCCCTCCATCCTCCCCTCGTTCTTCCTCCAGAATATCGGACGATTGGCAGTTTGCCAAAACTCTACACTTATCAAGGGGAAGTAAAGCAGCATCAACCATGGCATTCATTCCCGTAAAAGGGGAACTATGGATAGGTTGTGGTAATGAGATAGTTATTGTTAATGATAGCACTGAGTTGGTTGAACAAAGGATAGCTTTATCACATGCTCAGAGATACCTAAGGTCACATAGGGATTTTAGAGTGGCAGAAGTTGTGTACGATAATGGCAGTGTTTGGGTACTGGTAGATGACAGTTCTATCATATTGGAATATGATGCAGAAATGGGCATTCTTATTCATGTTATTGATTGTGATGCGCAAAATCCACTGGGAATGGCAATTTCAAACTATGTTTCTGAACCGAGTGGTGGACCGGAGAAGTCCTTGAAAGACGGCCTGTTGTCAAATTCAGATTCTTCATCAGGTGAAAGTTTAAACGATGATGAACTTGATAGATGGATTGACTCTGGGAGTGATCCCGAGGACACATGTGGTAAAAAACGTCAAAGTACGCAAGTTGACTCGAAAAGTGGGAAAGTGCTATATTCAAGAGATTCTGAAGAACCTCCTCCTTTACCACCTAAAACTGGAAAATCTACATCTGAAACACTCAAGAGGACTAGTGCTGATTATAAAAAACCTCCGAAGAAACTAAATGAGGTAACTTCTAATAGGACTAGTATTTCTGAGGAAGGGGTCCATAAGAATTCTGGTAGTGCAATGAACCAAGACTTACTGGGTCCTAAATTACAAGCTTTAAGTTCACAATGTACTCCTCCCCTTCCTCCAAAAATAAAAGAAAGCAGGAACTCTCCAGGAGAGCGTAGGAGCTGCAGTAGTTCTCTCCCCTCCCAACCCCCAGCTGTGCCACTGCGTACATTTCTGAAAGCTCAGACTTTACCAGCAGGCATAGTTTCATCTCAAAATAGTGCTTATCTTGATTCAACGACCATCAGTTCTATGATATGTGTCGGTGATTCACTATGGATAGGAAGGAAATGTGGAGATATAGTGGTTGTTAACATTAAGTCAAACAGTAGTCTGAATTATGAACATGGACGAGTTATGGCTTGTATGAAACCAAAATATTCAGAGGAAGAAACATTTGATACAGAATATAAAACTGAAACACTGCTGCTTGTTGGTAGCCTTGTCATTTCATTGGCCAATGAAGATGACAGCTCCACAAAAATCATGGCATGGGAAGCTTACGACACCCATGACGTCTATAAAGTCCAAAACTACTGGTCCATGAAGCCCGAGAAAAAGAGAACTAGTATGGATGAGGACGTAGAGACTGAAATTTTAGAAGACTGAATTGTTGCCATGACTTCATAGATAAACAGAATTTTCTGTTTTATCGCCATGACTACAAATGGAAGACTAAATTTTATTCCTTTCTTTTTACCGTGACGTCAAAATACAGTTTGACCCCCTTTAAGAATTCCAGTTTAGCAGTGCCAGTAATTTTGTGCAATCTAAATTTTCTCTCTGAGATTATGAAATTAAATGCAATGGATATTTATTAGGAAAAAAATTATCGGTTTGAAATTTTACAAAATGTACATGTACATGTATGTTTTTAGAAACTTTTTACCTTTATCCTGCTCAATGCAGATTATGTGTTTTATATACTTGCCTACTGTCTTTCTTATTTCAGAATTTGTTATTTTGTGAAACACCTAATTTAAACATATGGTGTGTCTTTTCATGGAAAAAGTAACTTTAAAATGAAAGAAAATGCACTCAAAGTGTAATATTAAATTGTATTCTCATATCAGATTTTGTTCATCAAAAGTAGAAAATTTACTACAATTAATACAGCAAGATAACTAGGGTTCATATACAAAGTCGCAAATTTTGAACTGTGAATGACGGAGAATAAATTTCATGTTTTTTTCAAAAGAAGGAAATTATTCATGCAATATGTACATTTGTATTGCCGTTCATTTTTGTAAGAAGAGAGGTTTATTAGGTTTATGATGTTCATGAACCCTCAGTGTAACTGTTGTAAGATTATACATGTAATAGAAACTATATTTTGAATTGCACTCGACCACCATGACAAGAGAATTACTTCAGTGCAGCTTTATTATATTTCAATGAATATTTGATAAGGTTGTTTAAGACTGTATTCATAGTCCCTAATGTAAAATTTAAAGAGGTTTCATTAAGACGAGTGTCTAGCTTTTAGTATTGTTCCCTGTATACCTGCAAAAATTGTCCAATACTGTATCACCAGAAATTTTCGTGAGATACTAATTTTAAAGAAAATAAAGACACTGTATTTTACCATAAAATAGCGAAAATTTTTGGTTATACAGTTATATATGCAGATTTCTAAACAGAATTATTCTATGATTCCTCACATAATAATGAGCATTAATCATCACAAAATCAATGGTGCAGCATCAAACACGTTGGTTTTCTTGAACTCGGTAAAAGTTTATCATAATACATGTAAATATATCATAAAATAAGTGAAAGTGTAACATAGGGAGTTTGTGTGAATAGTGTGATTAAACAACCAAGTAATCTAGTCAAAATTTTCTGACTCGAATGATATAAGGCATTCACTATCGTGATTTTTGCTGTACAAGTATTTATTACAATGTTTATTCCGTCTTGGTCAAGATTCTAAGAATATGAGAAGCTGAGATACATTGTTTTGGAGTACCATATCTTGCCATCCTAATTTTGTTTTGATATCCAGTATCTACATGTAAAGTGTGTTCTCTTCATATTCTTACCTTGAAGTTAACAAAATTGATATGTTATTATGCATCAGCCATGTAATGACATAGTTTTTGTTTTCCTCCATCATTCCTTCATTCTGTCACACTTTCTGTTTCCAAAAGATAACTCAAGAAGCTTTCAACTTATCCAAAACAATTGTGGAATCACGGATATTTTTATTAGTTATGGGGTATGTCAATATATTTTGGGGTCGATGGGTCAAAGGTCAAGGTCACTGATGCAGAAGATTTGACTTTCAATGTTTTCCACGACTCAAAACCTTTTCAGCCTATATACATGTATACATTTTATGGAAAGATAACTTTTGATTTAGGGGGATGAAAGATCAAGTCACTTTTCCATTCAGTGATGGCTATTGCACGAAAGTGCTATAGCTAGGGCAGACCTCTTACACACATTATGTAGATGATTCGTAGTTGGTTGTTTTAAACCACTCTCACTATAATTACTAGAATTGCAGTCATGTGAGAACTCATATTTGTTTTACAGGATACAAGGTATACTACATTGAACTAAGATGTTTTAACAGACCTAGTACATTTCCTTTTTACTTCTATCACTAAATTGTGTCTTGTTTTTCATTTCTGACTTATAAGCATCTCTATTAAATACTCAGCTTGAAATATACATGTATTTAAGAAAAAAAAACCAGAACCACATGTGACAAAATTGCAACTTTTTATATAGCACAATTTTTAACAAATGAAATTCTTTCTGGTAATAGTCAATTTTCCAGAAAATATTTATAACCATTTTAAAACTTGATTTTATATGTATGGACCCAAGACACAATTTGGCAAAATTTGAAACTGTGATGTTAGACTTTATGCGTTGTAATGTTTTCTATTTTTGTGATGTCTGGTGTCTGTCCGCCCAATGAATCTACTGGTAAATCAACTGTTGTTACTTGTTTCTTTTAATATATATATTTTTTTAATGGAAATGATACAATGTTTGTTTGTTTGAAAAATTACTCCATTTCATTTTCATTTTCACCACCCCTTTTGTACAATAATTTTACAGTATCACATCACTACTGAGTACAGTGCAATATTAAAACTGTTGTTAGAGTATAAAATATAGTAATCCTTTGATTACTTTGAAATATATTGTAAGTCTTGTTGTGTTCATGTCCATGATTAAATCTTGATTAATGGAAATAAATGTCTCAGAATGAATGAAACTAAAAATTAGGAAATATTAAATCATGCAATTTCAAATACATGTATATTGTCCATGTCATTAATTCAGTTTATTCCCTCACGAATGAAACGAGGAGGACTAAATACAGTAGCTTGGAGGTCTCCATTTTGTCTGTCTGTCCGTCTCTGTTGTGAACAATTGCTAGTAGGCGTAGTGTCAATAAGGCAATCAAGGTAACGGGATGAAACTTGCTGTTGAGCTTTAGAGTGAAAGTGATTGCACTTGTTTATGACCTACTTTTCAGCCCTTTGAAGAACATTGGTTCGCTACACTTTTTGATGCCTTCTATATAGATATTGAGCTGAAATAATTCTACAAGGGCTGATTGGTATGTTGTGAGCCTCATTTTCTAGGATGCAGAAGGTATTCTGCTGATAGTCTCAAAAAAGGACAATCAATGACATATACTATGCTTCACTTCTGACACGGGAAAATATTAAACTGTTGTTCCATCAGGACAATGCTCCTGTTCACAAGTCTATCACTGCCATGGCTGCCATTCATGATTGTGGCTTTCATTTGATTGAGCATCCTCCTTATTCACCTGATCTTGCTCCATCAGACTTTCGTCTATTCACAAAACTGAAAGCAGCTATTTCTGGTATCCACTTTCAGTCTAATGGTGTCATACTTGCATTGGATGGCTTTCTGACCAGTCAAGATAAGGAGCTCTTTAAAAGTAGTATTGAGGCCCTTAAACACAGGTGGCAAAAGTGCATAGATACTGAAGGAGATTATGTAGTAAAATAATGCAAAATGTCTGATGAAATTCACTCGTTTAAAACGAGGCTCACAACATATCAATCAGCCCTCGTATGAATGACTCGAAATTTATGAGTCTTGACATAGTCTTGTAGGAGTTGTTGCCATTAAACAAATGTAAGTCATAAATGTTTTCATCCTCTCAAGACTGGTCACGTCAAGTGCTTCTGATTTGTGCAATAAAACTAATCTTATTAACATGGTTCTATATCTGTGAAATGTAGGTAACTTCTGCAATGTGCAATCTGATGTTCATCACCAAACACATCATCCATGCAGGTATGGGCACTTCTGTTTTCAAGGATAAATGGACGATTTTCACATTAAGGCAGTAGACATTAATTTTAGACACTCCAAGACATGAAATCACAACATTTGACATAATTTCTAACTCTGGCGTCGAAAGAGATTTGTGATATCATAATGAAAAATAACATCTAAAAGTTGTGATGTCGGGTCTTGGGAGTGTCTAAAATGCAAGTCTAGCGGTAATGTGAAAACGGTCTATTGGAAATCAAATTTTGATAAAAATGGTAATTCAGCTGTGAAATGTAGGTCATGTGAAACTTCTGCAATGAGATGAAGAAGATGCTGATGACAATCTCAACAGCACTCACAATAGAACACCAAATTGAGCATCGACAGATCCCTAGTAAGCTAGAGGTGGGACCAGGTGAAAGGGAGGAGTAAGCATCCTGTTTGGCTAGCCGCATCCGCCAATGAAAGCAATATCTACAAAACATGCACTGTCTGAGGTTATGTCTATATAGAAAGTGCTATGGCGACCATGTCATTACCAGACATTTCATCCATACAAGTATGGACACATCTGCTCGCCAAGACAAAGTAGAAATCAAACATTATCAGCATGGTCATTCCAAGATCTGCATACTGATGTTCAACAACATACACAATGTCAATCCCATCGCGAGTTCGGTCACAAACCTCGAGACAGGCACTCGAGTCAAGGCGAGTCTTGTTACATTAGAATATCTTCTTTAAGAGATAAACTATTAAAGCTAAAATCCAATCATAGTCAATCAACAATCAAATGAAGGTCATGTGTAATTTACACTACATACAGTTCAGATGCCCATTATCAGATCATCATCAAAGCAGGTTGGGTCACGCTAGTGCTTTAAAAAGTTTCATAGCAAGCAATGCAGAACGACCCCTATGTGTAATCCAATGCAAACTAGAGGTATAGCAAAAGCTCACCCTTTGAAGGCGCGCTAAACTCAACTTTTTAAGAGGTTTGAATACAAACACAAAATGTTCAGAAATGAAAGTATTCTTCATCATTCTCCTCAATCAAGAAGCTTCAACAAAATGTTTATTTTGTGTAACTGGATGCAACCTTAACAATCAACAGGGTTCCTCCTCTTGTAAAAGTGACCTTATACACATGTGAAGGATCTAGTCAAGGCAGTACAAATACAATTGTTTGTGACCATGTCCTCCTCTTGCAATAGTTACCCTATATAGCAAATGAGAAGGTCTTCGTCTGAATTCATTTCACATGCAACTATTCATGTCCTTGACCTTTTATAGGATTCCCCCTCATGTTATGGAAATACTTTTGTGGCAAGTTCCAACAACCTAGGGCTTATATTGTAGATTTGGTCAGAGGGCAAGACTTTAAATCTCAGTATCATTGCAAAGAAAGGTATTTTCAAAAAGAATAATGCATGTGAAACATATACAGAGGGCTTCTCACTCCTATTGAAGTGTTGAGCAAGGCTGAAATAGACAAAAATAGGGTAATCAAAGATAATATAGCTCGCCTATACAGGTTTTTGTCAGAAACCAGGTTAAAGTTTTTGAAAAGTAGGTCAAAGTCCAAGGTCAAGGTCACTAGGTCAGAGGTCATGGTCTCAAATGAAAGGACTCGTCACAAGGTATCTACATGTGAAATATCAAAGCCCTATCTCTTATAGTTCAAGAGATATAGCCCAGGTTAAAGTTTTGTCTACAGACACGACGACGCCAAGGGTATGGCATTTAGCTCTCCGGACTTTTTTGTCCCAGCGAGCTAAAAATAGTACATGAACAAGCTAAAGGTGCATAATACATCACAACGTAATGTGCAGAGTTGCAAAACTCACACCACAGAATGAATAATGTCTTGCAACACCGTTTACAGTCCCTTACATGCAGTACTATAACAAATTTTCAGTCCATGGTCCACATCACTCTTATATTCCATAAGCCATTGTCAGTCATTATCAAAGTCCTTACCTTGACCTTTGAACCCCAAATTCAATAGGGCACAGCTGGACTCATAGAGAACATTTCTAGAATATCTTGATGATAGGTGGAACACACATATTTGGTTATGATCTGGAAACCATTTTCAATCATGAAAGTCCTATGACCTTGACCTTTGGACCCAAGAAACAATTTAAATGTACTGTATCTCATTGGTACTGCTCATAAATTGCCCTGTCAGTACACATACATATCAAATATATGTATTTGGATAAATAAGACAAAACACTAATGATGCCAAATCTTGACATACTTTAAAAAATATAGCTTCATTCTTATAGAACGTCACATTCTTGCACTGACAGGCAGGTCTTGCTATAAGAAATCATGGAAAATGAGCATACCATGAGATTTTTATAGAGTTGTATTCCAAACAGATTACTTAAGCCAGACATAATGATACTGCAATATGTGATTCTATTTATATTGATTTAAGAAGCTTTAAGAGGACAAACAATTTCTGGGAGGTTTTTTTATTATGTGTCTAATTACACAGATCATTTGTGATCCTTTGCTTTTCTCATCTTCTGTAACACATTCTGCATTTCTTCCCTCTTCCTCTTGGCGCGGATGTGTGAACCCAACTGTAACAAAATAATGCAATATTGAAGTATGTAAAGTATTTCACGGGTCTTTCAGTTAAAGCTTATATTGCTCAAGATATCTTTCTACCTGTACAAGGACAATCGTAATTTTCTTCTTAGATACACATACACATGTATATATATCAACAATCAAATGAATAAAGCCTGTGTTAGTGAAACACGAATGCCCCCGTGGCATCTTTGTTCATTTTCTATTTAGTATGTGAAAGGTCAAGGTCAACAATTTTGGTATCACATGTGAAATATGAAAGCCCTATCACTTACCACTCAGAAATTATGCCCTATGTTAACGTTTTTGAAAAATAGGTCAAAGGTCAAGGTCATAAGGTCAAAACTTTTGGTATCAATGGAAAGGTCTTGTCACAAGAAAGCCCTATCACTTACCATTCAATAGTTATGCCCAATATTAAAATTTTTGAAAAATAGGTCAAAGGTCAAGGTCATGAGGTCAAAAATTTTGTATCAACAGAAAGGTCTTGTCACAAGAAATACACATGTGAAATATGAAAGCCCTATCACTTACCATTCAAAAGTTTTGCCCAATATCAAAGGTCAAGTTCATGAGGTCAAAAATGTTGGTATCAACAGAAAGATCATGTCACAAGAAATACACATGTGAAATATGAAAGCCCTATCACTTACCATTCAAAAGTTACGCCCAATATTAAAGTTTTTGAAAAGTAGGTCAAAGGTCAAGGTCAAGAGGTAAAAAAAATTTGGTCTTGTCACAAGGAATACATATGTGAAATATGAAAGCCATTCCATTCAAAAGTTATGCCCAATGCTAAAGTTTTTTCGGACAAACAGATGGACAGGCCAAAAACTATCTGCCCCCAAATCCGTGATTCCGGGGGCATAATAATATTATCCTCTCCAAATTAATATACACTACATGAAGTCTAAATCTCAAAATTCATGAGTAAAATATACAAACAAAATATTAACTTTTTGATTTCATCAAAATCAACTCGTACCCTTTTCTTTGCAAACTTGAGTGCTCTTCTGTCCTTGGAAATTCTCAGCAATTCCTGGATTCTTCTCTCGTAAGGGGCAAAACCTGTTACTTCCCTCACCAAATCCCGCACAAATCGTGCATGCTTTGTACAAGCCTGCAAAACAGAGGATGGATTACATGAACTTGTAATAAAAAAAAATTCTCTAGTGTTTCCGAGTCTATGTTCAAAAGGTTTGTCACATGTTCCACTTGATGTAAATATGATGTACATGTATGAACATTCCTGATAGTTTTATGAAAGCAAAATAATGTATATCAAGCAAGTTATAACAACATGTACATTTACCAGGTACATAACATACACTGCCATCCGTAAATTAGTATACACTATTTCTGCTCATGCTGCTGTTAGAAAATGAACAGTCTTGACTAAATTGCTGTATAATTCTAAAGATGAACCTTATAGAAATCAATTGTAACAATCTTGACCCAAATATTTACATTTTTTGAATTTTTATTCTTTTTTTTGTTTAAAAATGACAATTTTTGAAGAAAAAAATTGTAAAAAAATTGTGCTGATGAAAAAAGTTTCTATTTACATTTTTGTTGTCAGAATTCATACTTTTGAATAATGTGAAGCCAATTATTAGGGATTCTTCAAGTTCAGAATGGAAAAATTTGGATAAACTAATATAGAATTTAGAGTTATTTCCTTCTTTGTATAGTTATTTATGGATGGCAGTGTTAGTGATTGGGAAGGCAAACTTGCTCAAAGGGACTATGGCCCATTCCACTTGGACTTCAATTGGCCATTCTAAAAATCAATGGGCCATCTTTCTTCACGAAAGGGCAATTCAAAAAATGATCAATTTTCGAAAAACTTTGCATACAATGTATGTATAATACACATCAGACATTAGCACATTTTTTAAATGTGAAATTCCCAATTTTACCACTTCCAATGAATAATTTACATTAAATATATCACAGTGCAGCCAAGATCAAAATCTAACCACCTATCCTGTATTTTTCGTGTCCAAGTATGGGCAGCTTCATTTTCAGCTTTGTTGAAATTAGGGGAGGGGGGATGGTTGACTGCAATTGACATTTCTGTAAAAATTTTATTACATGTACATATACATGTACTTCAACTTGAACCCAATGACTGACCACTTAAAATGACATGATAATTTTACGGACAAACGCGTACACAAGTACCATTATGTCGGTAAGATACGTACCGGTAATTGGATGTTGGAGATTTAATAAATCTCCGGCGCAGAACGAGGATAAAAAAGAATGTTGGAGAAAAATTAATATTGTATCATTATAAAAAAGAACCTTTCGGGTGAGCGGAGCAATTGTCAGTGAACAGAAGAATTTTGTGCTTTTGACTGGCCATGTAAAGTAAGCTGTGATCCACATGTTTCTGCTACTGGTGTAGATCTATGTAACAACGTACATTTTTTTTGTAAATACGAGTACAGAACTTTCAGATAGATTTGAAAACCAAACATGGACACCGTAGAATAATGCGCACCAAGGCGCAGCAAGTTACCAATTTCATGGGCCATTTTTTTATCAGAATGGGACTTTGGCACAGGGCGATGGCCTTCCCAATCACTGCAGTGTACATGAAGCTATCAGATGACCACTAAGAAGGACAAATGGATGCATAGATTATTAATCATGTGTAATAATCTCTTACCCCCTTCCTTCTGCTTGGTCTAGTCTTCCTGCCTCCCTCCACAGGTGTGACTTTATGGCCTTTGTTCAGACCTACAGCCATATTGTATTTGATCCCCATGTCTAACTGAAAAAGTAAATATCATATTACACAAGAGTTCTTTCAGAATAAGATAGCTCAATATTTGTTGTAAAAATTATTTTATACAATCAGATACAAATGTATTAGATAACTCTGACTCATGTCTTTTCATGCGACATTTTACCCTTTCAAAACATCTATCGCATTAAATTTTACTTTAAATAACTTCTTTAAAAGTGCAATTTATGCAAAGGAGGTATGCAATTTTGTAGCGCGACAGGGCAGTATAAATGGAGGAAAAATTGAGAGAAAATTGCAAAATCGAGGCCTTGGGTGATCCCTGTAAATGGACACATTTCTGCTGCGTTACCATGGCGTTCACATTCTCATGAAAAGTTCCTTTGGTTGTCAAACAGAAAGGTTAAAAGGTACTGTCAATTTAGTGCCCTTTGCAAAGCTTAGCATGTACTTTATTTAGACTGAGTTCATCATGGATGATGGAATCCAATCTGCTTGGTTGATCTAGTGGAAACTTGTTAATGTACGATATAATTGATTTTAATATATTCTAAATTGGTTCAAAAATTAGTTTTTGATCCTAGATTTTCATCATGTGTTCATAAAACCTAGCAAGAGCAATGCTCCTTTAACGTAACACATACTCATAAAATGTTCATGTAACAATGTACATTGTTCTTATGTAGAAGAAACGTAAAGACTGTAGTTTGCATGTAATACCAGTGATTAATTTTGACCTGCGTATTGCATATTTTACGCATTAAATCACAGGGGCTTATACTTATTACAAAAAAATTTAAAAGTCATAAAAAGAAAACGATCTGTGCAAGCGTAAAAATATGAAGCCCGCAGACAGAAAGGTCCGAAGTATTTAGAAGCTACACTCAAATGTACACTTTCACTATGGTACTTTAAATAACTCACAACGTTGTTTCGACAAGATTATACATGTCGGTGAACAATCGATTGACACCTAAAATCTTGTCAAAACAACGTTGGGAACTTCAGGGTACGTTAAGTGCCGTATTTCAACGTCGCGGCAATAGATATAGAACATGAGGGGGGGGGGGGGGGGGGGGGGGAGAAATTCAATGTATAACAAAAACGTTTTCAACTTTTGTTTTTAATCACACAGCTTCAATTCGATTGAAAAAAAAAGTGTAGAAAGAATAAATACCCCCCTTACTAATATAACACATACACTATAGAACACAGAGAGTATGGAAGAATAATTCCCCCCCCCCCCTCCCCTTACTAATCTAACACATACACTACAGTACAAAGAGAGTATAGAAAGAATAAATACCCCCCTTACTAATATATCACATATTGTACACAGAGAGTATACCGGTAGAAAGAATAAATACCCCCCCCCCCCCCCCTTACTAAAGTAACACATACATGTACACTACAGTAAAGAGAGAGTATAGAAAAAATAAATACCCTCCCCCTCACTAATATAGCGATTTCTCATTACCATACCACAGACATGATCAACCTATTGTTGGATTTAAAAGAGCGGCCAAGATATGTCAGATCAATTATAAAAACGAGACATTTACACATTAAAGCAGCCAGGGTTTTTTTTTTATTTTGGGGAAGGTGCCTGTGCCTGTCCCATTTGGGAAAATTTGCGACATTTTGCCAAAAACTTAAAAATGCACTTAGAAATAGGACATTTTGTGCCGACTTCCATGTTTTGAGTCATATTTTCTCAGATGATTTTTTCATAATTCCTCTTTGGGAATTTAAGAGTGAGGAAATTTGGCATTGGGAAGGGGTCGAAATTTGGCCCCAAAACAAGGAAAAAAAAACCCCAGGCAGCTAATACACTTTCTCGACTTTGAGTTTTATGTAAACATGAACTTAAGCGGATGCATAATCGAAAGTGAATAATGGATACGGTGGGACGCAGCGATCGGAAATCAATGGGGCATGGGCGATTTTTGTGCGTCAGAGACGCAGAGGTAGATTAACAAATGATTAATCCCTGTATTATATGTAGTGGATAAGAAAAGAATGCTGCTGGTACGAATCAGAAATGCTTTGTATGTACAAATGTACCACTTATGCCAGGGGACATTGCATACGATTGTGATTCTTTCATACTGTGTTATACGGTAAGAGTATTAAGCGACGTACCAAATTCTTTGATACAGCGCTTTCGTTTGCACTGCATTCGTGTAACGCACACACGATGTATGGAAGCTGCTACATATGTGGCACAGTGCTATATTATATTAAGGACAAAATTAAAAAAACGTCGCATGAACTCTTTCCTATCGAGAGATCATGTTAGGAATTTTCAAAGCTGACTTTGCTAATGTGCTCCTACGGCATTCCTTTCTTACTGCCAAGTATCCAGACATGCCATAGACACATGGGCCAATACGTAAAAGTGTGATAAAGTAAAGTAAAGTAAAGTAATATTTATTTAGAGTCGGCATTGTGTACAAAGTAAACACAAAAAAACATAAGCTCTGTAGAGCTTTTACAACCGACTATAATATAGCACTGTGCCACATACGACTGATAGGGGTTTAAGACTTCAATATGAGGGATAGGCAGAATACAATTACGTAGAAAGTTCGAGATCAGGAAACTTGTACAGTTACTGACATGTACAAAACTTCAGTTTTTCGATTTCCAAAGTTAGCTACGCAGACAGTAATCACCATTCGTGGAAGAGAAGTTTAGCATTTGACTTGGAATATAATGTACATCAAATCGTTGCAAATGGTATCGTTTTCATAACAAGAAACCGTTGGCAAGTACAAGGCAGAAGCAGAAGAGGCTTGGTTGTTAGAAGCCTATTCTAACATGAATTGAGGATCATGTGACCATGATAAGCCACTTGAACGTTAGATTATTCTTTAGTTTTTTCTGATAAATGTATGGATACACGATATTTTGTTTGGTTTCTGAGGATTGTTTGAGATTGAACACAAACTTATTTACCGTGGAGGATCGCAGTTAAATAAATCGGAAAAGGAAGATAACCAGTAAATCTAAAAGTACGTGCGGTATTTATTTTCCGGATCAGACGTTCATCCCATATCACATATCATTAGGAAACTTACTGTTTTCACTTTTTAAAGGTCAAGGGCGTATTTAGGGGGTGGGGGTGGGGTTTCGGGACCCCCCCCCCCCGGTTTCCCCAATTCTTTTTTTTTTTGGTAACATTATAGTCCGACTTGCAGACCTACGACGTTGTTATCTGTTTTTTCGTTGAAAAAACAGATAACACCGTCGTAGGTCTGCAAGTCGGACTAGTAACATTAGCACTCGGAAAAAACTAAAGTCAGTATATCTGTTGAATGTATTGTTCTGATTCATATGAAAATTAGTTGAGAAAAAAAATTGAGAAAATTGAAAAAGATACGTTTTCATAAGAATGCGCGAGACCAAAATCTTCGTTGTACTATTTAGTCACTTTTCATCGTGTATAGGCCTGAACAGCGGGTATAGGGGCTTGTATCGTAAAAGACCCGACTAAAGTCAGTATATCTGTTGAATGTATTGTTCTGATTCATATGAAAATTAGTTGAGAAAAAAATTGAGAAAATTGAAAAAGATACGTTTTCATAAAAGAATGCGCGAGACCAAAATCTTCGTTGTACTATTTAGTCACTTTTCATCGTGTATAGGCCTGAACAGCGGGTATAGGGGCTTGTATCGTAAAAGACCCGACTAAAGTCAGTATATCTGTTGAATATATTGTTCTGATTCATATGAAAATTAGTTGAGAAAAAAAATTGAGAAAATTGAAAAAGATACGTTTTCATAAAAGAATGCGCGAGACCAAAATCTTCGTTGCACTATTTAGTCACTTTTCATCGTGTATATGTCTGAACAGCGGGTATAGGGGCTTGTATCATAAAAGACCCGACTAAAGTCAGTATATCTGTTGAATGTATTGTTCTGATTCATAATTATATGAAAATTAGTTGAGAAAAAAAAATGGAGAAAATTGAAAAAGATACGTTTTCATAAGAATGCGCGAGACCAAAATCTTCGTTGTACTATTTAGTCACTTTTCATCGTGTATAGGCCTGAACAGCGGGTATAGGGGCTTGTATCGTAAAAGACCCGACTAAAGTCAGTATATCTGTTGAATGTATTGTTCTGATTCGTATGAAAATTTGTTGAGAAAAAAAATGGAGGAAATTGAAAAATGATACGTTTTCTTAAGAACGCGCGGAGACCAAAATCTTCGTTGTACTATTTAGTCACTTTTAAACGTGTATATATATAGGCCTGAACAGCGGGTATAAGGGCTTGTATCGTAAAAGACCTCACTAAAGTCAACATATCTGTTGAATGTATTGTTCTGATTGATACGAAAAAGTAAAATTGAAAAAAAAATGGAGAAAATTGAAAAAATACGTTTTTTTATGAACGCGCCAAGACCAAAATCTTCGTTGTACTATTTAGTCATTTTTCCCCCCGATATGCAACACCACTGCAGAGGGCGGTGCTGCTGCATATCGGGGAGAATTAACCAATTCATAGGCATCTACAATTTGGCTTAGGTTACGGCCACTTGGTAGCAATCCAATGCAGGAAACGGACTTATCCGTAAAGCCAAAATTGGACAGAAAGGGACTAGACCCTGATACAAGACAACGGTCGAGGCGACGCACAAAAGAATGTCCAATAACATGGACAGTACCAGCATAAGAAGACATGCTGCTTACCTGGTAAAGATTACTGAAACTCTGAAAGAATTACTCTGGAGAACGATGACGTAAACTCTATGAGAATACTAGTAGTTCTAGGAGTAGTGTAAGGAGTTGTGGCTCAAGGACCACCATTTATTGACTACAATAAAATTTAGTCACGCCCTTAAAATTACATATTAGCCAATAGGTTTTTTTTTTTGAAATTTAATTAATGGAACATACAGGGTTTCATTGGATCGCTTGACTTAAAAGAAATGATGAAAATTATATGATAACAGTTGTATACACCCGACAATTACATGTGACTATTAACAAGACAACAACAACAAACAACAAATGAACAATGACAATAAAATAGGAATGCGTAATTGACTTGATTACTAATTAAAGATTAAAGGCATTGCGCGAATTTTGTATGCTTAATTAGAAATTAAAGACAGTAATTATATAAGAATGTAGATCGATCAATAAGATAATCTTTAATGATGCCGCATAAAAGAGAAATATCTCTCTCTCTCTCTCTCTCTCTCTCTCTCTCTCTTCGTTTTTCATAGGTGCAACTTTTCAATACTGGCATTACATCTCGGAAATTAGCAAACATGAAGGGCGATGGGAGAAGGGGTATAACATTTTCTACGCATCCAGAACATGGTCTGTGGGCGTTGGTGATGGCACTTGGTGGATTGTCGACGACATCTTTCAGACTTTTCCTCAATCTCGATTGGTCCATGGCGAATGTCATTCATGTCTGCAATCCATCATGTGAAGTCATGGTCCATCCCGCTAAATATACGCTGTTCAAAGTAGAAATAAGTTGACGATAACCTCCCTGCCTCCCCCCATTTTTTTTTTCATTTTGTTGTCGCCTGCGAAGCATAGCGACACTAGGGATCACTTTGTCCGTTGTCCGTCTGTCACATTTGGATGTCACACCCTATAAAGTGATTCCTGAGTGTCGCTATGTTTCGCAGGGGACACATGCATTCCTTGGAATGATTTTTTTCTTTCATTATTATTATAACGATTACATTTTTTTCAGGGGGAGATGCGGGTGATTGGCAATGTTGGAGGGGGGATGGGGTAGAAAAATTGTGACGAGATGGCCCCCCAAAAAAATACTTATATGATGTATAGTCTATGACTATCCAAGGTCCATCGTACTGTTTTGAACGTTAATGTACTGTTTCGTTTGTGCTTTCTGTTTATATAATGTATTTCAGTATCTCTTGGGCGATCCACCTAATAGAACATAGGGTAAATTCCCTGGCGGGGAAGACACATGACACAAGACAAGAGAATTTCTTGATACTTTGTGCAAAATGTATATAATATACTCTGTAGTTATTTGTAATTGCTTTTGGATTTTTTTTCAAGTAAGAGGCCGAACTGAGGCCTAACCGACGTTTTTAAAATCATTGTTGATTTTTTTTTATCCTTTTAGTGAATACTAAAAGTGAAGTGTCGTTTGAAGAGATTTTTATCTTTCCTGTAATATAGTTTCAGTGGCGGATCCAGCGCCCCCTTTGCCGGGGGGTCAAGGGGCGAATTTTACTGAAAATGGGCCAAAATATAGGGTTTTTTTGGAAAATTTTGGGTCAGTGCCGGGGGGGGGGGTGGACGCCCCCTCCGCACCCCCCTGAATCCGCCACTGAGTTTGTTTGTTTGTTTTTTTTTTCTTTTTTTAACTATTATTTTGTTTTTGTGTGGCCTGTGAAGCATAAAGACTCTTAGGGAACACTATGTCCGTTGTCCGTCTGTCTTGGATGTCATATAAAAGTGTCATATAAAAACACCCTATAAAAGTTATTCCTAAGTGTCGCTATGTTTCGGAGTTAGTTTACCTGCTTTAGTATTTGCTTGTTTGTTTGGATTTTTTTGTTTGTTTTTTTTTTCTTTGGCAAGTAACGTACATAAGCCTCACTTGGGCCTATTTGACAGTTTTTAGATAGGATGATCATGATTGTTCCATTCGTGAATTTTATAATTGAAGTGTCGTGTGAAGAGATTCTCCCTCATTGTAGTCAAAGAAAGAATATAATTTTTAAACTATCAGAATAACGTAAATGGCATTCCTGTAAGAAGAAAGAAAGATTGGATTAGCACAGAAAGAAAGAATTAAATATAAAATTCTTAGAAATTCTTTGTTCAACATGAAAAAGGTCATACCAAATACATGTAAATTTAATTAAATAATGTTCGGTTTCTTGCACCATATATTGTGAATTTTTTTTTTTTTTTCTATATTTTTCATTCCGATTCATAAAAAAAAAACATAAAGCTTCTAGAAGAGTCGGATTGCGAAATTGCAAGCAAAACTGGTCTCTTACTGATGATGACGAAAATGTTTGGTACCCAACGAATGTTCTACCTTCAACAGTAATAAAGATGTGAGCTGGTCTGGAGGCCAATACACGGAAAATTTCCAAGAAGTCATATATATTACTGTTCTCCAACAAATTCATGTATCTATTACTCTTCATAACGCACTTTACTTACCAACATTTCCTTGCAATTTAGTATAAAACGTCCATCATGTTTTAAATACATAGCGTCAATTTTCAGATCAGTTAAGCTAAAAGTAAATTGATATTTTTATACGTCGGTTGAAATGATTTATGTTTCACTGCATGAACCACAAATTGAAAATTTGAACACGTCCAAAAAAAAAAAAAAAAAAAAAATCGCTTGATGGACCTTTTCTTTTTTCTTTCTAAGCCTTGAAAGTCCACTAAACATTTCAGAACTGAAGGCAATACAAAAAATATCAGTTGATATAGTTGTTCTCGTTTGTGAGGAGGGAGGGGGTGTTGCTTGATAAAAAAACAAACATGGAAATGGCACGATACGTCTTACGAAAAAAAAAAAAAAAGAAACAACAACAAAATATTATTAATAAATGTAAACGTCTTCAAATTGAATAGCATCATTTAAGAACAAATAAATTGGCAAGGTGGACCAGACATGCACGTTTCGGTTACTTAACCCTCATCAGTGATCCTAAATCTAAACAATGTAATAATAATATATATTTTTTTAAACCCAACAAACAAAATCACACACAAAGTAGGAATTTGTTCAAATGTACTATGCATGAGTATTAAAAAATAAATCAAATACACACTAAAACATAAAAACAATTATGAACATTTATTAGATTACATAAGGGTCAAAGGAATACGAGAAACCCGACGCCGAGAATGTTTCTTGAATCGGACATGCCCTATCCCTTTTAGTGTTCACCGAGACAGAAACCGGAGGCGATGTACTATGCATGAATATTAGAAAATAAATCAAATACACACTAAAACATAAAAAAAAATTATGAACATTTATTAGATTACATAAGGGTCAAAGGAATACGAGAAACCCGACGCCGAGAATGATTCTTGAATCGGACGCGCCCTATCCCTTTTAGTGTTCACCGAGACATAAACCGGAAGCGATGTACTATGCATGAGTATTTTAAAAAAAATAAATCAAATACACACTAAAACATAAAAAAAAAAAATTGAAAATTAAGGGTCAAAGGAATAAGAGAAACCCGACGCCGAGAATGTTTCTTGAATCGGACGCGCCCTGTCCCTTTTAGTGTTCACCGAGACATAAACCGGAGTTGGCAATTCCCCTTTTACACATTACCTGAATCTATTTTTAGAACTTGGTTTGTTTACAATACGAAGAGGACAGAGAGTCGGTCAGAAAATTGCAACACTTTCTTTATTTGAATAAATATTGTGATTTTGGTGATGTCAGAATACATAGATGGACAATGTCCTCTCTAAATTCATACGAAAACACTATCTTTTTAAATCCATAAAGGTAAACAACCTTGGTTGTACATCACCCGCCGCCGGCCGCTCCTTCGTAGAACTCGCTCAGTAGGGGTTCGGGGTTGTTCTGATAACAGAGAGAAATTTATAACCTTTTTATAACCCAATTCCCACAGTTTGAATGAAGAAAACAACAACAAAATCCATTATATATATTTTTTTAATCTTCGTTGTATTCATTGTATTCGTTGTATTCGTTGTACTTTTTAGACATACCGCTGCAAACTGAGTAATAAAAAATTTGCTTAATGTCCACCAGAATTCACTATTTTGAAATAAAATTTACAAAAATTTTCCGATACATTCTATCGCATATCGATTCGATACCGTATCAATAGTCCGTTTTCCAGAAAATATCTATGACCGTTTTAAACCTTGATTTTATACTGCTTTTCACGGTTATCCCATGATTCCTTGCGTGGTGTGGTTCCGGTGTCAAGACCTTCTAGGTCAGAGACAACCAAATCATTTTCCATAGGCCGTAATGTTAACGAAATGCCTTATAACGTCTATACTAATATTGCTGGCCATGCATGTTATATACCGATTTGTTCATTGATTCAAGCTTTATACGAAACTAAACTAAAAAATATAGCATGACCTGCTTTTTTTCGCGCTATTTGCGTCACAAGGTACCCCGCAGAGAATTTTCAAATTTTCCCGCGCCCGTCCCCTTTAGTGGATCGGGAGCTAGGGAAAAAATCCGGGTATCGACATCTTAATTGCACTTATTTTTTACTTATATATATCATATTCAAACAATATACCAAAAGAAAACATAATTGATAGCCAATCACATCTTCTGTCACATTTAAAATAACAGGCCCCCTCACCCTACAGGTTTTGCTCCAATCAGCACCGGCCTTTTAGTGGTCTCTGACCTAGAAATAAGGAAGAGAAACTTAGAAAAAAAGAAGAAGAGCTTAAAAAACGACAATATATTATTGATACTGCTGAGAAGAAACAAAAGCAGTTAGAAATTTTTGTAAATTTTATTTCAAAATAGTGAATTCTGGTGGACATTAAGCAAATTTTTTATTACTCAGCTCATCGTATATCAAACCATTCTGGGAATAATGAATTTACCTGCTCACATGTGCGCATATCAGACGCTAAATTAATTTCTCGACCTGATGTATCAGATAGAGATTACACTGTTCGCCGTGCTAGCAATCTCCTACGCATGCGTCCGATTTCAGTTCCGCTTTTCTTCACTTTGAAATCTACCTCTGCCGTCATCGCCTATTGTTTGTCTGCAAGATTCTTGCAGACTGGAACTGGGGTTTCATATTTGTAAATTAAGTATTGCAAGTATATACCATCAGGTTTGACTATATTTCTGAGGTATACAGTGAATATGCAATGCTTTTCTTTCGATGCAATACGATGAAGTATCAGGGATTCTTTCTTCATTCGTACGTTGCCAACACAAACAGCTGAGCGAGAAGTCTCCAGTAAAAATACAAATTCTAGCTATAAATCGAAACCTACCGTCTTTAGACATGAGTCTTTTATAAATTTGTCTACATCAAGAAAAGAATCGTTACCTTCATTGCCCATTTACTCGCCCCTAAACACTCAAATATGTGCCTCTGCCTTTGAATCTTTCGCACTGTATACGTCAGAAGTCCGAATGACGTCACTGTGACGACATGCCGTACCTGCGATGCCTCTCGGGTTTTATCATTGCGTGAAATGGCGTAGAAAAATAGCGATGACAGCAAGGTTATATTGCAAGCCTGTGCCGCCTATCACCTTGTTGCAAGTTGCCGTGCTAGGCCAGCACAAATAATGCCTGGATCTGAAATAGGCCAAGTAATTGGAAGGCCTCTCTTCTATACCAACCAAGCAGCGACACAGTCTTTTTTGTGGGCAACGACGCCTCATCGACCGAGGATGTGACAAAAGTAGATAAGTCTGACACATCTGTCAACAAAGAGAATTCAGAACTACACATTGCAACTTTCAACCGTAAAAATATCAATACGAGTACTATTGCTGTGAAAGAAATCTTGAACATGGCGGAATTTTTATTGATACAAGAGCACTGGCTATTTAATTTTGAGATTCACAAGCTGAATGCCATTGACGACAACATTCGGGGCTGTGGGAAAGCTGTAGATGACCGTAATCCGATTCCTCCAGTGCAAAAGCCTAGAGGATATGGGGGAGTAGGCATCTTATGGAGAAAAGATTTAGACCATTTGGTGACAGCGATATCTGAAGGCAATGAACGTATGCAATGTGTGATTATCTCGATGGAAAATACTTCGATTTTACTTATGTCAGTTTACCTGCCGACAAAAGGACAAAGCGATAACTACGTCGAATTTGCAGAGTGTATATCGTTACTTGGAGCAATTATAGAGAAATACACCGACCACATTATCATTATAGCAGGTGACTTCAATGAAGACCTTACTACTGATAAATCTAGTCGCCGTAAGGAATGCCTATTATCCTTTGTGGATGAATTTCTCCTTGAAACGAAATACACCAAATCAACGTTCATACATCCTAACGGCAGAGATAACTCAGTTATCGATTATATCTTCATGAGAAAATCTGTGAATTGTAAAATGGAAAAAGTATATCGCTTGGACACCTTGGGAACGAACACTTCAGATCACATTCCTGTTGTATGCACAATTCAGGAAAAGTGCATGGCCATATGCTCTAAGAATAAAGAATCCTCACAATTCGCTAGAGTGAAGTGGAAATCAGTTGACATAGACCTTTACCAGGCACTTGTTAAGGATAGAACTTGCGATCTTGATCCTAATCTTACCACAATGCTTAAAGTAGATCAATATATTTCAAATATTCATGAAATTTTAACCTCTTCAGCCATGCAGTGTGCAGATTCTCATAATCTGAGACCAAAACGACGTCAAAAGCTGCGTTGCTGGACACCGGAGATAAAGCAAGCCATAAAGCTTAATAAAGAAGCTCATTATATGTACAAGATGAAGGAGGATTCCGGAACTCTAACGCAGCAAGATGTTGTCAAGCGCAAACAATCGAAATCTCATTTACGGTCCCTCTGTCGAAAGGAAAACTCTAAGGCGCAGATGCAACAGCGTCTAGAAATTCTAGAGGCTAAATCAGAGGATTCGGCTCTATTTCATCGCTTAGTCCGACGACAACGCAATGGTCCGAAAAGTAACTTATGTGAACTTACTGTTAATGGTCAGAAGCTACAGGGAACAGAAAACATCAGGGATGGGTGGAAGGATCATTTTAACAAGCTAGCTATACCAACTGATTGTGAGAAGTGTGATAAAGTCTATATTGAGCATACAAAGCATGACACCGACATCATTAAGGATATCTGCATTAGTGACTCCACTCCGATACAGCCAGCAGAGACTGAGGAGATTTCACATGCTCTTGGTATGCTCAACACGGGTAAAGCTCCAGACCTATACGGTGTAACCGTTGAGCACCTATTATACGCAGGAGACCCGATGGTCACAATTCTAACAATGTTACTTAATGCTATCTTTAGTCTGGCTCTTGTACCAAATGTCTTGAAGTATGGAGCCATTACTCCAGTTTTTAAGAAGAAAGGGAATGTTACTGATGCTAGAAACTATCGTGGTATCACTGTGCTTCCTGTGATTGGGAAACTATTAGAAATTTTGATAAGAAATAGGATACGGAAGATATTGGAACCAATTCAAAACCCTATGCAGCGTGGATTTACTAGAAATGCATCTCCGCTTTATTGTGCTCTGATAATTGAAGAGTTCATCAGAGAATCCTTAGCAAACAAGGACCCAGTATACTCTGCTTATCTTGATGCAAGGACTGCATTTGACGTTGTGAACCACAACAGCCTACTGCGGAAACTTTTCAACGCTGGGATTGAAGGGAAGCTATGGTCTATTATTCAGGATTTTCACACTAATGCTGTTAGTGTTGTGAAATGGGAGGGTGCTGTTTCTTCACCATTCAATATCCACCAAGGGGTACGTCAAGGAGGAATCCTGAGTGCCGATCTATATAAGCTTTATGTGAATCAACTACTGAACAGACTATCTGACAGTGCACTAGGAGCTCATATAGGTGATACTGTCTGTAATGCACCAACTTGCGCAGATGATCTGTCGTCAATAAGCAAATGTTCGACACAGCTTCAGTCGCTATGTGATATTGCTGTAGATTACAGTAGAATGGAAAAATATGAGCTGCAACCGCTCAAAAGTGTTATCGTACCTGTTACTGGAAAAGGTAACAAGAAGTCTGTCACTCAGCTTGCGTGGACTTTGGGAGACAAACCCATGCCAATTGTAGATCAAACCTCACATATAGGAATAGTGCGAGTCGATACAAATAAACCCACTGCGCATGTTGATAATAACATTCTTAAAGCACAGAGAGCACTTTACAGTATGATGTCCTCTGGGCTACACGGTGAGAATGGCCTTGACCCAGAAACCTCCGTACATTTGCTGCGTACATATGTTATTCCTATACTTACGTATGGATTAGAAATTTATCTACCAGGGAGGGAGGATATAAAATCGCTCGACACATTTCTCAAAAGGACTCTCAAACATATTTTGTCACTTCCAACAACCACCGCAGATCCTGCTCCCTACATTCTGTCTGGGGTCTTACCTATTGAGGGAATTATACACCTGAAAGCTCTCTCGTTATTTGGAAGTATATCGAGGTTGGACGATTCGGCCATAGAAAAGAGAATTGCCATACGACAGTTATCCGTTAAAAGCCACAAAAGCCCAAGCTGGTTCATCACCATAGAATCGGTGCTCCTAAAATATGATCTGCCTTCCCCATTAAGCATCTTAAATACTCCGCTTGGTAAAAACCGCTGGAAGGCACTTACTGACAAACAGGTCACTCGATTCTGGACACAAGAGCTGCAAAGACAGGCCGCTACATATAGTACTCTTAGGCTCCTTAACATAGATGGACTGTGTTTGGGCAAGATACATCCAATTCTCAGACTTGGCACTCATGCTAGGACCGATATCAACAAGATCTCAACCAAAACGAAACTGATGACAGGAACCTATATTCTTCAGTCAACTAGAGCGGCTTTTAACCATGTGCCTATAGATCCCATGTGCTTATTGTGTAAATCTGAAGAAGAGACACTTCATCATTTTCTCATAAAGTGCCCCGCAATGAGTGATGTCAGGGATCCTCTGATAGTATTGATCAACGAATGTGTGTATAGCTTGTTTGCGTGTGACTTTTCAAGGCTAGAGCCTGAACTCCAGTTGCAAGTGATTATCGATCATAGAAGTGTATTAAGAACTTGTTCGCTAAATGATACAATGGAGTTAGAACACTTGTGTAGAACTTTATGTTATTCGCTGCATTGTAAACGATATAAGGTCATGATGACACTACCATCCCGAAAGCGTCTAGGGCTGTAGCACGTTACTCACAGTTCATATATATTTCAGCAAGTTTTATCACATAGACTTTTATAGACTCTTAAACAAATTTTTAACCCTGGTCTGTGTATATAACCCCTGTGTGAATACCAGAGTGATTCATTTGGTGGAGGATTATTATTGTTTACACTCCCTAAGGAGGTGCTCCGACATCGGAGGGATTTCAACAACAACAACAACAATGGCCGAAGGCGAAAGCGCGGTAGAAACTCTCAAAGGATTTAAGCGAAAAAAAGGAGGAGGTAGCTACTGCTGTGTTCCAGAATGCCACAATCAAAGCGGCTCAGATACAGTCAAAAGGTATAACCTGATAAAATAAACAATTACCTTGAAAAGTCTTCTATCTTGCATGTATATTTCAGTTTGGTCCTAATGCTATGCAAATGGCCATGTCGCCATTCAGAATTATATACCCATAAAAAGTAGATTAAGACTGTGTCACTTCGTAATTAACATTTGCATTAGATATAAGACATCCCACTCGGTATGTTTAAGCAGTATATTTTGCATGTAAACATTAAAACTTAACATTTTAAAGTTTCTAAAGAGAAAGACAGTTGCTCCACTCGCGGTCCGTCTAAACAGAGAACTCTAAAGAACCCTAGAGAACTCTAGAACTAAATAGAGAACTCTAGGGATTATTTGCACTAGGATAATTAATTATGGATAAAATTGTTATATATTGATAGAAAAATACCATCTTTGCCATATTTCATACTTTTAATGAAAATTTTATCGTTTAGATACGTATTTTGTGAAATATTAGGTGTAATTCTTATATACAACGTTTATGCCGCGCGCGTCGTAATGGGTAATATTTAATGGATTGAAAATACACGGAGATGTTTTTATACAACCAACGAAAATAAGAAATAATATGATATGAATACTAATTTTCCATTATACTTTCACATTTTCGGTAAAGGTTTAAAATTATTTGTTAAAAATAAATTTAAAAAAGTGTAAAGCGTTTCTGGCTCGCGCGCGTCGTTATGAACCTGCCGGTACATATCGAGACATTTTAAATATGGGAAAAAATAATAAAAATCTGAATCATTATACAAAGTTTATTGAATTTAAAAAAATGTTACGGGTAAAAACTTTATCCACGCGCCGTTTAAAGGTATACTAACAACGTGCCGACACGTGTCACGGACACTAATTACGGCCGGCTATTCGCGTGTTTAATACATGTATTTATAATAAACGTAAGTCGTTCGTAAAGTTTTCTTTATTGATCTCTTAAGCTTAGTCTACAGCATATGTAAATACCTATGCCGAACAATAGCAATTGTCCATTGTAATACTTTCGAATCTATTAATTATGACGTTCACGTCGTAAAAAATATAAACAAAGACCGCCGACGAACGCATCTATGAATAAAAGAATTATATTGTACCCGTGTACATTATTTTATCAGACGGTGGTGAATGCTGAACACTAAGATTCCGCTTCATCGTATATTTATATCTATTAGCTTCTACCATTCAAACAGATACATGTACCAAGGGGCATCAAACAGAACGTGTTCTTTATATTAGAAGACACAGCAAACACAGAGCGCAGGTCTATGGGTAAAAAATCAGAATATCCTGACGACTGTGGCTCCTGAAACAAGGTGCCAATGTTACTACGGCAGAATACTTCCTTAAAACCCAAATTGGCATTCAGTCAATAAAAAGGAACAAAGACGGGCTGTATTACAGGATACACAAGAAGAAAAATGTAGCCTTAAATCCTCAACCGCACAATGATCATGTAATATGTATGAAAAGAAAGTATTCTGTATTAGCAAGACAAAATAAGTACAGAAAAAGAATAACTTGGTTTGAAGGTGGGCCATACGAAGGCACTGCCTTTGCTGAATTTGTTGGGACATTCCCAGATGACATCCCATCTGTTCATGGCAATTCTAAAATAAACAATAAGCCATATCAAAGAATGACGGGTCAACAAAAAGACATTATAACAAAGGGTCTTGAAGAAAACAAAAAACCAAGGCAAATAAAAAATGAAGTTCGAATGGCATTACCAGATGAGGCAGTCTCTTTAAAAACAATCAGAAATGCAAAATATATTCACGAAAAAAAGAAGTACCCTGAAGATAAACAGAATTTGGCCGATGATGTGATTACAATATTAAACAAAGCTTATGAGGATCCTTCATTTGTACAGGAAGTGATGACATCTTCCTCACAGAAGCCTCCCAACATCATATGTTACTCTGAGGAACAGATGGTATCCCTCCGTAGTTCAATCTCAAATGGGTGCATACTTGGAATAGACAGAACTTTCAATGTTGGATCTTGCTATTTAACAGTTATAACTTTTAAGAACCCAAATATCGTCAGAGAAGAGACTTCTGAGTCACCTATAATGCTTGGACCAGTTTTCTTGCATTGGGACGGACAGTATCATACTTACCAAAGGTTCTTGTCCCATTTACAAAGCAGAGTGCAAGGACTGGATCAAAGCAAAATAGTGTTTGGCAACAGTAATAGTAAACAAGATCTTCAACAAACAATCTGGTCTCTTGTCAATTGATGATCAGATAACTTACATGGAAGTTGAAGGAGAGATTCAGGAAGATCACAACTTGCCTTACTTAACCACATTTTTAGCTCACCTCGACGAAGTTGAGTGAGCTTATGCTATAACCCCACGCGTCCGCGTCCGCGTCCGCGTCCGCGTCCGTGTCCGCGTCCGCGTCCGGTTAAGAAGTTTGGGGTAGCTCAGTATCTGACAAAGTACTAATGCTACAGTAACCAAACTTGCACAAGTGATTCATCTTTGGATGCTGAGGTGAACCCATGCATCGTATGCAGCATCTGACCTACATTTTCCGCTTGAGTAACTTGGTTAAGAAGTTTGGGGTAGCTCAGTATCTGACAAAGTACTAATGCTACAGTAACCAAACTGGCACAAGTGATTCATCTTTGGATGCTGAGGTGAATCCATGCATCGTATGCAGCATCTGACCTACATTTTCCGCTTGAGTGACTTGGTTAAGAAGTTTGGGGTAGCTCAGTATCTGACAAAGTACTGATGCTACAGTAACCAAACTGGCACAAGTGATTCATCTTTGGATGCTGAGGTGAACCCATGCATCGGATGCAGCATCTGACCTACATTTTCCGCTTGAGTGACTTGGTTAAGAAGTTTGGGGTAGCTCAGTATCTGACAAAGTACTGATGCTACAGTAACCAAACTTGCACAAGTGATTCATCTTTGGATGCTGAGGTGAACCCATGCATCGGATGCAGCATCTGACCTACATTTTCCGCTTGAGTGACTTGGTTAAGAAGTTTGGGGTAGCTCAGTATCTGACAAAGTACTGATGCTACAGTAACCAAACTTGCACAAGTGATTCATCTTTGGATGCCGAGATGGACCTATGCATCGGATGCAGCATCTGACCTACTTTTTCCACTTGAGTAATTTCGCTTTTAAAAGCCAATATTGAGCAAAGTATAAGTGCTACATGTACCAAACTTGCATATTGGATGTATCTTTGATCAAACTTTCATAAAATGACCTTGACCTACTTTTTCCGCTTGAGTGATTTTGCCTTTAAAAGCCAATATTGAGCAAAGTATAAGTGCTAGATATTCCAAACTTGCATATTAGATGTATCTTTGATCAAACTTTCATAAAATGACCTCGACCTACTTTTTCCGCTTGAGTGATTTTGCCTTTAAAAGCCAATATTGAGCAAAGTATAAGTGATACATGTACCAAACTTGCATATTGGATGTATCTTTGATCAATCTTTCATAAAATGACCTTGACCTACTTTTTCCGCTTGAGTGATTTTGCTCTATAAAGCCAATATTGAGCAAAGTATAACTGCTACATGTACCAAACTTGCATATTGGATGTATCTTTGATCAAACTTTCATAAAATGACCTCGACCTACTTTTTCCGCTTGAGTGATTTTGCCTTTAAAAGCCAATATTGAACAAAGTATAAGTGATACATGTACCAAACTTGCATATTGGATGTATCTTTGATCAATCTTTCATAAAATGACCTTGACCTACTTTTTCCGCTTGAGTGATTTTGCTCTATAAAGCCAATATTGAGCAAAGTATAACTGCTATATGTACCAAACTTGCATATTGGATGTATCTTTGATCAAACTTTCATAAAATGACCTTGACCTACTTTTTCTGCTTGAGTGGTTTTGCCTTTAAAAGCCAATATACATGTACTAAAAAATATGTTTGAATTGAATTTTGCTGTCACGAGGTGAGCTTCGTAATCTGTGATTACCTATGTTTACAGAATGTACGAAAAAATGTATTTCTTCCTCGCATGAAATGCAAAGCCTTCAAAATACCTAAACATTGGACAAACAATAACAATGAGTCCTACAATAACATAATAAAACTGCACACCAACTGGCAGATTCAGCGGTTGCCAGAACTGATTCAGATACTGCGTGATCTTGATCAAACTCAGACACAGAATGTAAGAGATGCTCTTCATCATAGAGGAGAATTATGTGTAACAGGTCCTGCCCAATGCCTTACTGTATCTGATGCAGTATGGGTAAATATGACTCAAGAGCAAAGGGGTCGACGTCTCAGTAGGCTTCTAAACTTTATTACACCATCCAGTGTGATTAAGTCTACTGATGGATCTTTGACTTTACCAAGATTTGCCAGGATTGCAAAGAAACCTGGTCAAGTTAAGAGAGTAAAATCGTGCAAAAGTAAAAGTGCACCAAAGAGAAGGAAATTTGATTCTGATTTCGAGAGTAGGATACAAGACAATATTAGACAAAGATACTTGACTATTTCGGAGCTACGGTAGATGCAACATATGTATATAATATATTTAAACTACAGTTTAACATGCTATTTATTTTTACTTAAAATGAAAAAAAAAAAAAAAAAAAAAAGGATCCTGAGTAGAACCACGTCCACGTCGTAGGATCTGGAAACATTCACTATATAAAAGTCCCATATAACTTAATCACAGTAAAATAAACAATAGGTTAAGTTATATGGGGCTAGTTATGTATGTGAATGGCTAAGAGTTCTACATAAAATTATAATAAAAATATGATATTGGCCTAAATATTATACACATTACCTTCACAGCCATATTTCAATACACAAGGTATTTAGTTCAATAAACAAGGCATTTATTTCTATACACAATGAATATACCAATACACAAGATATTTATTTCAATACACAAAGCATTTATTTCAATACACACACACAATTACAAATTTCTCTTTTCATCAATCAATTTATTAATCTATATTACTTACTTTAATCTTCATAAACAATAAATGTAAACTTTAGACTCATACATCGCAAATAACAAAATCTCTCAGTGTGAAACGAGTTTGAAATTTCTGTTTATCTTTCAAATTATTGTATATTACTGGCTTCATTCTCAAAAATTATTTTAATTATTGTTTAAAAACATTATTTATAGAAAATTATATCAATTTAAAAGAAGTTTGACCATTATATTGCTTAAAAAAGCTAGAGTTCTCTATTTAGTTCTAGAGTTCTCTAGGGTTCTCTAGAGTTCTCTGTTTAGTAGTACCCCTCCACTCGAGATACGAAAATTGGGAAACAGTTATAGCCGAGATGATTCGATTATGGTCTTATCACTCCATGAATAATCATATTGAATGAATCACAGTGTTTGCAATAATTGTGCAGAATTGCCCAATTGATGTTTAACAAGGGAGGTCTGCTACATTTTGGTAGTTACGTAATATCATGTATGTAGAAGGTTGTATAAGCATGTACAGCTTGTATGGTCCTTGCATGTATATTCAACAACTTTCATGAATCCCCCTGGTTTGGACACTTAGGGAGGGATGAGTTATATGGATGAGAGTCCAAAACTAGAATCCTATCATCTGCATGATCTGTGGTCTTGACAATAAGGAAATTAAAGATCAAATGATGTTTCTGTTTCATGCTGTTTATATGTAACTCTGATAATATGTGATAAATCTCCTTGGCTCGATCTAGTACGACTTGTCATAACCAAATGTAGAATTGGGTAATTGACAGTGATACATATAGACAAAAGCTGAGATTATTTTTCTGGTCTGATTAGTAATTATGCATGTGTAATTTGAAAAACATATGCATCACCAATAAAATTTTGGAATTTTATAATCTCAACTATTGTATATGCATCACTGTCTGACCCAAAAGGATACACAGAACAATGACAGACAATTGTTTTGGTCAACTTTTTAGACTACTTGGCGTGTGAAAATCTGCACGCATCTTATTTCTTTTATTAATTTCATTGGTGTATAAATCTGGTTTGTCAAGTGCAAAGCGATTCTCTGAAAATCTGCATGTATGCCAACCAAAATAATAAACCATGAACACCATAAATGACACAGTCATTTCTACATGTTCTAGTTTGATCAAATGGTTAATTTGATATATATGTATGTGTGTTTGTATATGTAGGAGCTACTACAGATTTCCTCCAGAGGGAAGCAAGCAATTTAAGCTTTGGATGACTGCCATAAGAAGGGACAATTGGATCTTCAAATCATGGAACAGGATTTGCTCAGATCATTTCATTGATGGTAACTATACTTATTGCATTAAAGATTCATTTTCTATTTGTCTTCACTTTGAATAGCATTTTGTATTTATTTACATTTTCACAGACAAAAGATAACTATAATACCCCCTACCTAACTTCTTTGTCAGGTTAGTACAATCATTTCACTATGTCTGTCCATCTGAACCATAACTCCAGTAATTTTTGACCTAGGGTGTTGAAACTTTACACATAGATTGTTCATGAGAAAAGGAGGATATCCCTATTGATTTTTAAGTAACGGTCAAAACTTCAAACTAAAAAGCATTTTCGGATGATAACTTAGTAATTCTTGATCTAGAGTGTTCAACCTTCACACACATATATTTCATAATTGCTCCAAAAAGGAGATCTATTGATTTTGGGGTCAAAATGTGATTTTATTGATTTTGGGGTCAAAATGTGAAGGTCAACGTTAGAATGTATAAAAAACAATGTTCTTCACAACCTAGAGCGATGAAACTTCAGTAGCAATGCACAATGGTCAAGGTTACAATTGAACTTGATAATCTGATATAAACACAATCAAGTAGTGTATTTATGTGACCTTGGTGATACTTAGTGATACTATTGTTCACATTATGAAATATATAATATATATTTCAAAACATGCAAAATGATCAATTTCTAATCTTGTTTTTATCTGTTACAGTTAATAAGTTTTGACTGCATGATGTTTATAAACAATGTGTGGCTACTGGTGCTAGTGCTTAGTTTGACTTGTAATGAAATATTAAGCAATATAAGTACTGTACCATTTGCTGCAATACATTTCTTCGATTTTCTCCTATTGATTTATGTTGTGCATGGTAAGTTGATGTTTCAAACCATGGTAAGTAAACTGATTCAAGAAGATATTATGCAATTAAGAAGAACTGAGTATGAAAGTTTAACATTATTTATATTTTCAACAAACAAATAAATTTCAACAGTGATAACACTCAGTATATATATATACATAGTAAATAATAAATATCCATTCCCGGTATAGTCAATATAATCAAAATCAAAGTGACATAATGACGATTAAATTTAAGATTTCAAATTTCATCGTCATTATGTCACTTTGATTTTGATTATATATACATATATATATTGCAATAACCATAATGAATAACCAAAAAAAAATCATGAAGAAGGTAGCAAATAATATTAAAAAAAAGAGAAAAATATAGGAACAATTCATCACCAAATATATCAATACGAAATGATTGTCATTTTTTCATACAAAATAGAATTACATGTAGTTTTTATGCTGTATACATGTACATGAAGTGGCAGAATTAAATCACATAAATGTAATGAAAAAAAAAAACAGAAAAAAATCGGAAAATCATCATCATAATATTATCATATAATTCCATCCAATTGTCCAAGGATATGGCAGATATAAGACATGTATGATGTGTAAAATTTAGCAAATTGTAATTGAGTTTTAACTTAATTGGATGCTTGATATTTTTATGATAATTCATTTCATGAAATGTAATATCTTTTTAGGTGAAAAAGGTTTAGACCCATCTCATCCTGGATATGTTCCTACTATATTCCCATTCAAGAAAAAGCCATTAGCTCGTAATAGTGCTACCTCAAGCCGTACTCTTGTTGAACGTCAACTGCAAAGTATACCACGTAAGAGAAAAGTTAAGTCAGCAAAAGAGCCAACATCAAATGATAAATTTATAGATCAACCTGAAGGTCATGACTACATCGCTACTAAAGAAACAGAAATGGAGATAAGCGTGAAGAAGTATTTGCCTGAAATCGAAAAGAAGATGGAAGAGCTACAGGAAATTAAAATGAAGTATGAAGTTTTGAAAACCCAAATTTTAGATGTTGAGGAGATTAAAGACTCCCCAAAAGATATACAGTTTTGGACTGGATATCCAAATTATTCTACTTTTTTGGCAGTTTTTACTTTCCTAGAGCCTAGGGCACGGGCCATGAATTATTGGAAAGGTCAGTCAACTATTTCCAGTGAGCATGTTTCAAAATCCCGTAACAGGCCAGGACCTGACAGAAAATTATCCCTGAAAGAAGAATTTTTTCTAACAATGGTACGTCTTAAGGTTGGTTTGCTGACAGAGGATCTGGCAAAGAGATTTGGAATATCTACAGGATCTGTGTCATCCATATTTACTAGCTGGATCAACCTAATGTACACAGATCTTAAAATGTTATGTGAGTTGCCATCTGGGGAGGTCCTGGAACAAAATCAGTCTTATGCTATGGGGTCAACATTTCAAGATGTACGTGTAATTCTGGATTGTACAGAATTGTTTGTCCAGAACCCAAGTAAACTTGATGCCAGGAAGCAAGTTTTCTCAAATTACAAACACCACAATACGTATAAGTTTCTAGTTGGTATAAGTCCTCAAATGGGTATAACTTATGTAAGCAAGATGTATGGTGGACGGGCATCTGACAAATTTATTACATCTGACTCGGAAAATTTGCTCCAAAATCTCGAAGAAAATAAAGGATCAGTCATGGCAGACAGAGGATTTCTTATTGAAGGAATTATGAATGATATGGGTGTTAAGCTTTACATGCCATCATTTAAAGGCCAAGACAGACTTCAGCTTAGCTCTAATGAGAGTTTATCCTCAGAAAAAATCTCGAGGACCCGTATTCATATTGAGAGGGCCATTCAACGAATAAAGACATACCACATTCTTGACGGGGAGCTTAAACTTTCGATGAAAGACATTGCCGAACAAGTTTTTACTGTTTGTGCCTACTTGGTAAATTTTCAATCTCCTATAATTAAAGAGCACTGAGTATGTGACCATCTGCTTGTTTGCACTAGTCCCGACACTTCCTGAAAATTTATACATTTAACAATGATAATGCTGTTTCTCAATTTTTGTGTATCTATACATGTCTCACACTTTGTTGTATATACTATAGAGTTCAAAATTCATATTTATTGTATGTCAAGGTTCAAGGTCACAAATGTGAATTAATCAATATCCTTGTATACACTATAGTATAGAAATGTGTGTTTACAAATATGTATATAAATATAAATATAAATATCATGTCAGGAAAATATAAATTACTGATTACATCACCGGAACTTGGTCAAACTTAACAAATGTACATGTACATTCAGCCATTGCTTATTGTGTAAGAAACTGAAGTCTTATTGATTTTTAAGGACATACATCGAAATTAATTACATTCTATTAAAGATATCAGAATTCTTTATACACCTTAATCTAGCTATGAATAATAATTTTGTAGGACTTTAATATACCTGAAATACAAAATAAATGAAGCACAAACCATGTATATTCAGAAAATGTGTGATTTTGAGCACAGATCTTATGTAAATTAAAAACATCATTTATTTATTCATAAAAACCTGATCTTACATTCTCTTTATTTGGCATCTCTTCCCGACACTTTTTGCACGCATACTTCTTGTTTGTGCTCTTCGGTACCCTTCTATGTCCCTCACAAAAAAGGTGAAACCATGTGTTTGCCAAGCAAACAATGTTGGCATCACATGCTATCAACTGCCCTCCTATGGTTGAGTATTTCGGTGCTTTGTCATCTCTGCAATAGTCCTTGCAGCCCAGAATCCAGTTCTCATCCTCAACCTCATCATCACTTTCCTCTGGCATTATGCTGCTATCAAGGTCAGCACCATTAACTTCTTCCGGACATACAGATTGACTGTGTTGACTACTAGACGGATTCACATCAAGTTGAGGACAACATTCATCAACAGAAGAGTCCATTGTGGCTAGGGAAACAGTTGTGTGGCTTTCGGAAGAGCTTTGTGATATCAAAATTGCTGGAATGATGTGTTCATGAAAGAACTGCGATGCACTTGGAAGAATAGTTCTTTCCCAGTAATCTTTGGCAAATGGTACGTCAATCGCAGTGTATCCTCGCTTAGTCCAAATAACTAGGACGGTGTTGTGTATGCCCGTAACAGCCTCCTGGACCATAATTTGCTCATAATAGCCTCTACTATGACCTACCTTCAGTGCACCCTTTTCTGAAATATACTCTACCTTTCCCTGTGATATCATGTCATGAATTGCGGAATTTCTGTGGACATATGGGCACTTCACTTCGACCAGTATCTTGCCATGACACTCGCAGCTAATGATTGCATCTGGGCTTGCTCGAATGTATGGATGTTTGGGATGTATATACAAACCAGTTCTTGATACTTGTACTGATGTATGGCTACTCCTGTAGTCTTTCAGGTATGCATGTAAGGCTCTTTCTTCGTTTTTGATTCCCCAAGATAGTGATGGTACCTTTTTCCATACTGCTGCCTGTAAAGGATCATGCTGTAAAAGATCTTTTAGAATGGATGATGGATTTTTTGATTCATTCTTGTAGAAATTTACAATTTTGATTGCTCTGCTACTAGTTACAGCACCTTTGCGATGATGAAACCACTCAGCTGATTCTGACTGGGACCTCGTTAACTTTTCAATCATCAACATTTCTTGGTGAGTATACATAATTGACATACTGAATCTGTTACGTTCTACTTCAAAACCGAGATCTGATTTTGAACTGAATGAGAGATGAGGAAAATCTATGATAGCTAATGGATGTGTTTCTATAGTAACTTCATGAGAGAATGGAATGTCAAAGTCTTGACATATTGATGGCAATGTTGTCTGAATTGGTGGTGGTGGTAACGGCTTTGTCCTGAATTTACCAACATCCACTATCTTCACAATGGGTGGCATGGCAGAGCTCTCATTTGCGTTTCTCACATCATACAACAACTTCAAGACCCTATTGTAATTTTCCGCAGGAGTCAAATCTGGGGCCACCTGAAATGATAATTAATTTTGAATACAAATAATTTTTGGGGGGTTCCCTTTATCGTAGTTATATTATTGCAAGGTGCCACAGTACATGTATGTAGATCTCTGATGTGTAACTTTCTGATATCATTTCAGTTTTCCATAAAATGTGTATACATCGGTACATAATGATTGAAATTATTACGAATGCATGACTAACTATGTGGGTTCATTTTATTATGATCGAATTCTGTCTGGTCATAATTAAATTCTATGAGTTGGAACTCTTAATTTTTGAGAATAATACATATGACCAACCAGAATTAAACACCTATGAACACTCCAAGTTAGACAATGTCATTACTTCTGTTTACATAATACCAAATATTACGAGCAATAATGTGTATTTTACTGTCAAAAGTATCTTGCCATTGATAATTAGCTTGAATGTCGCAGATACTAGTACCACAAAATATCCATTTGTCAAATAGACATTGATTATTTTAGATATACTACTAATCTAATATTTCCTATATTATAATGACAATTACTAGAAAACAGTGTGATGTCATAATGCATTTTTGATTCACATTGAAAAAACAGAAAGTGTGAATAACTGAAGTTAATTGGTATTTTTTGCGGTTAATAACTTCATTTGAATGATAATTCAAAATTTCTCATAGTATAAGTGTCTCTTATGTAACATTAGAAGGTATTCATTAGTGCTTTTAATACAATTTTCAATTGCTAGTTGCAAACCACTATACTACTAGTGTTCACACTTCCTGTACTCATTGTTAGCTGTTTTATTATAACCTTAGGTACATATGATGTTGTCGTTGGTTTTATACGTTCATTTGTTTTGCTCAAACTAACAGCATTCATGGTCTTTGGTGTAACAGTTGCAGCTTTAGGGTCAGTCCATTGGCATAGCATGTCTGTACATGAGGAATGGCTCAGGTAGTTATGATCAGCTGGCAGACTGGAATCACCATTAGCGACCACTTCACACAAAAGAAACAACAATGCACCAATGTGTGAGCAAACCTGTGTTCTCCTGCAATTAAAAAAGATCAGTTATTCAGCCAGAAAAAGGTATGTTTATAGTCAGAAAAAGCTATACACATGTATATATTAAAAATCATTACATCATATTTCATTTGCAGAAGAATACACATATTAATCGCCCATTAGACAAAGGGATTTATAAACTATAATTCTTGTTGCCTACTATGACAAATACTTTCAGATACTTTTGACATTATAGCATTCAATTATGAATAAGCACATTATTGATGCAGGGTGTCTGATATTTAGTACCAATGGAAACGTTAGTAATGAATGTCTTAGTTTGGGAGTTCATGGTAGTATAATTCTGGTTGGACATGTGCAAATTTTCCCATAATCGCTTTGCGATTTTACGAAATTTGCACATGACCAACCAGAATTATACTACCATGAACTCCCAAACTAAGACATTCATTTCTTCATTAAAATACTCTGTTGATATTTAATTATTGAAAACTAATTTAGTAGTAAATTTTAAGTTTCATTAATTACTTAGACACTAAAAATGACTAACTACCTTTAATGGTTTTATATACACTCTAATTCCTTAATATATTATATTAAATTTTCAAATCAATTCTTTTTCCTGGATAGTGTCTAATTCATACCACTGTACGTTACATTATTTCCTCAGACCAGATAACTCATGGGTACTTCTTCGATGTTTATTCCTTCTCAGAATCAATCAACACAGCTAGTTGAACTCCTGCAGTTTTGACTTCAGCTTTCAGTGGTGTGAACCCATCCATATGAATGTATGATGCGATGAAATGAAATGTAGCAAATGGCAAGGTGCATGATAGTGCTCATTTAATTTCAAGACAAAATCAGCACCATTGCCAGTAGCCACAAAATTTTATATGTGTTGGTGATCACAATGATAAATGTAAACTGAAAAATAACTAAAAGAAACATGATTAACATGCAATTACCATGATTTAATGATAATGATGTATGATATGCATGAAAATTCGATTATGATATCAATAATGGGACACTCACTGTGACTCCGGTTCAAACCCATCAAGTAGAATGTTTTATCACAATGTTATGAATTTATTTTGTGATATGAATGAATGATAATAACTTACTAATACACAACTTACCCAACTGTGCATACACAAAATCCTCCATAGGGTTCTCCTGTTGCTTTGTCCAGGATAGCGTACAGCCACTTCACCCGCTTATTGTCTCCACTCTGGGAAGGTAGGCATTGTGCTTTTACCACACAAAAAGTCTTTGATACATATAGTTTAACACTATGAATGTGTTTGGACTTCAGATGTTGGTACGACCGCGTCAGCTTATAGTTCTTTAGATTACCCTTAGAGAATTCTTCATTCTCTGACGATGAAAGGTATTTCTTTACCTGGCCAATGTCAATTTCGGGCAGTAGATTTGCGTCAGTCGACCAGTTAGTGAGACTGTTTACTAATGTCGGAGTAAACGATTCGTATTCATTTAATTCCACGTTATCCAGGCAATGGGATTCTACTTTCGGTTTTATATTATGATATTTAGAGGTCACAGTTCCAGTTGTCGATATACCCAAAGCTTCGCAAATTAGAATATCCAAGGCATCTCTTCCGATACCCTTGGCTTCAACGTTATTTTGTATACATATGGTTAACAAATCGCGGTGCGGCAAACTCTTTACTTCAGAAAAACTTCGTGGCGTCTTGACCTTTTTAGTTTCTATAGACGCCATTGTGGGCGTGACGTAAACCGGAACCACACCAACGCTCCCATAATGCAACGCACCGTGAAATCGAGTATATGTACAGACACCAGACATCACATCATTTGGCAAATATTTCCATTGTGACGTCACATCTGATCGCACCGTCTTGAAGCACCTTGATGTGTTGCCATGCCTTTTATTTTGACGTCACAATGAAAATATCGCCAAATTTTGTGATGTCTGGTGTATGTCCGCCTTTTGAATCTATTGGAAAATCATCTATTCGGTCTTTTCGAAATAGAGAGTTACTTCCCATTTGTGCAGGTATCTGACGTCAACGCATTGTGACGTCATCAAATTCTATGCATGGAAACGAGCATGAAATTCAGGGAAACAGAGTTACATATTGGACGTTTTCAAAGGAAATTGATGACGTCACAATGCTTTTACGTCAGATACCTGCACAAATCGAACGTAGTACTGTAAATTCGAAAAGACGGAATTGGCGTATTTGTGGATTCGTACAGACAATCGCGAAGTTTTTGTAATGTACGTCGCAGAGGGGGTTTTCTGTTTATTTTATTCCCGAAAATTAACATTAACAAATACTATAATATGAACATGTTCAAATAATTTGCAAAACATGTACATGTATCAAACAATCAATGTAGATGGTACGGGGATCGAAACCTACACGTTTCTGTCCTCAAATACCCGGTTTGAGTATTTTTGTCATCTACAAATTTTGTTAAAAATATACTTTGAAATAACCGGGAAAATGGGCAAATATCTAACATTGTATATAGCTCGAATATGCTCCGGGGGCCTATAATTAAGCATTCAATTTAATTTTCAAAGCCAAAACCCAATGATCGATACTCAACATTTTTTACTCGATATCGTACCAATATTCTAAGTACATGATACAGCAAGGACAAATCAACAAGCCAGGGGCGAAGCCAGGCGTACATTTGTACGCAAAAACGTCCACATCGTCTCGCGAAAAAAAGGAGAGCGCCTCCCCCAGTTGCCAAAAAGAAGGGGGAGGGTCTTTTGAAATAGTATTTAAAGCAAACTACTGTTCAGAAATAGATCTTAAAACATGACTATGACGTCATCCCATTGTCTAATCAGTTCTATCTATGTGATATTGTTCTAATATGATCATTTTTCGTCCAAAATTATACCTGTAACTGTCCATTAAGTTACATTTAACTGTCCATTATTTTAATAATGGACAGTTAAAGGTGACTTAATGGACAGTCACAGGTAAATTCCCGGACAGAAAAATCCTCATTGTGATGACACGATATCACACAGAAACAACTGTATGTCCCGACAAAATATGTTTTCGAGCTTCTTTTATTATTTCGATATCAAATTCCATAGCTATCATTCAGTTTTGTAAAACATCTTCCTTCAATGAACAAAAGAATCTGCATCAATAATCCAGATCCATCATACAGGGAGTAATTTTCACGGGACGGCATCACAAGATCTTACGTACGAAAAAAATGAATATAAAATGAAATAGAAATAAATGAAATACACGTAAAATGAAGTAAATGAAACTACAAAATGTTGCAATCCGTCGAAATCCAAGACGAAACATCAGTTCTGTCCCGGTGTCTGTAACTTAAAAAATAGTAAAATAGTATAAAGGCAGAAAAAAACAGTCTAAGTCCAAAACATCTAACAATGATTGTATTGTCTCCTTTTTTCAAAGTGTTTTAGATAAAAAATAAAACCGGGTTCCAAACGAAAAAGACGTTGCGTATCACAGACGTGGCTACATCGAAATGAATTAATTTCTATTGACCTTGACATGAAAGTGTCCATTATTAAGACAAAAGAGTTCGGTCGGTTGACTGGCCAGGAATTCAAACTACGTGCATCTGATCATCATCTCTTGACCAATGATACGGTTCTTGATTTTGAGGTGTCCAAATTTCTGCAGAAGGATTTACCTGTGACTGTCCATTATTAAAACAAAAGATGTCATGTTTTAAGTGGGAGAAAAGCCTCAAACTATTCATTATGTCAGAGAAAGAACTGATCTCGGCCCTTTCTCCCTTACAAAGACACTCCAGAAACCACCGATTTAAATGCATTTTTCGTAATTTTCTCGTGTTTCATTAGAACTCAATACAACCATGCGCGGATCCAGGGGGGGGGGGGGCGGGGGTCTGGACCCTCCCCCCCCCCCTGAGATTTTCGGAGGTGGGGTCCAGCTTTGGCCCATTTCTAGTTGAAATGGGTCTAAAATGCATGAAAGTTCTTTGAAATCTAAAATTTCGGCTCGCTTCGCTCGCCATTTACGAATACATAACTATTTTTTCTGCAAAATTCCTTAATCATTATCAATTGTTCATACTAAGTAATTCTATATAATTGTCTTGAGTCTCAGGAACTCATATTTTGAACAGTCCCTTACTTCATAGGATGTAACCTCCTTCATCTTTTTCAAGGTTTTGTCATTTTAAGATGTCTGATTATTTGGAAAGTGACACATCTCTTATCTATTTATTCTCCTTTAAATTAATATTTCATATCTAAAAAAAATTCTGGCTCGCTACGCTCGCCAATTCTTCATAAAAATAAACGTGAAGGAAAGCTTACAAAATTGCCCCCCCCCCCCCATCATGTGCACCGATATAATATATGTACCTATATGATAGGTAGACTTCCTTAAAGTTTGGACCCCCTCTGACCAAAAATGTTGTATCCGCGCATGATACAACGATCGCTAACAAAGTGCGAGCGGTCGATTGGAAAGATTTCATGTGGACGTACATATATAAGTATTTAGGGAATGCCATGTTCACATCTCAAGTTTTCTTCATCTTAGATACGGTTCATCGTCTGCTGACATCGAATCATATGCGTTATCCCATCTAAATTCAGCTCAAATACGCTCCAGAGGTCAGCAATTTGCTTCTTTCTTTTTTTTCAAAATTTTCACGAGGGACCCCCTTCAAGGGGATGAGTAACATATATTTCAATACTGTCCCAAATTGACCCTTCGGGCCTCGCAAGTCATCCCCCCCCAAAGTGTCTGCCCCCGGACAGGTGAAGTTCTTGGTCCAACCCTTCATTATAGACGTCCACATCGAAAACATCCTGGCTACGCCTCTGCCAGCAGTAAAGGAGAAATTATTATATTTAGAAATCTTTATTAACCACATAAATTGAGTGGAAAAAATGGTCTGAATATTAGAGAAGGTAAGGAGAAAATGCGCTCCAGAATGCACCATTTTATTCCATATTTTTCAAAAAATTTCCGGGGGAGGCCCCCGGACCCCCCACCTACAGGAGGGGGCAACCCTCCCTTACCCTCCCCCGCTCGGCACCATTTCCTCTGATCACGAAAAAAAAAACTTATGTATCACTGAGAGATATTGAAAATTTCAAAACAAACGGGTCAGTCAAGAGAGACTGTCATATTACATTCAGTGGTGGATTCAGGGGGGGGGGGTGGTTGCGGAGGGTGCGTCCCGGCACTGACCCAAAATTTTCCCAAAAAAACTATATTTTGGCTCATTTTCAGTCAAAATCGGCAAAATTCGCCCCTTGACCCCCCGACATTTAAGGGGGCGCTGGATCCGCCACTGACATTGAACGTTTCATAAAACTAAATATTGCATATATCATAATCTTAATATATCAATCTATTTCACTGCAGGAAATTCTATAGATTCTGTCCAGCTAGACTGAATAATCCAGTCTCTTGGCTGCTGTAACGGCAGACATTCAGTCTACTGCCTAGCAATGATGTCTTATTACTGATTTTCTTCAAAAAGGTATAGAGTTGGAACCCTTCGACATTATGATCATTCCATTTTTCATCTACTAAACTTGTCCATTTTTAAAACAAATAAAATACACTGGGGTAAAATGGTGCATGATGATTTATTCTCAGATAAACGCAGTGCCATACTAAAGAAAACTTTTTTTTTGGTACTGTAAATGGCAAAACATTCCACATGCTCAATCGATAATGATTAATACTACAGTTTTTTAGATTCAACATATTATGAATAAGATAAATACTACGGCACTGAACTGGCATTCATTTTGTTCTATAAACTAGCATCTTATCCCTATCCTCTTAAATTAATTGACAGAAGTACAGTAACTTCGTAATTTCCTTTTATATTTCGCCCAGTGAAGTAAATCTAAAACATAAAACATTCCAAATTTGTGTCGATTATAAGAACCACGTGACCTCAATAAATGCTACCTTTATATATAAACAGCAAGACGCACATTGAGTCAAAATATTTTTAAAAATCATGAAAACAGCAGCACGAACAATCACTTGAAATGAAAAACACATTTGCTGAACAGAAATTATTGTAGGTGGCACCACTAAAAACACATTCCTGAATGATAATTGATTTAGTTTTGCTTTCTCTTTCAATTGTGTAATTTAATTGATATTTACAGAGAAAATCATTGGGCCCTGGTGGGAAAAAATTGCTTTGGTCCAAATTGATTCCTATACCCCACCGTCTCGAAACTATAGTTTGCAAAATGCTGCAGAAAGCTTTTTCTTGATCGCTTTTGCGCAATAACTTTATGAGTGCGTCGATCATAATCATATACTCACTTACGACCTTTAGGATGCATTTTTGTTTGGCCGGATTGCGAAGCAAAAAAAAAAAAATCCGTCTGTCTGTATTATCAGTCTGTCTGTCTCTCTGTCCGTCCGTCCGTCCGTCCGACAGTTTGTCAACATTTTGGTTAAAGTGTTGCGTTTAAGTCCATTGAGAGAAAACTGTTAGGAGGAGCAACTTGAAACTTGACGTGGTGATAGACCATGATAAGACGAATCAAACACAGCAACAAAATTTGTCCTCGTAACCTTGACCTTAGAGTTTTACCTACTTTTTACAAACTTTAATTTTGGCCATAGCTTTTGAATGGTAAGTGATAGGGCTTTCATATTTTACTTGTGTATTTTTTGTGACAAGACCTTTCCATGGATACCAAAAAATTTACCTTGTGATCTTGACCTTGGAGTTTGACCTACTTTTGAAAAACTTTAACCTTGGCCATAACTTTTGAATGGTAAATGATTGGGCTTTTATATTTCACATATGTATTCCTTGTCACAAGACCTCACCATGGATACCAAAAGTTTTGACCTTGTGACCTTGACCTTGGATATTGACCTAATTTTGACCCATATATTATAAATCTGGGCTATATCTCATGAACTATAGAGGTTATGGCTTTGAAATTTCACATTCAGAATTTTGATGACCAGACCTTCATTTGATATCATGAGTTTTGACCTAGTGACCTTGATATTGACCTTTGACCTACTTTTGAACTATAAGAGGTAGAAAATTGATATTTCACATATAGATTCCTCGTGCCCAGAACTTTCATTTGATATCATGACTTTTGACCTAGTGACCTTGATATTGACCTTTGACCTACTTTTGAATTATAAGAGGTAGGGGTTTTGATATTTCACATATAGATACATCATGACCCAGAACTTTCATTTGATATCATGACTTTTGACCTAGTGACCTTGATCTTTGACCTACTTTTAAACTATAAGAGTTAGGGTTTTGATATTTCACATGTAGATTCCTCATGACCAGACGTTTCATTTGATATCATGACTTGATCAAATGACCTTGATATCGACCTTTGACCTTCTTTTACACTGTAAGAGTTAGGGTTTTGATATTTCACATATAGATTCCTTATGACGAGATCTTTCATTTGATACCATGACTTTTGACCTAGTGACCTTGATATTAACCTTTGACCTTCTTTTAAATTATAAGAGGTAGGATTCTGATATTTCAGTTGTAGAATCCTCATGACCAGACCTTTCATTTGATATCATGACTTTTGATCAAATGACCTTGACATTGACCTTTGACCTACTTTTGAACTATAAGGGGTAGGGCTTTGATATTTCACATTTAGATTCTTTATGGCCATAGCTTTTTTCATTGCACAATAGTATTAATGACCTTTGACCTTTCTGTCTGTGAAAAAATGTAAACGTCATCTAATACAAACACTTCGCAATCCGGCCTTACCGCATACAGCGGTTTATGGTTTATTTTTAAATAGAAAAACAAATTGTTAAAACTTCATAAATTTGTTTCTTGAGACAGGAGGGAGATCACTACTGATTTTCAAGGTCACAGGTTTAAGGTCAAGATCACAGCCAAGACTTCATCAAAATCCTTGTATACACCCAAAATGGCATATTGTTTCATGATCGTGACTTTTTCAATCTTGAAGCGCGTATTTTAAAAAACGCATATGACCGAAAACAAAGGTCAAGGTCGCAGCTATTCTTGTACAGAGTTTTATCAGAACTTGTTGATATTCGTGGCATGCGATGGGATTGTTTTGTTAAAGCGTTCTTGCCGATACACCCTTTTTCATGGACCATGTACGTGCAAGCGCGGACCCAGGGGGGGGGGGGGTGTGTTCCGAACCCCCCCCCCCCCCCCCCCTTGGAATTTTCGAAGCATAGTTTTTTTGTTGTTTTTTTTTAATGTATATATTTAATAAGATTAAGTCCCGATTCCCCTTCAGGGTTTCGATCATCCTAATTTGGGGCCCATATTGGGCCCCTTTCCCGATGCAAAATAGTATTCTCGGAAAAAAAAATCGCTGGCTCGCTATCGCTCGCCATTACTTGTATTTACATATTAGAAATGACAATCATTAATCAAGTACTATAATGTGAAAATTCAAGATTTTAAACTTTTTGCTCGCTATTGCTCTCCAGACATCTGTTTTATTTATGATTAGACAACCATTCATCAAGGACTTAATTTTCTGGCGTGTGCTTTTAGTTTGTTTGCTTTTCCATAAAATCGGACTTTAGGACCCCCCCCCCCCCCCGAAAAAAAATCCTAGATCCGCTCATGATGTATTTCTTACATCACTGGATAGCTAATATACAAACGATGATGCGATAGAATACATAATCGATAATAATTAAACTATCCAAATTAATTCATAATGAACAAAGATCTGATCAGATGTAGGCGTCTTTAATCTTTACTTAAAGACAATACAGGCATTTACGCGTAGAGAATCAAATACTGTGAATAATTCACATTTTTTGTCAAGACAAAGCAAATATTTCTTATAATTCATTTGGCTATATTCTCCTCCTCCTCCTCAGCAGCAGCAGTGCCACCACCATCACCTTCTTCTTCTTTTTTCCCTTCTTCTTCTTCTTCTTCTTCTTCTTCTTCTTTCTTCGTCATTTATTGGACCTGCGAGTCCAAATTTCGTAAGACATAGATAATTCAGAGGGAGCAAATTCCCTTCCAGAGCCATACATAAATTTACATTTACATGATGAGCGATTCATTTCTTTCCCAGTCCATTGAGGTTTTCTTTTCTTCTCCACGCTCTGTGCACACGAAGGATTAAAGAGAGGTAAACAGGTAATAGTTGGTGCACGACGATTATAGGTAAAAATTTTGACATTAAACTTCCGTGTTAGTTTTAGTGATAAGTCGACAATATGATAACACTATCCGGGCGACTTCTGTGGGGGATAACAGAGTTTGCGAGGGTCTAAAATGAGCGACTCCTCGACAGACGTAGTCCTGAGGCGCGGCGACCCCACCCGACGGAGATGGAAATTCTTTGAGGGTTGGCTAGACCATAAAAGCAAACAGGTGTGTACAAAAACTTTTAAATATAATCCTCCGATGTTATTGTGTGGCTATTTTTGTCCATTTCAGTGTAAACATGCGTTATATGGAATGTGAAACGAAGCTATTCTTTATCAATAAACATTAGATAAAATCAATCTCACTAACTGTCAATGTCATCACATTTATCATGTTAACCTGTAAAAGAACGTGCATACCTTTACGATACAGTATTACGTAACGACAAGCATTTGTTGATCATATTAACTGTCTTTCTGGACATTTAAGAAATGACTGTAATCATTTTTCTGTCTATCGATGAATACACAAACTATATAATCCGCGAAGGTAAATAGATAAATTAGTTTGTTATGACAGAAAATGAGGAGAGTTTTTTACAATCAACCTCATTTTAAATTTTACGAATAAAATTTCAAAGTGCAATTATAAGGACAAGTATTTGATGTAATAATCCATACAGAACAGACGAGCAATTCAGTGAGACTAAATCCTCAACCCGGAAGATTGAACCGACTCTCTGGGAAGTCTTATGCCAATATTGATATTTCAATTTTGATTCAAAGCCAACCATTCGTAAATTATAAAATTCCTTTATAGATACAAAGACGACACAAGAAAGCAAGATAAAGGGGGATTACATAAGATTTTGTTATAAAAAATGAAAAACATATTAACTTGAGGAACGAGACAATTCTACTATGCTCACCATAAGATATATATCTCCCTTACTTTGGATTTTTTTTAATCAGACAGAAAACAAGAATGAAATTTGTAGTGCAAAACAAAAAGGGTACATGTGAACGTTCCAAACAATGTGAAATTATTTTGGTCATTCACGTCCAAAGTATAAATTTACTCTAAAATTTTTAAATGACCTTTTCTTCATGGGAAGGGAGAAAGGCAAGTTTGATTTTATATAATGAACTAAAACACAAAGGAAGTAATGGAGGAGGGCACGGATGTGGACGGAGGATAGATACCCCCTCTTTGTCTGACTGACGGATCAAGTTGTCAAAACAACCTACTCCCTCTAAGAAGGATTTACCGGTTTATTTTGAATTTGAGTCCCTATCTTTTAAATCTCTAAATTTAGATTATGCCATTAATCACCGTGTCACAAGAAACCGATTCATAGACACAGCATTCAAGTTACCTACATGTCGCCCACCGTACCTCAACTATCGAGTACTTCATTGAAGGAGTAAATGATATTAAAATTATATCAAAATTTCACCTGGCAGTACCATTGCTGAATAACGGTTAATAAAATTGTCCTTTTTTTACCATCAAGGACAAGGTTATAGTGCCCCCATTTTTACCTATGTACAATCACCTTGGAAATTTTTGCCGTCTGTTTTACAGGAAGTCGAGGTGATCAGGGAACACCCCCCTTTCCCCAAAGTTGTCAAGAAGAGTGCCTTTTTTCGACTCGTGTGTAATTTGCTCGAAACGACATCTATACATTGGAATCCCCATCCCGCCCCATTTAATTTTTTGTTCATCTTTTGATCCATGTACATGGTAAATTGATCATGGTAAATTGATCACGGTAAATTCCCGAGTATATCACCAGAATAAAACATCAATGTTTCAAAAACACATTGAGATTCTTAAGATTGGAGTCGTTTGCTAAATATTAAATCGTCGAGATGTTATATAACAAATCCATGGTATAGCTGATTTATTTAAAGAAGGATAAAGTACTAGTATGTCACAATTGTAAACGTATAATTAATTCAGATTTGGGGACTGGTTATGTGGAGTACCAATGTCGAAATTCACTCTAAATATTGGGTAAGGTGAAAAAGGGGGAGGAGGGGGTGAATAATCAGGCACACGTCTGTCATCCTTTCCTAAAGACAAAGCATGAGCATTTTTATAGAATTTCGTATGTGATACTGTAACATGTTAACATGAGTTCTTCCTCTGGTTAGTCACTGATTCTCAGGAATAAGGTGCAAATGGAAGATAGAACAAGACGAAAAAATATTTTTGGAGTTAAGCATATCTGTTGTGCTCATAAAATTGATACAATATAACTGGTACTATATCGAAAAAATCAGTAACACCACTCTAGAATTTATATGAGATCATTGCTTTGTAATATAGGGTATTATTCATCTAATTTTCAACATGATATCTACGTAACAGTTTTGTTTACGCTCATTTTTTCCTTAAGCGTTGACTAGATCCGAATAAATTCAATTTATATTTTCAGATATAGGTCATATATGTATTTAGTAAACTTGGCTCATCGTCTACTTTGTTGTTTCTTTGATTTTACTACTTGATAAGCAATCATTACTTCGGAACAAATTTTATGGCCTGAAACAGCGTTATCTTCTCTTTTCCCCTAAATAAATATTTTAGGGACAAAAGCTTTCTTTATGACTTTTTTGTTTAGCAAGCATATCAATGAAAATATAAGAAAAAGTTAATAAAGTATCCTAGTATTACAATTCGCAAAATGAAGTGTACAGTTGGTACATATGAAAACATCACGTAAGTATCAATTATTACAACAGCTTCTTAATTTTAGAAATACTTGCAACTTTTGAGTTTGTTTGTCAACTCTGACTGCACTTGACAGTGCCGGTGACGGTGAAACACAAAAAAATAGCATATTATGCTCATAATCAATATTTTACTCAATGGTGAAAACTGTTACGTATGTATCATTTTATTCGCTATTATCATATTTGCTGGTCGAAAACATCTCTACTTAATTTCGTACATGATTCTTAAATGCAAAAATTGTCTTTTATTCTCCTATATGGCATTTCTAAAGGATCATTGGTACTTAACACATTTCAAGCCTAATCAAATAATAGCAAGAGAAGTCGAAAAAGTGTGAAATTTACGTCTGATGCCGTATGTATAAGCTAGATATTACAAAATCTTTAACTCGTTTTAACCAAAATCTTAGACTCGTTCTCTCTATCTCTCTTTATGGCATTTCTAAATGATTCTCTGTCTTTTGACTACTGTAAAAAGCATCTAAAATTAATGAAAGAGGATAAGAACTGATCGATACATACGTAACGTGCGTTACAATCAACTACCCAGGATTTGGTAAGATATTTGAAAGCCATCTTCAACCACGTTTAAAATCATGCATCTACGGATTTGTCTGTCAAATTCTACTTTATTTTCATCATGACATTTATAAACTCTGTTAGCTACATATCGATTTAAAAAAAAATCATGTTTAAAAAAAAACATAAGTTGTAATTCAGTTATAGATATATCTATATTTCAAATGAATCGGGGAAATTAAAAAAAGAAGTGACACGGTATCAATTATGCAGTCTGTAAAATTATATATACCTTCGAAAAAAGAGACAAAATGTTGTTCTATTGAATGCAACTCGACTGAAACTTGAGCTGAGCCAAGTTAGATACATACGTAACGGCATGTTACGTAGGTATCATGATGTTTTATCGTATTTTGTGTTTACTTACTAATGTGAGTATGTATACATTATGTTTACCTTAACAGGTATGAATATGTATTATAGGATGACATACCATTCGATGAAATATCGTATAGAAATAAACATAAGCCAGCTCCCTTTTAGTGCACAATCTACAAAACAGCCATTGAATCAGTACAACAGCTGTAGTCTTTGAATCTTCCCTGCAATCAGCTTCTAAGGTCATAATCCAATGTGTACTAACAAATGATACCCATAATTGGGTATGACGAACATTAAATCATTAAATCTATGACATTTGCGTTATGTATGTATCCGTTACGTAGGTATTATTCAAGTATTTGATCAAGCAGTATATACTTGTAAAGAAACAAAACCATTAGATATTCGGTAATATCAAGTCTTCTATTGTAAAGCAACGATATGTTAAAGGCACTATTTCACGATGTCTGCACTGAATGATTTAAGTAAGCGTAACGTAAGTATCGTCTAAAAAGCAACCAACCACTGTTATGAATGAAAATGCGACTTTTCTTTACAAAACATGAAATATTATAAAAAGCTTCAGAATAATATGTAATTGTACCCTTTTCCCTTATTTTAAATGTATACACGTCATGTTTATGTCCAACTATGTGCTATATAAAACGGTTAGTGTATTGTTGTTACGTAGGTATCATTACATCGGCGACATGCTATTTTATGAATAAAAAAGAACAAAAACCAACTTGAGTGCTATAGTGTCGTCGATAATTTGGAGGACGGTGCTGCAATGAAGACATATGAATGCACATTGTAGACTAACTTAACATATATGTAAAGATAATTTGTGTACTTCACGTTTGTAATTGCCGGCGACAGTAACGTATGTATCGTTTTTGCTATTTTGGAGCTTAGTATCTCATTAAGTTATATGTCTTTCGCAAATGATGGTAACATATTTTGATACATCTAGGTAGGCTTTTGAAACAATGATAGTAATTTTGTACTTCTTTCTTTTATTTCTCTATAAATCACACGGCGACATGTTATTTATCGAATTGCACATTATTCCTGAGAATCAGTGTAGTATGTTTCATCAAACCCTCCCCACGGGGTCATTTGCATGGTAAGCAAAATCGGGTTTTTTTCTGCTCATATCTACCAAATGTTTTTGACCATCGATATTTTATTTCGACATGATATGAATATGGTTTATATTGTTTTCTTTGCATTGTACTTTCATCATGAATCCATTATAACTAATTTTCTACGAAAAGAACATTTTTGTTATTCCCTGAGCTTCAGCGTTAGAGTATACATGTATATCGTTAATCTTCACTAGATTGACAGTTCAAGTGAAAACACAATACCCTAACATGTAGCCATCTTTTGAATGTACATTAAATTGAAATCCTAGCTACGCCAAAGTAATTTGTTGCATAAAAATCTTTCCACAATAAAAGAATAAAACGACGCATATATCATAGTGTACATATAAAATATGAAAGTCATCGAGCATGCTGCTGCAAAAAGCTTTTGAAAAGTAAAACGCCAAAGTCAAGTACACTAGGTCTGAACCTTTGTTTTAAAAAAGGGTTTTCAATAGAGATACACGCATAAAATTAGAAATTATTTTGCCACGGACTAGTTCTATCTATATATATCTATATGAAGCGTAAATCGCTTCATGTGCACGCCGTTTAAATTTCTATATATACCGTCAGCCGTATAAATGAATTCGCAGGTAAAAGAAGTCGTGAAACGCCAATTTTCTGCAACAAAAAAACGGAGGTTTTGGTCCTCGACAAAATAAAACAGTTATTAGGTTTGTTATTGGCCGTCCAAAGAGATTTGTCGCCTCGCCTTCTATGGGCTTGATTAACCCGACAAAACTCTGTAGACGGTCAGTAACTAACCTAATAACTAATAGTTACATCGATTACTGTTCAAAACTCTACCCGAAGTTAGATCAAACACCAGTTAAACATGGTCACGAGGTCAAACTTTTTAGAGATTTTTAGAGATAGGTCTGATCGCAAGAAAAAGTTCATGGCAAAGACTTAAAGTTTCTTTTTATTTTTTCTAAACATAAGCAAACTCCAAAGACAAGGCAATAACTTTCGTAATCTAAGAAAAGTGCATAAAAGGGCAATACACGGACGGATGTTATAGGTTAAAGGTTGTAAAAATGAGACCAAAGCCAATTTAAATCGATGCTTATGTCTAAATTAGATAGTCCTGCTTGTTCTGAGGAATTCACATGAGAAATATCAGAGGCTTTTTCCGAAGTTATCGCATGCAGGATGAAAGCTTTGGACGGACAACAGGACATGACAAAAATAATAATTATCCCTATTATCGATACCGGCCCTGGACACATCTAATCTGTACAGAATATCCGATCGTTCTGATATAGAGACAGAGAAAGAAAGCTTCAACGACAACCAAACGGACGGACGGACGTTACTATCTTGTAATAAAGTACCACCTATGTGTTACACTTCATAACAATGGTTAACATCGAGTCCCTTGTACCATTGATGTAGGTGGAATTTTTCAGATAGTGTAGACTGAAATTTGAATAATAACTTCCTGGTTGGTCGCGACAATAAATCTTAAAAAAAACAGCATCTCAAGATTTAATGTCAATTTTGCACGACATATCTTCTTAACAAAAATGTATTTTACGAGTCAGTAAGTGTAAGTCGCGAGATCAGTTTCACCATGTCAAACTGTCTTACATAATATATCTATATTTCATCTATCGCTTTATTAAATTTTATTTCATTAATTTTTTTTTTTTTGGCACAAAACAAATGTACATGTATTGTGTTATTAAACTTATATCACATTTGTCTGTCTGTCCGTCCGTCCGTCCGTCTGTCTGTGATCTGCGGTATTGAATTACATTGTAACTAACACATGGGAACAACGTATGAATAGAATAATTTTTTTTTCGTCAGATTAGTATCTATTGTTAGTACTTACAATAGTATGACGTGGTAAGTAACTAGAATGGAAATTACTAGTATCCAGTAATTTACAACCTCCCAAAATCTCACATTAGAATTATTGTTAATTCTTTTTCGCGCATAAATGCTTTTGAAGATAAATCCCCGATGTTACCAAACAAGGATTTGTCCGTCCCTCTTCTCGGACCACGACGTCTCTCTGCATGCAGAATTACGTACGGATTGTTTTCGCCCTCTCCCTCATGTTTTTATTTATAAAAGTATGAGAGTTGTTTGGCTCACCCCGTTCTCAAAGAACTCTTTAACAGATAATACTCTAAAACTTTCCAACATTCTTGTAGGATTTCTGGTCGTATTTGGCATTATCTTTTATTCAGCAAGCTCCTCTCTCAATAGAACTTGAGCACTTCGTTTTTGTTTTGAATGTACTTGTATTGTTGGATCGAGATTGCCTGGAAAACTAATATGTACATAAGAATCAGAAAACATTGCCGACACAGCAGATCATATCATCGTCCTTTTATATTCACATATTTTAATTGTTTTACACAGGAAGCACAGATCATTTTAATAAATGCATACTTCATAATTCAGTCACAGATATAACATGCGTATACTCTTTTTCAGTCAAGGAATTACACACCTTACTGGTGCGTCCTGGTTGAGAAGACAATCCATATTTTCATCAGTAGTCAAGAAAAAAGTGAGAAAACGGTATGTAAATCATTTCAATTTCATGATATGCAAAAACATTTATACGCGAATTCCCAAGTCAGTTTTAAAATTGAAGGCGCCCAAGGTTGATACGAGTGACAGGTGGGAAAAAAATTTGAATAGAACGGATTCGGATAGTGATTCTCCTGCAATTTGTATTAAATATGACATGGATGAAATATTTATAAATATAGATTAATAATTTCTAAAGAAAAGTAAATCTTTTTCACTCGTCCTTTGATTTAATGACCTCCGTGTCTTTCTTAAAAAGAAACAGAACTGCGAAAATTCTCCCGTAAAAATCCGGAAAGTATTCTCTATTTATTTAGTTCCGATCCAATAAAACCGAAAGTAGAACATGTAAGGGTGAACTAGTCTCTTACACTTCTGACCGCAGAGACGACCAACTGTACTTGGTAGCAACGAAATATCCACGTGTGCATGTATGAAGTAGGGCTACACTGTACATAGGCAACATTTTGAACCTGAACTTTTCACTTATGAAAGATGGAACAGCTATTATTTCAATGGAAACTGAGGAGCTTCTTTAATTTTTGTCTAGCGCTAGACAAAAATTAAAGAAGCTCCTCAGTTTCCATTGAAATTAGAACAGCTACTGCTTGAACTCATAATCCTATTCATTCGTTCATCCATCCCCGGTCTCATGAACTGACCGGGGGGACTATAAAGGGCCCAGTTGTGTACCAATGTTCAGTGGCGGTTCCAGCACCCCCTTTGCCAGGGGTCAAGGGGCAAATTTTGCCGATTTCGACTGAAAATGGGCCAAAGTATACCTGTTTTTGGAAGTTTTAGGGTCAGTGCCCGGGGGGGGGGGGGGGGGGGGCACCCCTCCGCAACCCCCTGAATCCGCCACTGAACGTTCATGTTGCGGCAAGGGTAATTTCAATGGAAACTGAGTAGCTTCTATATTTTTTGTCTTGCACGTAGACATATTTGTCTACGTGCAAGACAAAAAGTAAAGAAGCTCCTCAGTTTCCATTACGGCAAGGGTATCCAGGTGTGGTGGCACCTTATAAAAGCCGTTGGAAATACAGACCATCCAAGCAGAACATAATTGCAAACCCCTCTCGCAGGGGTGAGCACATTGGAATGTACCAAATTGCTGTAAAGCTCATTCACGGACTGATAGTATGATTATGTTTACTTTGTTTATGAGAAATTCTCCTATAGATAATGAGCACCTAAATTGTTGTATTGCTCCGCTAAGGATACTGTCCCTATGGTATCACAATAGAACTAGCTCCCCCTTCCCAATGCACTGTAAATGGTTAAGGATCCTATCCCTAGTCTCGCAATTTAAACTAACCACCCTGACTTCAGGTCAGTTGACTTCAACCATCGAAATGCTTAGTAAATTAAGTTTCAAGTTCTATTTCTCTTTAAACCCACAATAAGTACATAAAATGAAATCATTAAGATGTTTGCTGAGATCATGCACCGTAACATTATTAGATAATCATGATAATATAAGTTGTTTTAAGAAAAACAAAGATTTTCAAGTATTAACTCACAATATATTTGAAGCGGCAAGTCATCCACGCCACTTTGCATGTGTACTAAAAATGAAAACACCTGTTCTATATTTAGTGCTGTATGTGTGAACTGACTGACCAATTTAAAATAGCACAAATTTGGGATTTGAAGAATTTTATCTTCAAAAGAAATGGTTTGCAATGATAATGTTTGAATATGTTTAAAAAAAATCTTCCTAAGACATGTACAAGAGTAATGTATGACATACTGAAATTTTAAAATACACTGCAGATTTTTAAAATCTCTAAGCTATTAACCATCATGCGCATGAAACAATACAACTAATCAGTTTTTCGAAGGGTAAGCTTGTTATGAACAACCCTAGCTCCTGCATACTTGCATACACCACATACAAGTGGAGGATGGGCATGAAAAGGGGTAGTTTTCTGCCCCTTAAATAGTAGAAGGGGCTATGAGGCACCCCAAAGGGAAACGGCCTGGCTAGAGTACTCTGTAATTCCCCGGCTGTTGGCAAATGAGTTCCCTGCTATATAACATCAATACAGCCAACTTACCCAATAGAGGGCTGCGTAGGTGCCCAAAACAGGAAGAAAGAAAGGAAGAAAAATAAACTTTTACCGACCTTTTGCCATGAGGGCCCCTGAAGTTGTAATTTCAGATGCCCATAATTTTTTTCTGGGGCCCACATCATTTTCGGAATTGGAGAATAAAACGAAATGATAATTTTTAGCTCGCCGGGACAAAAAAGTCCGGAGAACTAATGCCATACCCTCAGCGGCGTCGTTGTCGTCATTGTCGTCGTCCGTAGACAAAACTTTAACCTGGGCTATATCTCTTGAACTATAAGGGGTAGGGCTTTGATATTTCACATGTAGATACCTTGTGACGAGACCTTTCATTTGAGACCATGACCTTTTACCTAGTGACCTTGACCTTGGACTTTGACCTACTTTTCAAAAACTTTAACCTGGTTTCTGACAAAAACCTGTCTAGACGAGCTATGTAATCTTTGATTACCCTATGTTTATTGCTGTTCATGAGCCAGTCTTTCAAGAGTCCTTCAACATTTTAAATGAGTATGCATTACGTCTTTCTGCACAACATTTAGCGGAGGGCAACCACAAACAAGTCCGGTTGTCTGATTTGATGATTTCAGTAGAGAATAATCTACAGATTTTGAAATATTTGCAGGGGGATCTTGAGGGTTCTAGCTAGTGATGTGATGATAGTCGCAGACTTTTGATAATTGATCGCTGAAACCCCTTCGATTTTCCATAATAGATAGTAAAATTGACGATCGATTGTTGCTCAGAGATAAAAGTTGTTGATCAAAATTGTTTACGTGAAAAGCAATCAGAAGTGGGCAAAAATAACAATGGTCAAGAAAAACAAATCAAATTGTTGGTTGTACTTTATTAAACATGTGTTAAAATTGTATTTCTGTGCATTTGCACTCTTAAGAAAGGAGCCATATGTTCAATTTCTTAATCACTTCACCCTCAAAGGGCTGATTTGTTTGGACACGATGGCTTGCACTGGGTTGTGCTATATCCTATATCCAACTTTCATTACTGACGAACTCGCCTCATTGAAATTGTAAGCTGGTTGGTGTATGCCCAAATGCCCCACTTCTCATCAGGTTCTTTTCATAGGCATATGCCAACCAGTGTAAAATTTCTTATTCAAATCAATAGGAAATAGAAAGAAATTTAAAGAATTGCCCTCCCCGCCCTTTCAAGAAAGTCCCCTTCAGTTAAACACTCCAGAAATGTTAATCTCTGGTAGTGTATGAAATATCATGTTAAATGAAAAAAATGGGAGCAATATGACCATTTCAATATACTCTTTGTCCTTGCATTAGCATGTTTAGTATTTTAGTTATAAAAATATATGATGAAGGTATATAAAGAATTTACCATGCTAAGAAAACTTCTTTCTGCATTCGTGTTTATTCATTTTCTTTAATGTTGGAACAGGTGATAGGAAGTCTGACTATAGATGACACGACAAGATTCAAAATTAACAGTGCAGATGACAGAAATGGATACAAGTTTGAGCTCACAACAAGTGGTGGGAAGCGTTATAATAAATTCAAGGTATTAAAGTTAAAACGGTCAAGTAAATTGCTATTACAATTCTAAAGCATCTATGATTAGCCTTATCTTATGACTGTGAGTGCAGTGCATCAATCTTCACTTTAATATTGTATATTACATGAAATGGATATAAGTATGAGCACACAAAATTTTTGTGTATGAAACTATCATGTTCATACTATTGTATATTGCATGTATATATTCTCAAAAGCTTGGTGTCAGTAACGGATTCTTTGGATTAAATTTCTTCTCTTTGTCATGTTATCTCTTACATCATTCAGGAAGTAAAACAGATATTTGTTATCTACATTGTATAAAGGTGTGAAGTTCATTAGCAATTTAAAAAAGAAAAAAGGAGAAAAAAAAGATACGACAATCAACCAATCATCATCATGTGTTAAACTTAAAGTACATTTGTCTTATATTTTCAGTCGCGGAAGAAAGTGGAGATGGAAATGTGGAGGGGTTTTATTGTCGGCCTATCAAAGGTTACTCATAAAACTTTTGCATAGAATTTTAAGGAGGGTGGAAGGTTAGCGAAAAAGAGAGGGGGGAGAGAAAGGATGATGTTAACAAAAGAAAACAATTTCTGCAATTTATTGCCTCAGTATTCATTGTTACTTTTGATATGAGAATAATTTGATTTTCAGGGTCCGTACTAGTAAATGAACATGTAAAATTAGTTTTGAAACAGTTAAAGATAACTCATATTAACACATACACTATGTTTTCTTCCTGTAGTAAATTTTTACATGACATATTACATTGATGTGCTTTTGATTTTTGAATTGTACCCATAACAATCCCCGATAGCTTTCATATAAGCTTGCTTATCTTATTTCATGTCTTGTATAGAGAGATTCCCAAAATGACCTTGACCTGCTGTATGATAAAAAGTAAACTTACTTTTCTTATTTCATGCCTTATAAAGAGAGATGCCCCAAACGACCTTGACCTGCTGTATGATCAAATTCAATGTATAAAGGATGACATAGAGCAGTACTACATAATGTGTGATGGGAACTTATACGACAACAGACGACCAGTGTCAGAGGCACCCTCTGGTGATAGCGGTATAGACGCTAGAAGTTCAAGGACAAGAAATTCAGAAGGCACTTCTTCTACTATCAGTGGTCCAGGGGGAGGACCAATTATGGTAAAGTGTATTTATCACTCTAGTGTCACTTCTTTTCAAAACGAATTGTGTAAAACTTGATTTTCCTGTTGCCCATAAAATTCATTGATCTTTAGAGAACAACAGTACTATGATAGCTGTTTTCAGCATACTTTAGTACAGAACTAAACAGATATTGAAATTTGATCTGTGAGCGAAAAAGTTGGTATTGTGAAATACTCAACACCCACGGTGCACATGACCTGTGAACCATAATCCATCTATGGTTTTCATTGGTAAATGTCAAACTTGATGTATTTGGACAGATTTATTTCAGCACTGAAACCTATATTTATACATATTTATATTTTCGCATAATGTATATTAGGAATTTTTCGCATGCATCTAATTTTTGCTAAGTTCGTGAGCATCATCAAATCGCGAAAAATGGACATGGCGAAAAAAAGACACATATCTTAACCCTTGGTCTTGTTAATAAAATAGCGAAAATTCGAATTAGCAAAAATAAGACATACATTTTAGGGTCATTTTCGCAAAATTTACCCGACGCGAAAATGACCCTGTATATGATTTGTAAATTATAAACATAACCATGTGTCACTCCAAGTAATATTTTTCTAAGATAGGATAATTTCATTTCTAAGCTTGTTTTCATTACAGAGGCACAAGTTCACAAATAATCCGAAATTAGATGATAACATTCCAAGGTAAGGGGAACAGATTTCATATGTATAAAAATCCTTTTTTTTCCAAAGTAGTAATTTGCGCAGCATTTATTCCTAAAATTTGTCATTTTCTTTGCAATATATCATTTTAATATTTTTAACTGAGAAATAAAAAAAATAAAACATTAAAAATTTGAAGAGCTAACACTGCCTGACTCACACCATTAGATCACCTTGAATGCCTTCAAATATCTTGAAGCAAATGTTTTTTTTTCAGTTGGTTCTTTGAGAACTGCAGTAGAGACAAAGCAGAGAAGATACTGGTCAACGGAAATGATCTTGGAAATACATTGATGAGGGAAAGTTCCTCACAGAAAGCTCAGGGAAGCTATGTCATAAGCAAGCTATCCAAACTACGAGGGTATGTTATCAATTTTTCTTTTAAAAGTTTTTAAATGAAAAATAATAAGATCGTATTCAATGAATGTTTTATCTCAGTCTATCAACATAGAATTTTTTATCTATGATTATGAGTAAAATGAATCTGACATCTGTGTCAACTAAAACTTTGTTTTAACTATCTGGTAAACTTTTTTAAAGACAACCACCAACAGTTGAACATTTTGAGGTAGAAAGAGTAGATAGAGGGTACAGGATCAAAGTTGAAAACAAGGTAAGAGACATACAGCAAGAAATTCTAAATGATGACCTTGACTTCTGACCTTTTTCTAAACATTTTGGTAAGAAGCACTCTTATCATTAAAGTATGTAATAGAGCTTCATATTTTATATTCAAACTCACTATAACAAGTTCTACAATTGAATTTCACATTTTACATTGTGACCTTGACCTTGAACATTGAACTCATATAAGGTATTCAGTTTGAATATCTCAGAAACTGTCATATGTCATGAAAGGATCAGTTGAAAAAAAAAATTCTCTGGTTTTACTTTGCCCCGTTAGAAGAAAGTTTACGAGGATAAGTCCAATACATGTATTTGATTTGTATGTTTGTTTTATTTTCAGCATGATCCCATGTCAACACTTTCAGAAGTAATGACTTTTTTCATGTTCACGGCTGGTGTCGAGACCACAGTGTTAATGAAATCTAATTGCCTCGCCGATTTCGGACTCTCTGATGATGGTGACACAGATCCATACAACATGAAAAAAATTGAGAGAGGTACAAATATCATTTACTTCTTCATATTACTTTGACTGTTCATCAAATCCTTGACTGTAATATAGGAAAGCATGGGGATTATAGTATGTATGATTATTTGTTGAAAATTTGTAAGTTGCCATTGAATTTATCTGAAGCTTACTGTGACAGAATGTCATTGCATTCTCCTATCAATGAAGCATTTTGCACATTTACAATATTGTTATTAAAGTTCATAACAATGTAAAAGTTCAATGTAAAATAATTAATAGAATCTGCATGTCTTTCCATGCACAATCAAAGCACAATCACAAAGACCATAATGACCTAATCTATTATTCCTTTCAGTTATTCCCGATTCCAGTATGGAGTTACCAGAACCAACACCAGGTATCATACATCTAGAAATTAAGTCGCGTCAAGTTGAAATGATATGATTATTTTCACAGAATTGTGTTTTCTTTACTTGGAAAATGACTAGATATTTTTATGTTGTATGCTACACTAAGTCAACATACATGGATTACCTCAATAGAGCATCAGTATGTTTAGAAGTCACACTTCCACATAAATGGCTATAACTTGCTTGACATCAATCCTGATGAGACTGAACAACCAATAAGGGTCCAAGGTCACCTTCAAGGTCACATATTAAGGGCAAGGCATGCGGAAAGTGACACACCTGTTGCCTGTTTTACAAAAATACTGATGAAAAATTTAGGAAATTTTTGTAATTCTTGATCGCCTTGTACTTCTTATACACTAAAAATAGTGATGTTTTGTGTCTGAATTTGTATGTAGTATGTAGAAATGCTATTAGAAAGGACTACATAATCTAAAGTGAAAAAGATGTTAAGCTTATTTGATGATGAAAGTTATGAAAATTCCTAAAAAAAATTCGTAAGTACATTTTGTATTTTTGAAGAACAGGCTCCTGTTCTTGAAGTCTAATTTTTTGCTACTGTTAGAAACCAGTTTACCACTTGATCTTTATTCTATATTTAACAGACTATGAAGAGCCTATCCCCAGCAAACCTAGAACTTTTACACCAGGAATTCTAAAGAAAGAGACGCACAAGTTCTACACCAGATCGGACACTGAATCAAATAGAAAGAGTAAGTGATACCAAGGTTGCACGTTTTCATTTCTTTAGTACTTTATAACAAGAGTTTTTTGAAGTGTAACAATGTCCCCAACATCTATACCTTGACACCTTTATTTACATCTTAGAATAATTTGATAATCAAGGTACAGAAGAGTAATAGATACATACTTTTTACACTAGTTTGTAGAATTTTGAATGAATCCATAGCTGTAGTATGAAAATTAACATAGTTAATGCATGTCACTTTTAGAATAGGGAAAGAGAATATTTAATTGGATATTTGTTTATCTAATGATAAGTTGGTCAAGATAAATATTGATTGTTTCTTATTTTAAAATTTGTTTCATAAACAAAGAAATGTATATCAACATAATGTTGCTTTTTGATTATTCAAGATTACATAACAATAACTCAAAATGCGCAAATTACAGACCCTTGCATTAATACCAATGCTTTTTAAAAAGTAAACAAGGCATTTACCCTTTTTGTGGTACCATCCCCTTTACCTTCATTTGAAAAGACAAACTCTCATGCCTGCATTATATACATGTAACTTGTGAACTGTAGTGATCAAAATTGACAGTTTTTGATTTTTGAATTAATCATGGTGGGTTTCCTATAATTGATTTAGCGGTATTTAGAATGTTTTTGATGTATTCCCATTTTAGCACAATCCAATAGCACAGCTCGTTATGCCTCCACCGTTAGAGAAAAGCATAGAATATCCCAGCCAGATAGAGGTTAGCCTTGCATGGAGTGTTAACGTTGTTTAGTGTTCGTCATGCTTATAGATACTAGCTGTTAGACTTACATGTATATAGACCATAAAGGAAAAATATAGAATGTTTCTGCTTTTATTTTTTTCTACTTTTTCTCTGCTTATTAACTTAAACAAAATTGTTGCATCTATATCTTAAAAAGTTTCAGAATCCTGATGAACATCGAAGGGCATTCTTTATTTAAGGAAATATTAAAAACTTGAAGTTGAATCAACTTTTCTAAAAATATCTGAAGTTTAATACTTATTAATTATACAAAGTTATAAGTTGAAAAATCATACTTATGTATGATACTTATTTCCAGAGATAGATTTTGAAAAAAGTGGAGTTTATTTCATAGAATCATTAGTGTATAAAATCTTTTAAGATCTTTTACACTTTATGCTTCTAGGGAGTGAAAGACAAACAAAATTTTGCCGCCATTTTTGTGTCCCTCCTTAAAAGCTAATACAATGTACTCTCTTTTTCTGTAGCCACCATTATTTGTCCTTCCATTTCTCTTAGTTCATATGCCCATGGAATCATTATCTAATCATCTGTACATTATATTATGTTGTATGTATATATAGGTTCACCAGGACCTCTGAGGCAGCCTCCTCCTCCTCAATCCCAGCCTGCAGTCCTCAGATCTCCACCTCCTCCTCCTGAACCAGACCAGGAGTTTGATGATCCAGCCCCTGGTAGAGAGTCTATATACTATAACGAGAAAGGTATGTACTCAGAAAACATTCAGCAAACTTACTCTTAATATTTTTGCTTTATTTAGACCTACATGAGCATAACATGCAGCAAATGGTGTTTGGCTGAGTACTCATGCATCTAAACTGAATTTTTCTAGTGTGGTGCTTTGAAAAATATGTTATGGATATAAAGATTAATAGTGTAATTCACGATATCTTTGCATAATAATATTAGTTTTTATATATTCATGGTTTTTTTGTTCACTTATTGACCAAAATCAGATGAAGTATGGCATTTAAAGAAGTCACCAAGTCAGTCTGGTCGACCCTCCTCACCTCCCTCTGCCAGCTTACCCCCACCCACCCCTCACCTTCCCACACCTCAACGATACTATAATGAAAAACAAGGCACAGATGGTAAGATACTACGATTCTGTTCTAATGAACTCAAACTTGATTAATGGATGCATTAAATATAATGTATACAGCATGTTTAATTATAATGATGTACATGTATATGTATATATGAGTATTATAAATAATGAGAAGTAAATTTGTAACTCTTTACATGAATTCTAATTCAAACATTCATCAACTAGTTTTATATTTGGAAATGGGGCTATTTTAGAAAAAGTTAACAGTATACTTTACACTTTAGGTAACACATTAGCTGTTGATTGAGAAAAGAGTTCAATGTAAAATTTGTTACATCTTTCAACATTATGTTGCACAAAGCCATATATGTCATGGCATCTTAGTTGACTATTGTCAGGAGAGTATAACAAATTTGTTTTTATGTCACCTGCACTGCAAGGTCGCATACAGGTATCTCTCCTTTATGAATCTTATGAATTTGTCTTCATATTAATTTTTGTGTCGCCTGCAAAGCATAGCGACACTTAGGGATCACTTTGTCCGTCTGTCCATCTGTCTGTCATACTTGGATGTCACACCCTATATTAAAGTGATTCCTAAGTGTCACTATGTTTCGCAGGCAACACATGCATTCCTTGGAATGATTTTTATAAAGGTATAGCTCCTTATACAATGTAAACAGTGACCCTCATATAAAAAAGCTATATCTGTAAATGTTTAAAAGAAATTATGATTTGTCAACAAGTTTTGGTATTGTTATCATGGACTAAGATTAGGAACTAGAATTTTCTATAACACAATCAGGGAGGTCAATATTGAACCATGGACAGGAGGTTATTAATAGATGTATTTGAAATGAAAATTGCATGTCACATATATGCTTGTTGCAGACATGAAGATTAAGCTTTAATTAATTTGTGCTGATGATGCTTCATTTTCTTCTTTTCCTGTCTTCATATCTTCTACGAATACTTCCTAACTTTACCCACAGAAGTACCTCCTATGGTAGCCCCCTCCCCACCTGAGCTACCACCCACTCTCCCTCCAAAGTTACCTCCAAGAAAACAACCAGACGAAATCTTCTCCAGTGTCATCAAGAAAAAAGTCCAAATCAATGATGATATGACACAGTTTGGTAAAGATCACTGATTATGTAGTGTTGTGTAACCTGTTTGTCCTACACTAACTGATTGTAGAGTATGGCATACCGGTACTGTAGTACTACACATGTCACATATAAAAAAAAATGCAGATTTTTGTTCAGTCTTATAACACACTTTTATAGAAGATTTATGTTATAAAAAAATCCAAGTTTAGCTTTTAGACTTTAATGTCCAGTACAAATACAAAAGTACACTACTTTCCATGCGGCTCACTTCAGAAACTGGATAAACGCGATCTTGACTATTTCATCATGCAGAACTTTGAATAAAATTGATACCATTCAGTAGATCTCACTTAGTCATGAATTTTGGTATAAGTTATATAGTAGTCAGTGCACACAATCAAAATTAATAGACAAAACAAATTTTAGATGGGCCATTTCCCATGCCAATTTTTGCCGTGACGTCGTGATGCTCTCCATAGGCTCAATGTTCAACTTGGTGACGTCACGCTGAAATTTAACATTGAAAACGCCCCATCTAAAATTTATATTGTCTGTATAATTTGATTGCATAAACCCTCGACCATGTAACATATACCAAAATTTACGACTAAGGGAGATCCATTCAATCATATAGATTTTTTCTTATTTTTTACTTGACAAAGTTATCAAAATCACGTTTATCCAGTTTCTGAAGTGAGCCGCGCGGACAGTAGTAAAAAATACATAGATATGATATCTATCCATTGAATGCACCTTTCCTTTAATCACACAGTATAGTACATGTATTAAAAAAACAATGTTTGTACAAACGTGTAGTAATTTGGCCTTTACAATTCATCTTGCTACATACCTATATGTCTGATAACTGTATAGACTCCTCTACTTATACTATCCTACATATATACCTCCTACATATACCTTATGAATTAGATCAGTCACTAGATAACTTCGATATGTAGACATTCATAGAATCCAGCATTCCATCTTTTCAATATACAGAGTTACTTCCCTTTAGGGACATTATCTGACATAAACGTATAATGACGGAATGAAATTCCTATAGATATGTTGTATTTGAAGCATGTTTTTGTTTCAGAATTTTATGCTTGTTCTGGTAGAATTTGAGGACTTTACAATTATTTTATGTCAGATACTGTCAAAATTGGAATGGAAAGTCTGAATAAATCCCTGCATCTAAGACATTTACTTTGATAGTATATACACTGCACTTACATATGGTAAAATTCCACACAGATATTGTACATGCATTTGCACTACATGAAAATGTTTTCTTTTATCAAAAGTATTTGAGACCAAAAATAATAAATAAATTTATCTGTTTTAAAGATATTCACATCAAAATTAAGGATTGTACTATTTTTAGCTCTACTGGTCATAGACCAGTCGAGCTTATGCGATACCCCGTCGTCCGGCGTCTGTCCGTCTGTCTGTCCGTCCGTCCGTCCGTAAACAATTCTTGTGCTCGCAACTTCTCTGAAACTATAAGAGATAGAAATGTAACTCTTTTTGCATTACACTTGGTCTGTGGTCTAGTTGTGCACCTGACATTTTGTTTGAGCCCCTGACCCCCAGGGTCCTAGAAAATGGGTGTGGTCATTTTCTACTATATAACTCTATGTAATCTTGTGCTCACAACTCCTCTGACACTATAAATGATGGAGACTTAATTCTTTTTGCAATATGATGGGTCTATGGTCTAGTTGTGCACCTGATATTTTGTTTGAGCCCCTGACCCCCAGGGTCTTAGAAAAAGGGTGTGGTCATTTTCTCCTATATAATTCTATGTAATCTTGAGCTCACAACCCCTCTGACACTATAAATGATGGAGACTTAATTCTTTTTGCAATATGATGGGTGTGTGGTCTAGTTGTGCACCTGATATTTTGTTTGAGCCCCTGACCCCAAGGGTCCTAGCAAATGGGCATGGTCATTTTCTACAATTTACATTAACTCTATGTAATCTTGTGCTCACAACTCCTCTGACACTATAAATGATGGAGACTTAAGTCTTTTTGCAATATGATGGGTCTGTGGTCTAGTTCTGCACCTGATATTTTGTTTGAGCCCCTGACCCCCAGGGTCTTAGAAAAAGGGTGTGGTCATTTTCTCCTGTATAACTCTATGTAATCTTGTGCTCACAACCCCTCTGACACTATAAATGATGGAGACTTAATTCTTTTTGCAATGTGATGGGTGTGTGGTCTAGTTGTGCACCTGATATTTTGTTTGAGCTCCTGACCCCAAGGGTCCTAGAAAATGGGCGTGGTCATTTTCTACTATATAACTCTATGTAATCTTATGCTCACAACTCCTCTAACACTATAAATGATGGAGACTTAATTCTTTTTGCAATATGATGGATCTTAGGTCTAGTTGTGCACCTGATATTTTGTTTGAGCCCCTGACCCACAGGGTCTTAGAAAAAGAGTGTGGTCATTTTCTACTATATAACTCTATGTAATCTTGTGCTCACAACTCCTCTGACACTATAAATGATGGAGACTTAATTTTTTTATGCAATATGATGGGTCTGTGGTGTTGTTGTGCACCTGATATTTTGTTTGAGCCCCTGACCCCCAGGGTCTTAGAAAAAGGGTGTGGTCATTTTCTCCTATATACATGTGTAACTCTATGTAATCTTGTGCTCACAACTCATCTGACACTATAAATGATGGAGACTTAATTCTTTTTGCAATATGATGGGTCTGTGGTATAGTTGTGCACCTGACTTTTTTTTTAGCCCCTGACCCCCAGGGTCCTTGAAAATGGGTGTGGTCATTTTCTCCTATATAACTCTATGTAATCTTGTGCTCACAACTCCTCTGACACTATAAATGATGGAGACTTAATTCTTTTTGCAATATAATGGATCTGTGGTCTAGTTGTGCACCTGATATTTTGTTTGAGCTCCTGACCCCAAGGGTCCTAGAAAATGGGCGTGGTCATTTTCTACTATATAACTCTATGTAATCTTGTGCTCACAACTCCTCTAACACTATAAATGATGGAGACTTAATTCTTTTTGCAATATGATGGATCTTAGGTCTAGTTGTGCACCTGATATTTTGTTTGAGCCCCTGACCCACAGGGTCTTAGAAAAAGAGTGTGGTCATTTTCTACTATATAACTCTATGTAATCTTGTGCTCACAACTCCTCTGACACTATAAATGATGGAGACTTAATTTTTTTATGCAATATGATGGGTCTGTGGTGTTGTTGTGCACCTGATATTTTGTTTGAGCCCCTGACCCCCAGGGTCTTAGAAAAAGGGTGTGGTCATTTTCTCCTATATACATGTGTAACTCTATGTAATCTTGTGCTCACAACTCATCTGACACTATAAATGATGGAGACTTAATTCTTTTTGCAATATGATGGGTCTGTGGTATAGTTGTGCACCTGACTTTTTTTTTAGCCCCTGACCCCCAGGGTCCTTGAAAATGGGTGTGGTCATTTTCTCCTATATAACTCTATGTAATCTTGTGCTCACAACTCCTCTGACACTATAAATGATGGAGACTTAATTCTTTTTGCAATATAATGGATCTGTGGTCTAGTTGTGCACCTGATATTTTGTTTGAGCCCCTGACCCCCATGGTCTTAGAAAATGGGTGTGGTCATTTTCTCCTATGTAACTCTATGTAATCTTGTGCTCACAACTCCTTTGACACTATAAATGATGGAGACTGAATTCTTTTTGCAGTATGATGGATCTTAGGTCTAGTTGTGCACCTGATATTTTGTATGAGCCCCTGACCCCCAGGGTCTTAGAAAATGGGTTTGGTCATTTTCTCGTATTTAGTGCTCTCAACTCTTATAAAGCTATTAATATTGGAACTTAGTTGTTTTTGCAATATAATGGATCTGTAGTCTTATTATGTTATTGATAGTTCATTTGAGCTAGCAGTCCCTGACCCCCAGGATCTTAGGTCATTTGAGCTAGCAGTCCCTGACCCCTATGATATTGGAAAATGGGTATGGCATTATTTTTTTGAAATCCTTAACTCGGATATTAAAAATTATATGAGTGATATTCTAGTTGCAGTCTAATGGATTTCTTATTTTAATGGATTTTCTTACGGTTTTGCTGTGGGTGCTGCAACCTAGTGTTGTTGGAGATCCCCTCCTTTCTTGTATTTCGTTTTGCTACTTATAATTTGTTAGAGTGCCTGCTCGCTATGGTCTTTGGTTTAAAATAAAATGGAAATTGTTATTTATGTGTATGTATCTTATTCACTTGTCAATGAGTGAATTAAACAAAACAACAAGGAGAGCTACAGTCTCGTCAGAGACTTCTGGTTTAAGAAGGATTTTGATAAAATATGTATCATTTATATGCAGAATAATTTATTTGATACTTTAGAATAAAAACAAATAAAGCAACCTACTGTCCGCACGGCTCACTTCGGAAACTGGATAAACGCGATTTTGACTTTTTCATCATGCAAACCTTTGAATAAAATTGAAACCATTCAGTAGATTTCGCTTAATTGTAAATTTTGGTTTAAGTTATATGAGAATCAGTGCACTCAATCAAAATTAATAGACAAAACAAATTTTAGATGGGCTATTTCCCATGCTAATTTTTCCCTTGACGTTTTGATACTGTCCATAGGCGACGTCAGGCTGAAATTAAACATTGAAAACGTCCCATCTAAAATTTATATTGTCTGTATAATTTGATTGCATAAACCCTTGACTATGTAACATATACCAAAATTTATGACTACTGTCCTGTTCACTTAATCCAGAGCACCCTGTTTTGGCGATTTATTCGGTCATCTGAAGAATTTTCCTATAAATTATAGTTTCCGAGAGTTGACCTCCTTCAGTCGTAACTGGAAATTAACTTCAACCTACCCTATCAGCTACCTTCAAACTGCAATATGAAAAATAAAATGTCTATGGGAAATTTCCATGTTAATTTCAAGCCGCCGCCATATTGCTCTCCGTGTCAACAATGGTAAACAGTGACGTCAAAGCTCCCGGCGTCACAAATTTTCAGCGTTTTTACTATAGAAAATCCCCGTAGACTTTTTATTTTCCTTCCTATTTCTAATTTAATTGACGTACAGCCAAAACAATGGTATTTTTTGTCACAACTAAAGGAGTACTATGAAATTGGTATCTTTTTGAAAGATGAAATTATCATATTTTAGAGAAAACCGGGAAAAAAGGGTGCTCTGGATTTAGTGAATAGGACAGTAAGCGAGATCTATTCAGTGATATATATTTTATCTTCATTTTTGCATGACAAAGTTATCAAAATCACGTTTATCCACTTTCCGAAGTGAGTCGTGCAGACATTAGACTGAATGGAAAAAAATGGATTAACCATAAAGCATACATGTACTTTATTATGTTCAATCATTTAACATAGGTAAAACTTTGTTTGACCTTTTTTACAAGCTTATCACCCTGTCAAAAAAAATTAAATTCGAAAATATTCCAAAAAAATCACAATTGATTCTCTTTTAATTTGAAAAGAGAACATCTATAGACTGATATATTCCATCAAATGAATGGAAATCATTTTGAATTAAAACAAAAAGGATCTTTTTAAACATTATACATGTTATTATCAAAGTCTTTCTCTTTGGATCTTTATTAAGGTGTTCCTCGAGACCAAAGGGCTAAGTCAGTCCCTGATATAGGTATCTCAACACGGCAGCTCAAATTAGGACCTAGTATTGATCTAGATAGACCAGGTATAAACAAATGTCACCTGCATTCAGGAAATGTTGATTTCTCTTTATCTACTTCTGACTTTTGAATATGTTACTTACAGAATTTCAGTTATTGAGCATGTATAACAAATGCTTTTTAATGTGCTTGATTATATATATATTCATTACTTAAAATTGATGTTTTATAGGGAATAAGACAAAGAGATTCTCCTATTGTAAGTCTGTGGGGGAAAATACAGCCTATGTATTCATTTCTTATATTTGATAAACCCTTCCTTAATGCACTTACATTTCCTATTGACCCCCCCTCCCCCTTAACTCTAGCTCTTTATCAGATGTAAAATATGTGCACCAAATACATGTTTTGTCATTCCCATGTAAGATACTCTGATTGTTATTTTGAATACACAGTATAATGTATTTATAAGCATTTTTCACCCTAGGAAAAATTAGCAGAGATGATGTCATTGTAATTTATTTCTTTCTGTATGTCAGTTCATCTGTCCCTTTAAGAGTGCATATCAGAATTTTTCATAGTTCAGTCAGATATTATACATGGATCTGTATAGTCATGAAAGAACTAATTTATGAATTTAAGTGAAAGTTTCCTCAAGGAAGCTTTTCTTTTTATAATTACATGTTTCATATTTTCATTTTACCAGTTTACATTGGAAATGAAAACCACTGGTATCCTAATAGTGTGTTCCCATGATGATGTCATACCTCCAAATTAACCGCCATATTGGATTACAACCCTCAGACTTTATCCATTTCTATTGTGCAAAACGTTGACATTAAAAAGATTATAACTAAATTTCCAGAAGAGATTTCATAGCTAACCTTATGACTATTTTCCTTAGAAAAATCTTGTTGTTTTTAATTCTCATCGAAAAACATTGATGAATATGATGTGAAAACTTCAGAAAATTTGTTAAAGTAGAGCAATTTTAACATAGCAGATATGGATAAAGTCTGAGAGTTGTAATCCAAGGAGAGAGATAACTCTAGCAAATGGAGGAAATATATATGGCTATGTGAAATTATTTCTGAAAATCCAAGCTAGGTTATGAAGGAAAACAATGTACATGTAAAAAAAATGTAAAAAAGTTTACGCCGGACGGGGACGGACGGACGGATGGCGTACTATGACTATAGTTCGCTTGAGCTTTAATTACTTTGCTTCATATGATAATATTTCCAGTTCATTATGTTAAAGAATTGAATAAGAGATTGTAATTGGTTCATTCAGATAAGTCTAACCTATTTTAGCAACCACCTCTGTAAGTGAGTAGCTATGAATAACATACAGAATAGAATATTATAAGATATTTTCAATTTGAGGGATATAGAAATAGCTCTTTGAAATAACAATAAAACATTTTAAAAATGAAGTCGTCAATCATTGTATCACATGATAAATTTTAGTATGTAATATTTGTTTATAAATATTATTTATAGTGGATCCTAATCAAGAACCACCTGTCTCTGTTAAACCTGGAAATTCCTCTCTGGAGCAAGCTATACAACAAGTGAAGTTACGACCAACCTCTAATGTAGGTGCTACAAAGGAAGAGAACAAAACTGCCGTCAAAAGTCCTAAAGCGTCAGCTACAAGTCCAGTTACTAAATCATCATCACAAACGGAGGACAAGGTACTAACACCTCAACAGATGGGTCTCCGTCCTACGCCAAAACGTGAACCGGAGAAAGCCCTTCCATCTGCCAGTGTAACACAGTTAGTATCCACTCATTTTCTTACAAAAGCATAAAAAGATGGTGGAAGTTGTGTTTACATATAGACTTGATCTTTTAGCTCTCATTTGATGTTGTCTATCAGTCAGATTTATGTCTGTCTCAATTTTGATTTAAACATATTTATTGCATATATAAAGCAAGGGATTGGTGACAAGTAAAGTACTTAGAATACGCCATCTAAATTTTCACAGATTTATATGTGAAGAATCGCAGGGGAATCATTACAACTCAACAGGATTCTCCTGATTGAAATAAAAATCTAATAGGGACACATGTAGTGGCTATCATTGATCCACAGATCAACATTTAATGTACTTTTCATTGAAATATATGTATTTATACATTCAAATTACATGCATTTCTATTTTTCTAATAATAATGTAGATCTGATTCGGCAGTGGATGAATCTCATCCTGGAAATGTCAGAAGTATACTGGGGAGATTTGAACAGAATGCTATAAAACCAGTTCAGCCCATAAGCAACGCTCCTAACAGGAAAAGTAAGTCAAGTTTCTACGTTCTTTGATCGTCTTTTTTCCCTTATATCTCTGATATTAATTTAACTGAGGGCACAACTAATCATGGGCTTTAAACAGCTCTTTGCACAGTATATAGTAGATGAACTCAATCTCCATGTGTATGGGCATATACATATTCTAGTGATAACAAATTAAAGGAAGAAATTTGAATATTCATATGATTTCTGAAAATTTTTTTATTTATTTGATATTTTGAAACAACATACCTTTGACCTTCATACAAAAGATTAATGAAATCAGAGTCAATTCAGAAATTTGGCTTATATAGTATGTTACCCAATTTTGCCTTCAAACATTCTGTAATATAGATGAAAAGTGAAGGTCATGGGTCAATGGATACTGCAACTCAACTTATTACATATGTGATGCACTTTTTTAAGTTAGAAGTTGGTGCAAGTAAGCCTGATGTCAGATTCTTACTTGTTTCATTACTGGATGACAGACCTTTAAAATATTTACTGTGTTTTCTTTTGAATTTGATGAAGAAGTTATGTAAATTTTGTACTTTAAAACTATTTTGAAATCTAATTAAAATTGTTTTCGGTTTTTTTATGCCCCCGTCATCAAAAATTCAGGGGCATATAGTTTTTGTCCTGTCCATCTGTCTGTCTGTTTGTCCACACAAACTTTAACCTTGGTCATATCTTTTGAATGGTAAGGGATAGGACTTTTATATTTGACATGTGTTGTGACAAGACATTTCCATGGATACCAAAATTTGTTATCTTGTGACCTTGACCTTGGAGTTTGACCTATATTTGAAAAACTTTAACCTTGGCCTAACTTTTGAATGGTAAGGGATAGGGCTTTGATATTTTGCATGTGTATTCCTTGTAGCAAGACCTTTCCATGGATACCAAAATATTTGACCTTATGACCTTGACCTTTGACTTTGACCATTTTACAATTTTCTACTGACAAAGATGCCGACTGGGTATTCATGTTTCACAAACACATGTTTTTTATATAGATCTAAAGGTTACTTACTCATAATTTGATTCTTTGCTCTTACCTATGCATGCACAATTATGCCTGATGACTTAAATTGCAAATTCACAGATTTATAACTTTGATAGGATTTCACGCATTTAGTTCAGTAAACTACAAATGCTTTAAATAAGGAGGACTGGAGATGGAAATAGAATGTAATGATGATAAAGCAATACTTTATTGTTAAATTTTCTGTTTATGTATGGGAAAGAATTTGGTTATAAGCATGAGGCTTTGTGCATGATTTGAATTAATGTACTAAATTTTGGATATTTTACATGAATGATACAGTAGTGTTTTCTTTGTAAAGATGATTTATTAACAGTTTCCAAGAAAACTGTTTTTATTTTTTTTTCACATATGCATGATGATAACAGAAACTAGAAACAAGTGATGATACACTTAACATAGAACATAATAAAAATTTCCTGCTAAACAAATAAACAAATATAAGTTCAATATTTTGATACTTTGAACGAAAATGCATGCTTCAAGAAGTCCTATTGTGAAAAATCTAATGACACATAACTCCTGAACAACTAGGGGTTCAGCATTGAAATATGAACTTGTCTCCTCCAAAGATAGTTTCGTTTCTTTGTATAACCTCAATTCATAGAGAAAAGTGTTGTTCTTTCCATAAAAATGTGGCAATATTCAGCTGCTTTTCCTCCTCTCTGGAGTACAAAATGTATATATTTTTCCCCTCCTGAGAAATTTCCCTCATATAAAAGAGTTTTTCTTTGATAAAAAAATTGTTTTGAAATAATGGGTAAAATCAGGATCCAAACAGTAGAATATGGTTCCTTTAAATGTACCTGTTTGTATTTAATGCCATTGATGCTATCTAATACAGTTTTTGCAAGAATTTTAACTAATTAAAAATTCCCCTTTTGAGTATTTCATGCGCATATTTTCCCCAACTTATCGGCCCTGACCCCCTTCCCCCAAAAGGGAGAAAAAACACTGGCTCAGAATCTCAGAAAACTTTATCATCCACTTCTCCTATTGGTGAAAATAATCAAGGGCACTTAACTCCAGAACCAAAGAGGTTACTACCAAGGAAAGAAAATTTGATCTGTAACTGAGAATGCTCTATAGATATTTCAAATTCCTCTTTGTACATGTAGTAATTATGATTAAAACTCTAGAAAACATTCAGTTTACATATTTTTGTTTCGCCTGCAAAGAATAGCGACACTTAGGGATCTCTTTGTCCGTTGTCCATCTGTCTGTCACACTTGGATGTCTGTCACACCCTATATAAAAGTGATTCCTAAGCGTCGCTATGTTTCTCAGGCGACACATGCATTCCTTGGAATGATTTTATATTGTTTTAAAGAAAACAAGAACTTGATCTGTATAACTGATCACATTTCATCATTTGAATTATAAAGAATAGGGCTTTGATATCTCTATGTCACTTTTAATCTTGTGACCCTGACCAAATTTTCCACTTGAATGATTGTACTGAACAATTTTAGCTTCTGCGGTCTGATGATACCTTCTTTAGGGATTTCTTCTCAATATGTTTATACATTAACCTTGCAGGTGGCTTTATACATAGTGCCAGTACCTCTAAATTAGCAAATAATACCGCTACTGGAGCTTCTAACAAAAGTAGACACTCATTCGGCGGGTTTAGTTACTTGAATAATCAGATGACTAACAATGCTACTAACGTTACTAACGCCTCACACACTCCTTCTAATGGTGTTTGGACTAATGACGGCACCTGTAGATATTCTAACACTGGAGATATAGTAGATGAGTTGTATGTAAACCCTGATATTATTGAGCCTATTAACACTTCAGATGAGGATGAGCAGGGGGATGGTCTCTATCACGATGGTTTCTCACAAAAACCCGGTAAGATTTCTCTCATTTAGATTCATAATACGTTTATCTGAGCAGCATACTTCTTGTTGGTAGTTGAAGTTAGTAGAGTAAACTTATAAGTTTATGTGAATTTAAACTGACAATTTCATTTGATAATATACTAGAGCTACTAGATTTAGTCTAAGCACATGGATATCTATTTCTTTTTTTAGCTCACCTGAGCGAAGCTCAAGTGAGCTATTGTCATAGCGCACCGTCCGGCGTCCGTCCGTCCGTCCGTCCGGCGTCCGTCGTAAACTTTTCACATTTTCGACTTCTTCTCCAGAACGGCTGAAGGGATTTTGATGAAACTTGGTAGGTATGAAGTACTCATGGTCCCCTACAAGTGTTGTTGTTTTTCGTCAGGATTTGTCAACAGGTGGCGCCACCACAGCCAAAAGTAGGTCACGGGGGGTACCCTCCTTTGACAAACTTCTTCTTCAGAACCGAAGCATGTATCGACAAACCGAAAGCATCAGGATGATCTAGAGAGATGTCTTAAGAAGTGTTGTTATTTTTGGTTCCACTTCGAAGTCAAATTTTTGACGCGTTTTTGACGTCTTTTCGGACTTAGTCAGAAATGCACATTTTTGCACTATTTCTTTAAATAACTCAATAAGTGTATGATTTTACACACTCATTTACTACATATTTATCATATTTAACTTACTTAATGCTTTGATATGTATTTTATGCTTAAATTTTATTTTTTTGATTTTTTATGAATTTTTTTCTTATGTAAAAAGGAAGGGGGGGGGTGATTTTCATACATTTTCTGCTTCTTTTCTATAACCACTCTTCAGATTGTCATGACAGTTTGTAGGTATGAGGTACTCATGCATGGTGCCCTACAAGTGAAAGAATTTTGTCAAGATATCCACTTTTGGATTTTTAAGGAATATTTTTTAAGATTGTACATAGGTATAATGTATGTTTTCCATGCCCAATGGACCCATGGGGAGTGGCTTCAAACCCCGGCGGGACCCCAACAAAAACTTTTTCCCCTTTTTAGCTCACCTGAGCGAAGCTCAAGTGAGCTATTGTCATAGCGCACCGTCCGGCGTCCGTCCGTCCGTCCGTCCGGCGTCCGTCGTAAACTTTTCACATTTTCGACTTCTTCTCCAGAACGGCTGAAGGGATTTTGATGAAACTTGGTAGGTATGAAGTACTCATGGTCCCCTACAAGTGTTGTTGTTTTTCGTCAGGATTTGTCAACAGGTGGCGCCACCACAGCCAAAAGTAGGTCACGGGGGGTACCCTCCTTTGACAAACTTCTTCTTCAGAACCGAAGCATGTATCGACAAACCGAAAGCATCAGGATGATCTAGAGAGATGTCTTAAGAAGTGTTGTTATTTTTGGTTCCACTTCGAAGTCAAATTTTTGACGCGTTTTTGACGTCTTTTCGGACTTAGTCAGAAATGCACATTTTTGCACTATTTCTTTAAATAACTCAATAAGTGTATGATTTTACACACTCATTTACTACATATTTATCATATTTAACTTACTTAATGCTTTGATATGTATTTTATGCTTAAATTTTATTTTTTTGATTTTTTATGAATTTTTTTCTTATGTAAAAAGGAAGGGGGGGGGTGATTTTCATACATTTTCTGCTTCTTTTCTATAACCACTCTTCAGATTGTCATGACAGTTTGTAGGTATGAGGTACTCATGCATGGTGCCCTACAAGTGAAAGAATTTTGTCAAGATATCCACTTTTGGATTTTTAAGGAATATTTTTTAAGATTGTACATAGGTATAATGTATGTTTTCCATGCCCAATGGACCCATGGGGAGTGGCTTCAAACCCCGGCGGGACCCCAACAAAAACTTTTTCCCCTTTTTAGCTCACCTGAGCGAAGCTCAAGTGAGCTATTGTCATAGCGCACCGTCCGGCGTCCGTCCGTCCGTCCGTCCGGCGTCCGTCGTAAACTTTTCACATTTTCGACTTCTTCTCCAGAACGGCTGAAGGGATTTTGATGAAACTTGGTAGGTATGAAGTACTCATGGTCCCCTACAAGTGTTGTTGTTTTTCGTCAGGATTTGTCAACAGGTGGCGCCACCACAGCCAAAAGTAGGTCACGGGGGGTACCCTCCTTTGACAAACTTCTTCTTCAGAACCGAAGCATGTATCGACAAACCGAAAGCATCAGGATGATCTAGAGAGATGTCTTAAGAAGTGTTGTTATTTTTGGTTCCACTTCGAAGTCAAATTTTTGACGCGTTTTTGACGTCTTTTCGGACTTAGTCAGAAATGCACATTTTTGCACTATTTCTTTAAATAACTCAATAAGTGTATGATTTTACACACTCATTTACTACATATTTATCATATTTAACTTACTTAATGCTTTGATATGTATTTTATGCTTAAATTTTATTTTTTTGATTTTTTATGAATTTTTTTCTTATGTAAAAAGGAAGGGGGGGGGGTGATTTTCATACATTTTCTGCTTCTTTTCTATAACCACTCTTCAGATTGTCATGACAGTTTGTAGGTATGAGGTACTCATGCATGGTGCCCTACAAGTGAAAGAATTTTGTCAAGATATCCACTTTTGGATTTTTAAGGAATATTTTTTAAGATTGTACATAGGTATAATGTATGTTTTCCATGCCCAATGGACCCATGGGGAGTGGCTTCAAACCCCGGCGGGACCCCAACAAAAACTTTTTCCCCTTTTTAGCTCACCTGAGCGAAGCTCAAGTGAGCTATTGTCATAGCGCACCGTCCGGCGTCCGTCCGTCCGTCCGTCCGGCGTCCGTCGTAAACTTTTCACATTTTCGACTTCTTCTCCAGAACGGCTGAAGGGATTTTGATGAAACTTGGTAGGTATGAAGTACTCATGGTCCCCTACAAGTGTTGTTGTTTTTCGTCAGGATTTGTCAACAGGTGGCGCCACCACAGCCAAAAGTAGGTCACGGGGGGTACCCTCCTTTGACAAACTTCTTCTTCAGAACCGAAGCATGTATCGACAAACCGAAAGCATCAGGATGATCTAGAGAGATGTCTTAAGAAGTGTTGTTATTTTTGGTTCCACTTCGAAGTCAAATTTTTGACGCGTTTTTGACGTCTTTTCGGACTTAGTCAGAAATGCACATTTTTGCACTATTTCTTTAAATAACTCAATAAGTGTATGATTTTACACACTCATTTACTACATATTTATCATATTTAACTTACTTAATGCTTTGATATGTATTTTATGCTTAAATTTTATTTTTTTGATTTTTTATGAATTTTTTTCTTATGTAAAAAGGAAGGGGGGGGGGGGGGTGATTTTCATACATTTTCTGCTTCTTTTCTATAACCACTCTTCAGATTGTCATGACAGTTTGTAGGTATGAGGTACTCATGCATGGTGCCCTACAAGTGAAAGAATTTTGTCAAGATATCCACTTTTGGATTTTTAAGGAATATTTTTTAAGATTGTACATAGGTATAATGTATGTTTTCCATGCCCAATGGACCCATGGGGAGTGGCTTCAAACCCCGGCGGGACCCCAACAAAAACTTTTTCCCCTTTTTAGCTCACCTGAGCGAAGCTCAAGTGAGCTATTGTCATAGCGCACCGTCCGGCGTCCGTCCGTCCGGCGTCCGTCGTAAACTTTTCACATTTTCGACTTCTTCTCAAGAACGGCTGAAGGGATTTTGATGAAACTTGGTAGGTATGAAGTACTCATGGTCCCCTACAAGTGTTGTTGTTTTTCGTCAGGATTTGTCAACAGGTGGCGCCACCACAGCCAAAAGTAGGTCACGGGGGGTACCCTCCTTTGACAAACTTCTTCTTCAGAACCGAAGCATGTATCGACAAACCGAAAGCATCAGGATGATCTAGAGAGATGTCTTAAGAAGTGTTGTTATTTTTGGTTCCACTTCGAAGTCAAATTTTTGACGCGTTTTTGACGTCTTTTCGGACTTAGTCAGAAATGCACATTTTTGCACTATTTCTTTAAATAACTCAATAAGTGTATGATTTTACACACTCAGTTACTACATATTTATCATATTTAACTTACTTAATGCTTTGATATGTATTTTATGCTTAAATTTTATTTTTTTGATTTTTTATGAATTTTTTTCTTATGTAAAAAGGAAGGGGGGGGGGGGGGGGGTGATTTTCATACATTTTCTGCTTCTTTTCTATAACCACTCTTCAGATTGTCATGACAGTTTGTAGGTATGAGGTACTCATGCATGGTGCCCTACAAGTGAAAGAATTTTGTCAAGATATCCACTTTTGGATTTTTAAGGAATATTTTTTAAGATTGTACATAGGTATAATGTATGTTTTCCATGCCCAATGGACCCATGGGGAGTGGCTTCAAACCCCGGCGGGACCCCAACAAAAACTTTTTCCCCTTTTTAGCTCACCTGAGCGAAGCTCAAGTGAGCTATTGTCATAGCGCACCGTCCGGCGTCCGTCCGTCCGTCCGTCCGGCGTCCGTCGTAAACTTTTCACATTTTCGACTTCTTCTCCAGAACGGCTGAAGGGATTTTGATGAAACTTGGTAGGTATGAAGTACTCATGGTCCCCTACAAGTGTTGTTGTTTTTCGTCAGGATTTGTCAACAGGTGGCGCCACCACAGCCAAAAGTAGGTCACGGGGGGTACCCTCCTTTGACAAACTTCTTCTTCAGAACCGAAGCATGTATCGACAAACCGAAAGCATCAGGATGATCTAGAGAGATGTCTTAAGAAGTGTTGTTATTTTTGGTTCCACTTCGAAGTCAAATTTTTGACGCGTTTTTGACGTCTTTTCGGACTTAGTCAGAAATGCACATTTTTGCACTATTTCTTTAAATAACTCAATAAGTGTATGATTTTACACACTCATTTACTACATATTTATCATATTTAACTTACTTAATGCTTTGATATGTATTTTATGCTTAAATTTTATTTTTTTGATTTTTTATGAATTTTTTTCTTATGTAAAAAGGAAGGGGGGGGGGGTGATTTTCATACATTTTCTGCTTCTTTTCTATAACCACTCTTCAGATTGTCATGACAGTTTGTAGGTATGAGGTACTCATGCATGGTGCCCTACAAGTGAAAGAATTTTGTCAAGATATCCACTTTTGGATTTTTAAGGAATATTTTTTAAGATTGTACATAGGTATAATGTATGTTTTCCATGCCCAATGGACCCATGGGGAGTGGCTTCAAACCCCGGCGGGACCCCAACAAAAACTTTTTCCCCTTTTTAGCTCACCTGAGCGAAGCTCAAGTGAGCTATTGTCATAGCGCACCGTCCGGCGTCCGTCCGTCCGTCCGTCCGGCGTCCGTCGTAAACTTTTCACATTTTCGACTTCTTCTCCAGAACGGCTGAAGGGATTTTGATGAAACTTGGTAGGTATGAAGTACTCATGGTCCCCTACAAGTGTTGTTGTTTTTCGTCAGGATTTGTCAACAGGTGGCGCCACCACAGCCAAAAGTAGGTCACGGGGGGTACCCTCCTTTGACAAACTTCTTCTTCAGAACCGAAGCATGTATCGACAAACCGAAAGCATCAGGATGATCTAGAGAGATGTCTTAAGAAGTGTTGTTATTTTTGGTTCCACTTCGAAGTCAAATTTTTGACGCGTTTTTGACGTCTTTTCGGACTTAGTCAGAAATGCACATTTTTGCACTATTTCTTTAAATAACTCAATAAGTGTATGATTTTACACACTCATTTACTACATATTTATCATATTTAACTTACTTAATGCTTTGATATGTATTTTATGCTTAAATTTTATTTTTTTGATTTTTTATGAATTTTTTTCTTATGTAAAAAGGAAGGGGGGGGGGGGGGTGATTTTCATACATTTTCTGCTTCTTTTCTATAACCACTCTTCAGATTGTCATGACAGTTTGTAGGTATGAGGTACTCATGCATGGTGCCCTACAAGTGAAAGAATTTTGTCAAGATATCCACTTTTGGATTTTTAAGGAATATTTTTTAAGATTGTACATAGGTATAATGTATGTTTTCCATGCCCAATGGACCCATGGGGAGTGGCTTCAAACCCCGGCGGGACCCCAACAAAAACTTTTTCCCCTTTTTAGCTCACCTGAGCGAAGCTCAAGTGAGCTATTGTCATAGCGCACCGTCCGGCGTCCGTCCGTCCGTCCGTCCGGCGTCCGTCGTAAACTTTTCACATTTTCGACTTCTTCTCCAGAACGGCTGAAGGGATTTTGATGAAACTTGGTAGGTATGAAGTACTCATGGTCCCCTACAAGTGTTGTTGTTTTTCGTCAGGATTTGTCAACAGGTGGCGCCACCACAGCCAAAAGTAGGTCACGGGGGGTACCCTCCTTTGACAAACTTCTTCTTCAGAACCGAAGCATGTATCGACAAACCGAAAGCATCAGGATGATCTAGAGAGATGTCTTAAGAAGTGTTGTTATTTTTGGTTCCACTTCGAAGTCAAATTTTTGACGCGTTTTTGACGTCTTTTCGGACTTAGTCAGAAATGCACATTTTTGCACTATTTCTTTAAATAACTCAATAAGTGTATGATTTTACACACTCATTTACTACATATTTATCATATTTAACTTACTTAATGCTTTGATATGTATTTTATGCTTAAATTTTATTTTTTTGATTTTTTATGAATTTTTTTCTTATGTAAAAAGGAAGGGGGGGGGGGGGTGATTTTCATACATTTTCTGCTTCTTTTCTATAACCACTCTTCAGATTGTCATGACAGTTTGTAGGTATGAGGTACTCATGCATGGTGCCCTACAAGTGAAAGAATTTTGTCAAGATATCCACTTTTGGATTTTTAAGGAATATTTTTTAAGATTGTACATAGGTATAATGTATGTTTTCCATGCCCAATGGACCCATGGGGAGTGGCTTCAAACCCCGGCGGGACCCCAACAAAAACTTTTTCCCCTTTTTAGCTCACCTGAGCGAAGCTCAAGTGAGCTATTGTCATAGCGCACCGTCCGGCGTCCGTCCGTCCGTCCGTCCGGCGTCCGTCGTAAACTTTTCACATTTTCGACTTCTTCTCCAGAACGGCTGAAGGGATTTTGATGAAACTTGGTAGGTATGAAGTACTCATGGTCCCCTACAAGTGTTGTTGTTTTTCGTCAGGATTTGTCAACAGGTGGCGCCACCACAGCCAAAAGTAGGTCACGGGGGGTACCCTCCTTTGACAAACTTCTTCTTCAGAACCGAAGCATGTATCGACAAACCGAAAGCATCAGGATGATCTAGAGAGATGTCTTAAGAAGTGTTGTTATTTTTGGTTCCACTTCGAAGTCAAATTTTTGACGCGTTTTTGACGTCTTTTCGGACTTAGTCAGAAATGCACATTTTTGCACTATTTCTTTAAATAACTCAATAAGTGTATGATTTTACACACTCATTTACTACATATTTATCATATTTAACTTACTTAATGCTTTGATATGTATTTTATGCTTAAATTTTATTTTTTTGATTTTTTATGAATTTTTTTCTTATGTAAAAAGGAAGGGGGGGGGGGGGGTGATTTTCATACATTTTCTGCTTCTTTTCTATAACCACTCTTCAGATTGTCATGACAGTTTGTAGGTATGAGGTACTCATGCATGGTGCCCTACAAGTGAAAGAATTTTGTCAAGATATCCACTTTTGGATTTTTAAGGAATATTTTTTAAGATTGTACATAGGTATAATGTATGTTTTCCATGCCCAATGGACCCATGGGGAGTGGCTTCAAACCCCGGCGGGACCCCAACAAAAACTTTTTCCCCTTTTTAGCTCACCTGAGCGAAGCTCAAGTGAGCTATTGTCATAGCGCACCGTCCGGCGTCCGTCCGTCCGTCCGTCCGGCGTCCGTCGTAAACTTTTCACATTTTCGACTTCTTCTCCAGAACGGCTGAAGGGATTTTGATGAAACTTGGTAGGTATGAAGTACTCATGGTCCCCTACAAGTGTTGTTGTTTTTCGTCAGGATTTGTCAACAGGTGGCGCCACCACAGCCAAAAGTAGGTCACGGGGGGTACCCTCCTTTGACAAACTTCTTCTTCAGAACCGAAGCATGTATCGACAAACCGAAAGCATCAGGATGATCTAGAGAGATGTCTTAAGAAGTGTTGTTATTTTTGGTTCCACTTCGAAGTCAAATTTTTGACGCGTTTTTGACGTCTTTTCGGACTTAGTCAGAAATGCACATTTTTGCACTATTTCTTTAAATAACTCAATAAGTGTATGATTTTACACACTCATTTACTACATATTTATCATATTTAACTTACTTAATGCTTTGATATGTATTTTATGCTTAAATTTTATTTTTTTGATTTTTTATGAATTTTTTTCTTATGTAAAAAGGAAGGGGGGGGGGGTGATTTTCATACATTTTCTGCTTCTTTTCTATAACCACTCTTCAGATTGTCATGACAGTTTGTAGGTATGAGGTACTCATGCATGGTGCCCTACAAGTGAAAGAATTTTGTCAAGATATCCACTTTTGGATTTTTAAGGAATATTTTTTAAGATTGTACATAGGTATAATGTATGTTTTCCATGCCCAATGGACCCATGGGGAGTGGCTTCAAACCCCGGCGGGACCCCAACAAAAACTTTTTCCCCTTTTTAGCTCACCTGAGCGAAGCTCAAGTGAGCTATTGTCATAGCGCACCGTCCGGCGTCCGTCCGTCCGTCCGTCCGGCGTCCGTCGTAAACTTTTCACATTTTCGACTTCTTCTCCAGAACGGCTGAAGGGATTTTGATGAAACTTGGTAGGTATGAAGTACTCATGGTCCCCTACAAGTGTTGTTATTTTTCGTCAGGATTTGTCAACAGGTGGCGCCACCACAGCCAAAAGTAGGTCACGGGGGGTACCCTCCTTTGACAAACTTCTTCTTCAGAACCGAAGCATGTATCGACAAACCGAAAGCATCAGGATGATCTAGAGAGATGTCTTAAGAAGTGTTGTTATTTTTGGTTCCACTTCGAAGTCAAATTTTTGACGCGTTTTTGACGTCTTTTCGGACTTAGTCAGAAATGCACATTTTTGCACTATTTCTTTAAATAACTCAATAAGTGTATGATTTTACACACTCATTTACTACATATTTATCATATTTAACTTACTTAATGCTTTGATATGTATTTTATGCTTAAATTTTATTTTTTTGATTTTTTATGAATTTTTTTCTTATGTAAAAAGGAAGGGGGGGGGGGGGTGATTTTCATACATTTTCTGCTTCTTTTCTATAACCACTCTTCAGATTGTCATGACAGTTTGTAGGTATGAGGTACTCATGCATGGTGCCCTACAAGTGAAAGAATTTTGTCAAGATATCCACTTTTGGTTTTTTAAGGAATATTTTTTAAGATTGTACATAGGTATAATGTATGTTTTCCATGCCCAATGGACCCATGGGGAGTGGCTTCAAACCCCGGCGGGACCCCAACAAAAACTTTTTCCCCTTTTTAGCTCACCTGAGCGAAGCTCAAGTGAGCTATTGTCATAGCGCACCGTCCGGCGTCCGTCCGTCCGTCCGTCCGGCGTCCGTCGTAAACTTTTCACATTTTCGACTTCTTCTCCAGAACGGCTGAAGGGATTTTGATGAAACTTGGTAGGTATGAAGTACTCATGGTCCCCTACAAGTGTTGTTATTTTTCGTCAGGATTTGTCAACAGGTGGCGCCACCACAGCCAAAAGTAGGTCACGGGGGGTACCCTCCTTTGACAAACTTCTTCTTCAGAACCGAAGCATGTATCGACAAACCGAAAGCATCAGGATGATCTAGAGAGATGTCTTAAGAAGTGTTGTTATTTTTGGTTCCACTTCGAAGTCAAATTTTTGACGCGTTTTTGACGTCTTTTCGGACTTAGTCAGAAATGCACATTTTTGCACTATTTCTTTAAATAACTCAATAAGTGTATGATTTTACACACTCATTTACTACATATTTATCATATTTAACTTACTTAATGCTTTGATATGTATTTTATGCTTAAATTTTATTTTTTTGATTTTTTATGAATTTTTTTCTTATGTAAAAAGGAAGGGGGGGGGGGGTGATTTTCATACATTTTCTGCTTCTTTTCTATAACCACTCTTCAGATTGTCATGACAGTTTGTAGGTATGAGGTACTCATGCATGGTGCCCTACAAGTGAAAGAATTTTGTCAAGATATCCACTTTTGGATTTTTAAGGAATATTTTTTAAGATTGTACATAGGTATAATGTATGTTTTCCATGCCCAATGGACCCATGGGGAGTGGCTTCAAACCCCGGCGGGACCCCAACAAAAACTTTTTCCCCTTTTTAGCTCACCTGAGCGAAGCTCAAGTGAGCTATTGTCATAGCGCACCGTCCGGCGTCCGTCCGTCCGTCCGTCCGGCGTCCGTCGTAAACTTTTCACATTTTCGACTTCTTCTCCAGAACGGCTGAAGGGATTTTGATGAAACTTGGTAGGTATGAAGTACTCATGGTCCCCTACAAGTGTTGTTGTTTTTCGTCAGGATTTGTCAACAGGTGGCGCCACCACAGCCAAAAGTAGGTCACGGGGGGTACCCTCCTTTGACAAACTTCTTCTTCAGAACCGAAGCATGTATCGACAAACCGAAAGCATCAGGATGATCTAGAGAGATGTCTTAAGAAGTGTTGTTATTTTTGGTTCCACTTCGAAGTCAAATTTTTGACGCGTTTTTGACGTCTTTTCGGACTTAGTCAGAAATGCACATTTTTGCACTATTTCTTTAAATAACTCAATAAGTGTATGATTTTACACACTCATTTACTACATATTTATCATATTTAACTTACTTAATGCTTTGATATGTATTTTATGCTTAAATTTTATTTTTTTGATTTTTTATGAATTTTTTTCTTATGTAAAAAGGAAGGGGGGGGGGGGGGGGGTGATTTTCATACATTTTCTGCTTCTTTTCTATAACCACTCTTCAGATTGTCATGACAGTTTGTAGGTATGAGGTACTCATGCATGGTGCCCTACAAGTGAAAGAATTTTGTCAAGATATCCACTTTTGGATTTTTAAGGAATATTTTTTAAGATTGTACATAGGTATAATGTATGTTTTCCATGCCCAATGGACCCATGGGGAGTGGCTTCAAACCCCGGCGGGACCCCAACAAAAACTTTTTCCCCTTTTTAGCTCACCTGAGCGAAGCTCAAGTGAGCTATTGTCATAGCGCACCGTCCGGCGTCCGTCCGTCCGTCCGTCCGGCGTCCGTCGTAAACTTTTCACATTTTCGACTTCTTCTCCAGAACGGCTGAAGGGATTTTGATGAAACTTGGTAGGTATGAAGTACTCATGGTCCCCTACAAGTGTTGTTATTTTTCGTCAGGATTTGTCAACAGGTGGCGCCACCACAGCCAAAAGTAGGTCACGGGGGGTACCCTCCTTTGACAAACTTCTTCTTCAGAACCGAAGCATGTATCGACAAACCGAAAGCATCAGGATGATCTAGAGAGATGTCTTAAGAAGTGTTGTTATTTTTGGTTCCACTTCGAAGTCAAATTTTTGACGCGTTTTTGACGTCTTTTCGGACTTAGTCAGAAATGCACATTTTTGCACTATTTCTTTAAATAACTCAATAAGTGTATGATTTTACACACTCATTTACTACATATTTATCATATTTAACTTACTTAATGCTTTGATATGTATTTTATGCTTAAATTTTATTTTTTTGATTTTTTATGAATTTTTTTCTTATGTAAAAAGGAAGGGGGGGGGGGGGGTGATTTTCATACATTTTCTGCTTCTTTTCTATAACCACTCTTCAGATTGTCATGACAGTTTGTAGGTATGAGGTACTCATGCATGGTGCCCTACAAGTGAAAGAATTTTGTCAAGATATCCACTTTTGGATTTTTAAGGAATATTTTTTAAGATTGTACATAGGTATAATGTATGTTTTCCATGCCCAATGGACCCATGGGGAGTGGCTTCAAACCCCGGCGGGACCCCAACAAAAACTTTTTCCCCTTTTTAGCTCACCTGAGCGAAGCTCAAGTGAGCTATTGTCATAGCGCACCGTCCGGCGTCCGTCCGTCCGTCCGTCCGGCGTCCGTCGTAAACTTTTCACATTTTCGACTTCTTCTCCAGAACGGCTGAAGGGATTTTGATGAAACTTGGTAGGTATGAAGTACTCATGGTCCCCTACAAGTGTTGTTATTTTTCGTCAGGATTTGTCAACAGGTGGCGCCACCACAGCCAAAAGTAGGTCACGGGGGGTACCCTCCTTTGACAAACTTCTTCTTCAGAACCGAAGCATGTATCGACAAACCGAAAGCATCAGGATGATCTAGAGAGATGTCTTAAGAAGTGTTGTTATTTTTGGTTCCACTTCGAAGTCAAATTTTTGACGCGTTTTTGACGTCTTTTCGGACTTAGTCAGAAATGCACATTTTTGCACTATTTCTTTAAATAACTCAATAAGTGTATGATTTTACACACTCATTTACTACATATTTATCATATTTAACTTACTTAATGCTTTGATATGTATTTTATGCTTAAATTTTATTTTTTTGATTTTTTATGAATTTTTTTCTTATGTAAAAAGGAAGGGGGGGGGGGGGGTGATTTTCATACATTTTCTGCTTCTTTTCTATAACCACTCTTCAGATTGTCATGACAGTTTGTAGGTATGAGGTACTCATGCATGGTGCCCTACAAGTGAAAGAATTTTGTCAAGATATCCACTTTTGGATTTTTAAGGAATATTTTTTAAGATTGTACATAGGTATAATGTATGTTTTCCATGCCCAATGGACCCATGGGGAGTGGCTTCAAACCCCGGCGGGACCCCAACAAAAACTTTTTCCCCTTTTTAGCTCACCTGAGCGAAGCTCAAGTGAGCTATTGTCATAGCGCACCGTCCGGCGTCCGTCCGTCCGTCCGTCCGGCGTCCGTCGTAAACTTTTCACATTTTCGACTTCTTCTCCAGAACGGCTGAAGGGATTTTGATGAAACTTGGTAGGTATGAAGTACTCATGGTCCCCTACAAGTGTTGTTATTTTTCGTCAGGATTTGTCAACAGGTGGCGCCACCACAGCCAAAAGTAGGTCACGGGGGGTACCCTCCTTTGACAAACTTCTTCTTCAGAACCGAAGCATGTATCGACAAACCGAAAGCATCAGGATGATCTAGAGAGATGTCTTAAGAAGTGTTGTTATTTTTGGTTCCACTTCGAAGTCAAATTTTTGACGCGTTTTTGACGTCTTTTCGGACTTAGTCAGAAATGCACATTTTTGCACTATTTCTTTAAATAACTCAATAAGTGTATGATTTTACACACTCATTTACTACATATTTATCATATTTAACTTACTTAATGCTTTGATATGTATTTTATGCTTAAATTTTATTTTTTTGATTTTTTATGAATTTTTTTCTTATGTAAAAAGGAAGGGGGGGGGGGGGGTGATTTTCATACATTTTCTGCTTCTTTTCTATAAACACTCTTCAGATTGTCATGACAGTTTGTAGGTATGAGGTACTCATGCATGGTGCCCTACAAGTGAAAGAATTTTGTCAAGATATCCACTTTTGGATTTTTAAGGAATATTTTTTAAGATTGTACATAGGTATAATGTATGTTTTCCATGCCCAATGGACCCATGGGGAGTGGCTTCAAACCCCGGCGGGACCCCAACAAAAACTTTTTCCCCTTTTTAGCTCACCTGAGCGAAGCTCAAGTGAGCTATTGTCATAGCGCACCGTCCGGCGTCCGTCCGTCCGTCCGTCCGGCGTCCGTCGTAAACTTTTCACATTTTCGACTTCTTCTCCAGAACGGCTGAAGGGATTTTGATGAAACTTGGTAGGTATGAAGTACTCATGGTCCCCTACAAGTGTTGTTATTTTTCGTCAGGATTTGTCAACAGGTGGCGCCACCACAGCCAAAAGTAGGTCACGGGGGGTACCCTCCTTTGACAAACTTCTTCTTCAGAACCGAAGCATGTATCGACAAACCGAAAGCATCAGGATGATCTAGAGAGATGTCTTAAGAAGTGTTGTTATTTTTGGTTCCACTTCGAAGTCAAATTTTTGACGCGTTTTTGACGTCTTTTCGGACTTAGTCAGAAATGCACATTTTTGCACTATTTCTTTAAATAACTCAATAAGTGTATGATTTTACACACTCATTTACTACATATTTATCATATTTAACTTACTTAATGCTTTGATATGTATTTTATGCTTAAATTTTATTTTTTTGATTTTTTATGAATTTTTTTCTTATGTAAAAAGGAAGGGGGGGGGGGGTGATTTTCATACATTTTCTGCTTCTTTTCTATAACCACTCTTCAGATTGTCATGACAGTTTGTAGGTATGAGGTACTCATGCATGGTGCCCTACAAGTGAAAGAATTTTGTCAAGATATCCACTTTTGGATTTTTAAGGAATATTTTTTAAGATTGTACATAGGTATAATGTATGTTTTCCATGCCCAATGGACCCATGGGGAGTGGCTTCAAACCCCGGCGGGACCCCAACAAAAACTTTTTCCCCTTTTTAGCTCACCTGAGCGAAGCTCAAGTGAGCTATTGTCATAGCGCACCGTCCGGCGTCCGTCCGTCCGTCCGTCCGGCGTCCGTCGTAAACTTTTCACATTTTCGACTTCTTCTCCAGAACGGCTGAAGGGATTTTGATGAAACTTGGTAGGTATGAAGTACTCATGGTCCCCTACAAGTGTTGTTATTTTTCGTCAGGATTTGTCAACAGGTGGCGCCACCACAGCCAAAAGTAGGTCACGGGGGGTACCCTCCTTTGACAAACTTCTTCTTCAGAACCGAAGCATGTATCGACAAACCGAAAGCATCAGGATGATCTAGAGAGATGTCTTAAGAAGTGTTGTTATTTTTGGTTCCACTTCGAAGTCAAATTTTTGACGCGTTTTTGACGTCTTTTCGGACTTAGTCAGAAATGCACATTTTTGCACTATTTCTTTAAATAACTCAATAAGTGTATGATTTTACACACTCATTTACTACATATTTATCATATTTAACTTACTTAATGCTTTGATATGTATTTTATGCTTAAATTTTATTTTTTTGATTTTTTATGAATTTTTTTCTTATGTAAAAAGGAAGGGGGGGGGGGTGATTTTCATACATTTTCTGCTTCTTTTCTATAACCACTCTTCAGATTGTCATGACAGTTTGTAGGTATGAGGTACTCATGCATGGTGCCCTACAAGTGAAAGAATTTTGTCAAGATATCCACTTTTGGATTTTTAAGGAATATTTTTTAAGATTGTACATAGGTATAATGTATGTTTTCCATGCCCAATGGACCCATGGGGAGTGGCTTCAAACCCCGGCGGGACCCCAACAAAAACTTTTTCCCCTTTTTAGCTCACCTGAGCGAAGCTCAAGTGAGCTATTGTCATAGCGCACCGTCCGGCGTCCGTCCGTCCGTCCGTCCGGCGTCCGTCGTAAACTTTTCACATTTTCGACTTCTTCTCCAGAACGGCTGAAGGGATTTTGATGAAACTTGGTAGGTATGAAGTACTCATGGTCCCCTACAAGTGTTGTTATTTTTCGTCAGGATTTGTCAACAGGTGGCGCCACCACAGCCAAAAGTAGGTCACGGGGGGTACCCTCCTTTGACAAACTTCTTCTTCAGAACCGAAGCATGTATCGACAAACCGAAAGCATCAGGATGATCTAGAGAGATGTCTTAAGAAGTGTTGTTATTTTTGGTTCCACTTCGAAGTCAAATTTTTGACGCGTTTTTGACGTCTTTTCGGACTTAGTCAGAAATGCACATTTTTGCACTATTTCTTTAAATAACTCAATAAGTGTATGATTTTACACACTCATTTACTACATATTTATCATATTTAACTTACTTAATGCTTTGATATGTATTTTATGCTTAAATTTTATTTTTTTGATTTTTTATGAATTTTTTTCTTATGTAAAAAGGAAGGGGGGGGGGGGTGATTTTCATACATTTTCTGCTTCTTTTCTATAACCACTCTTCAGATTGTCATGACAGTTTGTAGGTATGAGGTACTCATGCATGGTGCCCTACAAGTGAAAGAATTTTGTCAAGATATCCACTTTTGGATTTTTAAGGAATATTTTTTAAGATTGTACATAGGTATAATGTATGTTTTCCATGCCCAATGGACCCATGGGGAGTGGCTTCAAACCCCGGCGGGACCCCAACAAAAACTTTTTCCCCTTTTTAGCTCACCTGAGCGAAGCTCAAGTGAGCTATTGTCATAGCGCACCGTCCGGCGTCCGTCCGTCCGTCCGTCCGGCGTCCGTCGTAAACTTTTCACATTTTCGACTTCTTCTCCAGAACGGCTGAAGGGATTTTGATGAAACTTGGTAGGTATGAAGTACTCATGGTCCCCTACAAGTGTTGTTATTTTTCGTCAGGATTTGTCAACAGGTGGCGCCACCACAGCCAAAAGTAGGTCACGGGGGGTACCCTCCTTTGACAAACTTCTTCTTCAGAACCGAAGCATGTATCGACAAACCGAAAGCATCAGGATGATCTAGAGAGATGTCTTAAGAAGTGTTGTTATTTTTGGTTCCACTTCGAAGTCAAATTTTTGACGCGTTTTTGACGTCTTTTCGGACTTAGTCAGAAATGCACATTTTTGCACTATTTCTTTAAATAACTCAATAAGTGTATGATTTTACACACTCATTTACTACATATTTATCATATTTAACTTACTTAATGCTTTGATATGTATTTTATGCTTAAATTTTATTTTTTTGATTTTTTATGAATTTTTTTCTTATGTAAAAAGGAAGGGGGGGGGGGGGGGTGATTTTCATACATTTTCTGCTTCTTTTCTATAACCACTCTTCAGATTGTCATGACAGTTTGTAGGTATGAGGTACTCATGCATGGTGCCCTACAAGTGAAAGAATTTTGTCAAGATATCCACTTTTGGATTTTTAAGGAATATTTTTTAAGATTGTACATAGGTATAATGTATGTTTTCCATGCCCAATGGACCCATGGGGAGTGGCTTCAAACCCCGGCGGGACCCCAACAAAAACTTTTTCCCCTTTTTAGCTCACCTGAGCGAAGCTCAAGTGAGCTATTGTCATAGCGCACCGTCCGGCGTCCGTCCGTCCGTCCGTCCGGCGTCCGTCGTAAACTTTTCACATTTTCGACTTCTTCTCCAGAACGGCTGAAGGGATTTTGATGAAACTTGGTAGGTATGAAGTACTCATGGTCCCCTACAAGTGTTGTTATTTTTCGTCAGGATTTGTCAACAGGTGGCGCCACCACAGCCAAAAGTAGGTCACGGGGGGTACCCTCCTTTGACAAACTTCTTCTTCAGAACCGAAGCATGTATCGACAAACCGAAAGCATCAGGATGATCTAGAGAGATGTCTTAAGAAGTGTTGTTATTTTTGGTTCCACTTCGAAGTCAAATTTTTGACGCGTTTTTGACGTCTTTTCGGACTTAGTCAGAAATGCACATTTTTGCACTATTTCTTTAAATAACTCAATAAGTGTATGATTTTACACACTCATTTACTACATATTTATCATATTTAACTTACTTAATGCTTTGATATGTATTTTATGCTTAAATTTTATTTTTTTGATTTTTTATGAATTTTTTTCTTATGTAAAAAGGAAGGGGGGGGGGGGGGTGATTTTCATACATTTTCTGCTTCTTTTCTATAACCACTCTTCAGATTGTCATGACAGTTTGTAGGTATGAGGTACTCATGCATGGTGCCCTACAAGTGAAAGAATTTTGTCAAGATATCCACTTTTGGATTTTTAAGGAATATTTTTTAAGATTGTACATAGGTATAATGTATGTTTTCCATGCCCAATGGACCCATGGGGAGTGGCTTCAAACCCCGGCGGGACCCCAACAAAAACTTTTTCCCCTTTTTAGCTCACCTGAGCGAAGCTCAAGTGAGCTATTGTCATAGCGCACCGTCCGGCGTCCGTCCGTCCGTCCGTCCGGCGTCCGTCGTAAACTTTTCACATTTTCGACTTCTTCTCCAGAACGGCTGAAGGGATTTTGATGAAACTTGGTAGGTATGAAGTACTCATGGTCCCCTACAAGTGTTGTTATTTTTCGTCAGGATTTGTCAACAGGTGGCGCCACCACAGCCAAAAGTAGGTCACGGGGGGTACCCTCCTTTGACAAACTTCTTCTTCAGAACCGAAGCATGTATCGACAAACCGAAAGCATCAGGATGATCTAGAGAGATGTCTTAAGAAGTGTTGTTATTTTTGGTTCCACTTCGAAGTCAAATTTTTGACGCGTTTTTGACGTCTTTTCGGACTTAGTCAGAAATGCACATTTTTGCACTATTTCTTTAAATAACTCAATAAGTGTATGATTTTACACACTCATTTACTACATATTTATCATATTTAACTTACTTAATGCTTTGATATGTATTTTATGCTTAAATTTTATTTTTTTGATTTTTTATGAATTTTTTTCTTATGTAAAAAGGAAGGGGGGGGGGGGTGATTTTCATACATTTTCTGCTTCTTTTCTATAACCACTCTTCAGATTGTCATGACAGTTTGTAGGTATGAGGTACTCATGCATGGTGCCCTACAAGTGAAAGAATTTTGTCAAGATATCCACTTTTGGATTTTTAAGGAATATTTTTTAAGATTGTACATAGGTATAATGTATGTTTTCCATGCCCAATGGACCCATGGGGAGTGGCTTCAAACCCCGGCGGGACCCCAACAAAAACTTTTTCCCCTTTTTAGCTCACCTGAGCGAAGCTCAAGTGAGCTATTGTCATAGCGCACCGTCCGGCGTCCGTCCGTCCGTCCGTCCGGCGTCCGTCGTAAACTTTTCACATTTTCGACTTCTTCTCCAGAACGGCTGAAGGGATTTTGATGAAACTTGGTAGGTATGAAGTACTCATGGTCCCCTACAAGTGTTGTTATTTTTCGTCAGGATTTGTCAACAGGTGGCGCCACCACAGCCAAAAGTAGGTCACGGGGGGTACCCTCCTTTGACAAACTTCTTCTTCAGAACCGAAGCATGTATCGACAAACCGAAAGCATCAGGATGATCTAGAGAGATGTCTTAAGAAGTGTTGTTATTTTTGGTTCCACTTCGAAGTCAAATTTTTGACGCGTTTTTGACGTCTTTTCGGACTTAGTCAGAAATGCACATTTTTGCACTATTTCTTTAAATAACTCAATAAGTGTATGATTTTACACACTCATTTACTACATATTTATCATATTTAACTTACTTAATGCTTTGATATGTATTTTATGCTTAAATTTTATTTTTTTGATTTTTTATGAATTTTTTTCTTATGTAAAAAGGAAGGGGGGGGGGGGTGATTTTCATACATTTTCTGCTTCTTTTCTATAACCACTCTTCAGATTGTCATGACAGTTTGTAGGTATGAGGTACTCATGCATGGTGCCCTACAAGTGAAAGAATTTTGTCAAGATATCCACTTTTGGATTTTTAAGGAATATTTTTTAAGATTGTACATAGGTATAATGTATGTTTTCCATGCCCAATGGACCCATGGGGAGTGGCTTCAAACCCCGGCGGGACCCCAACAAAAACTTTTTCCCCTTTTTAGCTCACCTGAGCGAAGCTCAAGTGAGCTATTGTCATAGCGCACCGTCCGGCGTCCGTCCGTCCGTCCGTCCGGCGTCCGTCGTAAACTTTTCACATTTTCGACTTCTTCTCCAGAACGGCTGAAGGGATTTTGATGAAACTTGGTAGGTATGAAGTACTCATGGTCCCCTACAAGTGTTGTTATTTTTCGTCAGGATTTGTCAACAGGTGGCGCCACCACAGCCAAAAGTAGGTCACGGGGGGTACCCTCCTTTGACAAACTTCTTCTTCAGAACCGAAGCATGTATCGACAAACCGAAAGCATCAGGATGATCTAGAGAGATGTCTTAAGAAGTGTTGTTATTTTTGGTTCCACTTCGAAGTCAAATTTTTGACGCGTTTTTGACGTCTTTTCGGACTTAGTCAGAAATGCACATTTTTGCACTATTTCTTTAAATAACTCAATAAGTGTATGATTTTACACACTCATTTACTACATATTTATCATATTTAACTTACTTAATGCTTTGATATGTATTTTATGCTTAAATTTTATTTTTTTGATTTTTTATGAATTTTTTTCTTATGTAAAAAGGAAGGGGGGGGGGGGGGGTGATTTTCATACATTTTCTGCTTCTTTTCTATAACCACTCTTCAGATTGTCATGACAGTTTGTAGGTATGAGGTACTCATGCATGGTGCCCTACAAGTGAAAGAATTTTGTCAAGATATCCACTTTTGGATTTTTAAGGAATATTTTTTAAGATTGTACATAGGTATAATGTATGTTTTCCATGCCCAATGGACCCATGGGGAGTGGCTTCAAACCCCGGCGGGACCCCAACAAAAACTTTTTCCCCTTTTTAGCTCACCTGAGCGAAGCTCAAGTGAGCTATTGTCATAGCGCACCGTCCGGCGTCCGTCCGTCCGTCCGTCCGGCGTCCGTCGTAAACTTTTCACATTTTCGACTTCTTCTCCAGAACGGCTGAAGGGATTTTGATGAAACTTGGTAGGTATGAAGTACTCATGGTCCCCTACAAGTGTTGTTATTTTTCGTCAGGATTTGTCAACAGGTGGCGCCACCACAGCCAAAAGTAGGTCACGGGGGGTACCCTCCTTTGACAAACTTCTTCTTCAGAACCGAAGCATGTATCGACAAACCGAAAGCATCAGGATGATCTAGAGAGATGTCTTAAGAAGTGTTGTTATTTTTGGTTCCACTTCGAAGTCAAATTTTTGACGCGTTTTTGACGTCTTTTCGGACTTAGTCAGAAATGCACATTTTTGCACTATTTCTTTAAATAACTCAATAAGTGTATGATTTTACACACTCATTTACTACATATTTATCATATTTAACTTACTTAATGCTTTGATATGTATTTTATGCTTAAATTTTATTTTTTTGATTTTTTATGAATTTTTTTCTTATGTAAAAAGGAAGGGGGGGGGGGGTGATTTTCATACATTTTCTGCTTCTTTTCTATAACCACTCTTCAGATTGTCATGACAGTTTGTAGGTATGAGGTACTCATGCATGGTGCCCTACAAGTGAAAGAATTTTGTCAAGATATCCACTTTTGGATTTTTAAGGAATATTTTTTAAGATTGTACATAGGTATAATGTATGTTTTCCATGCCCAATGGACCCATGGGGAGTGGCTTCAAACCCCGGCGGGACCCCAACAAAAACTTTTTCCCCTTTTTAGCTCACCTGAGCGAAGCTCAAGTGAGCTATTGTCATAGCGCACCGTCCGGCGTCCGTCCGTCCGTCCGTCCGGCGTCCGTCGTAAACTTTTCACATTTTCGACTTCTTCTCCAGAACGGCTGAAGGGATTTTGATGAAACTTGGTAGGTATGAAGTACTCATGGTCCCCTACAAGTGTTGTTATTTTTCGTCAGGATTTGTCAACAGGTGGCGCCACCACAGCCAAAAGTAGGTCACGGGGGGTACCCTCCTTTGACAAACTTCTTCTTCAGAACCGAAGCATGTATCGACAAACCGAAAGCATCAGGATGATCTAGAGAGATGTCTTAAGAAGTGTTGTTATTTTTGGTTCCACTTCGAAGTCAAATTTTTGACGCGTTTTTGACGTCTTTTCGGACTTAGTCAGAAATGCACATTTTTGCACTATTTCTTTAAATAACTCAATAAGTGTATGATTTTACACACTCATTTACTACATATTTATCATATTTAACTTACTTAATGCTTTGATATGTATTTTATGCTTAAATTTTATTTTTTTGATTTTTTATGAATTTTTTTCTTATGTAAAAAGGAAGGGGGGGGGGGGTGATTTTCATACATTTTCTGCTTCTTTTCTATAACCACTCTTCAGATTGTCATGACAGTTTGTAGGTATGAGGTACTCATGCATGGTGCCCTACAAGTGAAAGAATTTTGTCAAGATATCCACTTTTGGATTTTTAAGGAATATTTTTTAAGATTGTACATAGGTATAATGTATGTTTTCCATGCCCAATGGACCCATGGGGAGTGGCTTCAAACCCCGGCGGGACCCCAACAAAAACTTTTTCCCCTTTTTAGCTCACCTGAGCGAAGCTCAAGTGAGCTATTGTCATAGCGCACCGTCCGGCGTCCGTCCGTCCGTCCGTCCGGCGTCCGGCGTAAACTTTTCACATTTTCGACTTCTTCTCCAGAACGGCTGAAGGGATTTTGATGAAACTTGGTAGGTATGAAGTACTCATGGTCCCCTACAAGTGTTGTTATTTTTCGTCAGGATTTGTCAACAGGTGGCGCCACCACAGCCAAAAGTAGGTCACGGGGGGTACCCTCCTTTGACAAACTTCTTCTTCAGAACCGAAGCATGTATCGACAAACCGAAAGCATCAGGATGATCTAGAGAGATGTCTTAAGAAGTGTTGTTATTTTTGGTTCCACTTCGAAGTCAAATTTTTGACGCGTTTTTGACGTCTTTTCGGACTTAGTCAGAAATGCACATTTTTGCACTATTTCTTTAAATAACTCAATAAGTGTATGATTTTACACACTCATTTACTACATATTTATCATATTTAACTTACTTAATGCTTTGATATGTATTTTATGCTTAAATTTTATTTTTTTGATTTTTTATGAATTTTTTTCTTATGTAAAAAGGAAGGGGGGGGGGGGGGTGATTTTCATACATTTTCTGCTTCTTTTCTATAACCACTCTTCAGATTGTCATGACAGTTTGTAGGTATGAGGTACTCATGCATGGTGCCCTACAAGTGAAAGAATTTTGTCAAGATATCCACTTTTGGATTTTTAAGGAATATTTTTTAAGATTGTACATAGGTATAATGTATGTTTTCCATGCCCAATGGACCCATGGGGAGTGGCTTCAAACCCCGGCGGGACCCCAACAAAAACTTTTTCCCCTTTTTAGCTCACCTGAGCGAAGCTCAAGTGAGCTATTGTCATAGCGCACCGTCCGGCGTCCGTCCGTCCGTCCGTCCGGCGTCCGTCGTAAACTTTTCACATTTTCGACTTCTTCTCCAGAACGGCTGAAGGGATTTTGATGAAACTTGGTAGGTATGAAGTACTCATGGTCCCCTACAAGTGTTGTTATTTTTCGTCAGGATTTGTCAACAGGTGGCGCCACCACAGCCAAAAGTAGGTCACGGGGGGTACCCTCCTTTGACAAACTTCTTCTTCAGAACCGAAGCATGTATCGACAAACCGAAAGCATCAGGATGATCTAGAGAGATGTCTTAAGAAGTGTTGTTATTTTTGGTTCCACTTCGAAGTCAAATTTTTGACGCGTTTTTGACGTCTTTTCGGACTTAGTCAGAAATGCACATTTTTGCACTATTTCTTTAAATAACTCAATAAGTGTATGATTTTACACACTCATTTACTACATATTTATCATATTTAACTTACTTAATGCTTTGATATGTATTTTATGCTTAAATTTTATTTTTTTGATTTTTTATGAATTTTTTTCTTATGTAAAAAGGAAGGGGGGGGGGGGGGGGTGATTTTCATACATTTTCTGCTTCTTTTCTATAACCACTCTTCAGATTGTCATGACAGTTTGTAGGTATGAGGTACTCATGCATGGTGCCCTACAAGTGAAAGAATTTTGTCAAGATATCCACTTTTGGATTTTTAAGGAATATTTTTTAAGATTGTACATAGGTATAATGTATGTTTTCCATGCCCAATGGACCCATGGGGAGTGGCTTCAAACCCCGGCGGGACCCCAACAAAAACTTTTTCCCCTTTTTAGCTCACCTGAGCGAAGCTCAAGTGAGCTATTGTCATAGCGCACCGTCCGGCGTCCGTCCGTCCGTCCGTCCGGCGTCCGTCGTAAACTTTTCACATTTTCGACTTCTTCTCCAGAACGGCTGAAGGGATTTTGATGAAACTTGGTAGGTATGAAGTACTCATGGTCCCCTACAAGTGTTGTTATTTTTCGTCAGGATTTGTCAACAGGTGGCGCCACCACAGCCAAAAGTAGGTCACGGGGGGTACCCTCCTTTGACAAACTTCTTCTTCAGAACCGAAGCATGTATCGACAAACCGAAAGCATCAGGATGATCTAGAGAGATGTCTTAAGAAGTGTTGTTATTTTTGGTTCCACTTCGAAGTCAAATTTTTGACGCGTTTTTGACGTCTTTTCGGACTTAGTCAGAAATGCACATTTTTGCACTATTTCTTTAAATAACTCAATAAGTGTATGATTTTACACACTCATTTACTACATATTTATCATATTTAACTTACTTAATGCTTTGATATGTATTTTATGCTTAAATTTTATTTTTTTGATTTTTTATGAATTTTTTTCTTATGTAAAAAGGAAGGGGGGGGGGGTGATTTTCATACATTTTCTGCTTCTTTTCTATAACCACTCTTCAGATTGTCATGACAGTTTGTAGGTATGAGGTACTCATGCATGGTGCCCTACAAGTGAAAGAATTTTGTCAAGATATCCACTTTTGGATTTTTAAGGAATATTTTTTAAGATTGTACATAGGTATAATGTATGTTTTCCATGCCCAATGGACCCATGGGGAGTGGCTTCAAACCCCGGCGGGACCCCAACAAAAACTTTTTCCCCTTTTTAGCTCACCTGAGCGAAGCTCAAGTGAGCTATTGTCATAGCGCACCGTCCGGCGTCCGTCCGTCCGTCCGTCCGGCGTCCGTCGTAAACTTTTCACATTTTCGACTTCTTCTCCAGAACGGCTGAAGGGATTTTGATGAAACTTGGTAGGTATGAAGTACTCATGGTCCCCTACAAGTGTTGTTATTTTTCGTCAGGATTTGTCAACAGGTGGCGCCACCACAGCCAAAAGTAGGTCACGGGGGGTACCCTCCTTTGACAAACTTCTTCTTCAGAACCGAAGCATGTATCGACAAACCGAAAGCATCAGGATGATCTAGAGAGATGTCTTAAGAAGTGTTGTTATTTTTGGTTCCACTTCGAAGTCAAATTTTTGACGCGTTTTTGACGTCTTTTCGGACTTAGTCAGAAATGCACATTTTTGCACTATTTCTTTAAATAACTCAATAAGTGTATGATTTTACACACTCATTTACTACATATTTATCATATTTAACTTACTTAATGCTTTGATATGTATTTTATGCTTAAATTTTATTTTTTTGATTTTTTATGAATTTTTTTCTTATGTAAAAAGGAAGGGGGGGGGGGGGTGATTTTCATACATTTTCTGCTTCTTTTCTATAACCACTCTTCAGATTGTCATGACAGTTTGTAGGTATGAGGTACTCATGCATGGTGCCCTACAAGTGAAAGAATTTTGTCAAGATATCCACTTTTGGATTTTTAAGGAATATTTTTTAAGATTGTACATAGGTATAATGTATGTTTTCCATGCCCAATGGACCCATGGGGAGTGGCTTCAAACCCCGGCGGGACCCCAACAAAAACTTTTTCCCCTTTTTAGCTCACCTGAGCGAAGCTCAAGTGAGCTATTGTCATAGCGCACCGTCCGGCGTCCGTCCGTCCGTCCGTCCGGCGTCCGTCGTAAACTTTTCACATTTTCGACTTCTTCTCCAGAACGGCTGAAGGGATTTTGATGAAACTTGGTAGGTATGAAGTACTCATGGTCCCCTACAAGTGTTGTTATTTTTCGTCAGGATTTGTCAACAGGTGGCGCCACCACAGCCAAAAGTAGGTCACGGGGGGTACCCTCCTTTGACAAACTTCTTCTTCAGAACCGAAGCATGTATCGACAAACCGAAAGCATCAGGATGATCTAGAGAGATGTCTTAAGAAGTGTTGTTATTTTTGGTTCCACTTCGAAGTCAAATTTTTGACGCGTTTTTGACGTCTTTTCGGACTTAGTCAGAAATGCACATTTTTGCACTATTTCTTTAAATAACTCAATAAGTGTATGATTTTACACACTCATTTACTACATATTTATCATATTTAACTTACTTAATGCTTTGATATGTATTTTATGCTTAAATTTTATTTTTTTGATTTTTTATGAATTTTTTTCTTATGTAAAAAGGAAGGGGGGGGGGGGGTGATTTTCATACATTTTCTGCTTCTTTTCTATAACCACTCTTCAGATTGTCATGACAGTTTGTAGGTATGAGGTACTCATGCATGGTGCCCTACAAGTGAAAGAATTTTGTCAAGATATCCACTTTTGGATTTTTAAGGAATATTTTTTAAGATTGTACATAGGTATAATGTATGTTTTCCATGCCCAATGGACCCATGGGGAGTGGCTTCAAACCCCGGCGGGACCCCAACAAAAACTTTTTCCCCTTTTTAGCTCACCTGAGCGAAGCTCAAGTGAGCTATTGTCATAGCGCACCGTCCGGCGTCCGTCCGTCCGTCCGTCCGGCGTCCGTCGTAAACTTTTCACATTTTCGACTTCTTCTCCAGAACGGCTGAAGGGATTTTGATGAAACTTGGTAGGTATGAAGTACTCATGGTCCCCTACAAGTGTTGTTATTTTTCGTCAGGATTTGTCAACAGGTGGCGCCACCACAGCCAAAAGTAGGTCACGGGGGGTACCCTCCTTTGACAAACTTCTTCTTCAGAACCGAAGCATGTATCGACAAACCGAAAGCATCAGGATGATCTAGAGAGATGTCTTAAGAAGTGTTGTTATTTTTGGTTCCACTTCGAAGTCAAATTTTTGACGCGTTTTTGACGTCTTTTCGGACTTAGTCAGAAATGCACATTTTTGCACTATTTCTTTAAATAACTCAATAAGTGTATGATTTTACACACTCATTTACTACATATTTATCATATTTAACTTACTTAATGCTTTGATATGTATTTTATGCTTAAATTTTATTTTTTTGATTTTTTATGAATTTTTTTCTTATGTAAAAAGGAAGGGGGGGGGGGGTGATTTTCATACATTTTCTGCTTCTTTTCTATAACCACTCTTCAGATTGTCATGACAGTTTGTAGGTATGAGGTACTCATGCATGGTGCCCTACAAGTGAAAGAATTTTGTCAAGATATCCACTTTTGGATTTTTAAGGAATATTTTTTAAGATTGTACATAGGTATAATGTATGTTTTCCATGCCCAATGGACCCATGGGGAGTGGCTTCAAACCCCGGCGGGACCCCAACAAAAACTTTTTCCCCTTTTTAGCTCACCTGAGCGAAGCTCAAGTGAGCTATTGTCATAGCGCACCGTCCGGCGTCCGTCCGTCCGTCCGTCCGGCGTCCGTCGTAAACTTTTCACATTTTCGACTTCTTCTCCAGAACGGCTGAAGGGATTTTGATGAAACTTGGTAGGTATGAAGTACTCATGGTCCCCTACAAGTGTTGTTATTTTTCGTCAGGATTTGTCAACAGGTGGCGCCACCACAGCCAAAAGTAGGTCACGGGGGGTACCCTCCTTTGACAAACTTCTTCTTCAGAACCGAAGCATGTATCGACAAACCGAAAGCATCAGGATGATCTAGAGAGATGTCTTAAGAAGTGTTGTTATTTTTGGTTCCACTTCGAAGTCAAATTTTTGACGCGTTTTTGACGTCTTTTCGGACTTAGTCAGAAATGCACATTTTTGCACTATTTCTTTAAATAACTCAATAAGTGTATGATTTTACACACTCATTTACTACATATTTATCATATTTAACTTACTTAATGCTTTGATATGTATTTTATGCTTAAATTTTATTTTTTTGATTTTTTATGAATTTTTTTCTTATGTAAAAAGGAAGGGGGGGGGGGGTGATTTTCATACATTTTCTGCTTCTTTTCTATAACCACTCTTCAGATTGTCATGACAGTTTGTAGGTATGAGGTACTCATGCATGGTGCCCTACAAGTGAAAGAATTTTGTCAAGATATCCACTTTTGGATTTTTAAGGAATATTTTTTAAGATTGTACATAGGTATAATGTATGTTTTCCATGCCCAATGGACCCATGGGGAGTGGCTTCAAACCCCGGCGGGACCCCAACAAAAACTTTTTCCCCTTTTTAGCTCACCTGAGCGAAGCTCAAGTGAGCTATTGTCATAGCGCACCGTCCGGCGTCCGTCCGTCCGTCCGTCCGGCGTCCGTCGTAAACTTTTCACATTTTCGACTTCTTCTCCAGAACGGCTGAAGGGATTTTGATGAAACTTGGTAGGTATGAAGTACTCATGGTCCCCTACAAGTGTTGTTATTTTTCGTCAGGATTTGTCAACAGGTGGCGCCACCACAGCCAAAAGTAGGTCACGGGGGGTACCCTCCTTTGACAAACTTCTTCTTCAGAACCGAAGCATGTATCGACAAACCGAAAGCATCAGGATGATCTAGAGAGATGTCTTAAGAAGTGTTGTTATTTTTGGTTCCACTTCGAAGTCAAATTTTTGACGCGTTTTTGACGTCTTTTCGGACTTAGTCAGAAATGCACATTTTTGCACTATTTCTTTAAATAACTCAATAAGTGTATGATTTTACACACTCATTTACTACATATTTATCATATTTAACTTACTTAATGCTTTGATATGTATTTTATGCTTAAATTTTATTTTTTTGATTTTTTATGAATTTTTTTCTTATGTAAAAAGGAAGGGGGGGGGGGGGTGATTTTCATACATTTTCTGCTTCTTTTCTATAACCACTCTTCAGATTGTCATGACAGTTTGTAGGTATGAGGTACTCATGCATGGTGCCCTACAAGTGAAAGAATTTTGTCAAGATATCCACTTTTGGATTTTTAAGGAATATTTTTTAAGATTGTACATAGGTATAATGTATGTTTTCCATGCCCAATGGACCCATGGGGAGTGGCTTCAAACCCCGGCGGGACCCCAACAAAAACTTTTTCCCCTTTTTAGCTCACCTGAGCGAAGCTCAAGTGAGCTATTGTCATAGCGCACCGTCCGGCGTCCGTCCGTCCGTCCGTCCGGCGTCCGTCGTAAACTTTTCACATTTTCGACTTCTTCTCCAGAACGGCTGAAGGGATTTTGATGAAACTTGGTAGGTATGAAGTACTCATGGTCCCCTACAAGTGTTGTTATTTTTCGTCAGGATTTGTCAACAGGTGGCGCCACCACAGCCAAAAGTAGGTCACGGGGGGTACCCTCCTTTGACAAACTTCTTCTTCAGAACCGAAGCATGTATCGACAAACCGAAAGCATCAGGATGATCTAGAGAGATGTCTTAAGAAGTGTTGTTATTTTTGGTTCCACTTCGAAGTCAAATTTTTGACGCGTTTTTGACGTCTTTTCGGACTTAGTCAGAAATGCACATTTTTGCACTATTTCTTTAAATAACTCAATAAGTGTATGATTTTACACACTCATTTACTACATATTTATCATATTTAACTTACTTAATGCTTTGATATGTATTTTATGCTTAAATTTTATTTTTTTGATTTTTTATGAATTTTTTTCTTATGTAAAAAGGAAGGGGGGGGGGGGGTGATTTTCATACATTTTCTGCTTCTTTTCTATAACCACTCTTCAGATTGTCATGACAGTTTGTAGGTATGAGGTACTCATGCATGGTGCCCTACAAGTGAAAGAATTTTGTCAAGATATCCACTTTTGGATTTTTAAGGAATATTTTTTAAGATTGTACATAGGTATAATGTATGTTTTCCATGCCCAATGGACCCATGGGGAGTGGCTTCAAACCCCGGCGGGACCCCAACAAAAACTTTTTCCCCTTTTTAGCTCACCTGAGCGAAGCTCAAGTGAGCTATTGTCATAGCGCACCGTCCGGCGTCCGTCCGTCCGTCCGTCCGGCGTCCGTCGTAAACTTTTCACATTTTCGACTTCTTCTCCAGAACGGCTGAAGGGATTTTGATGAAACTTGGTAGGTATGAAGTACTCATGGTCCCCTACAAGTGTTGTTATTTTTCGTCAGGATTTGTCAACAGGTGGCGCCACCACAGCCAAAAGTAGGTCACGGGGGGTACCCTCCTTTGACAAACTTCTTCTTCAGAACCGAAGCATGTATCGACAAACCGAAAGCATCAGGATGATCTAGAGAGATGTCTTAAGAAGTGTTGTTATTTTTGGTTCCACTTCGAAGTCAAATTTTTGACGCGTTTTTGACGTCTTTTCGGACTTAGTCAGAAATGCACATTTTTGCACTATTTCTTTAAATAACTCAATAAGTGTATGATTTTACACACTCATTTACTACATATTTATCATATTTAACTTACTTAATGCTTTGATATGTATTTTATGCTTAAATTTTATTTTTTTGATTTTTTATGAATTTTTTTCTTATGTAAAAAGGAAGGGGGGGGGTGATTTTCATACATTTTCTGCTTCTTCTCCAGAACTGCTGAACAGATTTTTATGAGTATTTTTTCAATCATGAATAGATATGTTTACTGTGAACATGGACCCAAGGCTTGTAAGTTCAAGTTCTGGTACCCTGGTAACTTTAGTTTCGTATAAGTTGGTACATGTTCATGTATGCAAGAGTTGTCTTTCTTTAATATAGATTTATGTTTTTGAGGTTTAAATTTTTGGATTATCGATTCATTTGAATGTTATATATTTTGAATTATTAAATAGGTATGGAAAAGGAAACTAAATTATTTTAAAAAGATGAATAAGTATTTTCAAATTTATCTTGTGAAGACTTAGATATACAACTATGAAATTACAATATTGAGAGCAGCTCAAAATATTAATGTAAGAACAGATCAATGTTATCAATAACACAGTGAAAGGATGGGGAGGGGGTCTGTTATTTTGCTTTAGCTTCTGTATAACTATCTCTCTCGGGTTACTTAGATTACTCAAGAAGAAGGGGGGATGATTTTCATACATATTCAACTTCTTCTCCAGAACCACTGAACAGATTTTCGTTAAACTTGGTAGGAAAGAAGAAATCATGGTCCCCTACAAGTATTGTTGTTTTTAGCTCACCTGAGCGTCTGACGTAAACTTTCAACATTTTCGATATCTTTTCGGCAACCGCTGCACAGAATTTCACGAAATTTCACAGGAAGCAAGTACTCAATGCCCTCTATCAAATTTGTGTTTTTCAAGCCGATCGGAAATCCAAGATGGCCGCCACAGGCTCTGATTGGCTGACACATTTTTGACTTCTCTTCTGAAACTGCGTCACAGAATTTCATGAAACTTCACAGGAAGCAAGTACTCGATGCCCTCTACCAAGTTTGTGTTTTTTGAGCCGATCGGAAATCCAAGATAGCCGCCACAGGCTCTGATTTGCTGACACATTTTTGACTTCTCCTCCGAAATTGCTGCACAGAATTTCATGAAACTTCACAGGAAGCAAGTACTCAATGCCTTCTACCAAGTTTGTGTTTTTGGAGCCGATTGGAAATCCAAGATTGCCGCCACAGGCTCTAATTGGCTGACACATTCTCGACTTCTCCTCTGAAACCGCTGCACAGAATTTCATGAAACTTCACAGGATGCAAGTACTCATACCCTCTATCAAGTTTGCGTTTTTGGAGCCTATCGGAAATTCAAGATGGCCGCCACAGGCTCTGATTGGCTGACACATTTTCAACTTCTCCTCTAAAACTGCTTCACAGAATTTCATGAAACTTCACAGGAAGCAAGTACTCAATGCCTTCTACCAAGTTTGTGTTTTTGGAGCCGATTGGAAATCCAAGATTGCCGCCACAGGCTCTAATTGGCTGACACATTCTCGACTTCTCCTCTGAAACCGCTGCACAGAATATCATGAAACTTCACGGGAAGCAACTACTCAATGCCCTCTACCAAATTGTGTTTTTCAAGCCAATCGGAAATCCAAGATGGCTGCCACAGGCTCTGATTGGCTGACACATTTTTAACTTCTCTTCTATAACCACTGCACAGAATATCATGAAACTTCACAGGAAGCAAGTACTCAATGCCCTCTACTAAGTTTGTGTTTTTCGAGCCAATCGGAAATCCAAGATGGCTGCCACAGACTCTGATTGACTGACACATTTTCGACTTCTCCTCTCAAACGGCTGCATAGAATTTCACAAACCTTCACAGGAAGCAAGTACTGATTGCTCTCTACCAAGTTTTTGTTTTTCGAGCTGATCAGAAATCCAAGATGGCCGCCACAGGCTCTGATTGGCTGACAAATTTTCGACTTCTCCTCTGAAACCGCTGCGCAGAATTTCATGAAACTTCACAGGATGCAAGTACTCATACCCTCTATCAAGTTTGCGTTTTTGGAGCCTATCGGAAATTCAAGATGGCCGCCACAGGCTTTGATTGGCTGACACATTTTCAACTTCTCCTCTAAAACTGCTTCACAGAATTTCTTGAAACTTCACAGGACGCAAGTACTAATTGCCCTCTATTTAGTTTGTGTTTTTCGAGCCCATTGGAAATCCAAGATGTCCTCTATAGGCTCTATTTGAATGACACATTTTTGACTTATCCTCTTAAACTACTGCACAGAATGTCACTGAACTTTACAGGAAGTAACTTATACACCTTGTCCTTCTCAAAGCTTCACTAAAAGCGATTTCCTTCAGGTCTTGACTTTGATTGAAAACATACATACAGTCTCCTCAGGTGAGCGATGTGGCCCCCTTGGGCCTCTTGTTTTAATTTTTCAATACTATATTTTTTTCTTTCTCTCTATCGACACCTTAGATGACTTGTCATACCACTTTCAACAGCACTCACGAGTGGTATACTGGTTTCATTTCATCTGTTTGCCACTAAATTTGTCCAGATGGCATTGGTTACGGGTCTACAAAGATTTTTTGCCTAAAACTGTGAGACTGATATGTAAAATATAGATTGACTATAAATCTTCTAATTTCCAAAGATTAAAGGTCAATGCCATGCCATAAGACTCATGCAGTTCTTAGATTATGGTCCTTTTGCTTACAGCAATGACACCTTAGTGATATTTTCACAATGAGTTGAATAACCCACAAAAGAATCTTGTTTGATCAAGGTCAAGTAATCACTTTCCACACCTTATCTTCACTGGCCTGCAGTTAATCTTCATGGGTTTATACTACCATCTCCATGGCCTACTTTGGGCATACCATCACATTGTCTGAGAACAATCCATACATGTGTTACACCCAATCAGAAAAAAACTAGACTACATCCAGCAGCAAGAGAAGAAAATGTTGGGATCTTACTGTGAATACTCGCTTTGAATTACTAGGTGCTAAATCCCATGCCTCTTTTATTATTTGACAGATACAAATTTTGTGTCAAGTACTGTTTCAATTGAGGGTTTAAATGATCAAATTCATTTAAACTTATTTTAAAGACTTGTTCACTTTGATGTCACAATCAAGTGGCCTGTCAAAGAATTGTTAAATTAAGTCTACCTGTAGGTGCAAGGTTGGACAGTTAGTGATCCAGTGATTGTGTTTTAACATGCACACTAAGTTGACCAAGACTGAGATAATAAAAAGTAACTAGGTTTCTTTCAGTAGACTGCACCTTGTATATGATTGTCTGTCAATGCTCCCTGAATTTCACAGTGTTAATTCTTACTTACAGTTTAGATACATGTACTTCTATTCAGTGTGCCTCTTGATTTTTCCTTTGAGGCATGATTAACTTAATTTACACCTAGTATTTGTCAACTTAGATTTTCTCTCTTTTTTCTGAATAACAGGTGGAGGGCCTTTAATTTAAACTATTCATTTGATCTGATGATTAATTGGCCATTATTTTGTTGGTACTTTCCATTTTTGTGTTCATTTGGTTGATGAGGGAAATATTAACAGGAAATTCTGGGTTTTTTTTATTGTTAATACTAATGTCTGTTTAAAAAATGCTTTATATGGTCATTTCTTTAGCCCTTTACATGGAAAACTTAACTATCTCATCAAATCGCTGAACAGAATGAGTATTGCGCTAATAAAATTCATTCCTCAGTCAAAAAATATAATATGAGTACTTAGTAACTGATTTATGTAAGACAATTAACTTATGGTGAAAGAAAAAATCACATTTTCATTATGCCTCCGTAATCGAAGATTCAGGGGCATATAGTTTTTGGTCTGTCTGTCCGTCTGTCTATCTGTTTCTCTGTTTGTCTGCAAAAACTTTAACCTTGGCCATAACTTTTGAATAGTAAATGATAAGGCTTTCATACTTCACATGTGTATTCCTTGTGACAAGACCTTTCTATGGATACCAAAATTTTTGACCTTGTGACCTTGACCTTGGAGTTTGACCTACTTTTGAAAAACTAACCTTGGCCATAACTTTTGAATGGTAAATGATAGGGCTTCATATTTCACATGTGTATTCCTTGTGACAAGACCTTTCCATGGAAACCAAAATTTCTGACCTTATGACCTTGACCTTGGGATTTGACCTACTTTTGAGAAACTTTAACCTTGGCCATGACTTTTGAATGGTAAGTGATAGGGTTTTCATATTTCACATATGACTTTCTTGTGGCAAGACCTTTCCATGGATACCAAATTTGACCTTGTGACCTTGACCTCAAAATGTGAACTACTTTTCAGCTGTTTTACTGACAAAAATGCCAACAGGGGCATTCATATTCACAAACACATATTTTTTTTATTGAAAAGAATATAAATAATAATTTTTAAAGAGACAGGTATATCATGCTGATTATTTCATGAGCATGAACAAATCTTTAAATGTTGTAAATTATTAAGGGGGTGCAGATTCTCAGAAATGCATTATATAATGTATAAAGTATGTTCTCATAAAAAAGTAAATATTTTCCAAGTGTAATGATGAAGTCATTTATTTGTATTAATTAATAGAGCTTAACTCTATACTTACAATTTACTTCTTGTTTTCAGCTTCAGTCCCAGCTGTTCAAAGTTCATTCAAGCGTAAACTAGAAACTCAGTTATCCAATCCACATCTACGTATCCCTAAAAGTAATTCAAATTTCAGTCCTGTTGTGTCTAATGATGACGGTGAAGAGTATTACGCAGAACTACCAGAAATTCCACCAGAGGAAGACACGTGAAGTCTGTAGTCGTTATACAGTGTATTGGTCATATCAATCTATTCCATAACTACATTGTTGCAGAGGAATTATACTGGTAGTAACAATGCTGTTTGTGTTATAGTGTGTGGTCCAGTACAGGGATTATGATTCCTTGTGCATTTATTTGCTCTAGATAGCTAATTATCATCTTCAAAAGAAAGAAAGGGGAGGAATGTAAATACATATGTCTATTTTTATGCTGCGAGCAAGATGTAGACTGAAACATCAGCAAAATTGCAAAATTAACTACCTAATGCTTTTAAAGATTCATCATTACAAAGGACCAAAGGTTAAAGTCATCTTGGGCTTAGAATAGCATTTATTATTAAAAGTTATTTAAAAATTCACTCTGAAGTGACTCCCAGTATATTTTTCATCAGATTGTAACCTTAATGATGAACCATGACAAAAACAAAAATAGCAATCCAAGGACTGCTTGTGTTGTCTGTGAAGTGGCTTATTTTTAAAAAAATTGATCAAATATGTAGGTCAGTGTCACTTGGTTCAAAATTATTTGTATCAGTAGGAAAGTCTTGTCAAATGAAATTCACATGTGAAATTTTAGATGTCTTACTTAGCAATTAAAAGATATGGTCAACTTCAAATTTTCAAAAAAGAACCTTCAAGGTAAATCATCAAGGTCAAGGTCACTAGGTAAAAATTTTTGATAACAAAAGAAAGGACTCATCATAAGAAAAACGTGTAAAATATAAAAGCTGTATCACTTAGCAATCAAAAGATGAAGCCAATCTTATTTTTTTTCCAAAGTACGTCAAATATGTAGGTCACGGTCACTAGGTCAAAAATTATGGTATGTGTAGAAAGGTCTTGTCACAAGGAATACACATGTGAAATATCAAAGCCCTATCACTTACCAATCAAAAGATATAGCCAATAATTTTTTTTAATCTTAATGTTTTTGAAAAGTAGGCCAAATATCTAGGTCACAGTCACTAGGTTAAAAATTATGGTATGTGTAGAAAGGTCTTGTCATAAGGAATACACATATGAAATATCAAAGCCATATCATTATCAAAAGATATAGCCAATCTTAATTTTTCTTAAAAGTAGGTCAAATATCTAGGTCAAGGTCAGTATGTCAAAAATTATGGTATGTGTAGAAAGGTCTTGACACAAGGAATACACATGTGAAATATCAAAGCCCCATCACTTACCAATCAAAAGTTATGGGGTGTGACACCCAAAGTGTGACAGACAGATGGACGGATGGACAAAGTGATCCCTAAGTGTTGCTATGCTTTGAGGCAACACAATAAAATCTTGTATGTATCCTAGGACTAAGTTCAATGTCATTACCACCAACTAAAAGTATACATGTATGTAACATTTGGTTTTCACAGAAAATAACCTCAATCAAAATTAGCTAGTAAATGATTTATTATCTCCTTAAAACCCTGTTGCAGAGGAGATATATCATCGCTGCTATGCGTCCAAGGGTGTGTTTGCGTGTGTGTTAGTGTGTGTGTCTGGATTGATCGTAGAAATATCAAACCTACCACAAATGTTCCATATTGCAAGAGGATGAACCTTATTGATTTTCAAGGTCAAAGGCCAAGGTCACCGTGGACTTAGGCTTAAAATCCTTGTGAACAGCATAGAAGACCAAGCAATCATAGAAACATCAAACCTTCCACAAATGGTTCCCATATAAAGAGGATGAACTTTATTGATATTCAGGGTCAAATGTCAAGGTCACCATGGACTTAGGCTTAAAATTCTTGTGAACAGCATAGAAGACAAAGCAATCATTAAAGAAACATCAAACCTTCCACAAATGGTCACCATGGGGACAGGGTGAACCCTATTGATTTCAAGGTCAAGGGTCAAAGATCAAGGTCATTGTGGACTTTGGCTTAAAATTATTTTTGCTCGGTGATATATTCAATTGCAAGTGGGATGCTACGCTTGCGTTGCCTTTATCAGTGATAATGATATTATGCAAGGGTATGTTTATGCTACATGATCAAGGCTTCATAATGGTGAGCTATAAGTTAAGATATACAAAGTGGCATTGTCTCTTATATTTTTTTTGTCTCTGTTTTTAATATGCTGAAAACTGTAATCTTCAAAGTGCTTGTATCTATTTTTGTAAATATACAGTATTCCATCGATTTATAAAGAAAGTTGGGTATTCATTTACATAAAAATTATTATCTGCTGTCCGTGCATTTTTAAAGAATCAACTTCTAAAAATCTCCCATTTTGATAATCCTACCCTTGCAATTAAAATCTTCTGAATGTTCCTTACACACTAGCATACCAGAATTTTTTTTATCCATATATGTTTACAAGTGTCTTGATTTAAAGAATTTTAGATTATATTTGTTGAAATGTACATGGCATTAATCTATACATTAATCTATTTTTAGCTGTGATGTAGCGTTAGTACATAAATATGCTCTACATAGATAAACAGATAAAATTGTACATTTTATACCAAAGTTATAGTTTTTATCATAAACTTGATTTGTTTTTGTCATTATTCTCTATGTAAGAAAGGAGCAACTCAATCTTGTATACTGTGATAGACTTCATTGTATAAAGTAGTTTACTAACTATATATGTATATATATAAAGATAAGATTTTATTTTTCATTGTTACTTATTTATGATCTTACTTTTCAATAATGCTTGGAAAACTGTATTTCTTCTTAATTGTAAAAACAAGAATAAGACAACGCTTTTATACTTGAATAATTTGAGGCATGAACTGTATGATTTGATAGTTGCAATTTAATTTACTACGACGGGAAATCAGCGAAGTGGTAAAACTAAATTTGCGACTATAAATTCATACAATTTATTCCTGCAAATCATTTAAGCACAAATAATGTTATCTCCACTCTAATTCACTTTTTTAAAATGCATACTTCATGGCATCACTATGCAGCAGGAGGCATGATGTTGAATGACATTAGCCAGTGAAATTGAATGTTTCATTTGAAGTGATTTAGAATGAATAATTGGCAAAAAAAAGATTATTGGCCGATTTGATAAAAAAAACTTAATGTCTGGTGAACTGCAAATGAATTTGTTAATTGTTTTCAAGGTTATACCACTAACTTCATCACTAGGAATAGTAGTGTTGAATATATTATATACATTTTTCTTGAAATGTTCCTCTGCGCCAGTAAAAAAAAAGTTTTCATCAAAAATTAGGTTATGTCAAATTGCCTTGATTGACTTCTTTTAATATTCTCATTAATAGTATTTCAGAATGATTATTCATCACTGAAATGGAATCTCTTCCTATAGAGGATATTTTTATGCCCCCGTTGTGGAAGATTCGGGGGCATATAGTTTTTGTCCTGTCCGTTTGTCTGGTTTTTTTGTATAAAAAAAAATTTTAAGATGAATTCATTAATCCTTTTATTACTATTTTGAGAAGTCTCAGTTTTGTTGATAACTTATGTTCATTGTTACATGTCAGTATTTTTTACAATCTGTACCAGTAGTTTTAACTTTACTTTAAAGAATGTGTGTTACACAATGTTTTTATATTGACATAATCATATTTCGTTTATACTTTCATTTTGAATACAAATCATATAAATATAAACAGTATTCTTATTGTTGGTAGATCAACTTAGGTGTATTTGTAGACTAATCATATTACATTTATATGTTCATTTATTTCAGTTGATTAATTATGCAATAAATTTTCACCAAAAAAATATAAGTCAAATCTTTACGAAATTAGAGTGTATTTTAAAATATCCAAATACATGTATTGAAAATCTGAAAAGAGATGTCAAAGGAAACAGTTGTCATGATGAATTACTGTCCTTGGTAGGGGTAACTTTTTATGTCACATCTGAAATCACATTGGTGATATTTTTACATTGAATTGATAAATTCTGGACCCTATATCAGAAAACTTCACATCCACTACATTGAGGCAGTGGGTTATAACCTTGACCTAAGTAACCAGAAAGAGGTCGGGGTCAGTCAACATTTTGAAATGAATCAGATATGCTTTTGTAGAACAGGTTTTTATCGCTCTTTGTTCCACAAATTCTAAGCATTGTATTTAGAAGTGCATCCATTGGTATTTTATTTTACTGGCTCATTACACGGAGTGAGAAAACGGTATGACAACATATCATACAATTGCCTATTGTTTTAAAGAACGTGTCCAATCTTGATATTAAAAACTGTTGAAAAGAACTCTTCTTTACCAATGTTTCGGCTTTACAGGTCTGTAAGGCCGAAACGTTGGAAAAGAAGAGTTCTTTTCAATTTTTTCCCTCTGGAACGTTATTGACAATCTTGATATTAAGTTTTTCAAATATACCAACATCAACTTTAGGGGAAAGTGATATAGATGGTAAATGCCAACTTGAACAGAATGCCTACATGCAAAATAAAAATTACAATTCAGAAATGAGACTAATTTGAAAATGCATTTATATTTGAAAAGAAGCTCAGAAAACGGACCGAAAAATGAAAAAAGATTGTTTTGGTCCCTGCTAGGATTTGAACCCATAACCCTTATGTTCATAGGCACATAAAATATACCTATTTACAATATCTTGAAACAAATTATTAAAAATCCGAAAACTGAGATGTTGGGAAAAAAATCACAAAAAAGGAAACCTTGGAGAAATTATGAATATTCAAAGTGACTCTCCCCCTTTCCCTTGTAACAATATTAAATCCAAAAAGAAACATTTTGGAAAAATTCTTTTGCATATTTAAAAGCATTACTTTATTATTGCTAAAATGAACTTAATTTGGTCATGGGACAGTTTTTTCCAAGAGGGAAGAGGATTGGAGAGGTCAATTTTGGCATTAAAATAACTAGCGTTGAAAATTACTGTGGTTATTGGGTTTTGAAATAAAATTAAACCGAACAACTTGAATCATACATCCTTCCTGGTCAGATACCATTAGTTCATCAATTCATGCAGCGGTTTTGGGGAAAGATTTTAAAGATGGCACTCTCTGGGACCTATTTGAACCCGCCCTGGATCCGAACCTTAAGGGATCAGGTCAAAATGAAAAACTTGGAAAATGCCATATAGTATTTCATGCATACTAAGTTTCGTCGAAAGCCCCTTTCACACTTTCACGGATCAAGCCACGACTCCGCTACAACTCAAAAAAAGGTATATCCGTGGCGAGTCGGGACGCAAATTGTTCGATGAACCATGAACCTACGACTCCAGTACGGATTGCTACGGGTTGATACGAATCGAGTACGGATAGCTAAGGATTGCTACGGATATCGTCCCGACATTGCTACGGATTGCTACGACACGAGTACGGATAGATACGGATTGCTACGACACGAGTACGGATAGGTATGGATTGCTAAGAATTACCACGACTCGAGTACGGAGAGCCAAGATTCGCACAAGGATAGCTACGACTTCAGTACAGATTGGTAGGACTAGCTTGAATTTCCTATGCATTTTTAATCTATAATTATTTACTAAAACACCCAATATTTTCAAATTGAGATGGTCTCACTTGTTTTATAACAGCATTGAGGTTTTATACATGCCTTTATATCATGACATGAAATTGAATGGTTGAAGTACTAACTCATATATTGACCGAAAAACGCACAGAAACCTAATGAATTTGAAATTTATATAAGACACAATCCTTGGCTATCCGTAGCAACCCGTAGGAGAGTCGTAGCAATCCGTAGCAAAGTCGTAGCAATCCGTAGCAGAGTCGTAGCAATCCGTAGCAGAGTCGTAGCAATCCGTAGCAGAGTCGTATTGCTATTTTTATCACAAAAATGGTCCCGGATTGCTACGGATGCGCTACGGGTTACTACGACTCCCCTACGGATAGCTACGACTACGACTCCGCTACGACAAATCTATCAGTAGCGGAGTCATGGGAAATTTTGAACATGTTCAAAAATTTTCTGTCTCATCCCGGATAGCTACGGATTGCCAAGGATAGCTACGACTTGTCACGACTAGTGCCAGATCGAGCTACGGATTGCTACGGATAGCTACGGATGTAAAAATTTTCTCGATCCGTAGCTATCCGTGGCCCGATCCGTGAAAGTGTGAAGGGGGCTTTAGTTTCAGAGGAGGGGTAGAAAATGTGAAACGTTAACGGACGATGACAATGTACCTATGGGCCAGGTGAGCTAAAAACGACGTCAAATAGAGGAGCGCGCGACATCTGTACGACAGATAAACCTGACGTTTTACGGTAAGTCAAGAGGTGTTCGAATTCTTATTACGTTCTAGATACGAACATACTGGAACCAAACTGCATAATATACATGCATGAGCGAGAGGGAAAGGTCAATGGATTTTTTTTCACCAGAAGAAATTTGAACAGAATATTCCTCTAAAATTTGAAATTCATAGAACATGTAAAGATGAAACTAAATACACGTCATGGCGTTAAAATTACCTCACAGATAGACATTTTAAAGGTCTTTGGGATTTAGAGATTTTTCTTCCTTCTTAAATATTGAACCTCGATTTTGGAAAAAGCTCCTAGCATGATCTGAAATAAAACTGAATCCACCTTGCATTATGTATGTATGATAATGAACGACACAGGGCTAATATTGCGCGACAATTTATAAATCAAGTTCCTATATACTTTAAACATGCTAAATGAAGTGGGAATTTAAAAATACGTACTATTAGTATAAATAGACACAAGGAAATTTTCATCGAATCGAAACTAAAGATATGAAGTATGTATTATCTACATGTAAAAGATACCAGCGAGTATTTTAACTAGAGGACATTTTTTTCAGTTCCTGCTAAAATATGACATCTGATTTATCAATATTTTAGCTCGGTATCATGGGAAACGAAAATGGAAAGCAGCGAGCTCAGGATAAAACATCATTAGTCAATAAAGGGGATGATTTGTACAAAGAGAAAGGAAAAGGTACGTCATGTCTGCATTTACAAACTATCGTACATGCACGAGTGAAATGCACATTTTGTCATCGAAAGAGTTCAAATTTTTTTTCGGACGTGAAACGGACGAATTTTATGGTTTCGTTATGCCTAACTAAAACGAAAAATTCGGCTCGAAAGTTTTGGCCCAAAAAAGAAAAAGAAATGGGATCTAAAAAATCCGGCAAGCAAAAAATCTTCCTCCCCCCCCCCCCCCTCTCAAATAGTTGAACCCTTATGTAAAATGGTAAAAATTACATTTCAGTCCTTTTTTTTTAACCAGAGTTTTCAGTGCAATACCTACAATAGGCATTCTCTAGGAGTCAAACAAGAAGGAACACAAAACGTAGATAAACGGTGCTATTTGTAGAAAATGATGCCGTTATCCGGAACATTAATTCATAAGTCGCGGTTTTGTGCAGTTAACAGTAGTTTATAAGGCACAATTTCAAGTCGTATTTAGAAGATGCGTGTATATGTGTATATATTTCATCTGACGATTATTTGTATAATTATTTTCACATCTTACTGTTCCTAGGTGAAAGCTCTGTCGATTTGGATTTTTCAAACGTAGGGCATCCAGAGAAATCAAGTGAACAAGTGAGCCTACCTCTGCAGTCCTCGGTGAGAGAGAAAGAGAGTGAACAATTCAGCCAACAACCCAATATTGTTGAGAAATCAAAGAGACCGTCTGAAGAATTCACAAAAAGTAAACTCGCATCGTCATTGAGTGATATACCGAGACAGCAGAGTGAAACTGTGTCGTCTGTCAGTCCAAGGCATCATGTTGCAGACGTACCTGTTTACGGGAAGAACTATTTCACTCGTCAAGATGAGAGCTTCGTAAATGATATTTCTTGGGATTTAGAGGAACAACCGCTCACTTTAAACAATGTTCTAGATAGGACTGTAAGAACAGAATTGCAACTAAAGAGGGATGAGCCGGACGCAAGTGCTCAAAATTCAAGATTGCTGCATGATAGAGTTGACTCGTTGGAATCTCCAGCAAGTCAGCATCTCGCAGGCGACAGGCATTCAGTTGTCTCCCTTACGGACAATGGAAACAGGGACATTTCTGTCCAGATTCGACAGACCCTCGAGGCCCAGGTAAGCATCCTATTGATAAAGAACACAGGAGGTCGACGCCATCGACCCACAATGACATCCTCCTCCACGTATTTTACTTGAATATACTTCAAGTTGACTGGAGAGAGATGGGGAGGGACGGATGTCATATGAGGGTTATTTGCGTCAAGTTCCTGTGGATATCAATTACATTTGTCCAGGCACATTTATGATATTAAGCTTGGTAGTCACGCTTTCAAATAAATGAATGTACCTCACTACCGTATACTTTATATTTTTGTCGAACGTGTAGGAGTGTTGATGCATAACGTGAACAATATAGCTTTTTACATTTTATTCTGTCTTATTAGTGTCAGATTATAAGAAATGGCGTTACCCATTACCAAAAATCGAATCGACAAATCCTAAAACTGCTAACCGAACGAGAAAGGTAAGAAAAATATTGAGATTTTATTATAGAATCGTGCATTTCATTATCATATATATTCTTCTATTGCACATATATACGACTTTAATTATTATTCGCTGTCCAAGTTTATATATTGAATTGATATGAAATGTCACTTTTTTTTTATTTAAAAGAAATTGATAACTCTATTGCAGACAGTTGGAAGAGAGAAGCCAACAGCACGTAGCACAATTAAATGGTAATCGCAAAATTATTATGTTTTAAAAATTATGTCATCGGAGGTTGTTTGCTGTAGAAACTTTCATTGAAATATGACTTACTGTCAATAAAACCTGCATATAAATTTGAATTTACAGAATTGGAATTTGCTTTGGAATCCTTGCAAACAAGATCAGAAAAGAAAGACATAGCTATAGCAGTTCTTTCTGACGTTGTCGATAAACTGACCAATCAAATTGATCTTCTGACAAATGCTGCAGAGAACAGAAGTCAAGTCTCGGACATAGATTGCGCAGACCCCGACTCCGAATCGACTAGTCCCGTTAGTGAGACACCTGCTCAACAAGACGACGAGAATGAAGTGGGATTAGAGGAAACGGTTGTATGTACTAAAAGGGAGGAGGAACCCAAGGAGCCCCAGACCAGACGTCAGCCAAAAGCTGCTGTGAACACCACAAGATCAGAAAATAGACGCAATGAGGACGTCGTGAAAAGGTTGGTATTTTATAGGACATGCATTGAAGCGTACTTGTATTTTTAAGGGGGGGGGGATGTGGTCTCTTACAGTGAGGAAGTTATTTTACACTACAATTGTGCGTTCTTCAATACCTGGGAGTGTTGTGCGCACGTAATCCGCAAAACCACGCCATTTGTTACTGGCGTTTCAGATGGGTGTGTTTTACTGTGGATGCTGTAACCGAGTCTTGTTGGAGATCCTCTCCTTTCTTCTGTATTCTAGTTCTTTTATTTGGAAGACAATCTATTAACAAATCTTGCAGTTTTGTGACCTTGTTCTAAATTTAGGTGACCTATGACCTAGTCAAAAAACTTTTGTGACGCTGTTTCAGAGCCACTTGACCTTGTTCAAACGTTGTGTGATCTCTAGTCTTCGGTTATTCTGAGTTCTTCCAATTTCATTTCATTATTTTGTTCTCAGATTATCCCGTACTGAGGAGGCAGGCAGATCCATCTCCCCTGAAACCAGACATTCACGGACAGAAGAAAAGGAATGGGATTCTAATATAGAATGGAGTAAGATTCACTTGTTTGAGTCTTTTGATTTTGATATTGCGCAACATGTAAAAAGGTAGACTGAAACACACAAAACTCAAGGACAAAGACGAAAAAGAGAAATCAATATTTAAAGGTCAATATGTTGACTCCCATTATTTTCAGCACAAATGGTTCTTGAGAGAAAAAAAGATAAATACATGTACATGTATAACGGACTAAACAAAAAAAAAAAAAACAAAAAACATAATAAAATTTTCACCAAGACAAAAATAGTTCCATTGTCATATAATAAAACGTAAACTTTACGTCTGTCAATTAATTGTCAATATGGATTCGAAGACAAACATTATTTTAAGATGATTCAGAATTTCGTTTAAACGTACTCCTTCTCTGTAGACTACAAATATGTTTTCATGGTATCATATACAGAATTCATATTTTCGTAGCATTACCAGATCCGGTACCCGTTCAGGAACAGCCTATAAAACATGTGAGCTTGGGACACTGGATAGATATAGCTAACGAAGAAATCGCAAATGGTAATTTGAACAGAATGTTGCCTGAAATTTAGAAAAGAGAACTTTTTAACGTTTGCTTTATGAAAAAGTGGTAGTTCCAGCATAATTACCCACATCTAAACGTCATACTTTTTATACAGGTAAAGCTTTCTCAGTGGGTAATGGTTGTGGTCCGTGCACGGTGCTATGTTTTGATGTGTCGGACAGTATGAAGGGGGATCCATTCAAACACATGATCATCCTTGGGCTGCGGTTTGTAAAGGGTACGGCGTATAAAGATTTTCGCTATTCAATTTAAGGACATACTCTTGTTAAGCAAACTTGATTTTTTTTTCAAAGCTTTCCTCCTTATGTCTTACTATTTCCCTCTTATTTACCACAGGGATAGAAAAGAGCCAACATACACAGGAGAAAGAAAAAATTGCACTCGTTACGTTCGGACATGAAACAAAAGTAATAAGTCATCTGTCAATTGATTACAGCACTCTAAAGGAAAAGATAAGTAAGCTATTCCCTACTTTCTTGATATACACGAGCATACTAGAATATATGATAAAGAAAATTATTATCTATCTTTACAGTTGATGATGTTCGTATACCATGAGGCATGGTAGCTAATTCCGAAATAAATACCAAAATCTACCGTTTTGTTTTAAATTTGCTGTTGGTTTCAACAGTGGAAGAAAAGACAGTATACCTATTTTCATATTAAACATGGTTTTAATTTAGATTGCTCAACTATAATACAAAAAGAACAGCATATGTACCTTGATAATTATAATAGATTTTCAGATTAAATAAACATTTTTCCATCTTATTCAGAGAGGCTGAGACCGGGAGGACCAAGTCCGTTAATGGGAGCAGTTGCTCTAGCTTTTGGTTGCATAAGAGGAACCAGTATGTTTTTTTTTTTTTTTTTTTTAGTTTGTTCATATATTTGTCAGTTTGATTCTATTTTTCAATGGATTTTTTTGTAATGTTCGATGTGTATATATTATTAAATGAGACAACCCTTGTGACGACTTATTATATATAAGGTAGCTCGTACGTCTGGTCGTGAGAGCGTATAGTCTCCCTATGATCACGTTTTTGGTTTTTTTCGTGCATACCATCTTTGAACATTTCATAAAAAAAAACTTTTCAAATAGACCCTAGATTGTAGGGATATCTTTATCGTCTATGAATTCGAATGACCCCAACTTTAACGTATGTTTCCCGTTCGGAAATTATGTTATGAATAAATATTAAAGAAAACTTGTGTAAATTTTCAGTGAAGCCGCATAAGACGGTGCCATCCCGTGTCATCTTTTTCACGGATGGATTAGTTACCCAATCTGCCATAACGGGTGGTCCTGATATGTTTAGTAGAACAGAAAATTTGGCGAAACTCATGGAAATTGTGAGCATTTAAATTACATTTTGTAAATATACAAATGTTTGAGCTTCACTATTCCAGTAAACTTTTATTGTTAAAAGACAGCAAGTGTAAACCAAAGACACTCGTGGTATTGTACCTGAATTTAATTTTTCTTGAATTTCATTATCTTCTCTAGGATCAGGAGTGTATGGCGCATCAGGAGAATATCTTGCCTCAAATGAGAAAGGAGCACATCAGAATACATTTTGTACCACTCGGAGCTGCAGTTATCAATGTCAGTGACATATACCTATTTTGTTTATCGTTGTGTGACAATTTATAGAGTTAGGGAGCAACCATTTGATTTTTTTTCCAGCCGGAAAAAAATTTCAGCCATTTTTAGAGCCGGAAATTTTTAAATTTTTTTTTTTGCCGGCCCTTCGGGCTGGATTATTATTATTTTTTTTTAATTTTCCATTGTTGAAAATTACTCGTAAACTGTGATTTTTCTGCCATATTAAATAATTCAAACACGGAGTGAGACCAAGGAAGAGTATATTAAGGCATCTCTTGCTAGCAGATCACATCTTTTTAATTTCTGAAATGACATATGAAACCTATAATCTTTTCACTTAAATAATACTCAATGCAGACAGGCTAATTTCCTTCCTTTGGATAAAGTTTGTTTCATTTCACTTGACTTAGTTTATGACACACAAAAAAGTGTTTACCAGGAGGGAGGGGGGCAATTTCGTTATCCGAGAAAAAAAATGCGGGGCCTTCGGGGAAATTTTTTCCCCTAAACACTCGATCCGGAATTTTTTTTATTTATTATTATTTTTTTTGCAAAGACTTCCTGCCCACCCCCCTAAAAATCAAATGGTTGCTCCCTTAGTGAGGGGTGCCTATGTCTTCCTAATGTGGATAGTACTATATTTGTTTGAAGAGAATATGATAAAAAAAAATAAAATAAATATAATTATGTTGAAATGTCCGTCATTGTTTGTGATCATGAGAGCTAGGCTTTAGAGAATAAAAAAATGAATGATACAAGGAATTTAAAAACAATGATTTATTATATCTCTGATTCTCTAATAGACATCAACATGTACATTCATTGAGACTAAAACCCAGAATTGTTTGCTTGAAATATGTGATTGGTCTATTCATATAAGAGTATAAAAGTTGTTTTTTTTTCTCGTACGTAATTGATATTTTCAAAACTACATAAATGTACGTAATATTTTGCATTACAGCCGCACATGTTGTCCGTTTCAAAGAAAACAAATGGGAGGATAGTCCGTCCTAAAGATATTGACAGACTCACAAAACACAGTCAATACGCTGTACGTTAAGTTTTTTGTTTTGTTTTGTTGTTGTTTTTTGTTTTTTTTTTTGCTTGCAAACGACGAAAACCTCTTATATAAGAATTTGAATTACTTGCTTTATTCATCATGTACGCAGAATATTCTAGATTCTTAAAATCAGTTCAATACCAAAATCTGTGAATTCCATGATGTACCATATCGACCCGTCTTTTTATTTGCACCGAGAATGTTGCTTCAGTGAACTTTTCTCATATATGTCTGTATAAATGATTAACAGAACCAACTTTATCTATTTCATTGGTGATAGATTTATTATAAAAACGATTTATTGCAGACTTTGACCTTTTTTGTACATGGGTTGAATTTACATTGCATTTGATATCCAGATGATGGTGACAAAGTTAAAAGAGGCCAAGAAAACAGGAAAAGAGTTTGAATTGCCAGACGATCTCACAAGTGATGATATGGTGAGACCAAATCTTTGTCTTCCATCTTGTATGTACTACATCTATATTGTTTTACGATTTTTGCTGCTCTCGCGTATTATCATTTTTTCATACATGGGCAGGTCTAGAACATTTGTTCAACTCATCGGGGAGGGGGGGGGGTCTAACCTCTAACTTTGAAAGAGAAAATTACAAAATCATAAGGAAAAAGCAGCATTTTTGGAAATTTCTAGGGGTTCTTACCACCACCACCCTCTCTAGATCTGCGCTTGTCATATGTTTATATTTTGTACTTGTTTCAGGACGAGCTCCAGGAGTTGATGAGATTTGATCCCTCCGTCACTGTTGACGACTCTGATGAGAGTGGGAGTGAGCAAGGTGATGGTCAAACAGCAAACAGTGAGAACGATCCTAACATGCCGCCGTTAGGGACCAGGGTCCGGAGGGGTCCGGACTGGAACAGTAACTGGGACCACCAGGACTCCAATGGACCGGGTACAGTGGTCAGTCATACCAAGAAAGGTAAAGATTCAAATGAACTAGTATGTTTTTTCTACAAGGTTCGTACGTATTCCTTTTATGTCGTCTGCAATATCTAAGGATCGCGTTGCCCTTCGTTCGTCTCACTGTCTACAGTATCCTTCTGTCTGTTTGTCTGTCTGGTAGTAACACTTTCATATAAATGGTTATAACTTAAACTTTATACCACCATCAGACTTGTATATGGTTTAGAAAGACTTGTCGTGAAAATACAGTTTACAGTATGTCACAGGAAAGGAAAAACTAGCTTGCGAACTTGAAGTGCATCATTACCGATGTACATTTCGCAGAATGTATTATATTCCCTTGCTTGAATTTGACTAGGATAGAACATGTAGAAAGAACTTGAACATTTTTAAGGTTGGATTTGGATTATGTGGGACAATGGGCACAGGAACCAATATCCTTACGGAAAGAACGGTAACTTTGGTGTGATTTCTGTGGATGAACCAAGAATCTTAGAGCAGAACCAGTTGATAGAACCCGGATGTCTAGTGACGAGAGGTATGATATATTGTATTCATGTAGTATCGTCATTTCAAAGATCCATTCAAGGCCAAGTTCAATTCCCGTTTATAAGGAAGTAGAAAGTTTGTCACCTACGTCACCTATTTTGTATCTACTGAGATAGCATGGCTCAGATTTGAGTACGTCCCCTGAGCATCATTTCTCGGTCAAAACTCAAAAATACTTTCAAAGAGCACATCTTACGACGATTGACATTATCTACTTATAAGGCACCACTGATGCCTTTGAAAATAAATACAGAATTTATACAGAGAAAGAGACTAATTCTACGTGACTTTGTACATTTTACGGTAATCAACTAGACAGTACGATGGTTATGAAAAGAATAGAGAAAGTACTGCAACAATAGAATAAACCCTAAGCGAGTATGCGCTAAACCTCATAGAAAATAACAAAGAAACACCCACTTCATGATCAAGTTTCAGATTCGTAAAAGCATGTTTGGAATACGTTTCTTGTACTTTATTATCTCCAATGCTTGACAGGTCCCGACTGGAGAGACAACGATAAAGATGGAGGGGCGGGGAGTGTGGGGGCCGTCTTCAGGAAACACCATGACGGAAGTGTCGGGGTACGTTGTCTTCTCTCTGCTTTGTATCACAATCTCTGAAATGAATTACTTGTGTTATGAACATATGAATTGTCATGATTTTCTTTAAGTGGGGATGTGATATATACTTTTGTATACTTTTCGGTCATACATAACTCCTGTTTTATAAATTTATTTCCCCGCGTTCTTCTATTATGACTAATCTAATATTCTGCTTGAACGTATCATTGTGACATAGTAGAGAAAATGTCGCTTATCCTTCTGAACAAAAATTAATTTATCATACGATGACTAGTTTGAATACCTGATATACAATTTAGGTTAACTTTTGTTTTAATTTCTTTACCAACATTTCACCTTGCGATTCGTAACATTGGCGTGCGAAGATGCTTTTGGGATTAAATTTGTACTGTCACATTTTACAGAGAGCTGCCGACAGGGACATAGTCTTTCACAAAACATCTTGTTTTCGAGCATCCCCCGTCATTTAATGGCTCGGGCATTATCCAGAGTCTTCTTTGTCTGTAATTCTGTCATTCCGTCACACTTTTGGTTTCCAGATGATAACAACCTTCTCATTTATACAAACGCGTGATTTAGATTATAGAAATGATGAGATACCGATGGGGTCAAGGTTCTTGTTCGGAAAAATTAAGTCTACTTATCAGAAAGGGAAGATACATATTGATTCGGATCGATAGATTAAAAAATCCACTATCAACCTTTCCAACTTTCCACACCAAATTGAATCATTGGCTACATATCAGGAGGGGTCGAAGATGTCTAATATTTGGAGGGTCTTTGGAAAATACACTTTGTTTTACAATCATTCTCTTAATTTTTAGGTGCGATGGCCCAGTGGTATTATGAGAAGGTATAAATTCGGAAAGGGAGGATTTTTCGAGGTCAAAATTTGGTAAGACCACATCAACATTAAAAAAATTAAATCTTGGGATTCTTCGAAGAGTCATATAAATGAACATACAATTTCGATAAATAAAGAGGGTTAAGAATCGCAGTGTCTCAACAATGATAATTTTTTTTACAATTCAAACTGAAATGGATGATTATTTGAATTTTTTTTTATTATAATTGTTTCAATAATATGGCAGTGATCCCTATGACCCGGAAGTCCAGGCTGCTGTGGCGTCAGGTGGGAAGACTAAGATTTCTCTGAAGGATCCAACGTTAGATGATACGGTAAATGAAGAGGATGTCAAGAAAAAATCAACAGCACATGCGCAGAAGAACACTTCCATAGATGAAATGAACAAGCGTAATGCTATGAAGCAAACCATTGGTGAAACAAGTGGCAGAAATGCGACGGAAGAGAACAAACAAAACGTGTCAAATTTTGATGAAAAGACACAAACAGTTGACAAATCCGTCGAAGAGATGAATAGGCGAAATACAGTCCAAAATAAATCACCTGGAAAATCAAGTACAAGTCTTGTTGAAGAAATGAATATGCGCAACGTAAATAAAGGACCCCCTGACGGATTGGGTAGAGATGATACTGACATAGACGGCCCTAAAGAAGATGTAGACCTCACAGACGATGGCTACGCCAAGGAACTGGGTGGGATTAAAGAGGTTGTCATTCCGGAAGATAAGCGAGGAAACGACAAGTCCGTCCACTCAGATTGTACGGAAGAAATGGATACAACGCTTGACATGACGAATAAAGATGTCAGGACGAACGAAAACCTAACAGACCAAACACAGTCAGACAAACACGGATCAATGCACGAATCAAGAAGAGATGGCAGTGATGGTCAAAACTCTGAAATTCGTAATGCTAACGAAAATCTGCTTGGTGCTAAACCAAAGGTTCCTACGAAAGGTCAAGTTAATATGACAGACACAATGAAAGAAGGACAGATGCGACAAGACGTGCATGAAGTTCGCACAAAAATGAATGGTAAAACAGTGAAATCTGAAAAAGAGAGGAAAAAAGACAATGTTATGCTGGCGACATCATTAAGAACATCATCTTTTGATGAACCAGATGAGAAGGAGATCACGAATGTTTTTACACCTCCACAGATTACACAAGATCACGTGACCACAGAATCCAAAAATAGAACGGGAACTCCGAGTACAATGGGCAATGTATCAAATATCAGTACAAACTCGGATTTACAGAAAAGTTCAAACCTCTCCGATTTGAAAGACAGTAATACGGGTGACCTTGACCTAGATGGAGGTGACCATGACCTTAGTTTTGAGCATAATTCTGTACCGTCCCCTGTTGCATCTGACGATGGGTCTAGTCGGAAAATGTCGATGACGTCATCTGGCACGCAGTCAGTAGTCGAGGATCTCAGCAGTTCTTTTTCCTCTGAAGCATCAAGTCATTCAAGGGAAGAGGATGCAGATGGCCAACAAGGTAAAGGTTTTCATATTTTCATGCGCATATCTATATCAGTAATATTCAATGAATGAATTCAATGATGACCTATTAAAACAAAGTTTAAAATAATTTCAAATCATAATATTGTTTCATCCTTTGTTAATTAATTAAAATTTTTTATAGTACAAATTTGTCATAGGACTTCACCATTAAATTTCGAGTTTCTACTTTTCTCATACTTGTATTAAGAGGATAAGTTTTCCGGGTCGAACTAGCACAGTGCGTTTGAGAATAAAAGCTTGTCATTGTCACATGCTACAGATGACGATGTTGTTTGGCAACGAAAGGGAGAAAATGGTGGCTGGGTAAATTTCTCACCAGACGTAAGTGCAAAGATAGAAAGGGCGTACAGAAGGAATCCTAAAACGACAACCAGCTATCTAGAAAATAAGAAAAGGTGATTAATTTACATCGATTTCATCTGTTACTGTAGATCAAAATAGACTTTGAACAAAATATGTCACCATCCTCTTGGAGAGACATATTTAGAAAATAAAATTACCATGCCATGATTCTTGATTACCTGTACATGTACAACAATGTCCATTTGATGAATAAGATTATAGATTACTCGTAAAATGTTTTTTTCCTTTGAAGGTTTAAAGTCATGCTGTCAAATATGACTCTAGTACACCCGACGACCAAACAGATGACCGGTATCCGTCGACTTGCTGGTATTTATCATTTACATGTATATGAGTACAGCCTTTTTAGGGCAAACATACAAATAAACTGTACGTCGATTTATGTTTTATAGTACTACATGTATATGAATTTACTTTTTCTTCATTTTCAGATAATAAGAAGTAACGCAAGACGATTTGATCTGGCATAAATTACATTCCTACGAATGTCTATGGCGCTGTGTAAAATGAACATTGCTTTCATCACAATGCATAATAGACACATTTGTCCAAGAGAATGAGTTTTGTTAAGAATATTTACAATGTAGTTGAATGAATGATCTGTCGCTAAATCACACCGGTATCTATAAGTTCTTGAATTTATTAAGTCTATACTTGTTCATTTAACAAAACACTACATAATGGCTGTACATGTATTTATTTTGTTGATTTGACTGTTTTAGTCTAAAACCATAGCTTCATACAAAAATAGAAAATATGCAACTGTATGCCAGTCTTTTTGCTATTCATGAAAAATATATGTTGTTGCCATGGCAAGCAGCAAAATCATGCTTATATAAAATGATGTCGTTATTTTTAACACTCTTTATTTACAAAATATCTTTTAATCTATACACATGTAACAAGCCCTAAAATTCCTGAAAAAAAATACGGATATATCCATTTGAAATTTGACATGTTTAATATGAAAGACGTCGTACACCTGTGATTCACTTGTTGTATTGCAATTTGTTTAATGTCCTGCATAATATGTAGCATGTACTGTAAATATTCAAATTCATGAGAATTCATAAAATGAAAAGAATACGTTGTATGTAAGATACCTTAATTACTGTGTTTTGCAAACACTCTAAATGTATGATATGTAATATATGATATAATGTGTGTTTAATAAATTCAGTGGAACTGATTTATTTTGTTTGGATAACAAAAAAAAAAAAAAATAGATAAAATAAATCCTGTGTTTTTGAAACACGAATGCCCCCGGTGGAATCTTTGTTAGCATAAACGCCATTTTCTGTTGAGTACGTGAAAGGTCAAAGTCAAGGTGACGAAGTCAAAACTTTTTGCTATCAATGAAATGGTCTTCTCACAAGGAATACACATGTGAAATATGAAAGCCCTATCACTTACTATTCAAAAGTTATGCCCAATGTTAAAGTTTTTGAAAAGTAGGTCAAAGGTCAAGGCCACGAGGACAAAACTTTTGGTATCAATGGAAAGGTCTTGTCACAAGGAATACACATGTGAAATATGAAAGCCCTATCACTTACCATTCAAAAGTTATGCCCAATGTTGAAGTTTTTGAAAAGTAGGTCAAAGGTCAAGGTCACGAGGACAAAACTTTTGGTATCAATGGAAAGGTCTTGTCACAAGGAATACACGTACGTATTATCTATAAAACCCTACCCCGTACAGTTCAAGGGATATAGCCAATTTTATTTGGGTGCTGAAGCTCAAAGTCATGGTCATCGTATAAAAATGAAAGGTCCTGAATAAGGAATCTTATTGTGTATTATGAAAAACATGCCGCTTAATTACAACCTTATTTTAAAAAAGCGACTTGAACTTCCGGTACTATCCGCGTACGTGGAGAGTATCGGAAGTTCAAGTCGCGTTTCATAAGATTGGCTTAATTACTGTTAGAGAAACAAGTATTAGCTTTTACAAAAAGCTTGCCGGCAGTGAGCTGACTTTAATTGTTGTAAAATTCTAGTATGGAAAAAAATGGAATTTATAAACGATTTTTATTCTTGTTAGACCAATTGCACATTTCCGGGCTTTTCCGTTTTTATTTTCGATTCAAGCTACGGAAATTTCCGAGGATCTGTGACTTGTTGTAGGACGTATCGGTACAAAGACTTTTCGATGCATCTTTCGGAAGAAAATGCACTGATACGATATGACTTTCATTTGTCAAGTCATCTAGACTCTTCAGCCGACCTGATGGAAGCATCTTATGCACAGATTCAGAATAACCTTGACGAATATTTGCATATTTTGTAGTTGTCCACCAATCATATTGCCAAGAGTTATTTTATCCGTGCAAGTATGTCACGATTGATTACAGTATACCGGCAGTCATGACTGCCGGTAATAAAGTCAAGTTGAACGGTCAAACCCAAGACCAGTCCAACTTGGTAAAAAAATCAAGGTATCTTATGAGATACCTTGTTGCAATGAATCTTGAAGTAAAATGTGAAAGCCGCATCCAATGATTCAAGCGGTATGGTTTTTGGAAAGTAGGTCAAACGTCAAGCACACTGTCAAAAGTAAATGGAAGAACTTGACACAAGGAATTTATGTGTGAACTATAGAAGCCTTGTATACCCCTTATTAATATGGTTCAAGAGGTTTACTAAAAGGTTATAGCCACAGGCTTTGAAAAGAAGATTAAACTTGAAGTCAAGGTCATTAGTTCAATTGTCTGGGCAAGAATTGCTTCTCATGCAGGGGTCATTCCATAATGGTCAATCGTCATGTACTTGTCAACACCTTCATTTCTCACTTTGTTAATTTTTTTTTTTTTTTTTGAAAAATTGTTTTTAATAATTACATGTACTTAAATTCAAATAATGAAGTTTTTCTTGTGAATCCTTTAATCAGAATACAGATGTATTAAATTTTGATACCTTAAATACAATGATAGTGGATAGAGATACATGTAGTGTTTATTCCAGTTGCAAAAGAAACTGCTAGCTATCAGTTATAAATAGAATATTCAACTGCTTCAGCATTAGAACATGAAAAATGAGAATTAACTACAAATATGCTTCTCAGAAAGTCTCCCTCTTCTCGATCTGCTTACTGTACAGGATGTTTTGACATAATTAGCATGAACTTTCTATTGATTTTTTTAAAATACCAGATGTGCCTCCAGCCTCTACTGTAAATGTTAGGGATGACAAATATGGATAATGACCATATCCCTATACACAACACAAAATCGATAATTCAGAAAATCAGAAACCGAAGGCATACAAAACCAAGATAAAACAGGAACCAAAGCAAACAAACAAAAACCTCCACCACACGAAACAAAAGCGAACTCCCGATATGGGAGTGAGCAGGTGCCCAGGAAGAGTCAGCATCTCCTGCTTGCATGCAACACCCGTCCCTTCAATTCGGTAGAATTGTCACATCCGGTTACTTCCATTTTGTAAGATATAAAGTATAATCTTTGGTTGGACGGTACAAATGATCTATGACAGAATATCATCCACCATTCTGGAGAGTGGGACATCATAGTGTATGACGAGTTCCCCATATCGGAAAAGGAAAGTTTGTGATGCTGAACTTGAAGTCGTCACGTTTGTCATAGAGAGGTGTTCATGTGACCATCAGTGAAATTTCAAATGATTTTTCTACATATTTTGATGGTGAAAAAAAGTTATTTGGTTGAATTGTACAGAGAAATTTCCCCACCAATTTTCCATTCATAATCCTTAATAAATGAGGTGAATATCTCGCTTCACCATCGCTACCTTGAGAAATGAATGGACATATGTTGACTTGTACCACATATATATGTCTCAAACAGAAATAAAACGTTTTGCAAAAAAAAAAAAAAAAAAAAAAATTAATGTATCACCCTGCCTGATTCTTACGTGGACCTATATATACACTTCAATTTTTGCAGTTCCTTAATTAATATTGAGAGTTATTTCATATGAAAAATAGTCTCAAGTTTGTGAAGATTTCATCTACAAAGCAAGGATTTGGGTTGAAAGTTTGAAAATTTTCTTGGGGGAGGCCCCCCGAACCCCCACCTGCAGAAGGGATGACCCCCTCCCCCTCTCGGCGCTGCGCGCCTCAGATGAAGCGTTTAATATATTTGGCGTGCACTTCAAAAAGCTCTAGCTACGCCCCTGTGACAAATACTTTTTTATATTGGTGTCGTGTACATACACGTGCGGGTCACGTACTTTATCAGAGCGTAGGTCGAACCGATGTACAACGAGTTATTTTCGAAACGACATGGCTCCTTGCAACAAGGACGATAACTGTGGTTGTTGATATTGGAAACAAAATTGCCGAGATGTGTGAAAATCTTCAGCTATTGTGTGCTCTGATAAGGATTGGAATATATTCGGTAATTAATTGATAGCACTACATTTATGACATTTCACAAACACAGATATTAGTGATTAGGTTGATTTTTCATGAAATACATGTGAAGTTAGCCTTGCCACAGTCTGAATTTTCATTCATAAAAAATGCTATTTATTTACCTTGGTTTACCTTGGCGTTGAGATTTAATAATTAGGCTGTGCCTCTTCAGATCCATTTTGTTGTCTTACACTGTTCATGACCGCTTCCGGTCCATAACAACTCGGAACAAATTTTTTATAAAAACCCTTCCAATGGACATAAAACCCCAGGGGCGGATCCAGAACCCCAATTGCCGGGGGGGCACATACAATTTTTATGGAAATCACTTGCGAGGCCCGAAGGGCCGAGTGGGGGAGGGTATGGGGGGGTTCCCCCTCCCATTGGTGGGGGTTCGGGGGGCCTCACCCGAGAAAATTTTGAAAATATGAAGCAATTTGGTGGCATCAGAAGCCTATTTGAACTGAATTTAGAAGGGATTTGGCGCGCATGATTCAGTCAGTGTCAGTAACAATAATTATTATTTGAAAATTTTCGAAATTTTCTGATGCTGTACTGTTCTTGCACGGCATGCAGAAGTCAACATGTTCAGGATTCCCCGAGAAAATTTTGAAAAAATGAAGCAATTTGGTGGCATCTGAAGCGTATTTGAACTGAATTTAGAAGGGATTTGGCGCGCATGATTCAGTCAGTGTCAGTAACAATAATTATTATTTATATAAAATATATTTGAAAATTTTCGAAATTTTCTGATGCTGTACTGTTCCTGCACGGCCTGCAGAAGTCAACATGTTCAGGATTTCCTAAAGAAACGGGCGGATCAGGAGAAGTTTTGAAAGAGCAGAGAGGTCAGCCCATGGGAGGGAGGGATGTCCAGCCATAAATTCTCGTAAAACTAGGAAAAATCAGCATTTTATGCAATTTCCAGGCAGGACGTACATTTTGTATTTGACCTTCCTACCCACTCTAGATCTGCGCTTGTTTGTTAATATTTGTATAAAGCTAAAGAAAATGAGTAATTACAGGGTTTTTTCTAGCCCCTGATGTCAGGGGCCTGGGCCGATGAAATTGCGATATTGCAACATTTTAACCTAAATTGGGAAATAAATTTCAAACAACAAAAAGATATATTCATGGAAATTATCCCTTGTAATATAAATTGTCTATATTTTGAATCCCTCCTAGAGCATGTTTGCTCTACTTTCGTTCTCCTTTCAGTTAATGATACGTAAATTGGAAATGAATTTCTCGTTTTGGAGAAAAGATTGAATTGGGAATTTTTAGGTCTAAAATTGGGGGAAAGTACCTCTTTTTACCGAATTTCGGCCCCATACAGACCCTTAAAAATTCCCTTGTATTAATGATAAATTTCCTTGACAAACTAGAGATCACGGGTGCCCCATTCCCTGCATCGTCCAGATTGAAAGGTTTAATTATTTCTTGGCAGTTCTATCATGATTATATTTTTGATTTACCTAGGGGCTAAACCAAAAATGTAATCATGATAACTTCGATTCTAAAAATAAAGAAAAACATACATTTTTATCTTTTCAAAATTCTTGGAGGTAGCCAGTTTAAATCTGGCCAAAACAATTTCAATTGTTCATTTTAAAAAAGATTGATCACGACCTCAAATTTTGAGTTAAAAATGTAAGTTTTATAGGAGGTTCTATCGAAGATTTGGTCAAGAAATATGTGTGTGTTAAATATGCCTTGCATAGGATATAAAGTTCCCGATTCATCCCTCAGATAAAGAAAATTCGATATGAACATGATTCAATGTAGGTTGTTCCCGAGAAATTTTTGGAAAATTTACTCAAATCGTTGGTTTCTGGAGTGTTTTGGTGCTATTTCTGACTAGTTTCATAGATTTATTACGGAAACAGTAGTTTAATGCTTCCAAAAGCATGTCATAAGTGCCCCCTTTTTGGGCACTGCCGGGGGGGCACGTGCCCCCGTGCCCCCCCGGCTGAATCCGCCACTGAACCCTTCCTATGGGCGTATTATTATACATAGTCGTCCCAATATACAATACAAACAAAAATATCTGGTGTTCTTATTCCTCTTTCTTAAACTACTAAGTGTATACTTATACCAAACACATGGGGTAGTGGATTATTGGACCAAATAAGGAATTCGTCCTTAAATGCACTATGCATGCACAAAAGATTATAGATATCAACCAAAGATGTTTATTATCCCCTCACAACTCTGTAGCGGAGGGGATATTGTATTGCTACCAAGCATCCATGTGTGTGTGTATTCAGGCATGTATACTGGCCCTGTTTGGAAGTGCACTAAGCCCGATCTGGTCAGTAGTATCTGATTTATTTCCCCGGGGCTGTCTCGGGCCACATGTACTATACATATATGTATATAGAATATTAATCTATTTGTAATATCTACAGCTTTTACAGGATGCTAGTCTCAAAGTTATGATAAAATTGCTATACATAATAAATATCACACATATTTAACAAAAAAAAAGGGGGGGGGGGGGAGAATTGGCCTAAAATTCATGGTTTTTGCCAATATTTTTCTGTGTACATGTATAATACCTAGTCTCCTGGGAAAAGAATTAGAAATAATGCTTATATTTCCTTAAAGCTATGATCTTATATTCCATTCTAGCCAAATTAAAAAAAATTCCAACACATGTAACTCAAAAAATGTGCAAAAATAAAAAAAAGCTTCCTATTTTCCCTTATGATTAATTAGTCCTGTCAAATGGAAAATATGGTACACCTTTTAATATAGCTAAATTTTACTAAATAAGTCGCGTGACCTAAAACATGAATGCTCTCACTCAAAGCAGGCATATCCTACAATATTCATCTTACCATTATAGAATTTGTTCATAATGATCTTCTCAACCCACCTTTCAAAACCACTCAATTCCCCTATTTCAGCTTTTCCACCCTGGATATTCTTGGTTCACTCTAAAAAGTGGTGAGCGGACCCTTAGTTGTAAATTTTGGTATGTGGTTGTGGTTATATGCAATAAAATTAAACAGACAAAACTCTTTTTAGATTGGGCATTTTAGATTTAAAGTGACCTAATCAAATTAAACATTGACCTATATTTGGAAAATGACTCAACGTCTCAGGAAAAATATTAAATAAGCATGAAAAATAGCCCACCTTAACAGTTTTTGCCTACAAAGTTTGATTGTGTGCACCAATGCTAGTATAACTTGTACAGAAATTTATGACTATTAAAGCAAGATCTATTGAATTGTATCATTTCATTGAAAGTTTTGCATGATAAAGTGGTCAAAATCATGTTTATTGAGTTTTAACGAAGTAAAGACTGTAGCCAGTGTCTGCAAATTTGTTCGTCAGTGTATAATTCTATATGACTGGGTATAGCAAATACAGTAAACTGTACTATATATATATATTCTTTTAATTTCAGTTTTTTAGGCGCCTTTGTGGATTCAGCCCTCCAGCAGAGAAGCCAAATCTAAATGTGCTATGTTTGGGATTGACCAAATCTGGGAAGAGTACATTGCTTGCTGTATTAAGTGGAGAGGGACTGGATGAGGTTCAGCCCACTGTTGGTATGGTGTTCATGAACAAATCAGTGATTCAGTAATTTATATCCAAGAACAAATGCTTTGCCTTTATTGAGTCAGTAGTTATATAGAACATTAAAGCAGGTGGTCTAATTGTTAAAATACACAATGTATCAAATACTGTAAACGTGGTTATTTTCGCTGGGGGAAAATTTCACGATTATAATCATCAAGACGTTACATGTGGGGGAAATTTTCGCGATAAAAATGTATTTCCCATTGTAAGAATGCAGCAAGGGTATTTTCACGTAGGGGAAATTTTCGCGATGTCCTTTAAGATTCACGAAAAACGCGAAAAATACCCCCACGCCAAAATTTCACCATTGAAAGGCCGACGGGGGACTATATAAGGGGACAGGTAAATTTTCTGTCATTTCCTCACTGACCGCTTTAGGGCTAACATCTCTTATTGGTGTGATAGGTTCCCTTTAATCCTTTAACCCCTATCAATTTTTGATTGACAGCTTAAAACAGATGAGACTCGGGTGTCTCATTAGCATAATAAAGGATTACCTGTTGGTTTGTCTTTGATGTAACACGCCGCTCGCAGACGGCGTTGTCTTCAAAGACGGTATGCCACGCCTATCAAGCTTATGTCACTCGGGTAAACCTATTAACAACCGGGTGGTTCCCAACGTCGGCCTTTAAAGTAATATTAGTTTAATAATATCAAAGTGAGGATAGAAAATAGGCACCTAATTAAAATTAAAAGCTGTTAGTGAAGGGAGCTGAAAATTTTTCCAAAAGTAAAGAGATTAAGCATAAAAAAGAGTATTCTGAATCAATAATTAAATTGGATAAAAAAGGTGGTGCCCAGTCCACCTAGGCCTCCCTCAAAATCTGCCAATGCAAAATACAACATGATATTCAATTCTTCTCTACCAATCAGATTGCAAGAAATTTGCCCTAGGTGGGATAAAAGACAATGTTTAGTTATAACATGTAATTATTTTACTCCTGATTTAAGAGTTAGCATACATGTAAATCATCTTTGAATTTAGAATTTGTCTTGGTAAGATCATCTTAGATGATTGAGTTAAATTTTGTTGCAATTCATTTCTAAACTGTTTTTCTTAGCAAGTCCAACATTATCTAAACTTAACTGTTAAATACTAAACGTATTGTACAGGCACATCTATTATTGCAAAATAATTTGTTTTAGATAGATAACTTATTTTTAACATTTGAATTGAGATAATTGTTTTAATTTGCAGGTTTTAGCATCAAAGCCCTCATGTTTGATGATTGCATCTTAGATGTAAAGGAACTAGGAGGTAAAGAAGTTTAAGTGTAAATTGAATATAAATTTCTACAAATACTTTCTGCTTACCTAAGTATGATATTTAGTCAACATTATATTGATATACCAATATGTTTATTACATGTACAATGTAATTTACAGGCGATTGATCGATGCAAGCTCACACCCTATACATACATGCACCTCAGTTGGGCTGTGAGCTCGCAATTGAAACAATCGCCTGTGTGTATATTCAGTGGTTTTTTTCCCCTTGTTTTTGTGCCTAATATCGGCCCCTTCCCATTGCCAAATTTCCTCTATTTTTCCCCAAAAATAACTCTTAATTCCCAAAGAGCCTCAGCCCGTACGAAAAATTAAGACGGATTCCGTCCAGAATCTGGGCGGATTCTGGGTAAAACCTGCTATGTCTTAGCAATTTTTAGACGTACCTGGATTTCTTAAGAATTCCGCCTAAGTTTTCTTAGACGGATTCCGCCCAATGTACATGGTATAGAGGCGGATTCCGTCTAAAGGCTAGGGTGGACTTTTACAAATGTTAATCAAGAAATTCCGCCTAACACAAACTAGGGGGAAAATGTTGCATCTTGGGAGAAATTATCTGACTCATCAGAAAATTTCAAATTTATACTCCTAATTTTAAGAAAATGTGGGAAAGAAGAATGTGTAAAATGACTGTATACTATCACTATAGGTTTGGAATACAAGAGATGCACACAGTAAGTAATAATAAAGTTGCAGAGTCTTTGCAAGATGTACTTACCGGTAATGGCATGAATTCTCTCAAATTGTTCAGTATACAATTATTTAGATAAAAAGTAGCCTGATTGTCCTCTGACCAACTTCAAATCATCAATGTTTATAATAAAAGTAACAGGTCATATACATGTATATAGAGGGAGTTGTTTTACTTAAACTTAACATATAATATATAGATGTTTCCAATATGTAAAACACATAAATGTTTTCAATATGTAAAACATTATAAGTTTAAGATTAATCAAAACTCATTCTCTGAACTTTTGAAAGCAATTAATATTAAAGCACTTATAGAACATGTTGAACAAAGATTATTGAAAAAGTATTTTTATTCTTTTCTGTACCTTTTTTCTATCCCTGAGTTGAACTTCAGAAAAGGATGATACACATGCATGTGTAATTTAGGATTCCCATGCAGTTTTACCCTCAAGATATTTAAAGAACCAAATGACTTGTGTAAGTGCTTGATAGGCGGAATCCGCCTTAAATGCTCTCTATAGTGAATAGTATGAAGAAAGGCGTATTCCGCCTAATAAGGCGTATTCAGCCTAATTATAATATTAGGCGGAGTACGCCTAGATCAAGGCGGATACCGCCTAATCTTTAAGGCGTCCTCATTTAAATATTTCGAGCCATATACCGGGCGGAAACCGCCTTATGCTATAATGTGTGCCATATAGGGAGAGTATACACGGAATCCGCCTGGAAAATCAAAAATATAACGCCTAGAGTCAGGGCGGAATATTTCGTACAGGGGATTTATAAAAAAAAATCACCTGAGAAAATAAGACTCGATCAAAACCTGAAAGTCAGCACAAAATGTCCTATTTCTAAGTGCATCTTTAAGTCTTTTCATTCATCACTTGTTCAGTTCAAGAAAATCAATGGATTAGCAGTGTCAATAAATGATACTTTAGGGTTATTAACTGTGGTGACAATTTGTATAAAATTTTTCCCAATTTCAGCAAAATGTCGCAAATTTTCCCAAATGGGACAGGAACAGGCACCTTTCCCAAAATAAAAAAAACCCCTGATATTACTTGTACCATAATTATTATGTAACATACACAGACTGTATATGTGTACCGGTACAAGAGTTGACCTATTTATGTGTAATTTTGATTTTAGAACTCGCCAACCTTGATACGGAAATACATTTTTGTATTACATGTACTTATCAAATAAGGCCTTAACTTTCGATTGAAAGTCATGTGAAATGATTCTAAGATCTTAATCTAAAATCTAAAAGATTTGCTGAGATGAAACATTTTACCTAACCGCATGTTTCAAGTTTCTTTACTAGCTTCTCTCCACTCAAACTTTTGATTGATTTTGTTTTAGTCATTTGTTTGAAGATCTCTTACCAGAGAGAACATTTTTTACAGGTGGTGAAAATGTGCGGCCATATTGGGACCGTTATTTCAGTGGATCTCAGGGTGTAGTTTTTGTTGTCAATAGTGCTGCCTCCGAGGAAGAAATGACGCAAGCAAACACTGAATTACATAAAGCATTAGCTGACCCAGAGTTGGATGGTCTCCCTTTACTGCTATTATGTAATTTTTCTGATGTAGATGGTGCTAGGTCGACTTCACAGGTATTTTATAATGCATATGAAGAGGAATTGAAAACCTTAGTGCTGTTAACATAGTGTCACTGAAAATGCTCATGCAGATCTTCTTGGTATGATTAATCAAAATCATAGATATTACTATTAAAGATTTCATCTTATTATTAGATGAATTGATCAAAGATTACCTAGAAATGTTTCTACTAAATATAGGTTTGTCACACTCTGAGACATTGCTGTTTAGAAACCATAACTATAATAATACAACTTACATGTACATGTCTCAGATTAAGTTCAAATGGAAATATATATGAGTGACTTTAATGAACAATTACTGTATTTTTATAGATGTTTGTTTAGAATGAGGAATTAGAAAAATCTAGTACATGTATTTTCATTTATTCATTCATATTATAATAATAATACCTTTGATCTACCATTAGGTGGAGGAAAAGCTGGAGGTACGCTTAGAGACAGGTCATAGAGAATGTGTCATCGCCAGCTGTAGTACAAAGGACAAAGACAGCATTAAAAGCGCCTTCCTTAAATATAACAAAATTCTAATGGCAAACAGAGCTAAAAGTAAGGAAGCAAAAGATGGGGAGTTTGACAGTGTCTGAGTCTTGCCTACGTTTATTGATGCGCAATGGCCAATACCTTACCAAAGATACTCCTGTATACTGTAGTCCCAGCTGATGTATCTATATTTAGAAATGAGCCGGCAGGTTTCTACCGTGTAGGCTGTTATTTAGCCAGCATACCATAGTTGTCATTAGTGAATGAGATGTTGATATTGTTTATTTATCAGAATATCTGAAAAACTTGTTTATGGTGAAAGCTGTAGATTCATATTAGATATGATTGATCTTACTCATCAGATATATTGGCCCACCATACCTGCATAATATAATTCACAAAAGTTTAAGGGATAGGGTCTGTTTTAAAAAAAAATCAGTGGATTTTCACTTAACTGACATTCTTGACTAATGCTGACATAGGGCTTGGTAGCCCTACCCTTTTAGACTGAGAAATTTGCAATCCGACATTATAACTCAGGTTAGATTTGTTAGATTTTTTTTTTTTTAATTTATGGGTTTGACTCGTAGAAAAGCCATTTATCTTCTAATTTTTGCATGTTGTCAGTGAAATTTACGTGTCATTTTAGAAAGTTATTTTAAAAAGAGCTATAAAACCATGTGCATACCCTCATTAGTTATTAGAATTTTGATATGAAGAAGAAATTATTCATTTTATGAGAAATGTAAGAAGTCAGGGGTTAATGGTCAATCTCTTTAAAAAGAAATTGCTTGAAACTGTACATTAGAACAGATAATTATGCTTTACGTATCCAATTTACAAATGGCGATCCTGCTGACGTCTCGTCCATTTAAACAGTGTTAAAATGATCTCGATAATCTCCGGCAGTGTCACAGTTGTTAGTTTCTGTGACTTACATGATGGTTGACATGGTGACCTTTGACGATTGAAACCAACTTTTATGTTGTATTATTTAATATCTAGGTAATGATATGCAGTGATTATTACCTGAGTATGTAATACACTTGATATTTATTTGTAAAACGGATACCTTACCTTAGATCTGACGAACCTGCATGTAGATTGATAGAGTAAACCATTCAGTGTCTCTGACAAAACATATAAATTATGAATCAAATTTTTTGCACCCTTAATGGACTGAATTTGTCAACATTAGCATTATACATATATATTTCCATTGCAGAAGAATCCCTATGTTAAGCACCCATTAGGCAAAGGGATTTATAAACTATAACTCTGGTTGTTACTATGACGTCATGCTTAAGTTTTGAAAGTACGGAGAAATTACCAATGTTCAGATACTTTTGACGTTATAACATTCAATATGCTCATTATTAATGCTAAACGGGATGTCTGATATTTAGTACAAATGGAAATATAAGTAATGACTGTCTTTCTTTGGGTGTTCATGGTAGCATAGTTCTCAGGTTGGTCACATGCAAATTTTCCGAGAATTGCTTTGTGATTCACTGAATTTGCATGTGACCAACAAGTATTATTATTAACTACCATGAACACCCAAAGTTTCTTAAATAACTAACATATCTAATACTGCTATAATAATTGCTCATCATAACAAAGCACTTGCTCTGAAAACCACTCTCATACATCTATATTCTATATTTAATGTATCTACATTCTACTGTCCCGTTCACTTAATCCAGAGCACCCTGTTTGGTGATTTATTCTGTCTTCTGAAGAATTTTCCTTTTATTAGCTCGCGGGGACGAATGTCCGGAGAGCTATTGTCATACCCCCGGTGTCGGCGTCTGTGTTGGCGTTGGCGTCTGCGTCGGCGTGCACAAAAACTTTAACCTTGCTTATAACTTTTAAACCAATACAGATTGGGCTTTCATATTTCACATGTGCATTCCTTGTGACAAGACCTTTCCATGGATACCAAAATTTTTGAAATTGTGACCTTGACCTTGGAGATTGACCTACTTTTGAAAAACTTTAACCTTGGCCATATTTTTTGAATGGTAAGTGATAGGGCTTTGATATTTCACATGTGTATTTCTTGTGACAAGACGTTTCCATGGATACCAAAATTTTTGACCTTGTGACCTTGACCTTGGAGATTGACCTACTTTTGAAAAACTTTAACCTTGGCCATATTTTTTGAATGGTAAGTGATAGGGCTTTGATATTTCACATGTGTATTCCTTGTGACAAGACGTTTCCATGGATACCAAAATTTTTGACCTTGTGACCTTGACCTTGGAGATGATTGACCTACTTTTGAAAAACTTTAACCTTGGCCATATTTTTTGAATGGTAAGTGATAGGGCTTTGATATTTCACATGTGTATTCCTTGTGACAAGACGTTTCCATGGATACCAAAATTTTTGACCTTGTGACCTTGACCTTGGAGATGATTGACCTACTTTTGAAAAACTTTAACCTTGGCCATATTTTTTGAATGGTAAGTGATAGGGCTTTGATATTTCACATGTGTATTCCTTGTGACAAGACGTTTCCATGGATACCAAAATTTTTGACCTTGTGACCTTGACCTTGGAGATGATTGACCTACTTTTGAAAAACTTTAACCTTGGCCATATTTTTTGATTGGTAAGTGATAGGGCTTTGATATTTCACATGTGCATTCCTTGTGATAAGACCTTTTTTATTGTTGTTGTTGCAATTTACATATGGTTGCCACCGGCGAGCTATGTTGTCATTCTGACAAGTCTGGTTATGATTGTTTCCGAGAATTGACCTCCTTTAGTCGTAACTGGAAATTAACTTCAACTTACCCTATCAGTTGCCTTCAAACCACAATGTGAAAAATAAAATGTCTACGGGAAATTTCCATGTTAATTTCAAGCCACCGCCATATTGTTCTCCTTGTCAACAATGGTAAACAGTGATGTCAAAGTCTCTGACGTCACGCATCTTCAATGATTTTAATATAGAAAATCCCCTAGACTTTCTATTTTCCGTCTTAATTTTCCAACTTAATGGATGTACAGCCAAAACAATGGTATTTTCTGTTACGACTAAAGGAGTACTTTAAAGTTGACTTCCTTTTGGAATATGGCAATATGATATTTTAGAGAAAACAGGGTGCTCTGGATTTAGTGAACAGGACAGGTAGTTCTGAAGGTTTTTTGATATTTAGGAAACCATTGATGTTATTTGTAGCAATTGCTTTAGTATTGAAATACAGTGAAACCTGTCTAAACCCATACCTGTCTAATCTAATAACCTGTCTATTCCGATAAAATTTTTTGGTCCCAAAGAATTTTTTATCTTTTCCTATATAAAATAACCTGTGTAAACCGAACACTGCCTACTCAGAATACCGATATAAATTTTTGGTCCCAGTGACATTTTATACATATATTTTACACTGTATAAACCGATATGTTAAAACAACACCTACCTTGACCAACCCATGTTTTGATTAATTATCCCCTAGCTGATCAACTAAAACTATGGACCTCCTTGGACTGGGTGGGCAACTGTCATTTACCCTCCCACATAAAACCCCTTTGCCGAACCAAGATTTGATGCCAGGACCGTAGAGGTGAGAAGCGATTGTGCCACCACTGGGCTAACCAGTCCTTACTTCTTATTCTAGATCATAAGGTCAAGATCTTTTAAATTTTTTATTTCTTAGGTGTGCAATATTTGTAGCATTATGAATGTGTAGAAAATAGGTAATATCAGTCAAGATAAGGTCCTGGAATACCTCATGTATGTACATCATCAATGAGGCAAAGAATGAAAAAAATGCTTGAGTTCTGATACTGCAAAGTAGAAAATTTTTGCAAGATCAAAAATGCTGATTTTTTAATCAATTCATTGAGATGAAGTTTTCTAAAGTTACTCATGACTTGTATATGAGTTAATATAGACGTCTCATACCCATATGCTTAGATTTTTGCAAGCTGACGTGATCGTTAAGATCTAAACCTCACAAATTAATTGAATTTGCAGAAGTGAATGCAATGCTGAGTAACAATTTGTGAATGTCAAAAGTCATATTTTATTAGTACTATATTTCATTAGCACTTTGCATATCATTTTATCAAGTCACACTAATTGAAAAAGGCAGCTTAGTTATCATATATTTATCTGAACTCATATGTTTATTTATTTATAAGAGAGTTAGTTTTATACGTCACTCATGTAGTTTGTTGCTGCTTTTATAATTGTTAAAGTGGTTCATTTAAAGAAGTTGTATTTTATATCTGACTTTGTTTAAATGTATGAAAATGTGTCTTTTATTTGAATTATGTAACAGCTATGTATTGTGTTCTTATTCAGTGAAAATGGTCTAAGGTGTTCAAAGTTAATCTTTACATCGAGCAAGTCATAAAATTTTTAAGCATGTAAATAGTTCAGAGTGTTAAAACTTTTACGTTTTTTTTCCCCAATAAAGCTGATATCGTCTTTCATTGTGCTTTTTAAAAATGATCTTTTACTGTACAATAATATTAACTCATTTCTGGTTCTGATACATTTCACTGAAAGTAAAAGATATCAATTTGATTCAGATGATAAAGTTTAGAACAGCAATGATAGAATTTGATTTTCATGATACACATATAGCATAGATGCGATTTTAAAAATCATTTATGTGATTGTAATCCGTCCTTCGTTATTTTTGTTTCTCGTTACAATTTATTGACTTTTTGCTGAGCTATTTGATTTTGATATATCTTGAATTGTACATGGATATTTGTTTGTATAAGCTGAGGAAATCCCCTCATTTTAATCCCTAATTTTCAGAAAAACTGCTTTTACCCTAACAAATATTATATGTGTCAAAGAGGATATAAGAATTATCTTTAAGAAAGCACTTCAGCAATACAAGACTCGTTTATAGTGCCAAAGGGTCATATGTCATATCATAAGACTATGAGAAAAGGAGAAAGTAATGAAAGGGGTAGGGGCAAAATCTGCCATTTTTGGCCCCATTTTTTGCCATTTTCAAAAATTGTTTTCATACTATTTTTGATCTTTCAAATATGAGTAGAGATATTGTTGTTTATTGAAACTGAATTGAAAATAGATATAATCAACTAATATTAGTGTTATTTCTCGCCAAAATTGCCCACTACTATGGAAATTAGTGGTAAAATGATAACAACCAGATTTTAACATAATTGTTTATGGTATATATAGAGCAAGCGCATGTAACAAAGTTATACTTTCCATGTACGTTCAGAATATAAAAAGGAATGTCCCATATGAGTATGAACCTGTTACACGCCCTTGCTCTAGGGCTTACAACTGTAGGTATGACTGTGTCCCTTGCAAAAACCCTGAATTTCTAATGTGAAGACATAGTGCTCAACTTTCAATCATTTTGCCCTAAAAGGCAGGGTTTTCGAAAAATCATATAAAATTTGTTATTTTTTGTTTAGAAGTAGCATAATGAATAAGAAAATAGAACCTTTTGAAAATTTTTGATTGGGGCCAAAAATGCTCTTTTTTGCCCCTACCCCTTTTTCCCCTAGCTACTATCAAAATCATAGTTATAGTGCAGCTTTATTTGAGGTAAATTTTCAATTTTTGAACAACAAAAAAACTGTAACATAAAGTCTTCACACCTAGAGAAAAATACTTAGTTGAAATATCACATAGTCTGCAGGATATTCTATTAAATCAAGGGATTAGCAATGAGAAATATTCAATGTTGACCTACCATAGCAGAGTTAATAATGTTTCTTTGTTATGGCTGATACCATTTGCTGTATTCATCAAAATATAGATAATGATGTTGAATCAAATATCATCCATTCCCTTCTCATTGAAAACCAAGTTAAGGGGTAACAAGTGGCTGGTAAGCGAGCTAACTCGCACAGTCAATTACTTCGTTTCACTCCGTGTTTAACTGTTTTCCTGTTAAAGTCAGTGTCAAATTTTAACAAATTATCGGAACTCTTTAACAAAGAGATACATAAAAAGTTTGCGGTTTGACTCGCACCAAAACGTTTTCGCACTGGAAATATTCGCATTTGACAACCCTTTACTAGCTCAACGCGGGAATGCACGCACAACTTTTTTTTAACACATTGTTGATGAAATCCAAATGACTTGATCGCTAAATAATTGGAATACTCATTCAAAATTTTACGGTTAAACGAAAAGACTAGGGCATCTTTTTTTTTATATAGCATAATAAGTTTTTATCAGGTCTGGTGCTCTGGATCAGTGGAAATCATCAGGACTTATTCTTTTTCCCGATGATTTCCTCAAAATTGTATTCCCCTTACCTTAAATTCAATTTTATTTGGCTGATTTTTTCTCGTCTTTTCGTATAAATTTTATGACAACAATAGGTTAGAGAACACCCCCCCTCATTTACTTGGAACCCTCCCCCCCCCCCCCCCCCTCGCCTTGGAAAGAAAATCTAATTACGTTCAATTAGAAAGTCTAAATAATTCTTAAAAAGGATCAGGTTTTTATTTGAAAATGAGAAGGAAATGACATGTCGTGTAATTGCCTTTACTTCACCGTGACAGGAATATATTATACAGGAAAGATAACTCTTGCAACTTTTATATTTGAAACTTTGAAGCTGATCAGATTTGCCGAGCTGTAACATAAAAGTATTGATGGATACCTCAGTGTTTCATGCTTTTTTCTACTTTTTATGTCCCTGTACATGAATATTACATAAGTTGCATCCCCCCAAAAATATTCTGCAACAGTAAATTTTTGAGATTTCTATTAGGTGTAAAAATTTTGTGCATTGTCTCACGAGACTGTCATCATCTTCAATATCAGTTTCTGATGAAGTATTGATGGAAAGGTGTATCAAAATTACTGTCATATGCTTCAAAATCACTCATATTTTCAGTAAATAATAACAAATAACTGAAAAAAATTATTCAGATTTTTATTTTTTTCTGTCATTTATACAAGGAGACACTCGTTACCCCTTAATGGGAATTTATTCATGTTGTGTAAAATTATTGTAAATGTTTGGTCAGTTTTAGATATTATAAATTTGCTTTAAGAACTTTTAAAATGTAAGAAATCTAGATTTTAAGAATTATAGCCACCAACATTCTTATATCATGCATACTGATCTTATTGTATACAATGTCCTTTACAATTAGCCTTAGCTATTACATGTATGTTAATAAAGTTTAGTACAATGTTGAAGAGCTTTGATATTGAACACTTCTTTAGGAAACCATTGCTTTCTCACAAAATTGACTTCCGGTACTTCTCTGAAAATTATATTTTGTACAAGTTTTGATTGCTAAATGATAAGGCAGTGATATTTCACATTTATATTCATAATGACAAGACCTTTCTAGAAAATACCTAATTTATTACTAGTGATTTTGACTTCTTTCTTTCACCAACTGTACCTTTGATCTGTCAAGAATCTTGACGCAAGTTGTATTTACAAGATCAAGGATTATAATGCCAAGAGATTATGAAATTTGATCTTATCCATGCATGGATCTGAGCATTTCACTGATTTTTCTCTCCATGACCTATATGTTATGACCTTGAATATAGGATATGTTGATATCGTGTTAAAACATGTCCTCAGAATGCTGTCGCACAAAATCAGTCAATTGTGTCAAACATGTTTTTACACAATATCAACATATCCTCAGAATGAATTTGTTATGAAAGAATTATTACCAGCTTTGAACTCAGTTCTATGGTTCTAGAAATATCTGCTCAAATTGAATTATCTACGATTTCTACTAGAACTGCAGGGCGAGTCCATCCTGATGGACAGTTTTGATTTCACTTCTTTATCAAAGATCAAGGAATTTAATCGAGATACATTTAGTATAAATACCAATACTAGGCATCGAAACCATATGGTCGTATAAATAGTAATAACCAGACTTGTCAGAATGACAACATAGCTCGCCGGTGGCAACCATATGTAAATTGCAACAACAACAAAAAGTAGGTAAAATTTCAAAGTCAAGGTCACTAGGTCAAAATTTATGGTACGGCATGAAAGGTCTTATCACAAGGAATGCACATGTGAAATATCAAAGCCCTATCACTTACCATTCAAAAAATATGGCCCAAGTTAAAGTTTTTGAAAAGTAGGTTAAATTTCAAGGTCAAGGTCACTAGGTCAAAATTTATGTACGGCATGAAAGGTCTTATCACAAGGAATGCACATGTGAAATATCAAAGCCCTATCACTTACCAATCAAAAAATATGGCCAAGGTTAAAGTTTTTCAAAAGTAGGTCAATCATCTCCAAGGTCAAGGTCACAAGGTCAAAAATTTTGGTATCCATGGAAACGTCTTGTCACAAGGAATACACATGTGAAATATCAAAGCCCTATCACTTACCATTCAAAAAATATGGCCAAGGTTAAAGTTTTTCAAAAGTAGGTCAATCTCCAAGGTCAAGGTCACAAGGTCAAAAATTTTGGTATCCATGGAAACGTCTTGTCACAAGGAATACACATGTGAAATATCAAAGCCCTATCACTTACCATTCAAAAAATATGGCCAAGGTGAAAGTTTTTCAAAAGTAGGTCAATCTCCAAGGTCAAGGTCAAAAATTTTGGTATCCATGGAAAGGTCTTGTCACAAGGAATGCACATGTGAAATATGAAAGCCCAATCTGTATTGGTTTAAAAGTTATAAGCAAGGTTAAAGTTTTTGTGCACGCGCACGCCAACGCAGACGCCGACACCGGGGGTATGACAATAGCTCTCCGGACATTCGTCCCGGCGAGCTAAAAATGGCAAAGGTACATAACATGGAAGCTTTCATCAAATTCTAATGCTGCACAGAATTTCAAGAAAACTTTACAGGAAGCAATTATTCCAGTTATGGCAGAATTTTGTTCTTTGTCACATTCTGTTAAACAAGATGGATTTGATTGGCTTATGCATTTCGATTCCCAACAACTGCTTGGAATTTCATAACATTTTGAAAGACTTCACAAAACTTTGATTAAAGTACACACTTGCTTTGTATTGACCGATATGCAACCAAGGTTAGCTATATCTAGGTCTTGGGACCTGGGTCTCTTACTTTATATATATCTCTTACAGCAGAATACATGTATACGTATCTCTTACACAGAAGAAATAAGGTAATTTTAGATGCCAGTTTGTATGGCAATTCTATGATCTCTCATAGTATGTTTTATTTATACATGACGTATTACATATTTCAAATATGTATTTCTTGTGGCAAGAACTTTTCATTGATATCAAAAATTTTGATCTTGTGACTTTGACCTTGGGAGTTTGACCTACTTTTGAAAACTTTAACATTGGCCATAATAGTAAGTGATAGAGTATTAAGTTACATGTGTAGTCTCTGTGTTATGACCTCTCCACTAAAACAAACATTGACCTTGACCTTGGAGTATGACCTATATTTTACATAACAGCTGTTCTACTGACAAGAATGCCAACGATCATTCAAGTTTCCCAATACATTCTTAATTTTTCCAAATTTTTGTCCTATGTTGTACAAATGTGTGTTTAGAATTGAAGGCCTTGCAGTATAGCAGATCAATTGACTGATGTTGCTTGTAAAGAAAGAATACAAAATTTAGTGTATAAAAGTTCAAGGTATAAGTTTATTTACTCCAGTATTTCACCATCATCATACCGGACAACAATGTCAGTTACATAACAAATAGATTCTTCAAGTAATGAAAATGCCACTTGATTTAAAGTTGTCGTGACAAATAACAAGTACGATGCAGGACAATGACGTAACAATGATAACAAAGAAAGGCAATAATGATGCTACATGATAACTAACAATGATAATATGACAACATGAGCCACATCATCTGTGGCACAGAAAAATGTACTAGCCATAGCTTCAAAGTCCATAATTCTCATGTGAAAGAAGTTATAAAAAGAATAAAAGTGACTCATTAATATAAATAGCTATAAATTTCAGTATATATAATCAATAAAGATAAATAAATCTAGAAAGATCAACAATCTGCTTTTTATACATACTATGAAAAAGCTCCTCACAATATTTCTTTTTTTTTTCATCTTATCAAAAAAAGTTCGTCTCGAGAGAAACTTTTATTTGTTCCTCTGAATTTGTACACCAAACAAATGTAGCAATTAGAATCTAAGTGAACAAATTACAAACGCTCATACCTTAAACTCTGATAATATACAACAAATAAACAAAATGAAATTTGTATATAAATATTCATGTTTTAGATGGCATGCCATTTAAAGTGCCATTTATGATATAGCATGACTACTACATTCATTTACCTGCCATAATTTTTGCAGGTCTTATTCAAGACAGCGGGAGAAGAAAATATGTTGAAATATTATACATACTTCAATTATTTGATGAAACAGTCTTTTAAATAAGACCAGAAACGGTTCATTCAGTTAGTGATAGATAGTATCCATAGCACTTATTCGCTATTTTCGAAAACCAGAGTTACTTCCCCTTTGAGAAGGTATCAGACGTAGACTGATTATGACGTCATCAAATTCTATGGAAACAATCCTAAAAGTCTGGGAAATGACGGTATAAAATCGACGTTACCATACCATTTTCATGACGCCACAATGGTTTTACGTCAGATACTGTCTGTAAGGGGAAAGAACTCTGTATTCCACAAAGACTCAATAGCGAAAACAAGTGAAAAATAGTCTACAAAGAGTAGGAAAAATTGACTGGCAATTTTTTTCCTGAATCAGAAATAGACAGTATCTTATTTACATGTAAACCCTAATTAATTAAGTAGGATACCATCTAGAGCAAGGCATGCATTAAAATAGTGGACCAGGAGTTTTTCATTATAAAATAACTACTAGTATTAACCTATACTGCCTTTGTGATTTTGACGATCTTATCCTTGAATAATGATATGTCTTATAGATCTTACAGTCATGAAGTGAACGAACATATAATTTGTCTGTTCAGACATGAGCCTCGAAATAAAGTACCCCAGATGGTTTTAGAAGAATCTATGCAAAAGTATGACTATGAAAATCTCCATCACATATAAATAACTTTTGAAATAAATAGTAAAATGTATTTATGTAAGCACTTATAAGCATTTGCTTTAAATAGCTGAAGAAATTTTGATTTAACTTTTACTAAACTTAGTACAAGCTGGTTGAGTAACTAATTTCTCATTCGTATACAAGGAGAGAGAATGATGTAGAGTGTAGGTGGGGCTAGTTTGTGCGTTATTCGATGATGATGATTACGAGGGAAGATGGCACAGACTTGAAAGTAAAGCCGATGATGATGGAGGGGAGATGGCACCAATAAAAATAACGATCAAAATGCTGATATGATTCTCAAGGACCAAAAGTAAAGTGGTGATAAATGACTACAAAAAAGCAGAAAAAAAGTTTTACATCTTACAGTACATAAACTGTTATATGAATTAATCAAAGGCCTTACAAGTTTGTGAAGTACTGTCATTCAGTGACCATTCACACGACTACACATACACCTAGGACTTTTGCTCTATTTACAAAAATAACAAGATTAAAGTTTTTGATAACATACATTCCGGGCTTGTCTCCTTCACCAGTTTATTACACAAGCCAAGTTAATTGTCCTTTTACAAATGAATGAAATACATTCATAGCTGCCATATCGAAATAATGTATGCCTCCTCTTCAAAAAATGTCGTTAAGAAATTTGTCACTTTCAGAAGTTAGAGTAGCACTGAAAATGTATCACAATGTATCTATGACAAGCTACTCAAAAACCATTATAAAAATTTTCTGCTTTTTCCTACTAAAACTAGTCCTTCAGTAAATAAAAGTGATTAAGAGATAATATTGTGTACTGGCCAGCACTTCTGGTGTCGATCTAGTAGTAACAAGAGGTGCTAAATAGGCAATCAAATTATATACGAATATCTCATCAATACTAGTCATTCTTAGATTACAGAAGTAAAAATTCAAATGGATTTAAGAAGTAGAGTAAAGATGACTCTCTTTATTTAACATACAGTATTAAAGTCCTAGACAATAGTGTATCATAAACTTTAAGTTAAGCTTATTTGAGGAAGGAATGCTTCAATACTTTTACAGATACATGTTGATGTATTTTACAAACTCCTTCAAATGGTAATTGCACTACATCAGAAAGAGGAAATTTTTGTCTGAAGTTCTTTCTTGTTCGGGACACTCATGTTCAAATTCAGCATGTGCTTAATTTATCGTTATTTGTATTATAGTATGACTAACTCCCATGATATACAAATATAGCAATAGAAATTTTGTGTGTCAATAGCATTTCAAAGATGTATAAATGTTCTGGGCATGACTAAAAGATAAATGGTGACAGTATAGTTATTCTTAAGCGTCCGAGATTAAAAAAAAAAACAATCATACACTTATCACAAAATACAGATCCTTGTTATATAATACTGCATTCAAATATCAGCATCATTTCCACATCTTATGTAGATTTTGGAAAGTTTCAAATTTTTGTGAGGCAAAGGTGAATAGGTGCAACTTCTACTTTATATGAGTATGGAGAGAGAAATTTGTGGAAAGGAGATAGAAAAGATGGGGTGTTTCGCTAAAACAACACTATAAATGACTTAGGTATGCAGGTAGCACCCATGTACAATTTAACACGTAGATCAAAACAGAAATCAACAATAATAAAATTGAAAAACCTAAAGAGCACGTGTGAGAACTAATTATAGCACTTCTTTGTGATTATTTCCCATCAAAGTGCACATGTAAAAGGTAAAGATATGAAATCACATATACAGTAACATGTACATAATTAATGAACAAGTTTTTCTTGCATCATTAAGTTACTACATGAAAATACTTCAGCATTCAAAGAACAAAGTGAAGAATTCATAATTACATCAGTAAACAGTGTATTGATAAGTAATCAAAACAATTCTTAACTTTTATAAAAGCCAGGAATACTACATTTACCGCATGTGATTAAAACAAACCTATCTGTTTATACAGGTAAAAATTTATTTTACTCAAAATTTTCCTCAAAACTGGTAAAAGGACTAGTAATTCATTTCATAATAGACATAGACTCTTTAAAATTTCTGTGTTGATTGTCAGCAAAACGAGCTGTGATGATGACCTAAGGCAGCTAAGCAGCTTATAGCTATAGAACGGAATGTAACAAACAAAATACACAAATGTGTATCACAAATCAACCGGGTTTACGGGAAATCAACATCTACAATATGTCTACACTAATGCTGTAGGACTTATAGTGCAAAGTGTAAAATGGAGGTGTAAGATTGATGGAAAAGGTGACTGGTGAGATAGAGGGTGGTACTGAAATGGTGGCCTCAAAACAACTACTAGTAAAAGTAAGAATCTATTCACTAATAGAGTTTGAAATATCTTCCAATTTAGTAGCGACATATTTCTTACAGCAACATTATAATTGGCTTTTAGCATATCTGAAACATTGACAAGAAAAGCTGACTTGTGAAACTTAACCTCTACAGACTTTTATTCGACCTTCGGATCAAGTGAATTGAATCGTAAAGAAAAATATTATTCCTTTTAGAAAAATAATATTCCTTTTCTTTTGTACGAGTTTCTCTTACGCACAAATTTCGAAAATTTACTGAGATTCATTACATGAGTAGAAATCAACTAGTTAGTCCTGGAATCAATATTGTAAAGCTCATGGAGGTTATGAAATAATTGACAGAATTCATTGCGGACGATACTTGTGATTTTAGTTCATTCATTCATAATCTGGCAGTGAGATGGGGCATGAACATTGTATGGATGAACGACTGAGGATCAACCTTAACAGAGGAGGCAAGTTAAACAGGAAATACTGCACATGTACTTATTTGTGGAATTAATTTCGGATTTAAAGTACAAAGATGCCTGAACAATGTGTGTCAACATTGTAGCTGCTAATTCAGTCTTTACATTTGTTTTATAACATTGTGAAACATGCACACAATTGAAAATGCAAATTTTCTTCATGAATGTATAAACATGGATATCTCATAAATAAGTACATGTTCAGACTGAAATCCTTTGCTGACTACTTGTGTAAATACAGGTATGTTTAAGTTTCATTGCACTGAACAAGAAACAAAAACATTTTAGGATATTCTACATAAAAAGCAGGACAACTGAGTCATTATCTTTTTTTTTAAGAAAATTCTATAAATTTGTCTAAGGGTAGCAAATTCCTTTGACACACCATAAAAAATTTCTTCTTTCTATACACACATTGCACCATTCATAATCTGTCTAACTTAAAGCTTTCCTCTGTGGCTGGATCAGCTATCATATTCGGATCATTTAACATTTGTTGAATCTGAAGTCCGTCTAAATCAAGTTGCCCTAATTTCAATGCTTCATCTCCTGGGAAAAGATCGTCTGTATCAAAACTGTCTGACATAATAGCATTTCCTAGTTCTTTGCTCAAATTAAAATCATGTTTCTGTGAGTCGTCAACACCTGAAAGACGAGTATTTTCTCATTAAGCAAAGTCAGATGGAACAGTGGGCAGTAACATCTTAAATTATCTTCAGATATGAATATTTCTTCAAAGATTTTTCTCCTACTAAAATAAAAATACTAGGATTAAAATTTAATAATTTTACAAATCTTTCATAGTCATAAATGCATTTACAGCATTGTAACTTTACATAAACAGGCAAATACATTGTATATCGGAGATTTTACTACAATATTTATTGACAATTGTATAAATTTAAACAGTGATACAAAAACACACAATGACACACATCAAATCAATTTGTCCATAGGTGGTCATACAGTACAAGAGTTTTGCTTTACAGATCAATACATTATCATAGTAGTTATTTACTGTAAAATTTTGTTCAGAAAAAAAACTATACAATGGCAAATGTTCTTAACCATAAACACAATACATCTCCATTCTAACGGACATCAAAACCATATTGAGGTTTACGATGAAGATACATTGAATTTACCCTTAGTTTCCTCTTTAACACTCCTCTAGAAAATAACAATTTTGAAAATTTCACTTTTATTAATTAAAGACATAAGAGGCAAACTGAGTTGATGTGTATTAACTCTATCATGCAAACTATCTCTCATAATAAAGGTACACAAATTTATCAAAGTTGAAAGTGCAAGGAAGCATTTATGAATAATTTGACTATAATTTTTTTTCTAGACATCTCAATTCTTTGTTTGTGCAATAACAAACAAGAGCCCCAGGGGGCACAACGCTCACCTGATACCCATGCACGCTCTAATTGACATACTGACATTGAATACTGATAGTGCCAGTACCAGGATTTTAGCCCACAACCTTTCTAAATAGATCTTTGCCGGATGCAGAGAAGTTTTTTTTTCAGACAACCTTTGAAAGTACAAAAAAGAAAAAATAGCCACATTTCAAAACAATAACTTTTTTACTGATTTGAAAAGACGGATAAAGTGGTCCAACGTCATATGCCCAGCTAGTATAGTTCAATTATGCAACATCAAAAATAAAATCATATTGTACATTAATGTGCAGCAGAAAAAGAATAAAACAATGAAACGATTTCATAAATTAAGTTTATTTAAAATTGAACACAAAACCTTTCATTATTGATAGCTAGCATGCCAGAAATTATAAAGCCTGTGTTTGTGAAACGAGAATGCCCCCGGCGGCATCTTTGTTAGTATAAAGGCCATTTTCTGTTAAGTATGTGAGAGGTCAGGGTCAGCGCAATATTGGTATCAATGGAAAGATCTTGTCACAAGGAATACACATGTAAAAATTGAAACCTCTATCACTAACCATTCAAAAGTTATGCCCAATGTTAAAGTTTTTGAGAAGTACGTCAAAGGTCAAGGTTATGGTCACGAGGTCAAAAATTTTGGTATCAATGGAAAGGTATTGTCACAAGGAATACACATGTGAAATATGAAACCTCTATCACCAGCTTCCATTTAAAAGTTATGCCCAATATTAAAGTTTTTCGGAAAACAGACAGACAAACAGACAGACGAACAGGCCAAAAACTATATGCTCCCGAATCTTTTATTCCAGGGGCATAAAAAACAATGATTTTTCGGTTTTGCCTTTATTCATATTAAAGTATACTGAAATCTATGAATGCTTTTGAATAGTATTGATTTCATCTCAAATACATGAAACGTACAGTTAAAATCGTTTTAATCCAATATTTATCAATTCAAGTGAGTTGTGCTGCTTCTGCAGAAATTGGGCCAGTTTGTTTTCCAAAAAGCAGTGTATGGTGTATCAAACCTCATGACCCAGTGAAGCCACTTGAACAAATAATTTTCAGTGAATATGCTGAAATGCGGCGCTTCTTGCCTATGCATATTTCAACAGGCGAGAAGGAGCGTCGCATTTCAGCATACGCTGTTCAACAACTCAAGTGATTTCTCTAGGTTTCGTAGTTTGAAACAAATTAAAAGGCCCATGAAATTGTTAAGGTTGTCCAACTAGCAGACCTACAACATCGTTATTTACTGTTAAAAATTGTTTTACCTCATCAAAGGTCTGTTACATGGACAAGTTGTTAGCGGAGAGAGTTCATGAAATGTATCGGTTGCATAGGATTTGCCGACAAAAAGTTATTTGGTCCGATAAAAACTCATCATGTATCTATTATTTGAACAGATAAAAATTCCCAAATGTCTTATCACAGGAACCTGTCATTTTATGAGAGAAAATGTTTTATTATTCACAACCTCAGGCCTCTGTGTTCCTCTTAGAAATATTATACATACAAGATGTCGAACACAGTGGCTTATGGTTGTAAATAATAATTTATTTACTCTATTTAAACAACAGCTTTCTGTGGTCCAACATTTCATAGGAAGATTTCAGGAACTCTGAACTGAATTATTTATTTCAAGAATTTCAGATATTAAATGTCCTATGCATTCTCAAAATCCGGAGGAAGAGATTACTCATTAGACGTTTCTTCAAGAAATCAGTCCGTAAATTACTTCATCTAAGAGAGTCTAAGACAGAGGAAATTCGAGCAAACTTTATGCATGATAACAAGTTGCAAGTGTTACAAGTACATGAATGATAACCATTATGAAAGTGTTCCAAGTATAATGCACATTTCATTAAATAAAAATCTATTCCGTTTGCACTGTATCTCCTGAAATGTATCGCAGTACTAAAGGTATCACATTTCTACATGGGGAATCCCCTTCAGGTGTAATCCAAGGAAATCGTTTTAGTGGGGAATCCCCTCAGTTTTGACTGGTGAACAGGGCAGAATAAAAGGTGTCACACCATTGGTCAAAACTATTGAAAATTTAAAAATAGCACATGAAATCAATGTACCATTCCCTGTAGTCGGGATAAATTGAGTTTTGAACCTGTTTTTGTCTTTTATGCAATCTATTGATCGATTTAAAAATAGATCAAATTTGTAAAATTTTTGAAATGGATAGAGGGGTGATGTGAAAAAGTTGAATTTGTGAGAAAACGATATGCATGACCCCCCTTTTTTCTATTATTTTTATGTGTGTCAAAGGTGTCCAAATCCAACGAGACCAAATTCATAATTATTGAATGAAGGATTGGAAGTCACTCAAATTGAGCTAAATGATTGATCATACAAAGAAGGTTTTTATTTCTTTGGATGACACCTTCAGGTACACGGCAAAACATGGCCGCTTTTGAAATCTTGTTCCCGACTTTAAAAATAAAATTCTAAATAAGTATAAAGAATTTAAATAATTGAATCATATCACATAAAAGGTCAATCAATAAGACATTGAAGCATGTGTCACTTGTTGAATTATCAGCTGTAACTATGGATGAAAGGTCGATCAAAAAATGATTAATCATACAAAGAAGGTTTTTTTCCTGTAGTTGCACCTGAAGCATTGGGCATGGAAAACATACATTATACCTATGTACAATCTTAAAAAATATTCCTTAAAAATCCAAAAGTGGATATCTGGACAAAATTCTTTCACTTGTAGGGTACCATGCATGAGTACCTCATACCTACAAATTGTCATGACAATCTGAAGAGTGGTTATAGAAAAGAAGCAGAAAATGTATGAAAATCACCCCCCCCCCCTTCCTTTTTTACATAAGAAAAAAATTCATAAAAAATCAAAAAAATAAAATTTAAGCATAAAATACATATCAAAGCATTAAGTAAATTAAATATGATAAATATGTAGTAAATGAGTGTGTAAAATCATACACTTATTGAGTTATTTAAAGAAATAGTGCAAAAATGTGCATTTCTGACTAAGTCCGAAAAGACGTCAAAAACGCGTCAAAAATTAGTTATCGGATTTTAACGAAATGAACAAACTTGAATCATACATCCTTCTAGATCACATAGATACAATTAGTTTTTCAATCCATTTAGTGGAACTGGAGAAGAAGATTTTTGAAGAGGGGTACCCTCCGGGGCCTATTTGACCCCGCCCTGGATCCACCCCTGAAGGGATCGAGCCGAAATGAACAAACTTGGTAGAGGACCTTTAGTACTTCATGCATACCAAGTTTCATCAAAATCCCTTCAGCCGTTCTTGAGAAGAAGTTGAAAATGTTAAAAGTTTACGACGGACGGACGGACGGACGACGGACGACGGACGACAGACGACGGACGCCGGACGCCGGACGCCACACTATGACAATAGCTCACTTGAGCCTTTGGCTCAGGTGAGCTAAAAAGGGGAAAAAATTTTTGTTGGGGTCCCGCCGGGGTTTGAAGCCACTCCCCATGGGTCCATTGGGCATGGAAAACATACATTATACCTATGTACAATCTTTTAAAAAATATTCCTTAAAAATCCAAAAGTGGATATCTGGACAAAATTCTTTCACTTGTAGGGTACCATGCATGAGTACCTCATACCTACAAATTGTCATGACAATCTGAAGAGTGGTTATAGAAAAGAAGCAGAAAATGTATGAAAATCACCCCCCCCCTTCCTTTTTTACATAAGAAAAAAATTCATAAAAAATCAAAAAAATAAAATTTAAGCATAAAATACATATCAAAGCATTAAGTAAATTAAATATGATAAATATGTAGTAAATGAGTGTGTAAAATCATACACTTATTGAGTTATTTAAAGAAATAGTGCAAAAATGTGCATTTCTGACTAAGTCCGAAAAGACGTCAAAAACGCGTCAAAAATTAGTTATCGGATTTTAACGAAATGAACAAACTTGAATCATACATCCTTCTAGATCACATAGATACAATTAGTTTTTCAATCCATTTAGTGGAACTGGAGAAGAAGATTTTTGAAGAGGGGTACCCTCCGGGGCCTATTTGACCCCGCCCTGGATCCACCCCTGAAGGGATCGAGCCGAAATGAACAAACTTGGTAGAGGACCTTTAGTACTTCATGCATACCAAGTTTCATCAAAATCCCTTCAGCCGTTCTTGAGAAGAAGTTGAAAATGTTAAAAGTTTACGACGGACGGACGGACGGACGACGGACGACGGACGACAGACGACGGACGACGGACGCCGGACGCCACACTATGACAATAGCTCACTTGAGCCTTTGGCTCAGGTGAGCTAAAAACTACCTCATGTAGGTTAACAAATTCATCAGACAAGCTTGACAGTGCAAGGAAGTATTTTCAAATACATGTACAAATGTATTTTTACAATGATTTTTTTTTCACAAGAAATCTCTTCTACTCTTCATTTGTGCAATATTCAAATGGAGCATCCACATTAACTTGTGACATGGTAATCTAAATACACCAAAGTACATACAAGACTAACTTACCAGTAAAAATGATGTCAGGGATCTTATTACTATGATGATTGCCATGAGGGGATTGGGGATGCTGTTGAGCGTGGTTCACAACACGGTTTTGTGAGTTCATGTCTAACTGAGGGCTGTAAAACTGCTGCTGCGGTACTTGTTGCTGATACTCAGGGCCACTGGTTGTACCATGCATTGGCGCTTGAGAAAAATTTGATGAATTATGGCGCGACGTGTAAATGCCACAACCGACTCCATTTGCAGTAGTATCAGACGTTGTAATGAAGTGGTTGTCTTGAGACTGAAACAAAAGAGGTCAATATAGTTTAAATATCCTTGTTAGGACAGGAACACACAATAAGTGAAAATGGAATAAAAATATCTTATAGTTATCTTGTTTAGAATAATTTCCTTACAAACATTGTGTAAAAAATAGGCATGTCCCCTGTTTGACCCTAAATATGTGATCTTGACCCTGAAAGTGACCTTCACCTAATTAGGTAAGGAAACTCATAATACATTACACTTTACCATCCCTGCAAGTTTGATGGAATAATAATGTAAAGTTATAGCCATTTTTGAGAAAGCATGACTACCACATACATGCCGCTTTAAAAACTGATCCCTATACATTGTATATCGCCTTTGTGTTGCAAGAAACATAAAATGACAGATCTACCTCCTTCCGTTTTAGTAATGCCAACGTTTAAGTTCTTCAAATGAAGGTCACATCATCCAAAATATTAGTACCAACAGAAAGTTTTTATCTCAAGAAACACAAACAAAAGTCAGAGTTCTTTCTGTTACATTGATGACAGTGTTGTCAATATTAAACTTTTTCAAAATGTCATATCTAAAGTCACATTAACAAAAATTTTGGTACCCACATTTAGATCTTCTCAGAAGGAACACACATGCCAAATGAAAGACCTCAAGATTTCTATATGACATTCTTAATTTTTCATGTTCTGTGGGATACAAACATCAACGAATATATCTAATTTTTTTGTATTTATATATAAAATTTGAAATAATCAAATTCAAGGAATTGTGGTCCCCCGCTTTTGGGTGTTTGTCTTTAAAGAAATGCTTACAGACATCCCCCCATTCTTAAGTTTTAATAATATATCTCATATATTATCAACATTCTAAATATGAAAGATTAACTCCAAGAAAAGGTCAAAAGGTACAAACTTTTGTTTTGTTTCCAAGGGACAGGGCTTATAAAAAGGTATGCACATGTGAAATATTTAAGACCTATGATTTAAATTAAAATCAAAAACTTATGGTTGAGGTTGAAGTTTTTAAATGTGGGTCAACCTCCATGGACAAGGTCAGGTTGTTGTTACCAACAGAAAGGTCTCATCACAAGGAATACACATGTGAAATGTGAAAGCCCTATCATTTTCCATTAAAAAGTTATGGACAAGGTTATAGTTTTTTGAAAAGTAGGTTGAACTCAAAGGTCAAGGTCACAAGGTCAAAAATTTTGGTATCCATGGAAAGGTCTTGTCACAAGGAATACACATGTGAAATATCAAAGCCCTATCACTTTCCATTCAAAAGTTATGGTCAAGGTTTAAGGTTATAATAAGTAGGTCAAAGTCCAAGGTCAAGGTCACAAGGTCAAAAAATTTGGTATCCATGGAAAGGTCTTGTCACAAGGAATACACATGTGAAATATCAAAGCCCTATCACTTTCCATTTAAAAGTTATGGTCAAGGTTATAGTTTTTTGAAAAGTAGGTCAAAGTCCAAGGTCAAGGTCACAAGGTCAAAAATTTTGGTATCCATGGAAAGGTCTTGTCACAAGGAATACACATGTGAAATATCAAAGCCCTATCACTTACCATTCAAAAGTTATGGTCAAGGTTATAGTTTTTTGAAAAGTAGGTCAAAGTCCAAGGTCAAGAATTTTGGTATCCATGGAAAGGTCTTGTCACAAGGAATACACATGTAAAATATCAAAGCCCTATCACTTTCCATTCAAAAGTTATGGTCAAGGTTAAAGTTTTTAATAAGTAGGTCAAAGTCCAAGGTCAAGGTCACAAGGTCAAAAATTTTGGTATCCATGGAAAGGTCTTGTCACAAGGAATACACATGTGAAATATCAAAGCCCTATCACTTACCATTCAAAAGTTATGGTCAAGGTTAAAGTTTTTAATAAGTAGGTCAAAGTCCAAGGTCAAGGTCCAAGGTCAAAAATTTTGGTATCCATGGAAAGGTCTTGTCACAAGGAATACACATGTGAAATATCAAAGCCCTATCACTTACCATTCAAAAGTTATGCACAAGGTTAAAGTTTTTGTGACTGACGGACAGATGGACGAACCGGTTTTAATGTCCCCGCGCTTTCGCGAAAGCGGGGGACAAAAAGCAAGAAACAATGCTACCACTTCCACATTTTGTGACTGACAAACAAAGGACTTGACTTTTTTGAGTGAAATGATGTTATTGAATTATTCTGATATGCAAAAACATATTAAAAAGAAACAACATGAACTGAATGAACATTAACATGAAAGGGTTTATTATTTTGCCATGTTGAACTGTTCAAACTGATGCAACAATACCTGATAACTATAGTATATGTAGTTGATTATCTAGCTTACCATGTTGAACTGTTAAAACTGATTCTACAATGCCTGATAACTATAGTACATGTAGGTGATTATCTAGCTTACCATGTTGAACTGTTCAAACTGATGCTGCAATGCCTGATAACTATAGTACATGTAGGTGATTATCTAGCTTACCATGTTGAACTGTTCAAACTGATGCTGCAATGCCTGATAATTATAGTATATGTACGTGATTATCTAGCTTACCATGTTGAACTGTTCAAACTGATGCTGCAATGCCTGATAACTATAGTACATGTAGGTGATTATCTAGCTTACCATGTTGAACTGTTCAAACTGATGCTGCAATGCCTGATAACTATAGTACATGTAGGTGATTATCTAGCTTACCATGTTGAACTGTTCAAACTGATGCTGCAATGCCTGATAACTATAGTACATATAGGTGATTATCTAGCTTACCATGTTGAACTGTTCAAACTGATGCTGCAATGCCTGATAACTATAGTACATATAGGTGATTATCTAGCTTACCATGTTGAACTGTTCAAACTGATGCTGCAATGCCTGATAACTATAGTACATATAGGTGATTATCTAGCTTACCATGTTGAACTGTTCAAACTGATGCTGCAATGCCTGATAACTATAGTACATATAGGTGATTATCTAGCTTACCATGCTGAACTGTTCAAACTGATGCTGCAATGCCTGATAACTATAGTACATATAGGTGATTATCTAGCTTACCATGTTGAACTGTTCAAACTGATGCTGCAATGCCTGATAACTATAGTATATGTAGTTGATTATCTAGCTTACCATGTTGAACTGTTCAAACTGATTCTACAATGCCTGATAACTATAGTACATGTAGGTGATTATCTAGCTTACCATGTTGAACTGTTCAAACTGATGCTGCAATGCCTGATAACTATAGTACATGTAGGTGATTATCTAGCTTAGGCCACTTTTTATTTTAAATTGGATTACGGATTTTTTCTTAAAAAATTTGGGTCGGTAGGCCGAAAAAAAATAAAAATAAAAATTCAATCCGCCTTTACTGACCCAACTTAAATTTGAGTGATACAAGTACACTGAACAGATATAAATTATGCTCAGAATGGCTTTATCCATTCATTTTCTGTTTTGACACTTGACAGTGACCTTCCTTAGAATCCTACACTATTGTTGATATGTAATATTAACTTGAACACTCTTTTTTAACTTTACATGTCATCACAGTATCATGACAATCAACAAGAGGGTTGCAGAAGTTTTACAACTTCTAATTTATAAGAGCCAAAAGTTTTCAAAATTTCTAAACCGATTAAGCCTCTGTTTGTGAAACACGAATGCCCCCGGTGGCATCTTTGTAAATATAAACACCATTTTCTGTTAAGTATGTGAAAGATCAAGGTCACGGTCACTAGGTTAAAACTTTTCGGTAACGATGGAAAAATCTTGTGACAAGGAATACACATGTGAAATATGAAAGCCCTATATATCACTTACTATATAAGTTATACCCAATGTTTAAGTTTTTGAAAAGTAGGTCAAAGGTCAAGGTCACAAGGTCAAAAATTTGGTATCAATGGAAAGGTCTTGTCACAAGGAATACACATGTGAAATATGAAAGCTCTAACACCTTCCGTTCAAAAGTTATGCCCAATGTTAAAGTTTTTCGGACAAACAGACAGACAGGCCAAAAACTATATGCCCTCCCCCCAAGTCTTTGATTCCGGGGGCATAAAAAAGCAGAAAATGCAATCTTTGGAATTTTAAGGGGGGGGGGGAGGAGAGGGGCTTAAATCTGTATGCTAGTTATACTTGAAAAAAAAAAACAACCTGTAATTGTGTTTTATTGTTAATTGGAGGGGGGGGGGGGGGGGGGGGGGGGGGTGAGATTCTGGTCCTCCACTCTTATGTCCAATTTAACTCTCATTATGTTATGCCAGAATTAATACAGTGCTATACAAGGTGTACACACATCTATTCATGCTTTCTGAATACATTGCCTCTACTGTAGCTTTACTGCCTGATTGGGCAACGTCAATTGTCAGGCCTTGACTTTATTTCTCGGTACATGTACCTCCGGTCCTGACATTCATCTAAATAAAGGTACCCTATACCATGTCCCCGAAACTTTCATGACCTTATAACTGTCTTTTAAAAACTGTAAATTTGAGCTAGGATTGTCAGAACATGACGATTCCATCTCCATCACGACCGAAGTTTTACTTTCGTTTTCCATATACAATACATGATTAATCTCGATCTCGTTTTATAAAACGATGCGATCGGCACCTTGGTGTTTATCGCAGGATTTTTAGACACACAGCTATTTGAAATCGTTTCAAAAATAATTATTTTTGATTTTTCTTTTCTTTTTTTTTTTGTGATCAAAATTCCTAGGACCGGAAAATAAAAAAAAATCCCCAAAAAATGATTTTATTTTTTTTCTAGATTAGCAAAAAATACGGTCGCCGGATCCGTAATCCAATTTAAAAAAAAAATCTGGCCTTACCATGTTGAACTGTTAAAACTGATTCTACAATGCCTGATAACTATAGTACATGTAGGTGATTATCTAGCTTACCATGTTGAACTGTTCAAACTGATGCTGCAATGCCTGATAACTATAGTACATGTAGGTGATTATCTAGCTTACCATGCTGAACTGTTCAAACTGATTCTACAATGCCTGATAACTATAGTACATGTAGGTGATTATCTAGCTTACCATGTTGAACTGTTCAAACTGATGCTGCAATGCCTGATAACTATAGTACATATAGGTGATTATCTAGCTTACCATGTTGAACTGTTCAAACTGATGCTACAATGCCTGATAACTATAGTACATGTAGGTGATTATCTAGCTTACCATGTTGAACTGTTCAAACTGATGCTGCAATGCCTGATAACTATAGTACATATAGGTGATTATCTAGCTTACCATGTTGAACTGTTCAAACTGATGCTGCAATGCCTGATAACTATAGTACATGTAGGTGATTATCTAGCTTACCATGTTGAACTGTTCAAACTGATGCTGCAATGCCTGATAACTATAGTATATGTAGTTGATTATCTAGCTTACCATGTTGAACTGTTCAAACTGATGCTGCAATGCCTGATAACTATAGTACATATAGGTGATTATCTAGCTTACCATGTTGAACTGTTCAAACTGATGCTGCAATGCCTGATAACTATAGTACATATAGGTGATTATCTAGCTTACCATGTTGAACTGTTCAAACTGATGCTGCAATGCCTGATAACTATAGTACATATAGGTGATTATCTAGCTTACCATGTTGAACTGTTCAAACTGATTCTACAATGCCTGATACTATAATACATGTACGTGATTATCTAGCTTACCATGTTGAACTGTTCAAACTGATGCTGCAATGCCTGATAACTATAGTACATGTAGGTGATTATCTAGCTTACCATGTTGAACTGTTCAAACTGATGCTGCAATGCCTGATAACTATAGTACATGTAGGTGATTATCTAGCTTACCATGTTGAACTGTTCAAACTGATGCTGCAATGCCTGATAACTATAGTACATATAGGTGATTATCTAGCTTACCATGTTGAACTGTTCAAACTGATGCTGCAATGCCTGATAACTATAGTACATGTAGGTGATTATCTAGCTTACCATGTTGAACTGTTCAAACTGATGCTGCAATGCCTGATAACTATAGTACATATAGGTGATTATCTAGCTTACCATGTTGAACTGTTCAAACTGATGCTGCAATGCCTGATAACTATAGTACATATAGGTGATTATCTAGCTTACCATGCTGAACTGTTCAAACTGATGCTGCAATGCCTGATAACTATAGTACATGTAGGTGATTATCTAGCTTACCATGTTGAACTGTTCAAACTGATGCTGCAATGCCTGATAACTATAGTACATGTAGGTGATTATCTAGCTTACCATGCTGAACTGTTCAAACTGATGCTGCAATGCCTGATAACTATAGTACATGTAGGTGATTATCTAGCTTACCATGTTGAACTGTTCAAACTGATGCTGCAATGCCTGCGTCTGTTGCTGCTGCTGTTGTAGCTGGTAGCTGTCTGTGAACGGAGAATTATTCCAGTTTGCCGGGGGCAGACCCGGGGACTGAGAGGGGGAATATGATGTTTGTGAATGGGGTGATGTTGGCGACTGACAATTACCCTCTGATACATTATTCCTATAATGGGCTATTGATGGCTGAAATTCAAGATTTATTCTTTATTTCATTTATGTTCTGATGCATTCAATTTTAGAAGGTATTTTAAAGCTTGTACTGCCAACATACATGTAGCTTACTTCAAAAATAAGATAATTGAACAAAAATTTCTACATTACATTGGATATATCTAATGAGACTGCTTTTTTATCTCATTTTCTTATAAATCATGGTGTGAGTTTCATAAAAGCTATCATACATGTACATGCAGTAAAACCAGTATAAGCATTTTCGATGTTTATTCTTCTTCCAGTTGAAGTTATTTTTCAAAGATTCAGTATTACAAGCAAATAACAAATCAAAACAAATCTTTTGACATCAACATCCTTGGGGGATTTCTCTTTGTATGATATAGAAGTATTTGCCCTGATAATCATTCACAATAGTAATAATTTGGGTAAAGCATAAGCTACTGGTAATATCATGTAGCTAAAGAACATTCATTCCACAACAAAAATCGAGGTTCAACACAGAATTCACTAATAAATCATGATAAACAAGCAAATACAACTTAAAATGAAAAGGTATTACAAATTCATATACTGAAAGTTATTTGTTGTTTCTCTTTCAAGTACATGTACCATTTCAAAAAATCTGAACCCATAATTTACCGTACTAAATTTGCAATATTGTACATTTTGTAATGGAATATAAAGATTATGGCAGTAACACTCTAAATGAATACATTTTCCAGACTTTCCCCAACTCATGTTCATACCGGACAAAATCCATCAACACTTAACACCGCATCTTGATCCATTTTTCCCATTACTTTTTCTGAATGTTTTCTATTTAGGCAGTCTGATTAAAACCAGCCCCCCCCCCCCACTTCTCCTTCATCGTCAGGGTCTGGAGTACACCCATTAAGGGTCGAGTTCTTTTCACCTTTCGTTTAGCCAATCAAATTGAAACTTACAGGTATGCAATATCAAATTACGAAAAATATTTTATAATCGGGATCGGGACAAATCGAATAATGGCAGCACCTATGACCACAGAATGCAAGCCAATAAGATTGTATTTTACTGACAATGTTTGTGTTTTATGTGGTTTTTCTTTTTTACAAAAGAACACTTCCGATAATGGTCAGGTTATAACCCAATTGAAGTTAAAATTGATATGGGAAAGTGTATACAACATCGATGAAACAGACGTTCTGATTCGTTAATAAAATTTCATGAATATTCCGATCAAAAGTTCATTGAACATGACCCTAAACAGGTGTACTCCAGACCCTGACGACGAAGGAGAAGGGGGGCTGGTTTTAATCAGAGTGGTATTTAGGTTTCAATATCATATTAAACCATAAATATCAAATACAACAAATGTGTACTTAAAATAATTTTCTGTCACATGACTGTTTGGCATAAGAAGATACATATATGTACCTTCGTTTTCAATTGCTTGAATACTTAAAGATTCCAAAAGCCATAGCCAATTAACTTCAGATTCCGACATAATTTTTCCCTGACAATCACATGACAAACTATTTTCATTCTTCACTGACCAAATTCTAAAAATCTCTGACATTTTCCTGATCTTCAAAAAGAAACCAAACATATTTTCTCGACTTTTCATGACTGCTTGTAACCCTAATTACATCCTACATCTTGTGACAATTTCTTTTGAGAATTTAACAATCACTGAAAGAATCGCCTTGACTTTCTCATTCTTGTGCTACACGTGGGTTAAACACAAGCCAGATATATCAGGAAGCCATACTAAGTGATTCAATTTTTACTTTGTTCAAACTACCTGGGTCTTTTATTTCCTTTATAATAAGGGACATTTTCTTTGTCTTATATAAGAGTCTGGCTTCATATTCCACTCGCTCATTACAGTTTTCTTGATATAATTAATTCCTTTCATCCTTTATAAGATTTCTCTTTCTTTGTTACATGACTGCAGCACTATGCCACAGTATACAATTAAGTATTTATACGGCAACCTCAGCTGCTTATTAAATCTTTCACAGAACTTTCATTAAAGAAAACAGCTATGTTGAATTAGTCATGTTCGATTGGGTCTGAGAATTTACCTGTGACTCATTTTGTTCAGGTGATGTTATACAGACTTGTGGTACTCTTTGTTGCTGCCCAGGGGGTGAAGGTTGTATGACAGAATGGTTCTGGTGATTGGAGGGAGGAGACGGCAACTGCTGATGGGGGTTCATCCCCCTGAGAGGGGCGATATGCTGGGGCACACAGTTTGGCACCCTTTGTCTTTGCTGCATATATAACAAATATCTGGGATCCATTGGACGCTTACTGGGGTCTACATTTGGAACCTAAACAGATGGCAGAACAAAAATCCAAAAGTACACACAACATAAAGGCTAACGGAACATTCTACACAACATAAAGTTTGGATTTCAATACTACCTACATCTATAACATGTGAGCAGCCTGAACTCTTATTATAATTCCTCAGATAATTGGAAAGCTTTGCCAAAAAGTAAACTTTACAAGATATTGCAGGATACTATTTGAAAAGTCATCATAACTTTTTAGATTTTTCATTTGAGTGAAGGAAGCAAATCTCAAAATTCAAATGTCCTTTATGGCCATACATGTTCTGATAAAAACTGCCAAATGATGCGATATATCACTGCAGTGATAATGCAAATGAAAATCAAAAATAAATCATTCATGCAGCTACATATAGGCCAAACAGTTCAGGTCAGTCATTCTTTATTGGCAGGGTCTTGAAAACCAATTTTCAGGTCTCTTTGTTTTTTGTTTTTTTTTTCAATTTCGGGCTTTATATTCAGAATACAAACCTATAAATTATGCAACTACATAATGACTAAGAGTGTATATTTAAATAAAAGCATTATGAACAAACCTACATATAACTGAGTTGATTTCTCAAAAACAGAACAAGTCTGAATTTATTTAAAATTCCAAAAGTCAGTCAAAAGAATTTTCATCCAATCATGGACCATACTTTTTTTTCAAGTAAAAAGGGAAAAACATAACTAAAACAACAATTTTTCTTTGATAAATGAATGAATACTATATGCATTATCTAGTCTCATTACTTCTGTCATGTCTCTTATAGTTTTGTACTAGATACAAGTACATGTATATATATTTTCTCCATATTTTGTGAACCTGAAAACTGCTTTCTGATACATTGGGCGGGGAGCTACAGTGAAACAGCAGGTCACACACACTTAGTACTTACACTGACAGGTGGTGAATGAGCTGCTGGAAGTCGCATCTGCTGGGAGGGGGAACTACTCAGCACCAAAGGACTAGGACCGCCCAAGGGGCGTCGCCGCTGGGCAGGGCTTTGAGCTTGAGGACTACCTGGGCTGGGTGAGTGGACAATACCCATCTGATGAGCATGAGTGGGTGACAGATTAGCAGGTGTCCCCTGGGAGTAATTCTGATCCTCAGCATCAAGGGGTGTGGTCAATGGAGGAGGGAAATGTAACACTGTCAGATCAGGTAAAGACCCTCCTGTATTGTTTGTGATTGGAACATGTACTCCCTGGTTTTCTTGTTCCACAGACGGATAAATGCTGCAAAGGAATTTTGAAAATGTAAATCGCACATTCAAAATGCAAAATGTATGAACTAGAATTACAGTATTCCAAGGAATGCATGCATCAACTTTAAAATATTGTGACACTCAAGGATTATTATAGGGTGTGACACCTAAAGTGGGACAGACAGATAGACAAAGTGATCCCTAACTGTTGCTATGCTACTCAGTGGACACAAAAACTAGTCAACAAAAAAAAATTATTATTTCAAAAAAAATTTTACAAATCATTTTGTCTTTAAAACAATTATTTTATAAATTTAATTTCGAATAAATTAGGACTCTTTTTTGTCTTTATGTCATTCAATACTTATACATGTATTATAAGGTGTGTCTCGTTTAAGATTTAATAATCCTGACAAATTCAATTAGATTTTTGACGCAGATCTGGTTTAACCGTAACAATGATGGGCATAATATGTAAGGTTTCTGTAGTGACGATAAGAAATCATAGAAGAACTTATAATTAAAGTTCCTGAAGGAAAAATCAATATCATAATTCTTCCTCAAATCTGGACTTTTTTTTCTGATGTTACATCATAGTGACAGCATTCTTGTGGCGCCATTCACAGATCAAATAAACAAGCATTCTGACAACTGCATATCAATAGCAGAACCATTTGTAACTTGAAAATCAACATCAAATGTAATTACAATGATCGAGATAACTTAAATATAGGACTTTGGAACTCCCATTAAAACTTATCTAAATGACTAAATATTCACCGAATATGACTATTTGTTCAATGATTAAACAAACAGCACTCAGTATAAAACAATTACATGGATTTTTTAAATTTGTTTAGAAAAAAATGTTTTCCTTGGAATTGATACCACAGAAAGCAATACTGCATTTGGTGAATTAACTTACTTGATATTTGGAACTTCACATGATTTAGGTCTCGATTGTGCCATCTGTAAAATAAGTTCAATACTTTGTGTATACCTGTATCTATTTCTACTTCCTACAAAATTTGATTCTGATGTAGGTAGGTAGGGTAAAATTTTATTGATTTTCCAATAAGGTCAACTACCCCCATATGATTAGACATTGCTTGTATCTAGTGATAAGGTCATCCCATAAAGGTACAATTTACTACTTCATGTATATACAGTAAAACCAGTTCTAACAGACACTTTGATGAAATGTTATATCAAGGTCACATAAGACAGGTGGCCTCTTAATACAGGTCAATTTACATGAAAATTGTTTAATTGGAAAATGAAAGTCATAGTCACATAAGTGGTTTACTAAGGCAAGTTTTAATATCTGAAATGTCTTGATTTTCTTTTAATTCAAAACAATGGCAATACATAAATTTGATTCTACATTTAAGTTATTCTTTACATTTCTAAAAGAAATTTGATGAAACATGTCAATGCCCCCTCTCCAAACCTCAGAGTTGCATGATGATATATATATATATATAAGTTTCATCAAAATTCTTTGGAAGATGTTGAAAATATTGACAGATGACAGATGGAAGTACACTACTTGTAAGTGTGTAATAGGAATACATGAAGATGTAAAAATACGGGTAATCACAGGTATCTAATTTAAAGTGGAAATTAAAAGATCAAAGAAAGATTTTCATCCCTATAATATTTAAGTCTTGCTGAAAAACAGGCAAGAACTCTCAATTCATTCTTGAACTAAGTTTTAGTCCGTGCACTATCAAACAGTGGTGGGACTAACCTGCTTAGGATCCCAGTAAACTTTTCTCATTCCATCTAGAGAAGAATCACCAACCATTTCTTGAACTGAAATGTAAAATACAAACAGGTAATTCATAAATTAAGTTTTAAAGACTTGCAAGGGTGGCAAAATTGCAACAACAAAAAAACACAACTGCTCTGAGAGTAGAAGTCACTTCTACAAAGCTCACAATTAGTTCTGATACGGAACTTATTTTTACATTTTAGATTAATTTGAAAAGGAAACTAGATTTTAAAAACGAATTATCCTTAACCAGGCCTCCTCGCTCGCAAACATTTCCCCCCATTCTTCCTCAGATATTCGACAGACATTGTGTCAAAACTATTCTTTTAAAGCAGCTCATTGAAACATCATAACACCTGACATTGTCCAAGTTGCATTTCAATTTGTGAACAGTGAGAACTTACTTCTCTTGTGAGCTGGTGGTGTGGTAGGACTGGGCATGTTATCTACCTCCGTGTTCATTTGAGGTACCATACTGGCACTTTGATGTAGGGCCGAGTCCGAATTTGTTCTGGAAAGATAATGTACAAACAGTAAACACAATGTGATGGATTTACAGGAATGCCTGTATAATAGACTAAATAATCCAGTCTCTCCGCTGCCGCTAAAAGACTGAACCCCACTATGGTTGTTACTGAACGAAGTCGGACGAAACTGTTGCCCAACGATTTTTCCATGTACAGACTTTTAATATTTATTTTCTTGCAGGTGACATTTAAGTAAACATCAAACTAACTATCTCTACCCACCTCGCGTTTTTTTCTCACACTGTTGTTGCATTTTTGCCAATTTTTAACTCCCTACCAAACCAAACAAGCAAAGCAAAAGTTCGGAGAAACGACCAATCAAATGCAACAATGCAACAACGAAGCGAGAAAAAAAAGCGAGGTGGGTATAGATAATTAGTTTAATGTTTACTTAAGTGTCACCCGCAAGAAAATCAATATTAAAGGTCTGTTATTTGGTAAAATCGTTGGGCAACAGTTTCGTCCGACTTCTTTCTGTAACAACCATAGTGGGGTTCAGTCTCTGTTAGTGGCAGCGGAGAGACTGGATTATTTAGTCTACCTGTATAAGTGCTGCAAGAGATGAACATCAAATTTTTCAAAATGTTCAGATTTGCAAATTGTAATACAAATTCACTCATCATAAAAAGTACTGTATTGGTACTTATTTTAGTGTGAGCCAATTTTGGCAGAAATTGGTAAACATTGGGAAATTTCAAATAGTATAGAATGAAATTGGTAAACATTGGGAAATTTCAAATAGTATAGAATACTTTACTTATTTTCCAAAATATAAAGTAGTACACACATATAATTTAGCCAGGTTTTAAATCAACACTTTTAATCACAATAAAATAAGTAAACATACAGTACGTATTCTGTCTTTTTTGACATACAGAGTTACTACCCTTTATTTGGGATGGTATCTGACTTACACTAGCAGTTCAAACTCTATGGAAACCAGCTCAAGATTCAGGGAAAGCATGCTTCATGTACAACATTTCTATAAGAACTTCATTACGTCGTAACGCTTTCATGTCAGATACTGTCCCAAATAGGAAGTAATTTTGTTCATAGAAAAGACAGAAAATCATGCAAGCCTTCCTACATGCATCCAGATAAGGCTTTCTTTTCATCAAATCAAGTGGCTATGATAATTTTATATTCAAATACTGCAATAATCAAATGCCTCATAATGCACGTTTGAATTTTTAATGATGCAGACTACGCAGGCAGATGCCTTAAAACACCAGTCTAGAGTATGTCACTTTTATATGAGAGCTTGAATATGGACATTCAATACTCCAACGCTGATGCAAAGCAACTAGCAAAACACTATATCAGGAAGAGATAGGAAAATATCTGCATGAGCTAACATCCAATATTATTAACGGTGTATCATTTTACAATGTCAGTGTTCTACCAATTCTCTAGTATTCCATCATGACAGACCAATTCTGAATAATGTTTGTGGTACATTGACAAGGTTAACTCATGCAAAGAATAGAGTAATCCATTGCAGTCTCTCTTTATGTCATCAAGCTATGACTATAATATAACATCATGCAATGAATCATTCCACTGAAATATAATCCTGTAGAGCCTAGAGGTGGTCATGGCCCAATGTAAACTACACTGATGGTCAATGTAACTTTACTATTGACCTTAACCGGTCCAAAAATTGGTACACATACATAAACCTACATATTCACAAGATGGGAAAAATTTTATGTGCAGATTTAAAGGGGGTAACAGAGATTAGGACCCTTGCAATAATCCAAACACACTTTGCATAAAATTACCCAAAATCAGTTTGACCCCCCCCCCCCCTTTTTTGGCATCTGGAAAGACTTTTTACAGGTAGCCAGTATCATAATAAGTGGATAGAGTAGGTTTGCAATAGTAAAATAATAGAATTGTGAAAATATTGTCGTAACTGATGTAAAAAAAAATCTTACATGAATACTGGACGGTAGGATTCAAAGTAAACTCTGGTGAGTTGACCTTTGTATGGAGTTTATAGCCTCCTACTTCTAGGGAAAACCAAACATTAATTTGCACAATGTTTAAATTGTTCAATCTTACTACATGTATTTCATATCTCAGACTTCAGAAAGGTTGTTATCATTATCATTAAAACAGGAAAAACGGGAGATGACCTATACAGTTACTGACCTTGAAAGTTGAAAAGAGAGAGGTGGGGGAGGGGGGCTTTATAGACATAAACTGTGGCACTATGAAGTTTGACTTTATAAAAAGAATAGTGTTGAAAATTTGCACTTCATATTCAAATTTAGTGCACCGTGTTTGTAGTAATTCAAAGAATAATTCATAAGCGATCAATAGTAAATTCGTCTTATCCAATGGATATCCCTTACAAGGTCTCGTAGTCTTCCGTCAAAACAGGCTCAAAATAACCTGTTCATTAGGTACAATGTATACTTTCCTCGACATTTTGATGCATGTCTATTTTCATCCAGAATCATCGTTACTTGGGGTCATAATGACATCGGTTACAAAGTTATAGGGATTTGTAAAATTTATATTAGGTGAAGTAACAGAATAATTATTACTTTGGGTCATTTTCATTATGTTACCGAGGACTCTTGTCCAGGCCTATCTCAGAAATTGCCCTACTTTCCCTCCTAACTTTAAATAAAGTATCTGAGATGAAGAATGCGTTCACATCATTATTCATGATCTTTCACTCTAACTGATTGACCTGTATGACCGAATTCTGTTGATCAAATCAGGCTTCAAGCTATCAGACCAGACTGGTGAGCCAGTTTCCTCCTCCGATACAAGTACCGATAAATTTGGCTTTTAATTCAGCCAAATTCATTTGCTATGAGAAGTCCTACACTCCAAGGATTACAAAAAGCTTTAAATGAGATCATATTCTTAGAAATGCCTTCTTCCTAGCTCCAAGCAAGATGCTGAGATCCTTGGCGAAAGCGTCGGTTTTAGGACTTGTAGCGTTTTTGTGACTATTTATAGTCGGTAATAGTGTTGACAGGGGAGGGAGAGGGAGAAAAATCAATAAGAATTTGCAAAACAAGTCGGCGGAGATCATTGCTCCACTTCATAATGCTGCAAACATACAGATATATTTGGTAAAACAAAAAACAAGAGAGACGGCTATTATACTACATTATATCACATTAGTATGAGAGTACAAAGAAGTTACAAAATAATGTCAAACTGACGGAAAATCTCATATAGCGTGAAAATAATTGTCGTATATTTCTAAGCCTTCAAACTAGATTTTATGCGAAGGAACTATATTTACTCAAGTTCTATCAAACTGTGGGCGTAAGATTTGATCAATAGAACAACGCGGCCCTATAATAGTAAAAGAGAACACGAGAAATGCGATGAATTATTCAATCTGTGCACATCAGATTCTACAAGTCGGCGTCCAGGAATCTTTTAAACTGCAAAACTGATTTGTAACATCAAATGAAACCTTTCCAATGGCTCTTTTTAATGTCGAAATACAAAGGACTGTCAAAATCTATAATTCATCGTTTGATCAACGTAGGCATGCGAGAATCTACCTTGCAGGTTCTTTATTTTTTCAATTATCAGGTCTTAAAGATGACATTCTGAGCACTAATGAGCTCCGACTGCATCAAGTGACTTGCTAATAAACTAAAACAGAAATAGAATGCTCTCTACTTTATAGGGATATGTCCACATATATTTCTTGGTGGATTCTGACAGATCTCTTGAATTAGAATCAAATACGATATCCTCGATGGGATACATTTATTACTAGGTTGCATGTCGGAGAGGGCTTCGTCCCCTTCTATTCCTTAACCATAAACCTTCACCCATTTGTTTTATTATAATAAAATATGACATAAAGCATCCCTCATTCCAACAAAGAGCTAGATGCAGGTTACAGCGGATTTCTCATGCATTGGAGCAAACTTGAGTATAGGACATGACTGACCAGTCAAAAAGCTTATCTTATTCACATTCAATGTACAGCAAACGGTTGGACATTTCTTTATGCAAAATGACTGATTCCGGAAAATTCGAGTCTGTGACTTTGGTCTTTAAAAATTAAACTTTATTTACTTTACAACGTTTAACAAACAAGTTACACAACTTATACCAATGTCTCATGTTTGCTCAGACGTTGGCATGAGGGGGGTCCAAGGAGCAGGAGGAAACCGGAATACCCGGAGAAAAAACCCCTGCCGAGGCCTGGGTGGGGGGCAGCCTACCCTCCCACACAAGACCCTTCGCCGAACCTGGGATTCGAACCTGGGACCTTAAGAGAAGCGGGCGCGCTACGACTGCGCTGACCCGGCCTTGGTCTTTGACACAAACCACTGCAAATCAAAAGGGGTCTTGCTTGCAGCACTTTGTCTAATACCAAGCTAAACAAAAATACTTCCCTAGATGATGGACAAATCAATCAAACTCGTTCTGGTGCGACAAAGCCCTCCCCCCTTCCCCTTTACTGAGGCAAACTTAAGGAACGATCAACAGCTGACAGATAGTGGTAAACTGCCATTCTTCTGTTCATTTCACTATGAGAATTAAATGAAACTACTGACACATATTGTGTGTGACATAGTGACACATGGTTTTTATGCCTGAAAGATAAACATAAAACAAGACATATCCAGGACAAGTATATCATGATAGCACTAATTACGGTATGAAAACATTTAAGCCCATTTCAAATTTATAAACATACATGCTTCACCACTTGTTTTATGAGCCTGAAAACTCAAACGAGTCAAAGCATACATGCTTCACCACTTGTTTTATGAGCCTTATGGAAACACAGACCTGGTTTCCATCACCAACCCTGCCTACGTGTATTTTGTTAGTTTATGGATTTATAATCATCTGGGATTCCGGTTTGGCCACTGCCAATATGTTAGTAAAGAGAGACTGTAGTAAGACATGCATAATGTACACAGAAGATGGTAAAACAGTCCTTGCACAAGCTAAAATCTGTGGACGTAAAACTCACCGGGTGATAGAACCATTAAGGTGACGAAATAATCTGAAATAAGGTTTGAAGGTGGTGATAAAAGCACCAAATCATAATGTGGCTTAGGACAAGGCACAAGTTCTTTTGGTTCATAAATAAACTCAAAATAGTGAGGATAAAACTTACTATACATATTCAAAATATTTGAATTATGCATCTCAGGAGCTAAACCAATATTTCTAAACATGCTTTTCAACCTCTGAAGTGGTGGGAAATCATTCAATGTGATGTGAATTTAAAATGCTATTATTTCCTTAGAGACTGGATAAGATGCAAAATGGATGGCAATCTTCATTAATTTTCCAAATATAGTTGTCTTAGAAAAATCATTTATCTTGACTTGAGCTAGTCAATGATAGATCAAACGGAAAACTGATAAACATTAATATATCATGTTCGAAATAGATGATTGAGTCAAGTCCTTAAATACCCGTACAATTCTCCACATATTCTGAATAAATCAAAACGGTTTAAACGTGAATACAAGTATAGATTTTTTTTTTCGTCTCATGGGGTTCTTAATCATCATGTAAACTTTTACTATTTATGGATAAATAATTGACTTCTGAAATAAAATACTATTTATATCAAACACTTCTACATGTTTACATAAAACACATTCCTGTTGCATAATATCACAAGTGACAAAATCTTCATAATACGACAAACATTTTCTTTCACTCTGTACAACATGTACAAACCCAAGCCATGCAAACATGCAGATAAATATATATTACAGAGCGAATTCTGTCAAATTTTCCTACATTTTACTTTTGATCATAAATGTTTATTAATATTTACATACATTTTATAAATATTTTTATATAACAGGAACAAATTATGGACACTGAGGCATTATTTTTTCTAACTCTTGCTCACTGAAAGACAAACATGTACATACCAACTTAGCATATGATTTCAAAGTCTCAAAATTCATCAAAGACTTATATGTCGAGTTCCAACAGCTTACAGTACAGCTTATGAATCATGCATGACATCAGTTACACTGCTGTTTAAATGTAATGAGCAAATATAAAATTTGCAAGGTCAATTTAGGTAAATTGAAAATTTGAGTTTTAAGATAGTAGAATTTATAGACACTCATTCCATTTCAATGATTGACTTGTCAACTTAACAATTTAAGTATCCTTAATCAATTAAAATAGTAAACAGATGCCTATTTGTCTACAATAAATGCATATAATCTCAGAGATACTATAAAATCCATTGTATTTAATTTCAACATGTCCAGTTCCAAAGTAAGACTTTTTCGACCAGCAATACACATGTACAAAATCCATATATCAGATAAGGAGTTATACTTTTCATAAGAGCACGCGGGGAAGTTTGGATTTTGACAAGGTAGTAATGTAATGCATAAATGACTTTAGAAAAAGACTGTCTACAAGACATACCGGGTAATTAGATGCAGTCATAGAAATCCATAAAGGTATCAAACATAGGCATCAGATCAGACGAAACGCTTCATATGAATGTTTATAATGCAAGACTGAACATTGTGTGAGAATATGGCAAATAAGCCGGCAAGTACATGGTAACACATAAAATTTGGCAAAATGACCATCTACAGACACAAAAAAAAAATCATTCCAAGGAATGCATGTGAAGCCTGCGAAACATAGCGACACTCAGGAATCACTTTTATAGGGTGTGACATCCAACTTCCAAGTGTGACAGACAGACGGACAACGGACAAAGTGATCCCCAAGTGTCACTATGCTTCGCAGGCGACACAAAAATTGCAAGCAGACTAAATAGCATCTTTATGAAGAAGACATTATATGTGCTGATCTAGAGGTGGATTAATTGGAGTGGTCAGGGCCTACCCCTTTCATTTTGCCTGAGATGTTGATGAACTTTCTCCATTTAATTTTCTTAGAATCATAAGACTAAGCATTCCCCTGACCGGGTTGAATAGCCTCCCCCCCCCCCCCCCCCCCCTTTTTTTTTTGGAAACATTCTCTATATCTGCACATCGTTTACTAGTAAATACATGTACATGTAATCCTGATCAAGAGCAAAAGGCGACGATTTATAAAACTCAATAGTGAGGGTGTACACATTCATAGTAACACCCTGCCTGACAATGTAGTAAAACATGTACATGCAGAATACATCAAGAAAGAAAGAATGATAAGTGCATGCATATATAAGTTATAACAAAACATATGATATACACATGTGTACGGTAAGACATTGTAAATACCTTCTCCATCCAGATGGGTCTGGGGGCAAGGGAAGGTACGGTGATCCATATGGCGAACAATCAGTCTGAAACAGAACATAAAACACATTTAGCACACAAGTATACTAATATTGTGAAAAAGTATACATGTACATGTATGGAGTATAGGTAAAGTAGTGTGTTGAGTTCAAAGTCGTAAGGCTACAAAGCGAAAGCAAAACAAGGTGAAGTTGTGACTTCATAGGTTAAATGTTTCAAACTGTGACAGACAGATAGTCTAATACCAATAATGGGTTCCAGATTTGCTAAACCCAAAAGTTTTTTTTTTTTTCAAACAAGTGAGTTGAGCCTAAGGCATGGTCCATTTGATATTCAGGGGGGGCTTGGGTTTTTTGTCGGAGCAAGATTATTTTTTTTGCCCCGGACCGGAGCAAAATTATTTTTTTCTGGCAAAGTTGGAGCAAGGAATTTTTTTTTAACAAAGTGATGCGCATATCAAGAATGTTTATGTTTTATCAATAGAAACTATTTATATTTTTACTCAAAACTATTTATATTTTTACTCAAAAGTCTAAATATTAATATATTAGTTTATTTTTATGCAAGTATTCAATTCAATTTTAAACAGAGAGATAAAAGATTTGTACAATACAATTCTCAATATTTTATATAAGGTACATGTATATAACATGTATAAGAGGGTCTGAGGGAAATTTAGGTCTCCTAGACAATTTTTTTAAATGTTACTAAGAATTGTAAATTGGTGAATAACTGAAGTTCTCCTTCCAAGCTTACAAGAACATGACTCTATGGGATACATACATCAAGTATTAACAGCAATACATAAATATTGATAATATATTTAAGCTTTTAAGGAAGCCCTTTTTCATTCACATACACGTATAACTTTTGATATCTTCAAATATCTGAACTTAAAATGCTATTAGTGAATAATGTTTTGATAAATATGGCGAGCGAAGCAAGCCAAAAAATTTTGATACAATTTGAAAACTGCGGCGAGCGAAGCGAGCCGAAAAATTTTCAAGAATTTTAGCGAAATTTTATGGTAATTCTTCAAATTCAGATTATTTGTAAGAGCAAGATTATTTTTTTCAGTCACACCATAAGCAAATTTATTTTTTTCATCAAAATTGAGAGCAAAATTATTTTTTTAAAAAAAAACCCAAGCCCCCCCCCCCCCAGAATATCAAATGGACCGTGCCTAAAAGAATGTAAGTTTTCATGGAAAATATCAAAATATTCAATCAAATGACTTCAGGCATAATCAGACTGAAGTGTAAATTTGTTATTTGAATTAATTTTATGTGTCAGAGCTGAACGGACAAACAGGCAAATTAAAACTATAAGGCATGGAAATTTAAGAAAATCAGCCCAAAATGTCTCCAATCACAATCAGCACAAAGTCAATATTGAAAAGACATAATCAAACAGATGGATGCTCCTTGAAACATCATTTTTTATATCAGAAATTCTAATATCTGAGCAGCTTTGACCTTTTAGAAATTATCATGAGTGGGCTATTTTAAGATGTCAATATTACTATAAAGTTCACATTAATAAATTCGATCTTTTGCCCTAAAACAGCCTTGAAATCTTTGTCTGAAAGCCCATGTCCTGCATAACAGTTTAAGAAGTTTGATAAATTCTGCTGAAAAGGAATTTGCAATTATAAGTATATTTTGTATCCTTCCCGAAATTACTTGTGGTGACCTTTTTTCCATAAGCTCACAATGACACATCTTGTTAAACATTCTGTTGAAGTATGATGAGAGAGTATGCTGCGTATGTATGTATTGTTCCATCACTAAGTATGCATGACATATATCACACTCCTTTCCTCTGGAATTCATTTACCAATAAGGGCCTATTCCAATGAACAATTGTGTGATATATGATCAAATTTTGATGAAAGGTTCTAAAGATATAAGCTCAGACTGAAAGATTTGTCATGACAGCAATTATATGCCCCCCCCCCTTCCTCCTCCCATATATTTATTTCAATTTTGGGGTGAGAATAAAAAAAAAAACAATTACCACACATAATTTTTTTTTTCTGTGAAATGTTCTGCATCTGCAGACTATATCATATGATATATGTACACAGAAGTGACACTGTGGCTTACATTGCATGATAAATAGACCCTTTCACGCTAATGTCCATTTGGTTCACTTTCATCTTTTCGTAAGACTCTTTTTCTGCCCTACAAAACAATCAAATGATGTCACTCCGCTCTAAATCATAGCATATACTATTATGGATGAGGTCATTTGATTGTAAGGAGGATCAATAAGAAAGGGTAGTGTAGTCAGGGATTTTTTGCCCCTTTTAGGGGCCGTTATTCGGCCCCATTCCAAATGAAAAATAGTGTCCTTCTTTTCCAATTAAATTGTGGCTATAAAATTTCCCAATCACTTGTAGATGGAATTATCACCAAAATTAGTGAAATTTACTGATTCTAATGATTTTCCATATTGTTGTAAGCATAAGAAATTAAATCAAATTTAAAAGAAAATTATTTGATTAAACATTCAATTCTGAACTTTTGATTGCATAAACTGTCATTTTACTTTTATATTAGTACTTCAGAATCCCAAAATATTCCCAAATGTTGTTAAATTTCCCAATTGCACAGGCCCCGACCCAATCCCAATTTACATTAAACAAGTTAAAAGTCATGTTTGTAAAACATTAATGCCCCCCTACCCCTTCTGTGATTAAAGTCCATCACAACTTTATACTTGATTTTCATTTGATGTGTCTGTACACAAAATTTCATTTCAATATGTGAATCCACTCCAGAGGTATTGAACGGAAACTGTTGTCGTGGTCCGACCAACGGACCGATAGACAGAAAGTCAGACAGCGGCAAAGCAATATGTCCCCTCTTCTTCAAAGGGGGCATAAAAATTTTTGATTGAACCCAAATATGAACTTGACCTAGATTTTTATTTGATGTGTCTGAAAACAAAATTTCAATTCAATATGTAACTCCACTCAAGAGATATTGAACGGAAACCCTGAAATTTTGGTATTTTTCGAAGTGCAAGGGGCATAACTCTGTCAAAATTTTGTTCATCGGACCTAAATATGAACTTGACCTAGGAGATTTTCATTTGATGTGTCTGTATACAAAATTTCATTTCAATATGTAACTCCACTCAAGAGATATTGAACAGAAACCCTGAAGTTTTGGTATTTTTCACAGTGCAAGGGTCATAACTCTGTCCAAATTTTTTTGATCGGACCTAAATATGAACTTGACCTAGATTTTTGTTTGATGTGTCTGTATACAAAATTTCATTTCAATATGCAACTCCATTCAAGAGATATTGAACGGAAACCCTGAAATTTTGGTATTTTTCGAAGTGCAAGGGGCATTACTCTGTCAAATTTTTTTTTATCGGACCCAAATATGAACTTGACCTAGATTTTTGTTTGATGTGTCTGTACACAAAATTTCATTTCTATATGTAACTCCACTCCACAGATATTGAACAGAAACCCTGAAATTTTGGGTTTTTTTTCGAAGTGCAAGGGGCATTACTCTGTCAAAATTTTGTTGATCGGACCCAAATATACACTTGACCTAGATTTTCATTTGATGTGTCTGTATACAAAATTTCATTTCAATATGTAACTCCATTCAAGAGATGTTGAACGGAAACCCTGAAATTTTGGTATTTTTCGAAATGCAAGGGGCATAACTCTGTCAAAATTTTTTTGATCGGACCCAAATATACACTTGACCTAGATTTTTGTTTGATGTGTCTGTATAAAAAATTTCATTTCAATATGTGAATCCATTCCAGAGATATTGAACGGAAACCCTGAAATTTTGGTATTTTTCGAAATGCAAGGGGCATAACTCTGTCAAAATTTTTTTGATCGGACCAAAATATAAACTTGACCTAGATTTTTGTTTGATGTGTCTGTATACAAAATTTCATTTCAATATGCAACTCCATTCAAGAGATATTGAACGGAAACCCTGAAATTTTGGTATTTTTCGAAATGCAAGGGGCATAACTCTGTCAAATTTTTTTTTATCGGACCCAAATATGAACTTGACCTAGATTTTTGTTTGATGTGTCTGTATACAAAATTTCATTTCTATATGTAAATCCACTCCACAGATATTGAACAGAAACCCTGAAATTTTGGTATTTTTCGAAATGCAAGGGGCATAACTCTGTCAAAATTTTTTTGATCGGACCCAAATATGAACTTGACCTAGATTTTTGTTTGATGTGTCTGTATACAAAATTTCATTTCAATATGTAACTCCATTCAAGAGATATTGAACGGAAACCCTGAAATTTTGGTATTTTTCGAAATGCAAGGGGCATAACTCTGTCAAAATTTTTTTGATCGGACCCAAATGTGAACTTGACCTAGATTTTTGTTTGATGTGTCTGAAAACAAAATTTCATTTCAATATGTAACTCCATTCAAGAGATATTGAACGGAAACCCTGAAATTTTGGTATTTTTCGAAATGCAAGGGGCATAACTCTGTCAAAATTTTTTTGATCGGACCCAAATATGAACTTGACCTAGATTTTTGTTTGATGTGTCTGTATACAAAATTTCATTTCAATATGTGAATCCATTCAAGAGATATTGAACGGAAACTGATGTCGCGGACCGATCGACAGACCGACATACCGACAGACCGACCGACAGCGGCAAACCTATATGTCCCCTCTTCTTCGAAGGGGGGCATAAAAATCACGAGTTGTACAACACCTTTCAGTGCTATGAAAGGGTTTTCTTTTAATTTCTGGTTTCAAACATACCTTTTAATCTCATTTCCATACCCTTTTAATTGGAAAAATAACTTGATTTCAATCTTCATCATGTACATGTATGCATTTCTAGTTGACAAACTCGATAATGGCTATTTATTGAATGAATAATCTGAAGAAATATGTTTCTATCCCACGAATCTCATACTAAACTCTCATACTAAACTAATAGGTTATCTAGATTCATGTAACCAATTACTTGAGGAGGTTTAGGGCACAGGCGCCTGATTCCTAAAAAGAACAATTAAAACCCTTTCTTAATCGCCCGTTTCTCTTCTCTTTACCTTTCTCTAAGGCACGACAGCTTCCATGTTTTAAATCGAGTCGAAACCTACACTTTACCGTTAGCGGCAAGGGTAACAACTCAAACTAACGGTACTGCACATGCTAAGAATAGCGTAAAGTGTAGGTTTCGACTCCATTTCAGGTATTTGGATTAATTGCGGCTAAATGCACGAATAATCAATGATAAGAAGGTTACGATCGTGAAGAAAAATATATGTAGACAATACTGATATGCAGTTTTATGAAGAAATCCTTTTGAAACTTACGATATTGAGGGGGTAAAGAGGGGGGATGATGATTAAACATGGACGCTGTCGTGCCTTAAAGAGAGAGTAAAGAGGAGAGAAACGGGCGTTGAAGATTGAGTTTTAATTTTCTTTGTAGGAATCTGGTGCCTGTGGTTTAGGGCACTTTCAGTTGCTGACTGAAAGGTATGAACATAACATACACATAACTGATTTAATACCTTGGCAATAGTTTACTGAATATATTTAAAATGTTGAAATCTATTAAGTTAAATTAGATAATGGAAAAAGAACAATAAATTTATAAATATCCTTTATTCCAATCACAAAAAAAATAAAATAAAAATGCATTTGTGAAAAATAAAGATCCCTTGTTTTTAAAAATTATGGTTACGGTATACACTTGTACAGTATCCATGTTTTGTTTTATTATTCTTTTAATCTTAAGTGAATCCTATTCGTATAAATATAGGAAAATGAAACTTTCATGTAAATATAGGAAAATGAGATTGTCACATAATTAAGATTAAGAATTATTTTTTTGCATGGTTCGCAAATAGATGTATTTCAAATATATATGAAACTGTAAGAATAAGTATCTGCTAAAAGACAGACTGCTGGATGGAGAGGAGGATTTATCTATACCGGTACATCTCCCTGAATTCCATTGATAGAAATACTAAGACATCTGATTTACACACAGAATGCAACACCATAATAACTTGCAAAATATGAAGTATATAACATGATATTGTCAATCAGTCCTGTTTTTAATAATTTTTTTTAATGTGACATATAATTTAAATGTAATAAACATCACAAACAGAAAGAAATGTAGGAAAATGTAAAAGATTTTACCCTCTGTTTATCTATTGGTAGTGCTCTCCGGTGAGGTCCGGGTTGTCTCCCCCTGGTGTCTCGCATATGCATCCTGTTATCCATTCGATTGTGAATTGGACCTCCCGATCGCATGTCTTCAAGATGCTGTAGTGCAGTCTACAAAATGTATCAAATATCATTAAGGAGACTGCATAAGAATGTAGGGGGAGAAACGAATCCATAAATCGAATAAATAAAGGCCTCCATCATTTACATCATGGCCGCCATGTTTCGTACACAAAATATTCCGATGGGGAATTTTACCTGTAGGTCAATACTGGAATTAGTAGCCATTTGATTGACATTGGGTAAAGATCCCCCTTTGTACTGTGGTTGAAGTTGTAGATGCTGTTGGTAAGGTTTTTGGGCAGGGCCCTGAAAATAAATAAAATCCATTTAGAGAAGTGCTCGAGTTATCCGTCATCGACAACTTCCGATAAAATTCTGTCTCATGAGCACACATTTCTTTCACCATTACTTACCCTTGTAGCAACTGAAACATCCCTCAATATTGCCTCAAACGCAGCTGTTTCTTCTGCTTGTTTTTGATTGTGAAGAGCTATTTTCTCACTGAACTTCCGAGGGTTCGCCATAGTGGCTTACGACAGGCTTGTTATGATTTTGTCGTCGCAGGGGGTCCGTTTTGATGTTGCCCAATCAAAATGGAGGAAATATTCATGTGATTAACTCTAGACGGCAGCACTGTCTATTTCCTCCTTGCAGAATTTTGCTTTAAAAAAATATGAAGAAAGTTAAAAATAAAGAAATAGATTCCGTATGACACCCATAGCTTATTTGTTCTAACTTAAAATGAATGAATAAATTTAAATGAATGAGAAGGCCTTAAAAGGGAGAGAGGGGGTGTATACACTTTTTTAATCGAATTTACTCATTTCATGACTAAGCGAGCGCGTATCAGAGGGGGTGGGGTCGGAGGGTCCGGACCCCCCCCCCCCCCTGAAATTTTCGAAGCATAGTTAAAACAAAATTTACTATGCATATTTCATAAGATTAAGTCCTGAATCCCCTTTTCTTGTCATAATATTTGAAAAAATATAACATTGTGAATTTGAATTGGAAATCCTTTATTTTGATAATAATTTGCTGTCAGCATTTCAAACATTTTCTCTGGCTCTCGTCCGCTTGCCAGGATTTATCACATACGTACATGTATATATATATATCTTATCTTATCTTATATATACGTTGTTTTCAAGTGATGCTGCGCTTTCCCAGTATAGTCACTATAAGAGTTATGAAACTTTAAAAAAAAACAAAAAAACAGACACGGCCCATAGTATAAAAACCCTGAACAGACATATGCGTTTTGCTCTTTGCTTTTGTGTCACCTCCTAATATAAGGAGAAGGAACACCACTTGAAATTGTGAAATTCAGACAACTTTAATCCAAGTGGAAGCTAGGGTTTCTATTGTACGTACTGATCATCCAGATAACGAAGCCTTCCAGGCACTGCAGAGAACCCCTTCCTTTTTAAGTCAAATATAGAAATAAACAAAATTGTCAAAAAAAAAAAAAACATAAAAAAAAGTTGTCCCCCCATCCCTCTAAGTTACTTTGACCTTGGTGACATGCCCTTGGGCCAGGATGACGCCACGTGTACCTTTGAGTCATGGGTAACATCAAACTCCAGGTAGCTCAAGTTTACGTTACTCAACTACAGTTAAGAGTAAACAATTTCACTATAAGCATACCTGGTGACCTTAAATTGGTCACATGACCTTGGCTATAGGTGATATATGAAACCTATGGATCATGAGCAGCAACAAACCGAATTAGCGATTGGATGCACGATTCAAACGATATAGCCTGGATAGAGCACAGGTGCCTGCAGATATGATGGTTCCTCCCTCTTTCTTTCTCAGAATCATGGCTAAAATGGCCGTGGATTAAAGAAGGTCTTTTTTCCCTCCCTTCTTTACTCCACGGCCATTTTAGCCATGATTCTGAGAAAGAAAGGGGGGGGGGACCATCATATCTGCAGGCACCTGTGGGGTAGAGTAGGATGCAGGATGATTAGGATAGGAATTCGATCCATTGAACTTTTATACTTGACTACATGATTATTATACAAATATGGACTTGGTCGAGGGCAGTATGTCATTATAATGACCCGATGAGATTTGTAATATTGACCGAGGCCGAAGGCCGAGGTCAATATTATAAATCTCATCGGGTCATTATAATGACATAATGACCGAGGCCAAGTCCTTATTTGTTATATTATATATAACGAATTGTAAGACTACATATGATTTTAATAATTTTTATCGTAAATACTGAAATCATGACGAATACCACACCGAGTCATTATCTTCCGTCAGCGGTCATTATCGGAAAATAATGACTCGTGCTTCAGCCAATCAGAATCGACGTTACATCCTAGTTATATAGTATAACATAATATTATTTGGTCTTACTACCACCAGCCCTCCCCCCCCCCCTCTCCCCCTTGGAGGTATGTTGTGATATTTTGTCTCGTTCGCTGTAAGTGTGAAACAAAGTTTTCTTTAAAGTATGTATTCATTTAAAGGTTTTTCATTTTAATATCTTTATGTACATGTATATCTAAACGGCTATCTTTACTTCTTAGCTGCACCGTGCTGCTTATTCAAGCAGGGGCGTAGCCAGGCGTACGCTTGAACGAAAAAACGTCTGTGGACGTCGTTTTTGCACCCCCCCCCCCCCCCCCCCCCCAGAAAAAAAAAAACCAGAAAAGGAAAAAAGGAAGGGGTTGTCTCCCAGGGCAGTGTAAAACGATGACACGATTATGACATGGTTTTTAAATCAATCTACTGTTTAGAAATAGCCCAAAGACACGTCAGAAAGCACCGATTTGAATACATTTTTTCAAACACTTCCAGCAGAGCTAAATCCGGCTTTTGAAACCTGTGCGTCAACAATTTGGTTTAGCTTTTGCGTTTCTAAAGGTCAGTTGCGAAAAGAACTATAAGGGTTAATTACGATCTTCAAAATTGATATAGGTAAAGAATAGCGAGGGCATCTGAACGCACATATCGTCGTTGACATTGACATCGAACAAATGCAAGTTAGACTTGTGCTCTATTCAGTACTATATGAAATATCTACATGAAATATCAAAGAAAGTGACTATATTATGGCACCAATAATTATAATACTAGTATATATCTAATTAATATCACGTACGTTTAATTAATATTTGCATGGAGATATATCTGAGTAAGTGGACCTGATATAAGGCATTGGTCTTGACCTTAAAGATAAGAGTTTAAATTAAAAAAAAATGTTTTTCAGAAGAAAAAGACAGATCCCCCTCCCTCTAAGTTACTTGACCTTAGGCCAAGATGATGTGAAACCTTTGAGACATGGGCAACATCATGCTAAAACATGAAAGTGATTCATTATGTTGTTTGAGATATAGCCCGAACATTATCAGCATATACAATTACCTTAGAAGCAGATTGAGTGAAATTGACTTTGGTCACATGACCTTAGATATAGGTGACCTGAAACCTACATTGTATGGATCATGAGAAACAAAAACTGAATCAGTGATTGGATACACAGGTCATAACATATAGACTGGACATGATTAGAATATATAATTTTAACCTGAAAATGAGTAGCACACATAATTTCATTACCAAAGTCAGAAGTGACCTTAATCATGTGACCTTGGGATACTGTGACAAGAAACATTTAGTCCTGTGAAACAACATACTAAACTATGAAAACAATTGCAAGAAGGGTTCAGGAGATATAGCCCAGACAAGATTAGAATGTACAGAACTAAATGATCTTGACCTTGGACACATGACCTTGGGTCAAGATGATAAGAAACCCTCCAATCGTGTGCAACAGCATACTAAAGTATCAAAGTGATCCAGTATACAATGCCAGAGATATAACCCAGACTCAAAAGCATTTACAATTTGATTAAAAATGTAATACTTTACCTTGACATTATAGACACATGACCTTGGATCAAAGGTGGTGTGAAACCTTTGGGTCATCAGCATCATCATACCAAAATATGAAATTGATCCGATCACGGTTCAAAAGATAAAGCCTGGAAATAATAACATAAAAGATACTAATTGACCTTGGTCACATGACCTTGGGTCAACATGATGTGAAGCCTTTATGTGATAAGCTACAACATATTAAAATATGAAAGTGATCTGATAAACAGTTAAAGAGATATAGCCCCAACAGGATAGCATGTATAATTTCATTAAAATGTACTATGTGGCCTTGACCTTGATCAAATGACCTTGGGTCAAGGTGACGTGAAACCTTTGAGTCATGAGCAAATGCATATTTAAAAAACATGAAAGTGATCTGATAAACAGTTAAAGAGATATAGCCTCAACAGGACAGCATGTACAATTTCATTAAAATGTACTAAGTGACCTTGACCTTGATCAAATGACCTTGGATCAAGGTGGTATGAAACTTTCGGGTCATAAGGTACAAGAGAATTATTAGTCGATATCAAGATATCGACTAATTCTAGATTTGTACAGGTTTGTCAACTTTCGATTTGATTCATCAGATTCAACATTGCAATAGGGGCAATTGTCCGATAGAAACAAACATTCTTGTGACTAGTGAAAAACACGTGACCAGAGCTATCCACTTCACAAAAGTAGGACATGTCGTCATGACAACGCTTTGGCATCGCAATTCTGAATTGAAATATTGCACATTAACGTAATATCTACAATGATATTTTTTCTTGAACAATTTTTACTCTTAGACCAATTAGTGTGTGATACAGTAAACCCTTTGCCTTCAAAATTTCTAATGACATTCCAAAGACAAATTGATAAATGCAACAAAGAAATTGATGAGCGATATAAAAATCGATAAGACTGTGCGTAGTCACATAATTTAATAGGATTTTTTTTAGAAGTTTCCTCTTATTTCCCCCAAATTCTTTAATCGGAACTCTCCGCTTTTCCCGCGAATATATACTGAAAGGCTTTTGATTGGTCAAGTTAATTTGCGTTATAATGGAATTTTCCTACCGCACAGGTCAAGCAATTTATGAATGACTGTGACTCGAGTTGTCTAGTGCAAATGCACTATTTTCTAACTTTTCAGAATTATCAACACACAAGTTTCTATTGTGTAACCAGTTTTTGTTTTTTTTTTTTTTTTTTTTTTTGTGAATTTCATGCATAGCCTTACTAATACTAATACTACTCTTTACTCTTTATTCTAAGAGTCAAAATTTTAAACCTATTTTGAACCAAGCATTTTTTTTCGCGTTTAAATAAATGTTGATATCGACCAAGCTTTTTTGGAAAGCTAATACTTGTAGCATGGACTGGAATATGCGTACAATTTCATTTGAAATGTACAGTGACCCTGACCTTGGTCACGTGACCTTGGGTCTACAACATACCGAAATATGAAAGTGATCCCGCAAACGGTTCAAGAGATATAGCCCGGACAGAAATGTATGTATAATTTCATTAAAACAGTACTAAATGACCTTGACCTTAGTCACATGACCTTGGGTGAAGGTGATATGAAAGCAACAATAATTAAAATATAAACGGTTCAGGAGATATAGCCCGAACACGATGTGGGACAGACGGACAGATGGGCGCGAAGGCAAAACCAATATGCCTCCTCCCCGTTGCCAAAACCTTGATAAATATTGCATAATAATGCGACACAGAGACAGATCTAGGAAAGTAGACCTTATTGATTTCAGGCCGTAACTCTGACCTTGAGGTACCATATGCAGATGTGAATATATGTTAGAAGTTTTTATTACCAATTCCTTATGAAATATTACATTAAAACTGAAGAGTTAACTTGATTGGTTTCGGGAATATACTTTGACTTAGATGTTTAACCTTGAACTCAAATCTTTCAATGAGAGTATATGGCACTACATTACTATTCAAAATTACGAAAGCCGATTGGGCTCATTTTAAGTGGTAGTGGGAAAAATATTTTCTCGTAATTACGAGAAAAAAAGTCGTAATAACGAGAATTTTTCTCGTAATTACGAGAAAAAAAGTCGTTATTACGAGAAACTTTCTCGTAATTATGAGAAAAAAAGTCGTTATTACGAGAAAAAAAGTCGTAATAACGAGAAACTTTCTCGTAATTACGAGAAAAAAAGTCGTTATTACGAGAAAAAAAGTCGTAATAACGAGAAATTTTCTCGTAATTACGAGAAAAAAACGCGTAATAACGAGAAACTTTCTCGTAATTACGAGAAAAAAAAAGTCGTAATAACGAGAAACTTTCTCGTAATTACGAGAAAAAAAGTCGTAATAACGAGAAACTTAAAAATAGATTTCTCGTAATTACGAGAAAAAAAGTCGTAATAACGAGAAACTTTCTGATGAGACAGAAGCAATTCTTATTGCTTTTGGTTATTATAACAGGACTATTGGTGGGGATAACTTCATATTTATTTTGTATAATGTATCAGTTGCACAATAAAACCATATATTGTCTCTCTGTTCACAAGATTATACAGATCGTGTTTCACCATACATGTATACATAGGCACAATGACCACATCCATTTTATGACCTCGTACATAGGGGTTTAAACAAAATAGGTTCATAAGTAGACCATAGACCCATTATCATCTCATTAGTCTCCTGCCGGTGAAGCCGGAGAGGGCAATAGGTTTCCTCTTTATCTGCCTGCCTGTCGGTCTGACCTGGGGCGGACCCAGCTTTTGAGTTGAAAGGGGGGGGGGGGGGGTGGCGATGGTTCTGGGAACCTCCTGAATTTCAACCTTTTCATGACCCATATTTTCAAGACTCTTCTTCCTTCTAAGTGCAGCACCACTGAAGTATTATCGCACTTTAATAAGGTATTAAATTAGTATTAGTATTTGACAATTAAATTAAGTGACAGATTTTATTTGAAAATCAAATCAAGAGGTCAAATATTTAATCTTCATGTAGATGGAATATGATCGACTGTTACCTATGACCTGCAAATTTCAGGGAGGGGGGTTACGCCCCCCCCCCTCCTCCCTCCTTAAATTTGCCAATGCAGACTTATCTTGGCAGGGACGTAACTTTTCACCGCCTGCATGGATTTACATATTTCACAAAATTGTTACCCGCAGAACCCTAGGGTGTGCATGCCCTTATAACAAGGTCATAAGTCAAGATACAAGGTCAAAGTACTTGGGGTTAAAAAATCTGACAAAAACTTTTCACTGCTTGGATTGGTTTCAATATGTCATAGACTTAATGAGGACAAAAGGTTGACATTGAACCAAGGTCGAAGTTCAAGGCAAAGTGCAAATGATTTATAAGATTAGGAGATGTAACAGAGATCAAGTTTATGTTCAATTTTTTTTAAGTATTCTAGGTACAGTTGCTGGACTTAGATTTCTGTCGATGTTATGTTGTAGTCTTTCTTTCCATCCATCCCCTTCTCCCCGAAAAATGACTACATAGCGGTTCCCCGGAAAATGCTCTGTCCAGTCGCTTTCCCCCGAATTGAAATTCTGCTATATAGTGGACTTTCTCCCATAATTTAGTAATTTCCCCCGTGGAAAATACATTGGCTCTTTTTCATCCAAACTTATTGATTCAGAATACTCTTTTTATCTCTTTACTTGTAGAAAAACTTTCTGTGAACAATTTTCTTTGAAACTGGACTCCCCCCCCCCCCTCTTAAAATCCTAGATCCGCCACTGAAAACTGCTATGTAGTCGCCCACCCTCTAGAGAGGATTCCGGAATTGAACTCTAAGCTTCGGATCCATGATGCAAAAATACCAATATAATCCTCAAATCACAAACACCCTTTTCATAGTCCTATGATAAATACCTTATGCTTTATTTCGATAAGATATTCATCCTCCCACGCCGTCATTTGTTTCCGTCAAAAAGACAGACAGACCTACTCACAGAGAAACAGACATACACATACAGACGCAATCACAAGCAGACAAAGAGAGACACACTGACATTAAGACAATACTATAGTTTTCAGCATTTCCCCATTTTAATCAGCAAGCCAGACAGAGACTGACTGAGAGACAAAATGACAGATAGCCCATATCATAACAAATCGAAAATCATTTATAAAAAGTATCCAAGATAAAATCCAAACATACGGAAGCCCATTGGCTTCACAGAAAAAAAAATAAATTTATTGCGTATATTCGCAATACTATTGCGTACATTCGCAATTAGTATTGCGTATATTCGCAATAATTACTAGTATTCTACATATTGTTATTAGGGACATTCTTGGGGTCAACATGAGTGGATCTATAATTTTGTAAGGGTAATCAAAGCAAGCGGATGGGGGGAAGGGGGGGAGTGGTGTGTGTGTCAGTCTGTGGTTTTGAATTGAAACAACACATGTAATAAAAATGTAATGATCGCTGTGCGATATAAGTCCCCTACCGGCGGCATAAATTTATGTCCTGTAACACTGTTCTTTAGTTCATTATCTGCAACAACAGCCAAGAAAAGTCTGGGAAACCGAATTCACGAAATTTGCCAAGTCCAAGGGCCATAACTCTTGTGAAAGTAAGTCAATCTAAATTAAACTCGAATTTGATCTGCATCACACTATAATGTTTTCGCATACATAAAAATCAGTTCATTATCTACAATAACAGGCATGAAAAAGTCCGGAAAACTGAAAATTTCATGAAATTTGCTAAGTTCAAGGGCCATAACTCTTGTAAAAATGGGCCAATGGAAACCAAACTCAAACTTGGTCTGTATCACACTGAGATGTATTCACATACCAAAAATCAGTGCATTATTTGCAATATAACCCAAGAAAAGTCCGGAAAACTGAAATTTTCAAAAAATTTGTCAAGTCCAAGGGCCATAACTCTTGTAAAAATATGTCAATCTAAAGCAAAGTCAAACATGATCTGTACCACATTAAAATATATCCACATACCAAAAATGAGTTCAATTTATGCAACAACAGCGAAAAAAAGTCCGGAAAACTGAAAATTGGACAGACGGACAGACAAACAGACGGACAGACGGACGTTGCCGGTAGGGGACTAAATATCAAGATATTTACAAAATCATTCGTAAAAACGGGAGAAAATTACGGAAGTATTTCTGGCATTAAGTAAATTGTGACCAAAATAAACAATCATCTATATCAAACATCATTGTGAAACATCAATCAGAAATGCTTATGACCACTCAGATGTACAAATGTATTTCAAAGATTGGTAGCCTCTGATGCCTACATTTGTCCCGCCCAGGATCCATCCCTGAAGGCATTCCTAGTAATCAGGTTGAAACAAGAATAATTAGTAAAGAGCCATAAGATCTTTTTTTTCATGTATATTTTCATAAAGATCCTCCAAAAGATCAAAATTTTACGGATAGATGGAAGATGACATGATCCCCTTTCCCTCTACCATCACGGATGTTCATAAATAGGCTTATTTTGACCTACAAACATATTTTTCTATCAAAGTACATTGTACTTCAGTAGACGATAATATGATATTTTTTAAACAGAGAATTCACACAATGATCATTAAGAGCCGCGAAGAACATTCAATTTATTGCGTATATACGCAAAAATTATTGTGAATATACGCAATAATTATTGCGAATATACGCAATAGATACTGCGAATGTACGCAAAAATTATTGCGAATACTCGCAATACTATTGCGAATATACGCAATTCTATTGCGAATATACGCAATACTATTGCGAATATATGCAATTCTATTGCGAATATACGCAATAAATTGAATGTTCTTCGCGGCTCTATCATTTGTTTAAAAAAGCTGCCCTCATAAGAATCGTTTCAAGGACAGGTGGACAGACATACGGACGGATACCGCACAACATGGTATCGCTTAAACTCGACTGGTCACTACCGAGAAAATAAAGTCGTAATTACGAGAAAATTTCTCGTTATTACGACTTTTTTTCTCGTAATAACGCCTTTTTTTCTCGTAATTACGAGAAAATTTCTCGTTATTACGACTTTTTTCTCGTAATAACGACTTTTTTTCTCGTAATTACGACTTTTTTTCTCGTAATAACGACTTTTTTTCTCGTAATTACGACTTTTTTTCTCGTAATAACGACTTTTTTTCTCGTAATTACGAGAAAGTTTCTCGTTATTACGACTTTTTTTTCTCGTAATAACGACTTTTTTTCTCATAATTACGAGAAAGTTTCTCGTAATAACGACTTTTTTTCTTGTAATTACGAGAAAGTTTCTCGTTATTACGACTTTTTTTCTCGTAATTACGAGAAAATTTCTCGTTATTACGACTTTTTTCTCGTAATTACGAGAAAAAATTCTCGTTATTACGACGTTTTTTCTCGTAATAACGCCTTTTTTTCTCGTAATTACGAGAAAGTTTCTCGTTATTACGACTTTTTTTCTCGTAATAACGAATTTTTTTCTTGTAATTACGACTTTTTTTTTCTCGTAATAACGACTTTTTTTCTTGTAATTACGAGAAAGTTTCTCGTTATTACGACTTTTTTTCTCGTAATAACGAATTTTTTTCTCGTAATAACGACTTTTTTTCTCATAATTACGAGAAAGTTTCTCGTAATAACGACTTTTTTTCTTGTAATAACGACTATTTTTCTCATAATTACGAGAAAGTTTGTCGTAATAACGACTTTTTTTCTCGTAATTACGAGAAAGTTTCTCGTTATTACGACTTTTTTTCTCGTAATAACGCCTTTTTTCTCATAATTACGAGAAAGTTTCTCGTAATAACGACTTTTTTTTCTCGTAATAACGCCTTTTTTCTCATAATTACGAGAAAGTTTCTCGTAATAACGACTTTTTTTCTCGTAATTACGAGAAAGTTTCTCGTTATTACGACTTTTTTCTCGTAATAACGACTTTTTTCTCGTAATTACGAGAAAGTTTCTCGTAATAACGACTTTTTTCTCGTAATTACGAGAAAGTTTCTCGTAATTACGAGAAAGTTTCTCGTAATAACGACTTTTTTTCTCGTAATAACGACTTTTTTCTCGTAATTACGAGAAAGTTTCTCGTTATTACGACTTTTTTTCTCGTAATTACGAGAAAAATTCTCGTTATTACGACTTTTTTTCTCGTAATTACGAGTAAAGTTTCTCGTAATTACGAGAAAATATTTTTTCCCACTACCACTTAAAATGAGCCCAATCGGCTTTCGTACAAAATATCACATTGAAACTTGGTTTGGAAATGAACACGATGAGTGAACTTGATTTCAGCTACTATCCTTTATAGTTGGGTGTCCAAGTCTCCAAAGGTGGCTTATTTTAGGAGTTTAGTCGACACGCATAGTACACGGCAAATATTGGTATCAAACAAATTTAAAGCTCTTTATCTGTGGTTCATGAATCAAGATGTCGTCAAATGATTTTCATTGTAGAACGTTTTTATAAATGACGTTGAAATGACGTCATCAACGTTTTAAAAAAATACCGAAAAATCACTGAAAAAAAGGAATCGATGAATATTTTTTCTGTGGAAAGTAACATCAAAGATTGAAAGGTGAAAATTACTAACATATTTAATACTTTTTCGAATATGATAAGTTTTAATTCAAATTTCTCATAAAATTTGCGTTTTTGGGTTAAAAAAGTTTATTTTGCTAAAAAAATTGCATTACTTTGTGAAAATTCTATTTTGTTTTTTTCCCCGTCTCTGAGATCCGCTGAATGAATTCTGATCATTCTTCAAAAAATTAAATCTTAACATTTTACTCTTCCAATTGATATCAAATATATCTAATTATTTTATTGCAAAAACTTCAAAACTGCTGTTTTTCTACAAAAATCTGCATACTAATTTCTATTGATATTATTTCTATACATCAATCATAACATCTTTATCACTTCTGAATTTGACAATTGAAGGATGTATTCCATTCTGATCTTTTATGCTTTTTCGCATAATAACTTACGTTTTAAACACATTATTTGTATTTTCAGTTTTTTTGGGGTAAACTGTATTTTTCATTCAAAATCACGGATTTCTGGATATTTTCTATATAATTCACAGAATCATATCATTGCAGTGAAATTACAATCTTTAGTAGTTACAACATAGTTATTCTATCGTGCTACAAAATTCAAGCAAAAATTTTATTTTTATCCTCTAAACTGGGGTAAGATTAGGATTTTGATGGCTGTTCTTGTATGCCTGTCTTTTATCCTATGGAAGGGGGGGGGGGGGGGGGGTTACGGATATCGGTATTGCAGCACCGGTGCGTCCTGCACCTTTTAGAAAACATAGAGACAAAACCGTTTAAGCTAGTAACATCATATTTACCACGTAGATTTAACTTAACGAACGTAAGAGAATTTTATTTTCAAGGTCGTGCTTGAAAGGTCAAGGTCATTTTGAGGCTAAAGATAGATTTTTATGAGAAATAGATTAAAATTTCATTGAAATAATTGTTGTTGTTCTCTTTTTGGTTCAGTATGTTTTGGAATTATTCATACTTAAAGGAAAATTAATGATCTTTAAAATATGTAACGGACTTTCTATATATTTTGTTCCATCAACACAGAAATTACGTGTATGCGTACATTTAAGGGAAGGGGGGGGGGGGGGGGTTCATACTCACATTTATTTATTAAAACTATAGGAATTGCAAACACGATTGATACAATGTCATTTGAGCTAGGTCTCTTTTACCATGAACACTGACTTTAAAAGACAGAAAACCCTATTGATTTTGAAGGTCAGGGTCAAGGTCAGTTTGTGGCTAAAAATAGATTTTTTGTTAAATTTTTCAAAAAAAAATCATGTAAATCTATTTTGGGTCAAACTATTTTAAATCTTCTTCATGATAAATAAAATATAAATGATCTTTTATGTATGTAACGGGGTTTTATCACCTCCTTTTGCACATTTGAGAAATTATGCGGAAGAGGAGGTGGTTGCATGCACACATGCTGTAACAAGATATGGTGACCAAGCCGTCTGAAATAGGAAGTTAAATATCTTTCGTTGTATAATAGAGAAATCGGTAATGTATGGTGATATCAAAGCTTAGGAACTTCAGGCTTACCATGAAGATTGAGTAGACCCAGACAAAGGACTTACTTGATTGTTAAGGTACGGATCAAAGAAGGTCAAGTTCATTTGACATCATTAATCACATGACAGGGGAGGGGGGGCGGCTTATTTTGAATTTTAAATGAAGGACCTATTTATTTCTCTGTGTATTTGTCAGCATAAAATATTTGTGAATTGTAAACCAAAAATATTTATTTTGATTTAAAATAAATCCCAAAAAAAAAAAAATTATTTTTGATTTACAATTCATAAATATTTTATGAAATATGCGTACATTTTTCTTTTTTTTGGGGGGGGGGGGGGGGGATACAAGATTTGAACATTTATTGATAATAGATACCAGCTGGTTAATAATCAAAATATTTTGAACCTTCTTCGTGTTAAATAAAATATATTACATTCCTTCCGCGTTACCCTAAAATGAGGGTATGTACCCATAAAAACGCACGTCTTTTTCAATTAAAAAAAATGGAAATATAGTGTACCCTATGATTTACAGGCAAAAATTGGTCACTGGATATAATTTTTTGTGATAAACTTCAGAATCAAAGGGATTTGTCGTGCTTCTCATTTGCTTTCTGTACTATGGTTTATAACCTATATAGTACATTTATCAACCGGGAAGCATGATAAATCCCTGTGGTCATAACAAGGCATAATAAATATATAATATCGAAAAAAACCAAATCATTACAAATGATAAGACGGATGACTCAGCTGAATTGCTTCTAAAAGCTCTGCTTATTATCCGATATAATAATCTTGATATTTATGAATCTCAATGTGAAAGAGAGAGTTACAGAATAGGGACGAGTATGTAAATAGCTAATGAATGAACATTCCGGCTCTTGTGGTTAATTTTCACAATTTTATATGATTTTTTAAGCAAAAAATAAACATTTTGCCTGACAGTACACACATTTTATCTTAACATTTTGAATATAAACTTATTTCACTTGAAAGTACATTGAAAATTGTATAAATCTATGTTATTACTGCTTATGTCTAGAAGAGATACATGGTAAACTGTTTACCATTTCCTGTAATTTTTCCATTAAAAAGCATTTTTTTTCATGAGATCGGTGATGGTTTATCGGGGAGAGAGGGCTTTCTACCCATCGACATAATTTTATGGATAACGCTGTATATGTACGTACACCCTAGCTGAATTAATCATAACGATGGATATCTTTCTGCGACAAATTTAGAATAAAAACTAAGCAACGAAAAGCGTAGCACCCTCGCACGGCATCAATACCAATGTACTCACAATCACACACTTGTATAGGTAATGGCCTTTATGGCCCTGTCACACTTTCACTTTTTTGGTCAACGCACGAGTAACGACCAAGTTAATTTGCCAACACGTCGCAAAACGTTGAGGTCGTTGTTTGGTCGCTAGCTTGTCGTTGTATGGTCGCTGGAGGACGTTGGTGTGCGGTGTGGTCGTCGGAAAATTTTGTGAATGCACGAAACCGCCGACGACTGTCCAGCGTCCAATTGTAGGTTATGGAGTCATTAGGAGGTCGCTGGTCATGCGTTCCCGTTCGCTGTGCAGTCGTTGCTAAAACATTGAGAGGGCGCCGATAATTGCAACGAATGTGTAACGACAGAGGAGCGCAAGTCTAACGCGTACACAGCCACACTATTCTAGCGATGGTCTAACGTCCTCAACGTGTGTCCAACTAACGTCCTTGGCGTGTGCTTCAGGTCTTGACAACGAAATATTTTCTGAATATTAAGTTTTGCTGTAAACGTTGTAGATCGCGAGAAGGTCGCTGTCCGGTTGTTGACAAGTCGTAAGGCGAACGTTGCGAGATCTTTGGGCACGCTTTATAGAACGTTAACAGGTAAATAACTAGTTTCATGCGTTTGGAAGACGCTGATGTCGTTTGGCGAACGCCCCCCATGCGCTACAAGGTGGCTACGCGCACGTTGAGAACGTTGCTTCATAAATGATACTCAGACCAAACCCCGACGTTTGCCAGCGTGTTGAAGGTCGTTATACTCGTGCGTTGGCCAAAAAAGTGAAGGCGTGACAATATAAACCACTTCGTAGGTAATCTTAAAATAGAACTTGAAATTCTTCACAACATATGCAAATATGCGTCAACATTGATGAAGTCCCATTTTTAAGTTGCCCCCTTTATATCTGTGATCTTGATCTTTGACCTTGATAATCGAAAAATTGTTCTTGTGTCATTTGTATTAAATGTATACTTTAAAGAGCTTGATTAAGATCTTTTGGCGAATGACACAGAGGATCTTGATCTTCAATGATTTTGACCAATTCAATCCTGCGACCTTAACCTATAATATAATGGTTTTCTTCCTATTATTATTAGCAACAAGTGTATGGGCATTTGAAATTGTGCCCTCTTAGTTTGTATGTAAAGATTTTAAGCACCTTGATCTTTGACATTAGAAAATGTGTTCTTCTTCTTGTTATAAACAATAAGTGTAAGGAGTTTGGTAAACTCCAATGTATCATCGGGGCTGTATTAAATGTTTAAAAAATTCTAATCTGTGAGCTTGACCTTTGATCCATTACCTTGAAAACCAATAGTCAAGAGATCTTTCTCCTATCATAAGCAACAAGTGTATTGAGTTTGGTGAAGATCAACTTCAAACTGCACCATCTAGGCTGCATGAAATTATTTTAAACATTTCCAGTCTGTCACCTTGACCTTATATTTAAAAAACAATAGAGTTCTTTCACTTGTCATAAGAAATAAATGTATGGAGTTTAGTAAAGATCCAATCAAATCTGTGCATAGGCTAAGAAAAATGATTTTTAACATTTCCAACTTGTGACCTTGACCTTTTACCAATGAACTTGAAAATCTATAGGGTTCTTTCTCTTGTCATAAGCAATAAGTGTATCAAGTTTGGTCAATACCCGATAAAAACTGTGCCTCCTGGGCTGTATAAAAGAGCGTGAAGTGCACAAACACACCCTCCCTCTCTCACACAGTCACCCTTACGCACTCTCGTACGTACCCTCACCAACGGTCGCCTTATACCCCACTGCAATTATGCTGCGGGGGATGATTAGCAAACATTTGTTTTCTATGATGGAAGAGAAAATTGACAAATACTTGTCCTCCATGTTTGTACACGTAGAGGAATATTTCATTTTTAAGGAATTATAATATTCACATTTTTAATTTGTTCTAAAAATAGCTACAAATGACGTCATCAATACAGATTTTACGTCATCGCGATTTACTTATGCTAAGGTTAAGATTGGAATATTATTCTGTTGATGCAATTTGTACAGAAAATTCAATTTTGTTTTCATCAATATGTCTTTCCTTTGTGAAAAAGAACAGAAATACGTAATCTATGTTGAATGACCCCTTTGACCTTTGACCCCTGAAAATGGAATGTTTGTACGTTCACACCTGTTGACGACATTGATATTTTGAAAGTACATTTCTTCTAGTTTCATTTGACATATAATTTACCCATGTACTAATCTGTCGACTAAAGTGTAAAATTTAGCTCTTTGGTCACCGTACTATTACCTCAAAGTTTGACCTTTGACCTTGAAAACATACTTTTGAGTAAGATTTGTATTTTCTGTATCACATAGCAAATTAAATTTGAAATGGAGGTAGAATCTTTATTTCGGGTATTGACATTAACTTTGACAGAATTATCTTGCAGCAGATTGAAATATTTCGTCCAGAGGGAAGGATGATATAAATTTAAAAAACACACACTCAAATACACAAGATGTTCGGCTCCTTGGCCCTTTTCCAGTGTAGAAACGACGATGTCCTTCGATGACAATGTTCCTTAAAAATATTCTAAAACAATACATCGTCGTGTTTTACGCTTGTTAAACGACAATGTCCCAGTTTTACGACAATGTTCCTTTTGTCTTCTTCTGACTTTAAATTTTTAAATTAAAACAATGCATTGTCGTTTTTTTTTACACTTGATAAAAGCCAAGGGTTCGAACATATGTGTATTTGAGTGTTTGTGTTTTGATTGAGAATTATTTTGAACTGGACACTATATATGATACACCGATATCACATGGAATCATGGACGTAGACAATAAGTAAAACTAGTTATAGGATTTATCTTGACCTTGAAAATATGATTTTATCTTGACCTTGAAAATATGATTTTATCTTGACCTTGAAAATATGATTTTGAGTTAGACTATGTTGTGCCAATACTACGAAAATATAACATTGAAACTTCTAATGGCGATAGAACTTGGTGAGTGGACCTGATTGAAATAAAACTGTTGCTTGTTTCAAAACAAATTCCGCTGCCTTATAGTATTATCTTTTAAAATAATATGTTGTCAGAAAATTTGTACTAAGTAAATTTCAAATGTATATTCATCTGAATAAATCCAATTTCTACATTATTTCAGATATAAAGGATCGAAGGCAAATAAAAAAACAACAACAAATCAAAACAAAACAGACAAAGAAACACAAAACCCCCACACAAAACAGACAAAGAAACACAAAACCCCCACACAAAACAGACAAAGAAACACAAACCCCCCACACAAAACAGACAAAGAAACACAAAACCCCCACACAAAACAGACAAAGAAACACAAAACCCCCCACACAAAACAGATAAAGAAACAAAAGAAAAAAGGGGGATTGGGATGAGGGGTTAATTGTTGATGACGAGAGACAGAAAAGATGGTATTTTCAGGTGGACATGGGTTATGCCGAATTGCATGTTCTCTCTTTTCTCCTCGTGTGCTTAGCCCCCCCCCTAAAAAAAAAGACAAATAAATAAATGATAATCAAATGAGTTGAATTATTAAATACATAAAAATTCATGTTTTATTTTACATGCAAAAGTTTTAGTTACACAAGTGTATATATATGACCCGGGGGATAGGATGAATAATTCTGTTGGACGTTGGATGGCCGGCGGATTTCCACATTATATATATTTCCTGGACTAAGTTTTGCCTAATATAACCACGTAATCGTTTACGTAAATAAAAATACGGTGACGAACTTATACATAGGGACATGCAAGTCTAAAGGGCACCGGGGAGAGAGATAATATTATAATTATGTGGTTGAACCAGGGATCTGGATCTCTCAAAGTTTAAATACTTAGTACCCATAAATGTGTCCAAAATATTGTACGTTGTCTTTTGTTTTAAAGTACTTTTAAGTACATAAGTTAATGGATCCCTTCATAAATTTGCATTGCCATACCCCTCGCAAACAAAGTTTGGGGTTCTTTATAGGAATCACCCTGTTCCTGGGTCGTCTGTCAGCTCGACTTGCCGTCTGTCTGCCTTTCACCACTTGAGGCTTGTCCGGGCCAGTACAGGTTTAGTATTATTTCACAAAAATGCCACCTGGGACGCAAGGGTGTGTCATGATCTTTAACCAAGGTCATTGGTCAAAGGCCAAGGTCACACTAGATTTTTATAGATAAAACCTTGTTCGGGGCATAACTTCTTCTCCTCGGCATGAATTCTAAAATATATAGCTCACAGAATCCTTGACATGCGTCAAAGGTCAAGGTCACAATTAATAGACTTTAGGTGTAAACCCTGCTCGCAGTGTAATCTTTTCCCCTTCCGCCGATTTCAATAACATTTTGACTGAAATGAAACATAGGACGTAAGAGGGTTTATGTGCTTCGTTGCCTTCAGCAAGGGTCATAATGGGTACCCGGTACATATTCCTGAATTTCGATCATATTACACAGTAAGTATTTCTACTTCTAAAGCACCCGAGAGTGTCATGTATTAAAGTTTGGACTAAGGCTATATACTCAGCGAATATAGTAAAATGGGTCCAATCTGTACAAATACCGGGCAAATTACCCACGTGTGACTAACACTGTCCCAATAATGAACCCTCATGCGAAATCGAGGAAGGGGGGGGGGGGAGAGGCGACCCATGCCTGTCCATATGGATATGAACAAACGCTATCCATGTTGATCTAAGATTATTCGCAATACAGAGCCCACGTGGGTCCAATGTTCATGTTGGTTGAGTAGGTTGAGGTCAACCTTGTGAAACCTTGGCCAGGATGTAATTCCTTTCAAAGTGCATGGAATTCAGGGGCGTAGCTACCGGTAGGATGTTTTCGATGTGGACGTCTAAAGACGGATTGGACCTTGAACCACAACTGCAAGTCCGCCACGTATTTCTTCTCCTATATATAGTCCTCCAATTATTCATTCCCCAATCCAGCTATTCCTTTCTCCAACTCTCCACCTATATTCCTCTCCCTTTCCTCCTTCTCTTAGACATCAAATTATTCCTTCTCCTAGTCCTAACCTGTTCCTTCCCCTAGTCCTCTACCCATTCCTTCTCTCTGTCCTCTGCATATATTCCTTCTCCTATTCCCCCATATATCCATTCTTCTATTCCTCCATCTATTCCTTCTCCCTCTCCCAACCTGCTAGTATTCCTTCTCCCTTTCCTCCGCCTACTCCTCCTAGTCCTCCACCTATTCCTTCTCATAGCCCTCCACCTATTCCATCTCCTAACCCTCATCCCTTTCCTTCTCCTTGTCCTCTACCTATTCCGTCTCCTAGTCCTCTACCTGTTCCTTACCTTGTTCTTCACCTATTCCTTCTCTTAGTCCTCAACCTATTTCTTCTTTTTCTCCACCTATTCCTTCTCATTGTTCTCCATCTATTTCTTCTTCTAGTCTTCTATCGATTCCTTCTCTAAGTCCTCCACCGATACCTTCTTTTAGTCCTCTAAGTAGAACTGATTCCTTCTTCTAGTTCTCCACCTTTTTCATCTCCTAGCCCCCACCTTTCCTTCTCTTTGTTTTCCACCTATTCCTTCTCTTATTTCTCCGCCGATTCCTTCGCCTTGTCCTCAATCTATTATTCTCAGAGTCCTCCAACTATTCCTTCTTCCTTCTCCTCCACTTATTCATCTCCTTGTCCCCCACCTCTTTCTTCTCCATTCCTCGACCTTTTCATCTCCTCATTCCTCCTTATATTATTCATACTTATCTGCCTATTTCGTATATTCCTCATATAACCTTCATTAATTTACCCTCGTCCTCCCCCTCTCTTCCTCCTCCATTCCTCCTCTTATCCCTCCCTTCCTATTACCACCATGTTCTTCCTTCTTGTCTCCTTTAGAACTATCCATCTAATTCCTCATCATCCTTACCCTACTACATGTATCCATATTCCCAATCCTCCTTATTCTTCCCATTCCTATTTTCTGGCTCCAATTAATGTTCCTCTCATTCCTATTATCCTCTCCTTTCCTCAGATACACATTTTCACTCTCTATTCCTCTACTATCGTCTTTCTACTCCTCATAATCTTCCTATTCTTCTCCAGTCATATTCTTCCTTTGTCAATTCCTTATCCCATTGATCGTCCTACTCCTCATCATGTACATTTACACATTACTCTACCATAGTCAGTCACCCTCCTCCCGTTCACCCTCCTCCCGTTCATATCTTCCTCATACCCACCCCTTTCTATCTAGATCTTCCCTCTATCCACTTACTCCTCCTATCCCCTCCTATCCCCTCTCATTCTTCCTCTTTCTTATTCCTCCTTGTCCTCTCTCCCTCCCTGTTCTATTCCATTCCACTGCCTACTCCTCTTCCTCCTTCTTCCTTAAATAATCCATCCTACTTCCTCCATGTTCCCTTTTCCTCTGTTACACTCTCCTTCCCTTCCTCCTCTTCTTCATCATCTTCCTCCACTCCTCATTCTCCTCGTGGGATTGAAACTCTTAAAGGTCGAGTTGCCAGTGGTCGAATCGACTTGTGTACTTCCCACGTGACCGACGCCATCTTCCACGCTTCTTTGCAATCGAAATCAGCTCAACAAAGTAAAAATGTCACAATCTGGTCAAGAAGAAGAAATAGTAGACTTGAGGTTGTTATATTTTTGTTCATTTCAACATTTTCTAAATTGAAAAATAGCAAACTTTTAACTCTTATGATGTTCGTACGGAAAGTCGGCCCGGAAAGGCACCGGGAGTGGGAGGGGGAGGCATTCATTGTTGGCCTTTGTTCAGTTCAGGGGACCGGGACTACATTATATATAGGTAAAAAAGACGATTTTTAAGGGTAACAACAATCCTACCTTAATCCCGTTCATAGCCAAGTGCCTTGCGTCGCAGATCCATCCAGAAAGAAAGAGGGTTTTGATATTATAAGGAAAATTGGGGTTGTACACTGTAACTCAACGTCAAAATGTCAACATTTTATTTTGAATTTGACCGTCACTTCGTGCAGAAATCTTGATGTCACAATGCGATCTTCGTATGTCCGTGAAACACTGGTACTGAATTTTAACAATGACCATTATCAGTGATTGGGATAAGCATGTGCCCTGCGCCATAGTCACATTCAATTCTAAAATGTCACATTAAAATTTTACTTAGTGCGCCAATGTGGCGCATTAAATTTTTAAACAAATTGTGGAAATCTTCTGTTCTTTTATTCAACGTGGTGATGACTTAACCATATCCACTTATTAAATGTTCTGCATAATATTAAATTTGTTTACTTTTCGTATCAATTGATACACCAGACAGTAATTTGAAAGTGTCATTTATTCAAAACACCATCGTTTCCTATTGCAACAATCCCTATTTCAAAACTTTATACATGTTATAATGTACGTACAAATGGACTTCACTAGTTATTATAAGACGAATCATGGACTTAATTTGTTCACAAAACACTTTCATATAAAGTTTTGTCATTAGATTTGGATGTACCGTAGTTTACAACAGAGTGCAATTTGGGGAAGGGGGATGGGGGTTCAGGCAAATTTTGAATTATAAATTTAGGTATAAAGCATGCAACAAATCTTTAAGGTGATCTTTTGAGACTGTTTTGGTCAAATGCGTCCCCCTATCTCCTATGTTTAAGTACAGAAAATGTCGTATAGACATTTGGAGCGGCGGGTGATGCAGATCTATATATGTTCTTGGTTGTTTGTTTGTTTTGGATTTTTTTGCAAGTTGCTCATGGCACATTCATTTTCAACAATGGCACATTCATTTTGTAAATGGCACATTGATGTTCCAGGATATGGGGCCATAGTCACATTCACCTGATTGCCTATCCTGATCACTGCATTATGTAACGCAACTGTTATTTTGTACGGGAAATCAGCGAATCAACTACAAAGGTGAATTTGAAAGGGGAAATGTATAAAGCCAAGCGTAAGCATCCCTCAATTTTGTGTCAAGAAGACGCAGCAAAGATATCACTTCTCTGTTGCTGTAAATATTTGCCCCGAAAAATCAAGATTATTTGCTGTTTTTAAGTTTCAGACAGGAAATGAACCCCGCTTTGGTTTAAATTTTGAAGGTACCAAACTGAACTCAACTGCTGACATGAGATTCTGGGCTTTAGTTTATAAACCTAGTAGTGTGAATATGCCGCTTACCGGTATGTTGCCTAGCACTTTAATTTTAAAGGAAGAAGAACAAGAGGCAACAGTCAATTGTTGCTGTCTATAGGGTCTAAAATCTCTGTAGACGGAATGTCTACAAGACTTTAATTGTCAGTCTCACACACTGTACTAACATTGAAAATTTGATCTAAAAATCAAAATCTAAACAATGTTTACAAAAGAAGTAGGCCCGTATTTGATTTAAGATTTTGAAGTTTTGATCCACAGAAATAATCAAAATTTGAGTCATTTTGACACATCGAAATTCGAAGGTTGTAACTTCTTTTGTAAACATTGTTCATTTGGTCATATAGACAGGGATGAAAATTCGTTGACATTTTCAGGGGGCCAAGTGGGCTCATAAGTCAATAAATTTAGGCGCCCACATCAAAAACAATTAGCCCACATCAAAATGTATCTAAATTTATATTTTTAAATTTAAGCCCCCCCCCTTTCTCCTTCTCAGTATCAAGTCATGGCCATCGTTACTAACAGGTGTACCAATGGTCCATGTAGGAAATTATAACGCCAAAAATGAGAGATGTCGAGTTTATTTGACGACACTGAACGATAACTGCAGTCAGTCGTTCGAGGTCAGCGTTCTACATGTATATCATCCAACACCGTTCTTTCATCAAATCAGTTTGAGTAATTTTTCCACACTTAAGGTGTTTGATGTTTCTATATTTTAAATATTAAAGCCCTGATTAAAGTGGGGTTTTATTTTCAGTCATCGCAAGTACAAGTACCTTTAAATAAATCAATAAATACATTTGTACAGGTACATATTAGGTATACGTCAGTCGGTCTCCAGACAGTGACTTTGTGCGCTTTTGGAAAAGTTAGTTAGTTTTGGTGTACTGGTTTAAAATTACAGTCGATTCATTTTCCGCAAGAAAGCGAACCGAAAACTTTGTCGAATACCCATGAGTTTTTGTTTCCCAACTTGAGTTACAGCATCTATGAAACAAGAAAACAACAATGATTGGAATTTTACGGTTGCCAAGTGGGCGATCAGAAAAACATTTTTGGTAGTCCACACTGCATTTTTAGTCGCATTGGCGAGTGGGCGAGTGCTTATTTGCATCCCTGATAGATGTGCGATTTTTGATTTTGAGAAAAAAATTCAAAAATTTTCATTTTTGGCCGGATTGCGGAGCAAAATCCGGTCTATGAAATGGCAAAGTCTGTCTGTCCGTCTGTCAGTGCGTCAACATTTTGGTTAAAGTGTTGCGTTAAAGTCCGTTGAGAGAAAACTGTTTGGAGGAGCAACTTGAAACTTGACATGGTGATAGACCATGATGAGACGAATCAAACACAGCTACAAAATTTGACCTAGTGACCTTGACCTTGGAGTTTGAAATTTTGAAAAACTTTATACTTGGCCATAGCTTTTGAATGGTTAGTGATAGGGCTTTCATATTTCACATGTGCAAGGTCTTGTGACAAGACCTTTCCATGGGTACCAAAATTTTTGACCTTGTGACCTTGACCTTGGAGTTTGACCTACTTTAGAAAAACTTTAACCTTGGGCATACATGTAACTTTTGAATGGTAAGTGATAGGGCTTTCATATTTCACAGAATGACAGATGCATTCCTTGTGACAAGACCTTTCCATTGATACCAAATTTTTTGACCTTGTGACCTTGACCTTGGAGTTTGACCTACTTTTGAAAAACTTTTACCTTGGGCATACATGTAACTTTTGAATGGTAAGTGATAGGGCTTTCATATTTCACAGATGCATTCCTTGTGACAAGACCTTTCCATTGATACCAAAATTTTGACCTTGTGACCTTGACCTTGGAGTTTGACCTACTTTTGAAAAACTTTAACCTTGGGCATACATGTAACTTTTTAATGGTAAGTGATAGGGCTTTCATATTTCACAGATGCATTCCTTTTGACAAGACCTTTCCATTGATACCAAAAATTTTGACTTTGTGACCTTGACCTTGGAGTTTGACCTAATATCAAAAATCTAAACATTAGCCGTAACTTTATAATATAATGGTAAGTGATAGGGCTTTCATATTTCACACATGAATTCCATGTGGCAAGACTTTTCCATGAATACTAAATTTGACCTTGTGACCTTGACCTCAAATGTGAAACTACTTTTCATCTGTTTTACTGACAAAGATGCCAACGGGGGCATTCGTGTTTCACAAACACAGGTTTTATTATTCTAGTTTAAGGAAATATAATTTCAACCTTCTGATTTATCCCAGACATCTAGATTTTTACACCAGGTTGAAATAGTCAGCAGTCAAGTTGGTACCTAAATAACATAAAAGGAGGAGAATTTGGGCCCTTTTTAGCTCACCTCGACGAAGTTGAGTGAGCTTATGCTATACCCCCACGTGTCCGCGTCCGTGTCCGCGTCCGTGTCCGCGTCCGTGTCCGCGTCCGTGTCCGCGTCCGCGTCCAGTTAAGAAGTTTGGGGTAGCTCAGTATCTGACAAAGTACTGATGCTACAGTAACCAAACTTGCACAAGTGATTCATCTTTGGATGCTGAGGTGAACCCATGCATCAGATGCAGCATCTGACCTACATTTTCCGCTTGAGTGACTTGGTTAAGAAGTTTGGGGTAGCCCAGTATCTGACAAAGTACTAATGCTACAGTAACCAAACTGGCACAAGTGATTCATCTTTGGATGCTGAGGTGAACCCATGCATCGTATGCAGCATCTGACCTACATTTTCCGCTTGAGTGACTTGGTTAAGAAGTTTGGGGTAGCTCAGTATCTGACAAAGTACTGATGCTACAGTAACCAAACTTGCACAAGTGATTCATCTTTGGATGCTGAGGTGAACCCATGCATCGGATGCAGCATCTGACCTACATTTTCCGCTTGAGTGACTTGGTTAAGAAGTTTGGGGTAGCTTAGTATCTGACAAAGTACTAATGCTACAGTAACCAAACGTGCACAAACGATTCATCTTTGGATGCTGAGGTGAACCCATGCATCGTATGCAGCATCTGACCTACATTTTCCCCTTGAGTGACTTGGTTAGGAAGTTTGGGGTAGCTCAGTATCTGACAAAGTACTGATGCTACAGTAACCCAACTGGCAAAAGTGATTCATCTTTGGATGCCGAGATGGACCCATGCATCTGATGCAGCAACTGACCTACTTTTTCCACTTCAGTGATTTCGCTTTTAAAAGCCAATATTGAGCAAAGTATAAGTGCTACATGTACCAAACTTGCATATTGGATGTATCTTTGATCAAACTTTCATAAAATGACCTTGACCTACTTTTTCCGCTTGAGTGATTTTGCCTTTAAAAGCCAATATTGAGCAAAGTATAAGTGCTAGATGTTACAAACTTGCTTATTAGATGTATCTTTGATCAAACTTTCATAAAATGACCTTGACCTACTTTTTCCGCTTGAGTGATTTTGATCTATAAAGCCAATATTGAGCAAAGTATAACTGCTACATGTACCAAACTTGCATATTGGATGTATCTTTGATCAAACTTTCATAAAATGACCTTGACTTACTTTTTCTGCTTGAGTGATTTTGCCTTTAAAAGCCAATATACATGTACTAAGAAATATGTTTGAATTGAATTTTGCTGCCACGAGGTGAGCTTCGTAATCTGTGATTACCTATGTTTTGTGTCTGTAATCTGTGATTGAGTCTGATTTGGAGGATCAATTGTATCAGTACAATGAATTAGTACTTTGATACTTATTCCAATAATTTTGTATGGCACCTTTGTTTGAATAGTGTGTAATATATGTTTGGTGATTATTTTAAAGGATTGAATTTATTAGCTCACCTCGACGAAGTTGAGTGAGCTTATGCTATAACCCCACGCGTCCGCGTCCGCGTCCGTGTCCGGTTAAGAAGTTTGGGGTAGCTCAGTATCTGACAAAGTACTAATGCTACAGTAACCAAACTGGCACAAGTGATTCATCTTTGGATGCTGAGGTGAACCCATGCATTGTATGCAGCATCTGACCTACATTTTCCGCTTGAGTGACTTGGTTAAGAAGTTTGGGGTAGCTCAGTATCTGACAAAGTACTGATGCTACAGCAACCAAACTTGCACAAGTGATTCATCTTTGGATGCTGAGGTGAACCCATGCATCAGATGCAGCATCTGACCTACATTTTCAGCTTGAGTGATTTGGATAAGAAGTTTGGGGTAGCTCAGTATCTGACAAAGTACTAATGCTACAGTAACCAAACTTGCATAAGTGATTCATCTTTGGATGCCAAGATGGACCCATGCATTGGATGCAGCATCTGACCTACTTTTTCCACTTGAGTGATTTCGCTTTTAAAAGCCAATATTGAGCAAAGTATAAGTGCTACATGTACCAAACTTGCATATTGGATGTATCTTTGATCAAACTTTCATAAAATGACCTTGACCTACTTTTTCCGCTTGAGTGATTTTGCCTTTAAAAGCCAATATTGAGCAAAGTATAAGTGCTAGATGTTCCAAACTTGCTTATTAGATGTATCTTTGATCAAACTTTCATAAAATGACCTCGACCTACTTTTTCCGCTTGAGTGATTTTGCCTTTAAAAGCCAATATTGAGCAAAGTATAAGTGATACATGTACCAAACTTGCATATTGGATGTAGCTTTGATCAATCTTTCATAAAATGACCTTGACCTACTTTTTCCGCTGGAGTGATTTTGCTCTATAAAGCCAATATTGAGCAAAGTATAACTGCTACATGTACCAAACTTGCATATAGGATGTATCTTTGATCAAACTTTCATAAAATGACCTTGACCTACTTTTTCTGCTTGAGTGGTTTTGCCTTTAAAAGCCAATATACATGTACTAAGAAATATGTTTGAATTGAATCTTGCTGTCACGAGGTGAGCTTTGTAATCTGTGATTACCTATGTTTTTAGTTGGTTGGAATATGCTAATTTCAACTGAAAATATGGACTCATTATGGAGTTACTAGGAATTATGTGGCTAAGTAATCTGGAATGAGGTTACTTTATGTGCCATTGACTGTTACCTCTTACTAGAATCCCATATCAACCCTTCATATATGTATATAGATGACTGAATGTCTTAGCATTTTGAACCTTTAACTTTCCATGTAACATACATGTAATACTTCATTATAATAATGGAATTTAGAAATGTAAGAAATTAGTTTGTTTTTAATTTCAGGCGCTCAGCCTCTAGATCTAGATCTAGGTCACCTGTAAGGAGAGGAACAAGATCAAGGTCAAGGTCACCAAAACGTGACAGACCAAGGAGAATCAACCTCATTTCTAAAAGAGTCATAATAAGCAATGTGCCATATGAAATGAAGTGGCAAGACATAAAAGACATATTCAGAAAAGAAGGTGAGTGAGATAATACCACATGCTTCAAGTATATGAATAACATCACTGATTGTTTAAGAGATTATATATTTTACTGGGTAATTTATACTTGTGTGTGTTACATGTACACTAATCTTCCCTTCTAATGCAGATGAAAAAGTTTTACCAAAAATGTAGATCCCATTCTTTAATTTCTTCAACAGTTTTAAAAGTAATTACGACAAAGATTTGTTATGATTGATAGGTATTTTATGCAAATGTTTTATCATATATACATTATTTGAGTATGCCACCCTACTTACTTTCAGTTGGAGAAGTACAGTATGTTGAGATGTTTGAGAATCCTGACGGCAAATCTAGGGGAACAGGGTTAGTAACTGATTCAAATATATCTGTTTATAACTATGTATTTTCTGGAGCAATAGGTGTCTTATTATCACATCTAAAGGTACATTGGACAGATTTGAAAATTACAAAGTCAATTCTATTGGCCAAAGACACTTTCTTTTGTGTACTAAAGTTACAAAATGATAATGCTTCATAGTTTTGTTACTTTTCATGATGGTCATTGGTTAACTGACGTGGAACATGGAACAGGGAAGTTCTTCCATTGTCAATTATTTTTTATTTTCATTTTCAGTATCATTGAGTTCAAAGACAAGGACACGGCAAGGAAAGCTATTGAACAAATGCATCGCTACAAAATGAAGGATAGAAACATAGTTGTTAGAGAGGTATACTAATGTTACCCATTTACCATTGTATCAATCTTGTATATATCAAGTCATAAACTTAAATGTATATTGTTCTAAGTTACATGTATCTTCTACTTACGTAAGTGCTACTCGCCTTTCCAAGAGCAAATAAAAAAAGAATAAATTTGATGACCCCCCCCCCCCCCCCAAAAAAAAATAGAGGAAATGGTATGAACAAAAATGATAAAAAAGAAGATAGAATTTTAGATCGGATAGCTACTAGAAGTAGTTTTCAGAGTTGCTGAGATAAAATAGTATACAGGTTATTTTTCATGGACAGATGACTGCCAAGTTGCTGAGAAAAATTTTCATACAGATTTTCTTTTTTGACAGATTTTTATCCCTTGTATATGCATTTGATGAGATATAACCTCAAACCTCTATAGATCAAGTCAATGAAGATGTACTTTGACTATTTTACAGGAGAGGGAAAGTGATCAGAACATGGGAAGAGGAGGCGGAAGTGGGATGATGGCTGGACTAGGCATGATGGGAAATATGGGCGGAGGTGGAATGATGGGGGGCATGGGCGGAGTCAATCAACAAGTCCTGAATCAACTTGGAATCGATGGACCTCTCAGTGCCACAGTTTTTGTATCAAATGTAAGTTACCAACAGATTTTTGTTTAGTTTGATACATGAACCTTTCTTAAAAAAAAAAACCCAAAACATTGAGCATAAAATAGAAATTGCAGTGTATGTACTAGTGATGAACAAATTGTCGCCGACAATCGATTGTCGATCGCTAAAACTCTTTCGATTCCGATTATCGATTTTGTTTTCCTACAATCGATTGTCGCTGAAAGAAAGGTATTGTGTGTAAAGGTATTTATTTTCCTCTTTTCACGTATAACATACACCGCTACTTGTTGTCTTGCATGTAAACAGGCAGACACTTTGAAATTGAATGCTTAATATTTTGTTTTCAGCAAAGTTTTCTGAATTTTATGCACAAAAATACAATTTTTCTATCTTTTATGTTCCATTTTTCATGGACTTTTGTTTTCCGATTTAAATCGATAATCGATCGGTTTACTCTTTCCGATTATTTTCCGATTATCGATTCTTAAAAGTCTTCCGATGTACAACACTAGTATGTACATACTTCAGAACAAGAATCACATAAAGCGGATGGAGTCTGGCTAGATGATGTACATGTAATTGATATTGTTGCAATGAAATATTTCAGCTTGATTACAAAGTAACATGGAAGAAGCTGAAGGATGTATTCAAACTAGCGGGGAATGTAAGACGTGCTGAAATAAAGGAAGACAAAGATGGTAAAAGCCGAGGAATGGGAACTGTTCAGTTTGAAACTGTCGTAGAGTCTGTGCAGGCTATTTGTATCTTTTATGTTAATATTGAATTTTCCATAAAGGAAATTTATAGCTTTTGTACATGTAAACTATTTGTTTACCTGTATCTAAATTGAATAGGTAAAACTTTGGTTTTATATATATACTCGTTGAGAAAACTCATTGTAACTGATAAATTATCACAGTAAAGTTGTTCCTTAACTAAATACTAGCCATGTTCAATAACCAGACATTGTTTGACAGACCAATGAGAGTTAAAATGGATTCAGCAACAGCAGTGTCAATGGGCAGAGATTCTCAAAAATCCATGTTACCAAGTAAGTACATAATGTATATCTAATGTCATATACATGTAAACTGCAAATTAACCAAAAAAAAAACCCTCTCCAGATATCGGAGTCTAAGGTTTATTTCCTCCTTTTAGCTCTCGACTTAGTCTATTTAATATATTCATAATGACTAGACTGTACAAGAACAGGTACGTTGTCTGTCACATGTTTGATCCTAATTATGACCTTGACCTTGAATGTGACCTTGACTCTCAATGGTTGTTAGGTCTCGTCATGTTTTACCATCCGCACAAGTCTGAATTGGGTACAATGTTTAATAAGAAAGTTGTAGCTGTTATGTAAAAGCGTGGTACCAGACAGAGGGATGTCTGATAAAGTGATATTTGTAGCCCATGTGTTGCAGGAGACATAAAAATTGTGCATCTTTGCTATGAAGTAGAGTCTATACATTGTATGTATGTCCCATCAAAGGTTTTACAGTGTATAATGAAACTTTCTATAGCTAAAACAATTTATAGTCATAACAATCTAATTTATTGGATACTTGAATTTCTTCATGAACATGCATGTATATAACTGAATATAGTTAAAATGGTGTAATGTGTATTTTCCCTCTTGTTTGACTGTATATACTAGTAATGTATTGAGTGTTGTGCATTTTCTGTTTTTCTCTAATGTTGAAGCATTTTCTCCATCCTGTATTGTTTTTGTTTTACAAAAGTGTTATAGAGAGAAACAGATTTCATGTTAACTGTTGTCTCTTTCTATAGGTGGATTAAAATCAATTGGTATGGGATTAGGTGCAGGTGGCCAGCCTCTTCAGAATATGGGTAAATTATATTTTTGCACTATTGTCTTTTATGATTATTTTAGGAATCTTAGGATAATACCATGAAGTCTTAATTTTGTTGGGTTCAGTGCTTTTTGGAATTTTGTTTGGTTCAAAAGCTTTATTATTGTTTGTCAAGAATGTAAATTCCTTGCTCTACTGCTTCATGAAATTGACATTACTCTGCAGATACAATTTCTAAATACATCGTTTCACTTGAATCATATTATCACTACACATGTGCATGTAATTCTACCGATTATTCAGGAGGTATAGCTCATTTTGAGATTATTTACAGAAAGGTAAACCGAGAACATTCATAATTCTAAGTGGAATTCTGTTTCTCTAATATCGTACATACAAAAGAATTTTAGAAACAGCAGTTAAAAAATGCCGCGCTATTATGTTAAAAACTCCAAGCTTTCAAATAAAGTTGCTCATAATGCAGATGGATTTTAGGTTCTATTTTTAAAACTTACACATATTGTGATATTTATATGAGTGTATCTGTTTGATATTTCAGGAGGTGGAGGAGGAGGAAGCATGGGGGGAATGAGTGGAATGGGTAATATGGGATCTGGGATGTCCTCTATGGGAGGGATGGGGATGGATAGCGGTATGGGACTCGGGGGATCCATGGGTGGAATGAACTCTATGGGGGGAATGTCAGGAGGAATGGGGGGATCTGGGATGTCTGGAGGGGGAATGGGAATGGGGGGAATTGGGGGTATGGGGAATTCACAGATGTCAGGGATGGGGATGTCTGGGGGAATGAATGATGGCTTCAGCTCCATGGGATCAGGGGGTATGGGGAACAGCAGCTTTGGGGGATCAGGAATGGGGGGTATGGGAGACAGGATGAGTGGGATGGGATCTGGACTTGGAAACAATAGCTTTGGAATGATGGACAACATGGGTCTGGGATCTAATTATGGGGGATCAGGAAATAGCTCATTTGGATCATCTGACAGAATGAGTGGAAGGGACAGAGATAGGGGAAGGGATATGGGAGGAAGGGGGCAGACAAGGCCTGATAACTGTACAGTTATAGTGAAGAATGTAAGTACTACTTTAATATTTTACTTGTTGAAATTACTTGTATATATTATACAATATACATATTAGAATTATGCAAATTGTCTTAAATTTAAAGCAATATGATCTTTTAAAAGTACAATCAATTGTGTTGAAAATACAATGAGATAGAAAATGAATTTAGTCATAGATGATAAAAATGGTAATTCATACATATGTATATGTATATACATGTACTTAAGTAACTGCTGTTGGTATAGTTAATAATTTTCATCATTTCTTCAGCTGCCTTACGCAATCAAATGGCAAGACCTGAGGGATAAATTCAAGGAAGCAGGTATGTCAAGTTATATTGTCAAAGTTATTGCAATATGTAATGAAATAGATGACAAATATAAAATTTGTATTTAAAAATGGCAAATTTTTTATGAATAGATTAAAAGAAAATGATATACATGTATTTAGGTGATGTGAAGTTTGCTGAGATCAAAGTTGAGAACGGAAGATCCCAGGGCTGGGGACTTGTCAGATATGGTAGTCCCGAGGATGCACAAGAAGCTATCGGTAAGTGATAGTGCTATATTCCTTACCTTATCTAATAATAATTCATAGAAACATGTCATATTCTGTTTCCATGAAAGGACAATTTTGTCTTTGGTTTTAAATATTTTTGGATAAACGTTTCTTGAAATTTGGTAAGAGGAATATTAATGAAATTTCACATTATTACATGGAAATATTTTTTAAGGGATGAACAATGGATTCTGTATTGCTTTTCAGACTATTTCAACAGATCCAAGATTGAGGGTCGGGAGATAGATGTCAAACTGTACCGCTAATCCTGGATGATCAGACCTAATGGTACTGTTACTAATCATCATAGTAACTTTCCATGACGTACTAAGGTCTTGGCTAATTACATTGTTGTCTTGTGTCTTCGTATTCAGGATTTCGTCTTAGTTTTATCTCTATAAGCAAACTATGAGCAGAAATGTCTGATGCATTTTAATTTGTTTGAACAGAATTGAGGATGAAAGGCTGAAAGTGTTTTCAACCTTTGGTTCTGTGGGCCAAGTGAATGGGCCTATTTGACTCATTTGTATCTCATATTTAGTGATTTTATTATTATGAATATTTCCAGTTGTGGAAAAGTGACATGTACTGATTTGAGAAATTCTCTGTCGACTTTTGAGCTGTCTCGCAGATTGAAATTTCAAACTTGTTGGCAGCTTTCTTAGATGTTTCATTAAAATGGAGCTGATTTATATTTCATGTTTTGTAAATTCATTGTTTTATCTTCACAATTGTACATGACAGGTGTTTTGTGAAGTCTAGTATCAACACCATGATCATCGAATAAATCGTCATATATATTGTCTGTTTTGTTGGAATTCTGTTTTCCAGATGACTACAGTGAGCTTTTGTAGCTTGGAGGTGTAAGTTGATCGCTCTGAAAATGTGTTTGTCATTATGTCATTAAATTTTTTTCTCTCAAAGAGTTTTTACAGCTTATTGTACAGTACCTTTGTCTTGTGTTAATATATTGTATCTGAATCTACATTCATTACGGATTTTATGATATTATGTTTACATAAAAGGATATTTTAGTTCATGAGCAAATAAATAATTTCAAGTTAGTGTCTATACATCGAAGAAAAAATTGTCTCTATGCAAAGGATTCAGATTTTGTTTTGAGGTTCATAATTTTAGAAGATCCTCGATACTGTTGTTAAGCAGTAGTAAAATCTCAAAATTCTTCTGGAACTATTTGGAAAATCTCAAAACTCTTCTGGAACTATTTGGAAATTCTCAAAATTCTTCTGGAAATATTTGAAATACCGGTAGTTTTAATTCAATGAATTTCATATAAGAAAATTTAAAATTACTTTACAGGTAAATATGGAATCTTTTGAAAGGTCCATTTGTATTTGAATTCAAGTGACTTTCCTGAATTTTGATAAAGATATCCAGGATTCTTATCAAAGGAAAAAAGGGAGATATTAAAGGGCACCAGTTTGCTGATTTGATAAGGGTTTATTTTCTTTATCCTTGCCCTTGTTCTACATGTGTAATTTTTCTTGTGAGAAAAAAAGTGAAAATGATTTGTATTTTAGGAATTGCTTTCAGCTGTTAACTTTTTGTACAAGTATGGATTTGTGATTCAATCAAGAAGTTTTCAGTGATGCAGCTCTCTTCAAAAGATGTTTGTGATTTCATTCATGGAGTACTGTACTGTATTACTTGGGATGTCTTCAACAACTATGTTCCTGCCGTGTTTAACCAAAAGGTTCTTGTTGGTTGAGAACCGTCTAGTATTCCACTTGAAGAAGTTTGGTAAAGTGCAAATAAGTAATGGTAAGGTATTGGTACATGTTTTTCCTGACTGTCAAATATTTGATTGTATAGCTTTCTCGTAGATAAAGCATTCTGATTTAGATCTATTTTTGTGTGTGTCTTTGTTAAAAAAGATCAGCAATTTTGATTGGCTCTTAATCTGAAAAAAATTGTTGCAATTCAGTATGCAGAAATTGTAATTGAAAATACATTAACAGTCCATGTAACTGGTTCATATTTCTGTAAGTTTGATCTGTTGGAATTTATGAATTACACAATTTTCCTATGAAAAGTTTGATTTAAATGAGAAAAAAGTGTTTTTCTTTTCCCCCCTGTAGCAGCATGAGGTGAGACGGGTGGTAATGGATTTGTCCTTTATATTGCTTTGCCTTCTCTGATCTTTGACAGGAAACTCGGGCAGACATATTTTCCGTAGATGGAAACTCGGGGAAATGGTTTTCAGGAATCAAATTTTTCTGTGGAATTCATTCCGTTGAAATAAAATGAAATTGTAGAAGATAGTGCAAAGTATTTCTTTAAAACGAATGAGGAAAAATTAAAGACGTTATGAATTATGATAACATAAAAGCTAACTGAAATTTAATTAAATTTGATTCATCACCTTATATATTTCATGTTCAAACTCTTACTGTGAAATCATATTTTCAGGAACCTTAACTTTCCCTTGCGAGTAGGAGGGATGCAGAGAGATACGATTCGAGACATTCACAGGTAAATCAAATCCTCTAATACAGGTTGAAGAAATTTTGAATATTTTTGATATGACGTTTTGAAGCTGCTTTCTTGTGAATGATGCTAATTTAAAATGTCTGAACATCTGATACTACAATTGATGTTGACATTATTCTGACCCTTGCTGTGCAGCTTTCACCTTTGCATGTGACCATGTCTGTAATGAAGCTCTCTATAGGACAGAATCTACTTTCCATAGAGACATGAAATAATCACTGTTTTCTGATTTAGTTTTCATACATGTACAAAAAGTGTGTTTAAAAAACATGACTACACCATAAGGAACAGTGACCACAGGTTCAAGCCTAGACTATTGGCAATGTTGGTTTGATATCTGTATTGACAGATTTCATGAAATTGGCTGAGAAAGTAATGTAAATCATTATCCTATTATACTCTTACTTAAGGACTTAAGAAAGGTCCCATTTCATTATTATTTGATCATTTAACTAGTGAAAAAAATTGATATCTTTGCCTTAATTTGAATGAGTATTTCTCGCAATACCTTTAATTGCTTTATTGAGTAAAAATTCATCAAAACACAATGGACTTTTAAAACTTGGAAGTAATATCATGTGGGGGGGGGGGGGGGGGGGGGGGGGTTAAAAGTTATGAAGAATGCAGAGCTTAATTGTAAGTAATGATGCAAAACATTTAAAATAAGTAATCTTTAGATTAAATACTTTGAAGCATGAGGTCATCTTCAGTGAATGATGTTGAATCTAAATGTCTGAACTTCTGAATTACATGGAAGAACATTTACTTACTGACTGCTGATGTTTGCCTCGGATATATGCTTTCATGAATTTGATAAATGCCTTTGCTTTATCTTGAAGAACTATCTTGCAGAACCATTGCTTGTGCATTTATCATAAAAGAATGTAAGAAAATCATTACATGCCAAGCATTTGTGCAGTTCAATTAATGTTTTGTTACCCTGCTATGTGCTAAGTTACTGCCACTGACTGAAGTCCATAGATATTTTGATATCACAGTAATTATGACTGTACTTAGGAGATTTTCTATGTGCTAAGTTACTAAATATTATGATATCACAGTAATTGACCCTCCCGAGCGCGGAAAAAATTTGAGAAATTCCATGACGTCACAATGCAATTTCGATGTTTGACCGAGGTTCGAAGCTTGTTTGTCCGAGGTTAACACATGGTAAAAGCATTGTGACGTCACAAAATTTTGCAATTTTTTCCCACAATCGGAAGGGTCAATTATGACTGTACTTGGAGATTTTCTATGTGCTAAGTTACTGCCACCAACTGAAGTCCATAAATATTATGATGTCACTATAATTATGACTGTACTTGGAGATTTTCTATGTGCTAAGTTACTGCCACCAACTGAAGTCCATAACTATTATGATGTCACTGTAATTATGACTGTACTTGGAGATTTTCTATGTGCTAAGTTACTGCCACCAACTGAAGTCCATAACTATTATGATGTCACTGTAATTATGACTGTACTTGGGAGATTTCCTATGTGCTAAGTTACTGCCACCTTCACTGTAATTATGACTGTGCTTGGAGATTTTCTATGTGCTAAGTTACTGCCACCAACTGAAGTCCATAACTATTATGATGTCACTGTAATTATGACTGTACTTGGAGATTTTCTATGTGCTAAGTTACTGCCACCAACTGAAGTCCATAAATATTATGATTTCACTGTAATTATGACTGTACTTGGAGATTTTCTATGTGCTAAGTTACTGCCACCAACTGAAGTCCATAACTATTATGATGTCACTGTAATTATGACTGTACTTGGGAGATTTCCTATGTGCTAAGTTACTGCCACCTTCACTGTAATTATGACTGTGCTTGGAGATTTTCTATGTGCTAAGTTACTGCCACCAACTGAAGTCTATAAATATTATGATGTCACTGTAATTATGACTGTACTTGGAGATTTTCTATGTGCTAAGTTACTGCCACCAACTGAAGTCCACAACTATTATGATGTCACTGTAATTATGACTGTACTTGGAGGTTTTCTATGTGCTAAGTTACTGCCACCAACTGAAGTCCACAACTATTATGATGTCACTGTAATTATGACTGTACTTGGAGATTTTCTATGTGCTAAGTTACTGCCACCAACTGAAGTCCACAACTATTATGATGTCACTGTAATTATGACTGTACTTGGAGGTTTTCTATGTGCTAAGTTACTGCCACCAACTGAAGTCCACAACTATTATGATGTCACTGTAATTATGACTGTACTTGGAGGTTTTCTATGTGCTAAGTTACTGCCACCAACTGAAGTCCACAACTATTATGATGTCACTGTAATTATGACTGTACTTGGAGATTTTCTATGTGCTAAGTTACTGCCACCAACTGAAGTCCACAACTATTATGATGTCACTGTAATTATGACTGTACTTGGAGGTTTTCTATGTGCTAAGTTACTGCCACCAACTGAAGTCCACAACTATTATGATGTCACTGTAATTATGACTGTACTTGGAGGTTTAAGATAAAATACAAAACTACCTTTTAACTTGAAAATGAGAAAATCATCCCTGATAGGACAAAAATTTCATAGCTATTATAACATAACCCTTTGCAAGAAGATTACGGGAAATATTTCATTGAACAGTTGTTGGAAAATACATGATTTAGTAGATATATGATCATATTAATTTCATAGGTTAGTTATACATGTATATGATTCAGGACCCTCTAATATTCCATGTTCAAATTCTTTCTTTGAAATAATATTTTCAGGGTCTTTTACAGTTTCCAGGGCTAAAGGAGGAACAAAGAGAGATGACAGGTAAATCAAATCCTGTAATACACGTAGAAGAAAGCTTGAATATTTTTGATATGAGGTCTTGAAGCTGCTTTCTTGTGAATGATGCTGATTTTTAAATGTCTGAACATCTGATACTTTAAATTGATGTTGACATTATTCTGACCCTTGCTATGCAGCTTTCACTCTTGCTTGTGTAAATATTTATAAAGAGGCTTTATAAATGAAAAAAAACTACTATTTATTCAGACAAAATTTAATTTTTATACATGCATGCCATGATTGTGAATGGTGTAATATTTACGATTTTTGATCTTCAAATACGCTCTACGCTTTGCTACTCATTTTTATGCCTAAAACATTTCAATCAGGCCATACCAAATTAATTAAATGTTCTTTGGATTTTCTTGTGAAAAAAGGGGTGCGAGCGAGCGAAAATATAATTATTTTATTAGCTCACCTCGACGAAGTTGAGTGAGCTTATGCTATAACCCCATGCGTCCGCGTCCGCGTCCGCGTCCGTGTCCGCGTCCGCGTCCGGTTAAGAAGTTTGGGGTAGCTCAGTATCTGACAAAGTACTAATGCTACAGTAACCAAACTTGCACAAGTGATTCATCTTTGGATGCTGAGGTGAACCCATGCATCGGATGCAGCATCTGACCTACATTTTTCGCTTGAGTGACTTGGTTAAGAAGTTTGGGGTAGCTCAGTATCTGACAAAGTACTAATGCTACAGTAACCAAACTGGCACAAGTGATTCATCTTTGGATGCTGAGGTGAACCCATGCATCGTATGCAGCATCTGACCCACATTTTCCGCTTGAGTGACTTGGTTAAGAAGTTTGGGGTAGCTCAGTATCTGACAAAGTACTGATGCTACAGTAACCAAACTTGCACAAGTGATTCATCTTTGGATGCTGAGGTGAACCCATGCATCAGATGCAGCATCTGACCTACATTTTTCGCTTGAGTGACTTGGTTAAGAAGCTTGGGGTAGCTCAATATCTGACAAAGTACTGATGCTACAGTAACCAAACTTGCACAAGTGATTCATCTTTGGATGCCGAGATGGACCCATGCATCGGATGCAGCATCTGACCTACATTTTCCGCTTGAGTGATTTGGATAAGAAGTTTGGGGTAGCTCAGTATCTGACAAAGTACTAATGCTACAGTAACCAAACTTGCACAAGTGATTCATCTTTGGATGCCGAGATGGACCAATGCATCGGATGCAGCATCTGACCTACTTTTTCCACTTGAGTGATTTCGCTTTTAAAAGCCAATATTGAGCAAAGTATAAGTGCTACATGTACCAAACTTGCATATTGGATGTATCTTTGATCAAACTTTCATAAAATGACCTTAACCTACTTTTTCAGCTTGAGTGATTTTGCCTTTAAAAGCCAATATTGAGCAAAGTATAAGTGCTAGATGTTCCAAACTTGCATATTAGATGTATCTTTGATCAAACTTTTATAAAATGACCTCGACCTACTTTTTCTGCTTGAGTGATTTTGCCTTTAAAAGCCACTATTGAGCAAAGTATAAGTGATACATGTACCAAACTTGCATATTGGATATATCTTTGATCAATCTTTCATAAAATGACCTTGACCTACTTTTTCCGCTTGAGTGATTTTGCCTTTAAAAGCCAATATTGAGCAAAGTATAAGTGCTAGATGTTCCAAACTTGCATATTAGATGTATCTTTGATCAAACTTTCATAAAATGACCTCGACCTACTTTTCCGCTTGAGTGATTTTGCCTTTAAAAGCCAATATTGAGCAAAGTATAAGTGATACATGTACCAAACTTGCATATTGGATATATCTTTGATCAATCTTTCATAAAATGACCTTGACCTACTTTTTCCGCTTGAGTGATTTTGCTCTATAAAGCCAGTATTGAGCAAAGTATAACTGCTAGATGTTCCAAACTTGCATATTAGATGTATCTTTGATCAAACTTTCATAAAATGACCTCGACCTACTTTTTCTGCTTGAGTGGTTTTGCCTTTAAAAGCCAATATACATGTACTAAGAAATATGTTTGAATTGAATTTTGCTGTCACGAGGTGAGCTTCGTAATCTGTGATTACCTATGTTTTTTTTTAAGTATTGCATCTTTTAGGGTGCGAGCGAGTGAAATAATACATTTCTGATGTTTTCCGTACTCGCAAAGGAATCCCCATAGGAATCTGGTGACTAAGAAGCCTGGCACATAGCAGTACAGAAAAGATTTTCGAACATTCCCCCTCCTTGACTTTCAGTGCCATGTATATGGGACAAGAAATTTGCTCCGAAAGAAATTTTCAAACACAAAAAGTATCATTTTCTTCGAAATTTGCACAATCTGAGACTTCTAGAAGCTTTAAAATTGGCAGAAATCATAATCGACCCTAAAAAATTCTTGAGCCAGAAATGTATTAGTGCGGGCGAGCATTTTATTTTTATAATATTATTTTTTGAATTTTGAAAAATATGGTGCGGGAAATCCAAAGAACATTTAATTAATTTGGTATGGCCTCAGATTTACTTTTTGAAATATTCAGAACAAACTTGACTGTATAAATTCATTGTAAGTTGAGGGTTTGATAATTGTATATGCAATTGTGTAAATGATTAAGATTTGTACACATGTCAAAGTAGGGAAAGGAGGATGCTTTATTTCTCAAATTTACAATCAATTGTTTGTATTACGCATCCCTAATTTACACTTTCTTTAGCAACATTTTACACTTTCCGTTTTATCAAGTAGCTTCAAAATATACATTTTTTTTACGAGTACCAAAAAGTGTCCTGTGACCAAAAGATTAAATAGAAGGCTTGACTTCTTTCTGAATTTGATAGAAATAAAAAATTAAGCTTGTAGGGGATGATTTTAAAAGCTTGCAGGGCATGATTTTAAAAGCTTGAAGGGATGATTTTAACAATAAAAATATTAGAAGGTACCTTATAATTTAACAATTGAAATATTCAAAGGTACCTTATAAATGAATAACTCGTAAGACTAAGTATTTAAAGCATGCGTGAAATTATCTTCAGTGAATGACGTTGAATCTAAATGTCTGAACTTCTGAATTAGATGGAAGAACATTTACTTACCGACAGCTGATGTTTGCCTCAAACCTATCCTTTCTTGAATGTTTAATTTAGAATTATATGGCCTGGTCAATTAGATTTTTCAAGAAATATTCATCCATTCTAAGTGTTTGTGCAGTTCAAATTTACATTTTGTTACCCTGTCCTGCAAAACTTCATTGCTTCAGACTTGCCTTTATAAACCATAACATTATGTTGTTGATGTTACAAAACTGTTGGAATCTGTGATTGAGATTGTTTTGAATGTTAAGAGAAGAAAATTACTTGGAAATTGAAAACAAGGTATAATACCTATTTTAAAATGAGAAACTCAAAGCTGATAGAAAATTTCGTACCATTTAGCATTACATGTATATCAGTTGAAATTCACCCTGTCACGGTGGGTAATCTTGCAATACAGAATATTCGTATTTTCTATAATTTCTTGTGATATGGACTATATATTACAAAAGGATGTGATGCAAAGTAGGGATGCAATAGCTATGAATTTTGTCCAAAATAAGAGAATAATATCTTGTCATAAAGCGTAAATAACGTTCGGCGTGATTCATGTACATGTAGATGAAAGTGAAAGTAGAACGCCGATCGTTTATATGTGTTATTAAAAGCTAATATTCATCCTAGTTTGGATACAACTCATAGCTTTGACATTCTTACATCACATTCCTCTTTTCTTATAAATGATCTATTTTGCACAAAATCCCAGAAAACCCTGTTGTTCTGTGTTAAGAGATTATCCACAGTGATGTACATATCAAAACAAGTGCTAATAATTGGTTTAAGATGTACGTGTGTTGTGTAAAGTCTTAATCATTTGAATTTGCAAGTTTACTTGAACTGGGTGAATTTCAGAACTGTATTATGTCTTTGCTTACATGGCATGTGTGAATTTGAAAATGTATTACATATACCGATATTTAAAACTGAAATGAATTTAATAAAACTATTGTGCTTGGATTACATAATACACACGATACATTTATTCATCTAGGTTACTAGAAAGGTGACCAAAATTTTAAATGTAGAATAAGTTAAAGCTTCAAATCACATAATTGTTATGCTTTAATTTTAGGACAGACATCTACAGGTGTGATGACAATTGGTAGTTATGACAGAAAGGCAATTACTACCTACCTGTATGTTACCATTGATACTAAGCTGTGCTAACTCTACGAGGACCTGGTAGAGATTGAATCCTCAACAATATTGTAGAATGAAAAAGGTATGAAAATTAAATGCCTTGAGAATTTTTATGCCCCCGGAATCACAGATTCGGGGGCATATAGTTTTTGGCCTGTCCGTCTGTTTGTCTGTCTGTTTGTCCGAAAAAACTTTAACATTGGGCATAACTTTTGAATGGAAGGTGATAGAACTTTCATATTTCACATGTGTATTCCTTGTGACAAGACCTTTCCATTGATACCAAAATTTTTGACCTCGTGACCTTGACCTTGACCTTTGACCTACTTTTCAAAAACTTTAACATTGGGCATAACTTTTGAATGGTAAGTGATAGGGCTTTCATATTTCACATGTGTGTTCCTTATGACAAGACCTTTCCATTGATACCAAAATTTTTGACCTTAAAACCTTGACCTTGACCTTTGACCTACTTTTCAAAAACTTTAACATTGGGCATAATTTTTGATTGGTAAGTGATAGGGCTTTCATATTTCACATGTGTATTCCTTGTGACAAGACCTTTCCATTGATACCAAAATTGTTGACCTTGACCTTTCACATACTTCACAGAAAGTTTATACTAACAAAGATGCCACCGGGGGCATTCGTGTTTCACAAACACAGGCTTTATTCTAGGACTTTCATTTGAATCTTTTCAAACTTTGTATCATAGGATTTTATTTTTCAAGCGCATTAGCTGTCGTTATAATTTTGTAATTTGGAGTGTTGATAGATTTATTGCAAACATGTTGAAATTGTGAACTTTAAATCCATTTTGTGCATTTCATTTTCAGACTTGGAGATCACTCAATTGCAGACAGAAAGTGAACAGAAATGGTACTGCCACTAAAAATGAACTTTGCATACTAAACATCAAGTAAATACATGAAAATATAATATCTTGGCTTCTGTTCTTTGACATATCAGCAAGTTTTGTCTTGCAGGTATCCATTATTGTATTGTGTCCATAATGTTGGAAAAGTTGTAGTATCATGAAAATTGAAATATTGAGAACAGATGGGGAGATGAAATGATGTCCTTAAGAAATATCTTCAAACTCTTGTTTGTTGAATGTGTGAAAATGATTAACCATGTTGTTGTGTAGGATGAGCCAAGGTCAAGGTCTGTGACTCACTGTTGACAATGGAAACTAGACTATGTCTATACAAATTTACATGTAAGAATCACTAATTAAAACCAAAAAATAGAACAATTGGGAAATGAATTTTAATTATGTTGTAATGGAAAATTCTTGAGAAACAAATTAGGAGAATGAGGCAGAATCTTTGAAAGCCCAACATGTCTGTTGATTACAATATAAAATTGCTCTTTCAAAATAATGAAGAATGACAAAAACATCAACTTTTGGTTTTGACTAGAGCATGAAGTTAAAAGTCAAGGTCACCTTAAAAAAGTATATTGTACTAGGATTATCCCAAGATTTTACAATTTGTATGAGATGAAGATTATATGGCCATCTTGGCTCATTTTAGTGAAGCATAAAAATGGTGTGCTGAATTGTATTTTCTCTTGAAAAAGATGGTTACAAGTGGACGTGCTTTGCTGATGCATAGTCAACTTTGCTTTGCAATTGTAGTTCAGAATTTTATGAACTTAAAGGATTGAACGAGTCTTGGTTTGTTGAAAGCTAACTTACTACGGGCATGGCATTGGTCTTGGATAAGTGTCTTGGGGTCTCTCTTATTCCATACTTCATTTGTATGTCACTCCTTGTTCACGATGAGTAAGTAGAATAATGCTTTTAGTACACTCACTAGGTTGTCCAAAGACGTATGCAGTAATAATCATTGTAACAAAGATTTATACATATATTTTATCCATGTCGACATATTTATGTAAACATTGCTTTACAAAGAAAGTAGGACAAACCCTCTTTTGTGTCATGTTAAGTACAAAGCGACTCGGATTTCACACCTGAATACCAGTCTACATGAACGTAGTGTTTTCATGGCACCCAACCTAAGGGAAAGAGGTTACAAATAACTTCATATAACCCCAATATACACTTCTCAAAAAATTTAAAGGAGCAAGGTATTTACTTTCATTGTTCAGATAATTGCAGCTGCTTATTGTTGTCAACTAAAAAGCATTTAGACATATTTTGTGGTCATTTCTTACCTGTGTCTATATCGAACAGATGAACTGTTGCACTTGATTAGACAGCCTAGATGATACCAAAGAATTCTTTGTTCCATTATATTACAATAGAAAAATTGTTCCCTTAATTTTTTTGAGCAGTAAATGTAGCATAGTTACCTGCAACATACGAGCAACAAAGGGATCACTCTGACCTGGCATCAGTTTATCACACTTTAACATATAAAATGGCTTGTATTTCCATCAAACTCACAGGGATGGCCAAGCATGAGATTCAACACCCAGTGAGGGTCAAGCTCACTTACTGTATGTGTAGTTATTTAAGTGCAACCAAATTTTAGCGGAAATGGTTAAGATGAGCAAATTGACATTTTAGAGTAATCATGAATAAGCACATTTGACTTGTTAGAAATGTGAAACATGTCTTCATTAGAGTAGATCTAGGTCAAGGTAAAATCTTGATGCAAGTTCCAAAAGGTCTTGTTACAAGATCACTACATTTTGTTAAGACCATCACCAATCTTTTCGTTCGAGTAGGTCAAAACTCTAGGCTAAAAGGGCAGATAATTTAGAATGTGCAGAAAGGTGTTGTGTCAATGAATATAGTTCAATCTTTTGTTTTGTGAAGGAAAGAATATTTCCTTTAAAATGCTTAAATAAAAGTATACTGTAAACTTGACCTTGGCTAAAGCTCATGACACACCCTTGATTCATACCAGAAATGACATTCTTTTAACCTAGACAACACATCTATGTCGTATCCAAAGCCATATTTTGAGATGACTATTGGTACTAGATGTAAATAAATACCTTTTCCACATTTTGTATCTATTATAAAGGTAGAACTCGGTACTTGAATCAAAGTAATTTATTGGTCAACACGGAATTTACAAACAAGTGTATTTTAATAGTTTTAGTCCGAAATACCATCAACATTGCACAATTAATTGATCATTACGATATCTTCAAATTTTAGTGATTGAAATCCAGCTTTTCATAACATTGTTTAAGTTTTACACGCAAGAAATATTGTCTCTTTGCAAAGTACATACAACATGGCTCTGCTATACCATTTCACAAGATTACTGATTTCTTGAGGTAATCTTTTTTCTCAAAAATTGAATCTATTATTGTAACTAAGAAGTACAGATGCTACACTTGATGACAACATAATCTTAGAAATAATTAAAAAAAAAAAAAAATCGATTGATGGCAATGTACGTCTTTTTTTATCATGGAGATAAATTACATGAAATCTTACCAATAAATAAAGAGAAGTTAAGAATTGTTGACCATGATAATGCAAAATTTCTTAACCTTTCCTATAATTTGATTCTAAATGCAACCATCAAATAATTAATCCAGTAGTTTTAAGCACATTTGATTGTTCAGCACCATAGCAATTCTACAATGTAGGCTACATAAAAGGGCCAAAGGACACAAGTTAGTACCTGTAAAATTAAATAGGACACAACTTCTCTGTATACTACAGAAGACCGTTGGTGACAGGTATGAATTATAATTTATTTGGTTGCCGCTGAATAAATTAAGTAACGGCCTCCAGATAATGTGGTGGCCGCCAGATAATTATTTGACAGTGCCAGATAATTAAGTGGCAGCCGCCAGATAAATTATAATTCATACGTCACAGTCTTCCATAGTATACTGACCTAATATAATGATAGAGAAGGCACAAAATTATAAAAGTACAACACAGTCAAGGTTAATAATAAGAAACTCAATCTTCACTTTTGGCAGCTTCATCAATTTGAAAATGTTGTTTGATGGTCTTTTTTTTGCATATTAACTGACAAACCAAATTCCCTTACTTGTCATTTTTGGGACAACTTTATGTGTATATACTGGCTGTATTATAAAAATATAATGATCGCTGAGTGATAAAAGTCCCCTACCGGCAGCGTTAATTTATGTCCTGAATCTCTTTTCACAAGTTTATTATCAGCAACAGCCAAGAGAAGTCTGGAAAACTGAAAATTTCATTAAATTTGCTAAGTCCAAGGGCCATAACTCTTGTAAAAATAGGTTAATTGAAACCAAACTTAAATTTGTTCTGTATCCCACTAAGATGTATTCATATACCATCAATCAGTTCATTAATCTGCAAAAGAACTGAAGAAAGGTCTGGAAAACTGATTTTTCATGATATTTGCTAAGTGCAAGGGCCATAACTCTTGTGAAAATTAGTCAATCGGAATTAAACTTGCACTTGATCTGTATCACATTATTATGTATTCACATACTAAAAATCAGTTCATTATCTGTAATAACAGCCGAGAAAAGTCCGGAAAACTAAAAATTTCAAGAAATTTGCTAAGTCCAAGGACCGTAACACTTGTAAAAATAGGTCAATGGAGACCAAACTCAAACTTTGTCTGTATCGCACTAAGATGTATTCATATACCAAACATCAATTCATTATCTGCAACAGAACCGAAGAGAAGTCCGGAAAACTGAAATTTTCATAAAATTTGCTAAGTGGTAGGGCCATAACTCTTGTAAAAATATGTCAATCAAAACCAAACTCAAACTTGATCTGTATCACATTGAGATATATCCACATACCAAAAAAATGAGTTCAATATATGCAACATTTTACAGCGAAAAGTCCAGAAAACTGAAAATGTGACAGACGGACTGACAGACAGACCGATAGGAAACTAAGAGTCCCCTTCAGCATTGCCGGTAGGGGACTAGTTATACAATCAAATAATGAATGCTAAATTCCCATTTCACACGCCACAATTGCACAAAGTACAGAACAAAGCAGTATAATACTCACGATCAATAAGATCAAATAAAACAACTTGTGTAATGATAAAATAAACTGCTAAAACAACAAGACCGGTAAGGTAAGGTGGAATTGCAAAGTCTTCTTTGAATAAAAATGCAAAGTCAAACAGTATGTCAGTTTCTATATCCTGGGTTAGAAATCTGAACAAATCTATGAAAGTGACTTCTTGTCAAAGTTCAATGCATTTTCACTTGACAGTGTATAATATCTCTCCTATACACCACCATCCATAAATAACTATACAAACAAGGAAATCATTCTTATTTTTCCTTTACAACTTTATCCTAATTTTTTTCTGTTCTGAACCTGAAAGATTCAGAGTAATTTACCGCATATAATTGAAAATTATGAGATGTGATAAGAAAAATGTAAATAGAAACTTTTTTCATTGGCACAATTGTCATTTTTACATAAAAAAAGAATAAAAAATCTAAATATTTAAGTCAATATCGTTACAAATGATTTCTATAAGGTTGAAGACATCTTCTGACTTATACAGCAATGGATTCGAAACTGTTCATTTTATAACAGCAACATGAACAGAAATGGTGTATACTAATAATATATATATGGAAGGCAGTGTAAACTAGCTTTATATAAGCAGACTTTGCAGTCCATCTTAAAAAGTAATAGGTAAAATACATGTATAAAAGTACTAGCACTACAAATAAACATAAAATACAATGTTTCACATGCTAATATGTCTTGGAGAAATAACATTGAGATATTTAATTATAGTTGTGGCTCAGAATCTAAATGTATTTTCTTGTCATTCATATTTTTATCTCACTGTTCTCTATTTATTCTTTTTTACTCGTAATAAAACTTTGATCAATTTTAAGCATTTGAATTCAAATAAATATTACCCTCAAAGCAAAAGTTGAAAATTTGCAATTCCTTTCAAGATGCTGGGTTGTTTTCTTCTTTTGTGAGAATTATATGGTTACTTCCTTACTGAACAAGTAACTAGAGCACTGACAAAGTCAGAAAGGGCCCCGCCGGCCACTTGTTTAAGAAGTTGAATGTGAAGGCAACAAGGTCAACATGGTTGGCACCAAAAAAAAGAATTGCTGCCAGAGGAATAGAGGCAAACATACAATGCAGTATTCCTATGTCATCGATTTTTTTTATCAAAGCCCCATCTCTTAGGGTACAACAGTTATGGCCAATGTTAAAGTTTTTCAAATGTAGGTCAAAGGTCACGGTCAAGGTCACATGATCAAAAAATGTTGGTACCAACAGAAAGGTCTTGTCACAAGGAACACACATGTCAAATATCAAAGCCCCATCTCTTACGGTACAATAGTTATGGCCAATGTTAGTTTTTCAAATGTAGGTCAAAGGTCACGGTCAAGGTCACATGATGAAAAATGTTGGTACCAATGGAAAGGTCTTGTCACAAGGCACACTCATGTAAAATAAAAAAGCTCTACCTCTTACAGTGCAGAAGTTATGGCCAATGTTAAAGTTTTTGCTGACGGACAGACGGACAGACAGACGGACAGAGTGATTACTATAGGGCACCCGCCTAGTGGCGGGGCCCTAATAAGCAATACAAAAAGATCACTGAAGATCACAGCTTGAAAATAAAATCATCAGAATGATAATGACTAGGAAAAAATGACAACTTTAAAACTACTTAATATACTACCTGTACATGATGTATATGTAAAAGTTTACATCTTAAAAACAAAAACATTTCACAACTCGAGGAAATATAGATAAATCTCTATATAATAAACTAGGAAGAATGAACAACTTTGAAAAAAGTGGGACTAGTACATAGAAAAAAAAAAACCAACAAAATTTGTAAAACTCCTGGACATAGCAATGATACACCAATTTCACAAGTTATCAGAGTTTCCTAAATTGTCTAATCCTATTAAGTAGTGTACAAACACTTTGAGTGTATAACATGTATCATAGCAACCTTTAAATCTATATAGAAATTATCAAATTATTGACTTACCTAAAAATGACCTTTGTTCAAAAGCCTTAGTTTGAATAACAATTGTATGAAATAGGATAAATTCCAAGCAGATATAAATTTAAATAGTCATTTTCCAATTTAGTATAGTGCACATGACGTTTCTGAATTTGCCTTTCAAGAGTGCCATTGGTCTGAATTAATGCTACTATTATAAATAATAGTTCTGAGAATTGTATGTAGGACTTAATTCTGATTAATGCCGAGATGAAATAATAAATTCTTTCGTATTTCAATTTTCTTCATAAACGAGTGTCCTTGACCTTTGAGATATCTTTGTCAGAAAAACCTTATTTTTTTAGTATATGTTTTAGTGTAAAGTATGATCAAAGTCCTTGATAGATCCTGATAGATTAGTTTGAAATACAGTTGTATGAGCAATGAGGCAAGGACAGACAGAACAGTGAGTATATATTTACAGACTAGTAAAATATGTATACCAGCACGTAAATCATCATGTGACTAGGTTCAGAGTATTACATTCAACCATTTGAAATAAAACATCACATATCAAGTAATACAATAACTGGACAAATGAACTATCCGAGGTATGATAGGAATTATCATGTTCACAAGGCATTCTACAAATTCTACAGAAACTACTTTATCAACTGACCTATTCTAAATACTGAGTAAGTGTAAGGTATCCTCATTTAAATATGGACTAGAATAAAGTAATTCAAAAATATGAAAAAGGATTTCAGAATACTTTTAAATATAATTCAACTTGAGTATTTCTTCATCAAATTACAGGCTCCACATCAAATACATTGTATTGATATCAAGCTTTAAAACCTGTTTAGTTACTTTCCGATTGGACCTCTGACAAAAAAGCTCCTGATGTCCTGTGTACTTTTTGCCATAGCAAAGCTTCGGTCAAGTTTTCCTAGATGAGCTTTCCTGGATGGTGTAGTTGTCAGGGGAGAGACTGGCGGTACCCTAGGTGATGGTGATACAGGTAAAATCATGGGTGCTGGTGATACTGGGAATATCTGTCTGGCTGTTCCACCACACATCTCATTGTTGACTGAGCTTACGGAGGGTGTCTTGGTATCTGCTATGTTTTGTGATGGAAGATTTGTGTATTTGATACATTCTGGTGATTTGCAGCAGAAGCATTTTGGTTTCTTTGCAGCTTTTGTTCTCTTGGTCCGTTTCGGTTTATTTTCTTCTTCTTCGTTATTGAAGCTCCTCTTCCTCTTTTCGTATACTGTTTCCTTCATGATTTTATTCATTTCCCTCTCTACCAAAGGCTGGCACTTAGCTGGCATTTTCTCTCTAACTTCAAGTGAACTTACTACTTTGTTCTCAGCTTTAAGATCCCCCTCATACTTTTCCCAGAAGTTTTTCTGTGGTTTGACATTCTCCATTGCTTTTATTCTACTCTCCAGCTCCTTTATGGTCTGTTTCCTTTTCTGCAGGCCCTCTTGTACTTTAACATCAGAAATTCTCTTCTTGAAATTAAGTTTTTGAGGTGCTTTCACAGGACTTACAGGAAAATCTTCTGGTATTTCTCTAAATGCTCTCTCATGTATAGGAGGCTCTCTGAAATCTTCACTTTTGAATGATGTTCTAGTATCAGAACTCAAACTCATAACACCCAAAGAACTCGTTCCCGAGCTGTGACGAGACCTAGAGTCTGTAGATGAGATGGTCCAATCAGAATGCATACTAAGATCTGACATCGAGGTAGATGATATTGTGAAAGCTGAAGTTCCAATTAAAGGTGAACTCTGAGGCAGGATTGGGGAAAGTTCTCTGTAGTTTACACGTCTTTCGGAACCATTATGATTCATCCATCCACTGTAATGCCAATTATTGTCCTTACTGCTCTTCTTTGTTTCATTCACTGTAGTACTTTGAGATGTAGGAGTAATCTTCCCTCTATCATTCAGTGATTTGTTTGTCGAGACCTCCTTTGCTTTATTCATGCTCCAGACCTTTGGTGTGTTGGATGTTGTTTTATCCTTCTGTACTGTTCCTCTTGCATTCTTATCATTGTAACTATCTACGGTGTTCTTAATTTTCTTCTGTCTTGCATCTTTCAAAGTCTTGTTGTCAACTGTAGAGCTGGAGGAAACCTTTTTCATTTCAGATACACCATCTTTCTTCGGAATGTCCACTGATACTTGTTTTGTACTCTTGACCTTGACACTACTTTGAGTCTTCGAAGAGGTTATGAAAGGTACCTGTTTATCTTCTGTCGTTTTCTTCATGTGACCATTTTGAGTCTTCGAGGAGGATATGAAAGGTTCTAGTTTATCTTCTGTCCTTTTCTTCATGTGACCATTTAGAGTCTTCGAAGATGATATGAAAGGTACTGCTGTATCTTTTGTTGTTTTCTTCATGTGACCATAGGCCATCCCCAATTCATTTTCTTCGTCATCCAGTCCATTAGAATCATCATCCAGATCATCTAGACAACTTTCAGTAGAGGACAAACTTCCCTCACTCATGAAGCTATCGTCGGGGATATACTCAGGGTCGCTGTCACATCCGTTTAACATACTCATCCTTCGTTTGTACCACACATTGTTTTTGTAATGGCTCTCTTGAAAGTAGTCATCGTACGGATCCTTCCTGGGACTATAGGCTTTGTATAGTATGGTACGTAGTTTCTGACAGTTAATGCGTGAATGATTTGGTATAGTGGGTATATCACTCCTCACAGAAATTACCACTGATCCTTCCTCTATTTCCTTAAGCAGTTTAAGAGGCTGAATAAAATAATCCTGGAAGCCGTATAATGTGAACATCTTGACACTTTTCTGAAGGTTGCTGCTTAACTGAGTGAACAGATTTCCTGAAATCAAACAAAAGACAACAAAATTTATTTGACAACAGATGCTAAGTAAGCAGTTTCTGTTTAAAGTTCCATGAAAAATACAACACCTCTTAAAAGATATTGTGGTCCGATTGCAAAGTAAGTTTTTGTCAGTATAAAGTCAAAGAATGCCCATATACTTGGACTTACATTACTCAGATTTATAACTGAGGTACCGTATAACCAGAAATTTTCACATGATACTAATTTTCACCATATATTTGCGAGTGATTTGGAAACGTGAAAAAATTATTCTTGCAAAAAATGGGTGTTGATAAGTTACAACATAAATTGGTATATCATTTACATTTCGTTCTAATCGTACATGCGTCATGCTTTAATTACTTTTCCCAATTAACACGCAAATAGAATTGAATTGAGTGTACTCTTATCACAGACCTAAGTAAAACTTAAATAATGAAAGGTATAACACAGTAACATCATACGACGTACATATTTGCTTGTTATTTAGGAAATCGCGAAAAATTGTACTTGCGAAAATAAAGACACCCTTTTTACTATAAACTCATGAAATTTGATACTCGTGAAAATTTCTGGTTATACCGTACAATGTACTTTGTATATTTTATCACATAACTTGTGTTGGTGTTTGTGGATTTGTGTATAAAAAAGATGGGGAAAAACATTGTCACTAGGTTATGGGTCATAGTATCAAGTGAAAACTCGTATCACAAGGAACCTACATGTGAAATATCAAAGCCTTATCTCTTGTGGATATAGAAATACAGCCCAAGTTAATTCTTTTTAAAAAGTAGGTCAAAGCTTAGGGTCAAGGTCACTACTTCAAAGGTCAAGGTATCAAATGAACTCATGTAAGGAATCTAAACACACAACAACAAAGCCTAATACTCTCTAGTTGAAGAGACATACTCTAAAAGTTAACTTTTATAAACGTAGATGCAAGTCCGAGGTCAAGGTCACAATGTCAAATGTTATGGCATAAATTGGAAGGTATTGTCACGGGCAACCTACATGTTCAATATTACGTTTCCACTGCATACAGTTCATTATACATGTATTTTGCTTCAATCAGAAACTTTAACCAAGATCTTTTACAAGGTCAAAATCCACACCCGTTTCTTACGAAAAGTGTACATTTTTGCTACAGAAAGTGTAATTTAGGGATGTTAAGCTCAATATAACCAACTGATTGTAACTTTGAGAAAAACAGCATCCTTATTTTCATACTTTGACATTTGTACAAGTCTTAAAGTTATTCACACAATTGCTTATACAATTTTCAAACCAACTTACAATGAATTTATATAATCAAGTCTTTCTGTTTATTTTAAATTTTTTAAAAAGTAAATCTGATTGAAATATGTTGTAGTCATAGAAATGAGCAGCAAAAGCGCAAATCATATTGGAAAATCAAAAATCGTAAAAATTATGCCAAAATCATAAAAGTAAGCAGGTCTGAGGTCAAGGTCACTAGGTAAAATGTTTCAACATAAATTGAAATGTCTTGACAAAGGCAACCTACATGTATATTTTGTTTCTATTGCATACAGTTCATTATATTTTGCTTCAACCAGAAACTTTACCATTATTTTTAACTAGATCAAAGTCAGTGGTCAAGGTCACTAGGTCAAATGTTACCGCATAAATTGAAAGGTCTTGTCATGGGCAACCTACATGTACAATAACTTTTTTCTACTGAATACAGTTCATTATATTTTGTTTCAACCTGAATCTTTAATTAGTTCAAAGTCCAGGGTCAAGGTTACTAGGTCAAATGTTATGACATAAATGGAAAGGTCTTGTCATGAGCAACCTACCTGTATAATATTATGTTTCTACTGCATACAGTTCTTAATATTTTTCTTCAACCAGAAACCAAAATGTTGACAACAAGCAGACAGACACCATCAATCAATTAATGGACTGGAATTGCTTTGCAATCCGGCCAAAAATTACATTATTTTAATAAATTGATTCTACAAAAATCATATGAGTTTTGAAATTTACAATAAATTTGATTTATAAAGTTTGTAACATGAATCCTGTATGCAAATGATTCCATAAATCAAATTTCAAATTCAAATAATGTTGAATTAGAACGACAGCACTCCAAGGATTGCATGTATCACCTTTAAATTATATAGCAAATACTAAGGATTGTTAGTGTGACAGACACACAAAGTTATCCTTAAGTGTTGCTATGCTTCACAGGTGACACAAAAATACAGTAAGGTGTCAATAATAAAGTCGAGGTCACATAGTAAGAGTTCAGTAGTTAAGCGATGTCTTGTCATAGTATATGTAAGACATTTAGGACAAGTATAAAGAAATTTCATTTTAAAAGTAATACATGTTGACAATGTTATATTTAGAAGAAACTAGAACTGCCCTAAAGTGGACGAATTATTAATCCCCCCCCCCCCCCCCCCCCCCCCCCCGGACGTTTTTTATAAATGGGACCATTTATGATGCAACGTGAAAAGCCTACTGTTTATAGTATGCAACAAATCTGCTTTCAAATCTTTACTTAAACTGCTACATAATCCAAAAGTTAAGGTCAAGGTCACAAGGTCAAAAGTCATGATAACAAACTGTAGTACTCTTTTGGTGAATGTGAGTATGAAATATAAAAGGCCTACGATTTATAGTATGAAAGAAATCTGCTTTCAAAATTTCTAAACCTGTCCTAACTTCAACATAAACCCAAAGTCAAGGTCAAAGTCACAAGGTCAAAAGTCATGATACCAAACTGTAGTACTCTTTGTGGTGAATATGCGTATGATATATGACAGGCCTACCATTTATAGTATGAAAGAAATCTGCTTTCAAAACATCTTAACATAAAATGTTGTACAGGGTGAAGGTCAAGGTCACAGGGTCAAAAGTCATGGTACCAAAATTTAGTACTCTTTATGGTGAATGTGTGTATGAAATATGAAAGGCCTACCATTAATAGTATAAAAGAAATCAGCTTACAATACAAAACATCTTAACATAAAATGTTGTATAGGGTGAAGGTCAAGGTCACAAGGTCAAAAGTCATGGTACCAAAATTTAGTACTCTTTATGGTGAATGTGTGTATGAAATATGAAAGGCCTACAATCAAAAGTGTAAAAGAAAACTGCTTTCAAAACTTCTTAACATAAAATGTTGTATACGGTGAAGGTCAAGGTCACAGGGTCAAATGTCATGGTACCAAAATGTAGTACTCTTTATTGTGAATGTGTGTATGAAATATGAAAGGCCTACCATTTAAGTGTAAAAGAAATCTGCTTTCAAAATTTCTTGACCGGATGGACGGACAGACAGGGTGATTCCTATATACCCCCTAAACTTCGTTTGCGGGGGGTATAATATTAAGTAAAAATACAGTAAAGCTTTTGTTTTGTCATATATGAACAGAGAGGTCTACAGCAAAGAATACAGTTTCAAAATATCAATACCTTATCATTCGTTTTTTTTCTCTCTAAATAACAGGCAGAAAAAGTATCATGTGTTAAATGGAGGCCTCAACCTCGAGATTAAAGAATCACAGTAACATACCATACAAGTCTTTTGACTGGTACTTGAGCAGTGCGTTATTCCACATGGTTGCCAGTGTCTTCAGTATGTTATTAGTGGGACCAAGTAAGCTTGTGGCTGTACTATTACTATCTAACATTCCCAGTGAACTGCACTCCTTAGATAAATAGTCTGTCAATAGACACAAACATGTGCATCTCTCCTCATCAGTGGTCATCCTGTCACACAGGAACTGAAAAAAGTTCAAGAATTATTATTCTATGCAGTCAAATAACAAGGAAGCTGAAAATGTGTAAACCAGTAACAAATAAAAATTTATAACAAATGTTTTTCAGAAAAAAATAAAAAACATGTGTTTGTGAAACACGAATGCCCCCGTTGGCATCTTTGTTGGTAAAACAGCTGAAAAGTAGTCAGGGTTCTCATTAAGAGCCGGCGACCGGCGATTTCTCGCCTCCTACTTTGGGTAAAATTGCCGCCTACTTTCCGTAAAAATAAAGCTTGTGTTTGTGAAACACGAATGCCCCAGTGGCATCTTTGTTAGTATAAACGCCATTTTCTGTTTAGTACGTGAAAGGTCAAAGTCAAGGTGACGAAGTCAAAACCTTTTGCTATCAATGAAATGGTCTTCTCACAAGGAATACACATGTGAAATATGAAAGCCCTATCACTTACTATTCAAAAGTTATGCCCTATGTTAAAGTTTTTGAAAAGTAGGTCAAAGGTCAAGGTCACGAGGACAAAACTTTTGGTATCAATGGAAAGGTCTTGTCACAAGAAATACACATGTGAAATATGAAAGCCATATCACTTACCATTCAAAAGTTATGCCCAATGTTAAAGTTTTTGAAAAGTAGGTCAAAGGTCAAGGTCAAGGTCATGAGGTCAAAAATTTTGGTATCAATGGAAAGGTCTTGTCACAAGGAATACACATGTGAAATATGAAAGCCCTATCACTTACCATTCAAAAGTTATGCCCAATGTTAAAGTTTTTAGTTCGGACAAACAGACAAACAGACAGACAAACAGACGGACAGGCCAAAAACTATATGCCCCCGAATCTGTGATTCCGGGGGCATAAAAAGTGTCGTATTTTAATGTCAATTTCTTTAAGTATGAAAATTGAACGTGTACTAAAGGAAATTACGTTGTCCTTTAAAAAGCTGTCACTATACAAGGTACGAGATAAATATTTCCGTATCTACAGTGAGAAAACATTGATTTCAACGCGGCGTGACGGGTCATTTTACGGCAACGTATATTGAAGAAGTGCAATAGGACGATTAGATCTCGACTTTTCACGACTTTGAATAAGATTTTTTTTTTAAATACGAAAATTGTATAGTTATTGACCACGCGCCTCCACGTGTCACGGACGGTCTTTCGCGTGTGAACACCATACGCAAGTTCGTAAAATTTTCTACCTCGGTCTTTTTTCTGTATGTAAAGAACGTACTAGTAATTATACGTACAATATCAACAATTCATTGTAATATTGAGTCTATTGATGTATCCACAAGGTGTGAGCCGACAGTAACTTCTGAGTGCGTGATCCCACTCGCAGAATTCAAAACGTCACATACTCGTTTAATATCTTGCATCCGTAGACCGAACGTTCGTCAATCATGATCTATACTAAAACTCAATTGCTCTCAAAAAATTCGGGAGGAAAAAGTTCATTTAAAAAATCCAGAATTGTTCACAACGAGGAGAGCAATAAAAATACATTATGACTGATAGTTCAAAGCTTCCGTGGGCGAAAGGGGGGGGGGGGGGGGGGGGGTTGTGACTAAATGTAAGATTTATTTTCCATGTACATGATGTAGGAATCAGAATGATATTGAGCTAGTTAGGTCTTCCGACTTCCGTCGGAAGACCTATTGTTTTCGTAACCGTGGAAAATTGGATCAGCGATTTCTCAAGAACCCTGTAAGCTAGGACAATGAAAGTTCTCCAACGTTACGTTTGGAGTAAAAGCTAGATTGGTCTTTTTTATTTTTGGTCTCTGTTATTTTTTTATCATGTTTTTTAGTAGATTCAAATATTTGACGGGAGCGTCGAATTACCCAAAAGGACCGAAAATTTCATGTTTTGCTATTTGTAAGCTTAAATATCTCGTATTTTGCTATATACAATTTCCATTCTTTTTGAAAGTCGACAGCCATGCAAGATATGAAATGCTAGATGCACACTGTAACGATTTATTACGATGACGTCCTTCACCGTCCTTCATATTTCCAAATTCAGAAGTTCATAGGAGGAAGACACTTTTTTGCTTATAATAGTAAACAAAAATTAAGCTTATGAAGTTTCCTAAAAATTTCAATATTATTATTTTTTATCCATATATCTGTCTTATTTAGTCTTTCTGATTTTTCCTATCTCTTACTGTTGAAAAGATATGAGCATCGAAATTTTGAGTTGGGTATTTCGATACACCTTCACGCCAACAGATCGGGCGCACACTAAAATTGGTAGTCCGAGTCCGACTCGAGAAAAGCAGTGTTGAGATTTTCAAATTCCGATTTCACGGCAATGATGAATATGCATTTCATAAATACATTTCGATATACACAATTTGATTTTAAAACAGTTGATTAATTTAGAAGAGATCAGCTACAAACCAGAATTTACACACAAAAAGTGGTAGTTTGATTCCGATTTCTAACCTACAAACCTGTTTCTAAACTTCAATAACTATATTTTGAACATCAAGTTTAATTTCTAATTCTAGCAAACGTTCGAACATAATTTTCGGTTGGTTTATTTACAAATTGATGAACAATTTCTCCAACATTCTTCCCTCTCCTCGTTTTTCGAAAACAGTTCTGTTTATATTGAACGATGTCACCATGATGGAAATTCAAAATAAACTTTGAAAAAAGGGAAGGGGGGGGGGGGTCCAAATTTGAACCTGCACAGCGAGAACCTCATGGTATTTATATATATATATTGAACGTAACTTGTTATTACCATTTCTCTTCTCAAGAAAATTGGTTCTACAGCTACGAGCTCGCCTTTTTTATGGGGGAAGGGGGCAGGAAGGATTTGCAAAAAAAAAAAAAATCCCGGCTCTGAAAAATGCTGAAAAAAATATTCTGGCCCAAAGGGCCGGCAATTTTTTTTCCCGGACCATGCAAAAGTAAGGATACATTGCATGATATGGAAATTTTTGCTGGCCCTTTGTGCCAGACAATTTAAAGTCAAAAAATTAATTAATATAAATACAAACTGTTCACATAGCTGTATCTACCAGAGACCTAATACGCATAGGCACAAAAATCTAGAAAAGGTTCTATTTAAACATCATACAATCTGTCTGAAATTCGCTAATTCCAAAGAGACATCTGAAGGAACGGTTATTAACTCATACTCTGTAACAGCGGGGAGTTTAACTTACACAGACATTCACAACATTTGACAATTTGTTTAAATCCGGCCCGAAGAACCGGCGAAAATTTTTCTCCGACTCTGGTAATGGCTGAAAAAAATGGCCTGCTCAGAAAATTGCTGAAAAATTTTACCGGCTGGCAATAGAATTCCTACCCCCCCCCCCCCAAAAAAAATCAAATGGTTGCTCACCAACAATTATCGGTTTGAAAATTTAATGTTACTGCTATTTGAAAACTTAAATATATAATATAAATACATGTAATGTGACGTCCTTCATATTTCCAAACCAAAAATTGTATAGGAGGAAGACACTCTTGTTGCAACCGCAACAAGAAACCTTTCTAGTTTACAATCTATTTGGATAGAAAGAAAACAACTATTTACCAGTATACTAGGAAATTCCAAACATTTCTCTTATACTTTTATAAATCATGACAATGCTAGTGATGAAAATTGTTCACAAAACTTGCAACACATGTTATAAAAGCACTATTGAAGAAAAAAATCTATAGCATTTTTTTATTGTCTAGATGGCTGGAAATGCCCTCCATTGCCTTGTAAATTTCAAAAATATATACTTGATATTATGGTATCTATAGAGTCCAAATGGTGGGAAATGCCCTCAATTGCCTTCTAAATTTCAAAAATTTTCCGGGGGAGCATGCCGGACCCCCTAGAGCCGCATCCTTTGATCACCTCCTACTTTTTCTTGATTCACCTCCTACTTCAAAACTTATGAGAACCCTGTAGTTCACATTTTGAGGTCAAGGTCACAAGGTCAAATTTTGTATACATAGGTCTTGTCACAAGGAATACACATGTGGAATATGAAAGCCCTATCACTTACCATTCAAAAGTTATGGTCAAGGTTAAAGTTTTTCAAAAGTAGGTCAAACTCCAAGTTCAAGGTCACAAGGTCAAAACTTTTGGTATCCATGGAAAGGTCTTGTCACAAGGAATACACATATGAAATATGAAAGCTCTATCATTTACCATTCAAAAGTTATGGCCAAGGTTAAAGTTTTTGCAGACAAACAGACAGACGGACAGACCAAACATAGGTAATCACAGATTACGAAGTTCACCTCGTGGCAGCAAAATTCAATTCAAACATATTTCTAAATACATGTATATTGGCTTTTAAAGGCAAAATCATTCAAGCGGAAAAAGTAGGTCAATTTCATTTTATGAAAGAATGATCAAAGATACATCCAATATGTAAGTTTGGTACATGAAGCACTTATACTTTGCTCAATATAGGCTTTTAAAGGCAAAATCACTCAAGCAGAAAAAGTAGGTCAAGGTCATTACATGAAAGTTTGATCAATGATAAATCCAATAAGCAAGTTTGGTACATGTAGCACTTATACTTTGCTCAATAATGGCTTTTAAAGGCAAAATCACTCAAGCGGAAAAAGTAGGTCAAGGTCATTTTATGAAAGTTTGATCAAAGATACATCCAATATGCAAGTTTGGTACATGTAGCACTTATACTTTGCTCAATATTGGCTTTTAAAAGCAAAATCACTCAAGCGGAAAAAGTAGGTCAGATGCTGCATCCGATGCATGGATCCATCTCGGCATCCAAAGATGAATCACTTGTGCAAGTTTGGTTACTGTAGCATTACTACTTGGTCAGATACTGAGCTACCCCAAACTTCTTAACCAAGTCACTCAAGCGGAAAATGTAGGTCAGATGATGCATCTGATGCATGGGTTCACCTCAGCATCCAAAGATGAATCACTTGTGCAAGTTTGGTTACTGTAGCATCAGTACTTTGTCAGATACTGAGCTACCCCAAACTTCTTAACCAAGTCACTCAAGCGGAAAATGTAGGTCAGATGCAGCATCCGATGCATGGGTTCACCTCAGCATCCAAAGATGAATCACTTGTGCAAGTTTGGTTACTGTAGCATCAGTACTTTGTCAGATACTGAGCTACCCCAAACTTCTTAACCAAGTCACTCAAGCAGAAAATGTAGGTCAGATGCAGCATCCGATGCATGGGTTCACCTCAGCATTCAAAGATGAATCACTTGTGCAAGTTTGGTTACTGTAGCATCAGTACTTTGCCAAATACTGAGCTACCCCAAACTTCTTAACCGGACGCGGACGCACGGGGGTATAGCATAAGCTCACTCAACTTCGTCGAGGTGAGCTAAAAACTATATGCCCCCGAATCTTCGATAACGGGAGCATTAAAAACAGATGTCTCCCATCTCCCTCTAAGTTACTTTGACCTTGGGCCAAGATGATGTGAAACCTTTGAGTCATGGGCAATACCATACTAAAACATGAAAGTGATTCATTATATTGTTTGAGGTAAAGCCCAAACATGATTAGCATATACCATTTCATTATAAGCATATTTAGTGAAATTGACTTAGGTAACATGACCTTGGATATAGGTGATCTGAAACCTACCTTGTATGGATCATGAGCAACAAAAAACTGAATTAGTGATTGGATACACGGTTCAAATTATAAAGCCTAAACATGATAAGCATGCATAGACAATTTCAGCCTGGACATGATTAGCATATACAATTTCATTACCAAAGTAAGAAGTGACCTTAATCATGTGACCTTGGGACAATGTTGTAAGAAACATTTAGTCCTGAGAAACAACACACTAAAATATGAAAACAATTGTAAGAAGGGTTCAAGAGATATAGCCCAGACAAGATTAGTACGTACAATTTCATTAAAAAGAACTAAATGATTTTGACCTTGGGCACATGACCTTGGGTCAAGATGATAAGAAACCCCCCAATCCTGAGCAACAGCATACTTAAGTATCAGAGTGATCCAATATACGATTCCACAGATATAGCCCAGACTCAATAGCATTTACAATTTCATTAAAAAATGTAAAACTTGACCTTGACCTTAGTCATATGACCGTGGATCAAGGTGGTGTGAACCATTTAGGTCATCAGCACCATCATACTAAAATATGAAGTGATCATATCATGGTTCAAAAGATTAAGCCTGAACATAATACACATAACAAATACAATTTCATTTAAAATATACTAATTGACCTTGACCTTGGTCACATGATCTTGAGTCAACGTGATGTGAAACCTTCAGGTTATAAGGAACAACATACTAAAATATAAAAGCGATCCAGCAAACAGTTCAAGAGATATAAACCGGTCAGGAATGCTACATGACCTTGACCTTGGTCACATGACCTTGGGTCAAGGTGATGTGAAACCTTCGGGTCATTAGCAACAACATACTAAAATATGAAAGTGATCTGGCAAACGGTTCAAGAGATCTAGCCCAGACAGGAATGTATGCATAATTTCAATAAAAATGCACTAAGTGACCTTGACCTTGGTCACATGACGGACAGACAGACATAATTATAATTGTGTTTGTGAAACACGAATGCCCTGTCAGCAGCTTTGTCAGTATCAACACCATTTTCTGTTAAGTACTAGAAGGTGAAAGGTCAAGGTCACAAGGTAAAACATTGGTAATAACAGATTACAAAGCTAACCTCAAGGCAGCAAAATTCAATTTAAACATATTTCTAAGTACATGTTTATTGGTTTTTAAAGGCAAAATCATTCAAGCGGAAAAAGTAGGTCAAGGTCATTTGATCAAAGATTCAGTAAATATGCAAGTTTGGTACATGTAGCACTTAAACTTTGCTCAATATTGGCCTTAAAAGGCAAAATAATTCATGAAGAAAAATAGGTCAAGGTCATTTTATGAAAGTTTGATCAAAGATACATCCAACCTGTAAGTCTGGTACATGTAGCACTTATACTTTGCTCAATATTGGCTTTTAAAAGCAAAATCATTGAAGTGGAAAAAGTAGGTCAGATGCTGCGACCGATGCATGGGTCCATCTCAGCGTCCCAAGATGAATCACTTGTGTAATTTTGGTTAATTGTTACATCAGTACTTTGTCAGATACTGAGCTATCCCAAACTTCTTAATCAAGTCACACTGAGCTACCCCAAACTTCTTAACCAAGTCACTCAAGCAAAAATTATAGGTCAGAATAACAGATGCAGCATCTTCTGCATTGGTTCACCTCAGCATCCCAAGATGAATCACTTGTGCAAGTTTGGTTACTGTAGCATCAGTACTTTGCCAAATACTGAGCTGCACCAAATTTCTTAACCGGATGCGGACAGGGACACGCGGGGGTATAGCTTAAACTCATTCAACTTAATCGAAGTTAGCTAAAAATGTCTTGTCACAAGAAATACTGATGTGAAATATCAAATCCAAATCACTTAATACCATTAAAAAGTTAAGCCCAATGTTAAAGGTTTTGAAAAGTAGGTCAAAGAAGTGGTTTTTTTCTCTCACTTTAGGGGAATGGAAGTCATAGTTGATATGGGGGGGGGGGGGGGGGAATATGCGCAAGAATTACTCAAAAGGGGAATTTTTTTAATAAATCAAAATTCTTGCAAAAACTGTAACAGATACCATCAATATAATTGGAGTGCATGGCTTTAACTGTTAAAGCACAAACATGTACATTCTACTATTTGGATTCTGATTTTGTTGAATTTTACACCCTATTTTAAAATGATTTAAATGGGGGAAATTTTCACGATGTCCTAAAGGCAAGAATCAAAAGAGGGCCACGACCACTCACCTGAAAACTATGTCATCTAAGTATATCAAACAAGAAGTTTGTCAAAGGAAAAAACTTTGGAATGGAATGAAAAATAAGAACACTTCTTTTAAAGACCAGGGTTGAACATAAGCGGTTGTCCGATTGCCCGTGCCGTATCAATAATCGGTCGGGCAAGTCATTTCTGAATTCAGCTAGCCCGCGGGGCAAGTTGTTTTTCTGGTTGGTGTTTCTGTTTTTATCCATGGCATTTTTGTTTTTAATTAGATCACCTGTATACACTGCTCAAAAAAATTGAGGGACCAAGATTTCTTCTTTCCACGGCATGGAAACTACGTAGAAACGCAAATCTATTATAAGGGCTATATTCAGTAAACTGTTCGATATTAGTTGTTCAAGGACCAACGTCTATATAAAGAGGAAATCATTGCGATGTTATTTTTATTCACAGTACTATTCATTGAAATGTGTGTCTTTTTCTATATCTTTATCTGTCTTTTAGCCATGACAGTCATGGTCCCAACTTATAAGTACGCGATGTCAACTTGCAAAAACGTGGGCAAAATTTTGGGGATCCGTACGCACTTGGTTGGTCAGTGCGTTTTCAGTAAGTGGTCCGTACGGCCTCCGCTGGAATTTGGTAACAAACAGACACATCGTAGCTAGCAGTTTATTATAAGCGTATGCAGATTGCTGTGTATGGGCTTCGTATGATGTGTGTTGCCCACAGCCACCATAAAACCGTGCGACTTGCGTTGACCTACTTGGTTTTTTACTGATTTTTATTATACATGTAATATTTTTTTTCATCCAGGTAAAAAATGAACATTTTCAGGATTTTTTGCCACCTCATTCACTCTACCAGAAAAACATAGCGACACACCCCTCCCTCCCAAATAAAAATGAATGTGTATTGTGTAAATTGGTCTCAGCTTACATACTTTTAAAATTCAGCATACTAGTTCTGATCCACAGGGATTTATTTCGCTAATACCGGTTGCTCTATTTACTATAACACATATAGTAAATGGAGCAACCGGTATAAGCGAAATAAATCCCTGTGTTCTGATCTACCTGTTTACTTTACGTTCTTGTGACGTTATCGTTGCATTTGATTAATCAAAATGTATACGTCCTCAATTTTCAATTGAATATGTGCAATCCATCTAGTTGGAAGCATAATGATACAGGATAAGCATGTGGATCTAGAGTGGGTCACCGATGTTGAAACAGCCACCACCCCAGCATGTAGAACATTACTACTTATCATGCTTATTATTCCAAACTCAGACAGAGGGAATGGGGGTTGGGTGGACCTCATTGTAGGACCAAGCTGTAATACATCTAGATCTTTAATATTCAAAGAAATCATAGCATTTTTTAAACATAATTTTCAATTGTATTATCGACAGTGGTCTTTGTATTCAATTCGATTATTGATAGTGATTTTTTGTTCCAATCAGAGTTCTGAAACTCTATTGTATACCACGTAGTGTACTTTGAATACAGCTTGAAAGAGACCTAGATGACACTGTACACAGATAATGTAGTTAATAGAGGTTGCCATAGAAAAATAAACAAATATTAGAAGAAAAAATGACGGGCAAGTAAATTTTCTGGGGGGCAACTTAATTTCATATTCAGGTTGCCCCCCGGACAACTGGTTTCAAAATCCTTATGTTCAACCCTGAAGACATCTCTCTACCCGTAGATTATCATAATGCTTTCAATTTGTCGATATGTGCTTCGATTCTGAAGATGCTTGTTAAAGGAGGATCTGTTGATGGATCTGGACGAAAAACAACAACACTTGTAGGGGACCATGAGTACTTCATATATACCAAGTTTCATGAAGATCTTAAAAGTTCTGGTTCTGGAAAAGAAGCTAAGAATGTATGAAAATCCCCCTTCCTTTGTACAAGACTTTATAGAGGTAAGGGTTTGTATTGAAGAAAGAGTTTGTAACCAAGTAATGATACCAGTACCTCACCCCTTTGAATCAGATAGAAAATAACATTTGGTATTTTCTACAAAGAAAACTATCAATATTCAGTCAGGGGCATCACTGATTTCAGTACTCTTTCAGAAATTACTAACATCAGTAATTTTGAATTTGACTTTAGGCACGGTCCATTTGATATTCTGGGGGGGGGGGGGGGGCTTGGGTTTTTTGTTGGAGCAAGATTATTTTTTAGCCCCGGACAGGGGCAAAATTATTTTTTTCATGTAAAGTTGGAGCAAGGAAATTTTTTTTTACAACAATTAATGTGTATTTGAAGAATGTCTGTGTTTGTTCAATAGAAATTCTTTATTTTTACTTAAACATGTTATTACTTTATTTTTATGTAAAACTTATATTCACCTCTAAACTGAGAGAGATAAAAGATTTTTACAATATGATGTATAATTTTTAGTGAATAAAATGTATATATGGTCATGTAACATGTAAGAGGGCCTGAGGGGAGGGTCTTCTAGAAAAAAATTTACATTTAGAAATGAAAACTATGTAGTAAAAAAATTAATTAAATTCTCCTTCCAAGCTTGTATATAAAATTAGACATTATGGTGATATATGTAAAATAGTAATAGATTATAGTCATAATGTAATCGAGCATTTAAGGAAGCCCCTTGTATCAGTTACATGTATACTTTTGCTATTTCAAATAGGAATTTGCCATTACAGAAGAAAACCATGGCGAGCGAAGCGAGCCAAAATTTTTTCGTATAAAGAAAAAACTGTGGCGAGCGAAGCGAGCCGAAAAATTTCCAGGAATTTAAGCGAATTTTATGGTTATTCTTCAAATTCAGATTACTTGTAAGAGCAAGATTATTTTTTTTGTGTCACACCATAAGCAAATTAATTTTTTTCATCAAAATTCAGAGCAAAATTATTTTTTTCGAAAAAAACCCAAGCCCCCCCCAGAATATCAAATGGACCGTGCCTTACTTGCTGCTTTACCTAATGACTGAATTCCATACTTTTTGCGCGCGTTCTTATTTCTAGAAATTCGAATCATTCCTGCGCATTTTCATTTTATGAGCTCGATCATTGGGTGCAGAATAGAAAGTACTACAAATCCATGGAATTAGATTTTCTTAAATAGTGTAGTAAAGGCAATCAAATGGACAAACTTAAGAATATGACAGGATTCAATCATTTTTATGCGACTGATTTCTATCATTTTGCAAAACGAATATCTTTGATCGTGTTTAAACTACTCGCTCTTTGTGAAATGTGAAGACACTGATTGATCCAAACATGCCCTATAGGGATTTTACACATAATGATATGTCTCTACCATCATTTTCCATACAGCAGCTGGAATGATGTCCCCATACATCATTCCCATTAGAGATGGTGAATACTGTTCAGTAGCAGCAACAATCGCTGTCTGAAGAGCCCTGCAAATATTTTCATTGTAATTCTCGATTAACTTATTTTCTGATTGAATGATTTCTGTTTCTTTCGCACGTGGCTTCTTTGGGGCCTTTCCTTTTCTTTTTCCCATCCTGTCTCTGATCTTCTGCGGATTTGCGATCTCAGTACTGAATGAATTTTCCCGCAATTTTTTAGCCACGCCCCTCTATTATTATGAAGACTTTTTTTTATTTCATAAATATATTTTAATGCAGAGTGAAAATAACGGAAATTCTTTAAAGAGAAAACAAGTTTAAAGTTTCTTGTTTTTACTTAAATTTAAATTAAAAGGATTTTTATCTACTTTCACTTTCAGTGTTTTGTAAACAGTTGCGTAAGCGGTGCACACGTGTTTTCAGTTTTGTCACTACAGTCCAGTTTTAGACATGCCAGAAGGTCCAGAGCTGCATCTGTCAAGCAAATTCGTAAATATTGTATGCAAAGGTAGAATTTTCTCCGGTAAGATAGTAAAATCTGATGTCAGCAAGCATGCAAATGTTGAATGGGACGGAAATGACTACAGGATTGCCGCAACATCCAGAGGGAAGGAACTGAAACTGACACTTACTGAGGTCAATGGTGATGAAACAGACAATAAATATAAAAATCCGAGGAAATGTCTTGATATTCTTTTTAATTTTGGTATGTCAGGTAAATTCGATTTTTACCAGGCTGATCAACTGAAGAAACATGCACACTTGAACTTTTTCACCAAAGATGAGCCAAGGATGGTGTTGAGTTTCGTTGATTACCGTAGATTTGGAAAGTGGCAAGTTAGGGCTGATTGGTCAAAGGATAGAGGACCTTGCATATTATTTGAGTATCAGAAATTTAGGTAATAATGAGTGTAGTTCCAGACAATTCTTAAATATGTAGTATACAGCTATGTAATCCCTTTTGTGATTTGGTCACAGACCAATTTATTACGCTACTGTTGACTGATTGTCCTTTTATCAGTCAGCGACAGTATAATAAAATGGTCCGTGCCCGAATCGCAAAAAGGATCACAGTATATGTTGTACAATTATATGCACAAAAATGCACAGATCATTATATAATTGCTTAAATGCATTGATGTTTTGTGATATTTTCAATGAAAAATTAGTAAATTGCAAATTTATTTAAGTCAGTGAATTTTTTCAGTAATTTGGGAATGGGGTTGGGGCCCGTGCAATTGGGAAAATTAACGACATTTGGGAATATTTTAGGAAGTACAAATGTACTAAATATAAAAGTAAAATGACAGTTTATACAATCAAAAGTTCAGAATTGAATGTTTAATCATATAATTTTCCTTTAAATATGATTTAATTTCTTATGCTTACAAAAATATGGCAAATAATTAGTAAATTTGCTACTTTTGAACCAGCAAATATCACTATTTTTGCTGAAAATTCCATCTAAATGAAATTGGGAAAATTTAGAGCCACAATTGGGAAAAAAAGATACAATTTTTCATTGGGAATGGGGCCGAATAACGGCCCCAAAAAGGGGCAAAAAAAATCCCTGTAAGTACATGTATGATGCTTTCTTGTATTTACATGACTTAACTCCATGCAAATACACTTAAATACTATTTTCAATCGAATGGGTATATAATTATAATTACAATGTTATCATACAATGCACAGTATATATGGAAAGCCAAATTAACAGAAACTCAAATAATTAGAGAGCTCTTTAAAATAATTAAAGAGCTCTTCAATTAATTATAGAGCTCTATAAGAGAATTGAAGAGCTCTCTAATTTAATTATAGAGCTCTTTAATTCATACATTGCCGGTTATTATAATTAGAGAGCTCTTCCAATTCTTTTACAGAGCTCTTTAATTCTTTTACAGAGCTCTTTAATTCTTTAACAGAACTCTATAATTCAATTAAAGAGCTCTCTAATTCTGTTAGAGAGCTCTTCAATTGTATTAGAGAGCTCTTTAATTGTATTAGAGAGCTCTTTAATTGTATTAGAGAGCTCTTTGAAAGGGACATATCCATATTATGACTAAAGAGTTCTTTAAAAGAATTATAGAGCTCTTTGATAGAAATAATGAGCTCTGTAAAACAATTGAAGATCTCTTTAAGTGAATTAAAGAGCTCTCTAATTACAAAAATCGGCTTTGTATGAATTGAAGAGCTCTATAATTGTATTAGAGAGCTATTCAATTCTTTTATAGAGCTCTTTAATTCTTTTAAAAAGCTCTTTAATTCACATATTTATTGCGCTCATTAAAAGAATTAAAGAGCTCTCTAATTGTATTATTGAGTGCAATAAAACAATTATTGCCCTCTTTAATTCACATATTTATTGCGCTCAATAAATGATGCGAATTAAAGAGCTCTTTAAAAGAATTAGAGAGCTCTCTAATTGTATTTATGAGCGCAATAAATGAATTAAAGAGCGCAATAATAGAATTAAAGAGCTGTCTAATTGAATTATAGAGCTCGCTAATTCTTTTAAAGAGCTCTTTAATTAATTGAAGAGCTCTCTAATTATTTGAGTTTCTGTTAATTTGGCGTTCCATAAGTATATATGCAATATAATTATTGCTTCATTTCGTTTATGAATTAAATCTTTTAAAATGCAAACTCAATTGTGTATTAATTTTTACTGCTATTTCTAAAATAGCTTTTGAAAATACAATTACCAGTACTCAGATCTCAATATCCATAAAAAAAAATTGCAGATCCATTGCAATTGCAGTCCTATATATACCTGTACATATTGTGAAAATATTACTTAATTTTGCAAGTGAAAGCACTAGCTTAATAAATGTTGATGAATAATATTTCTGTTACAGGGAAAATGTTTTAAACAATTTGAGTGATTCTGCATTCAACAAACCAATTTGTGAGGCTCTCCTTAACCAAAAGTTCTTCAATGGCCTGGGAAATTACCTGAGAGCAGAAATCTTATACAGGTAATTAGCAATAGAGAAGTCCCATATGGGTCAGGGAGTTTAAAATTAACTGAACAAATGAACATTATCTCAGAGTATCTAGTAATCTCTTAATACAGGTAGGTGAATTTGAATTCAGATACAATTAGAAACATCCTCCTTCATAGAAGATATAATAATAGTAATGATAAGTCACAATCTTTTTGCAGAGCAGGAATTCCTCCCTTTGTATCTGCCAGGTCAGTGTTGGAGCCTTTGTTAGATGATGGAAGTACAGATGTTAAGATCAAGAGGGAAGCTCCTGACATTCTCCAACTTTGTAATATATTACCACTAGAAGTAGTCAACCTTGGTTAGTATAAGTACATGTAATTATTTCACTGGTAATACATGAAGAGACAAGAATTCTAAGGTTCTAATATTATGAATTTACTTAGTCTAGTACATCATATTCATAAAATTCAAGTCCGCATTTTCCAATACGCAAGATTGCAACTACAGCATGTTGGTTTTGATTTGCATTTATTCACCTACATTGTACCTTAATTATTGTTTTAAAAAACTTGGGCACATTTTCTGCCCAAGTAAATCGATGATGTCAAGACAATGGACAGAACAATGGCAAATGACAGTGGACAGAACAATCGCAATTTGCTATTTTCTGTTTTGGCATAGTGATTAACAAATATACATGCAAAAGTATTGAAGATTCTTCAAATGTACAAAATACAAGCATCCATTACTTGAAGTATCTGTACATATCAGTAACAAATATACATACATGTACAAAATCAATTTTATAAATGGACTTTTCTTCCAATATTCTTCAGTTTACCAACTGGGTACAATTACTGTGGAAGGAAACCATTTTAGTAGTTAAAAAAATTACCCTCATGTAACATTCCTTGTCATTTTTCTAGACTTCATAATTGGCCGGATTGCAAAGCAATTCCGGTCTATAGATTGACGATGTCCGTCTGTCCGTCCGTCCGTCCGTCCATCCGGTCCGTCTGCCGTCAACATTTTGGTTAAGGTTTCTGGTTGAGGCAAAATCTAAGGAACTATATGCAGTAGAAACTTTATATTATACATGAAGCTTGCTCATCACAAGACCTATCAATTTATGCTGTAACATCTGACCTAGTGACCTTGACCTTGGACTTTGACCTAGTTAAAGATTTTGGTTAAAGTTTCTGGTTTGAAACTTTATATTCTACTTGTAGGTTGCCTCTGACAAGACCTCTCAATGTATGCTGTAATATTTGACCTAGTGACCTTGACCCAGTTGGTGACAAAAACTTACTTTGCAATCCGGCCATACCGTCTTTAACGGTGTTTTATTTTATATATGCATCATAAAATTCATCAAGGTTTAAAAGGAGCTGTTAAGATAAGACATAAAATCTGCCCTGAAATTTGAAATGTCAAAATGCAAAAATTAAGATTTTTTTGGGTAAGAATAACAAGTAAATTAGTCCAGATATGAATCTTCTGTAAGGTTGGATAATTTATCTAAAATAAGACCGATTTTTGGGTCAAAATTAGCGTTTTTCCCATAGAAATGAATGGAAAACAGAAAAGTTTTGTACAACATTGTTCCCCCCTCGGTTCAGAATGCCATTTCACCAAATGTTTATCAATAAAAGAAAGTGGCCAAGTGGGGTTCTGCACCGAGGGGGAAACAATGTCCCACAGGCGAAAAACAAATAAAGGGGGGGTGGATGACTATTTTAGAATCAGTCCTTAGAGCGGTAGAATAGATTAAAATTCCCTTCTTTTCCTTTTAAAGATTCATAGAACAATCTATTCAGAGTATGTTCTGATCTAATATTTAACCGTTTGAAAGGAAATAAACGAGAAAGTTGTCTATTTCTACACTGTGCATATTTCGCACCTGAAAGCTACATATGTGGCTGATAAGTACGAAGTAAAACCGTTTTCAAGTTTCCAGATAGCGGATTTGGCCTATTTTATTGATATAATAACCTCAAGGTTAATTTCATTTATCAAATTTTGACTTGAAAAGCTACAGAAGCATAATAAACATCAAATTTGTCTAAAATGATGTATTTTTTGTGAATTTTTGCTCGATATTTGATGTTTTCCCTCTTCATTCCCCCCTATCTCTTCAACCCGTAATTATAACAATATTAACATCTATCACCAAATCTTTTTAAATAAAATACCTACTAGAAATTTTCTAAAGCTTGATATTTTAATCCTGACCAACTTTTTCCAAAAATAGAAGGACAGCGCACAAGAAATAATCGAGTGATTTCAGGGATAAATCAAGCCCTCATCTTAACAGCTCCTTTCCTGTCTTGCCAATCTTAACGAAAACTCACTAGCCCCGGCCCCGGATGCCCAAGGCTAGTAAAAATTTGGCCAGGCCAGTAGAATTTCACTAATAAACTATACAAATATCTAGCAGATATTGTCTGCGAGCTAGTGTTTGAAAAAGTTTTTGTAAAAACTGTCATGCAGTCATGAGTACTAAATGACAATGACTTATGAGTGAATGATGAAAAAGATTCTACTATAGCAATACAGAAATTGAAGAAAAATCAATAAGATTGCCATAATTGCTGTGAAATGGTTTAATTGATTACCAGGAATCATTGATTCACATTTGACTATAGATATTTATACCCCCGCCATATAATGGTGGGGGTATAAAGTGATGCACTTGTCCGTGCGTGTGTCCGTGCGTGCGTCCGTCCCACCTGTGGTTTCCGGACATTTTAAGGAAAACTATTACAGATAATCAATTCATTTCTTGCATATAGCTTTTACACCAAAAATACAGGTCAAGTTCGAATATGGGTCATGTCCCTCAATTTGCTGCAGAGTTATGCCCCTTGAAACTTAGAAAATTTCAAAATTTTGTGGTTTCCGGACGTTTGAAGGAAAACCATAACAGATAATCAATACATTTCTTGCATATAGCTATTACACCAAGAAATACAGGTCAAGTTCGAAAATGGGTCATGTCCCTCGATTTGGTGCAGAGTTATGCCCCTTGAAACTTAGAAAATTTCAGAATTTTGTGGTTTCCGGACGTTTAAAGGAAAACCATTACAGATAATCAATTCATTTCTTGCATATAGCTATTACACCAAAAAATACAGATCAAATTCGAATATATGTCATGTCCCTTTGGTGCAGAGTTATGCCCCTTGAAACTTAGAAAAATTCACAGTTTTGTGGTTTCTGTTCATTAGAAGGACAACTGTTACAGATTATAAATTCATTTGTTGAGTGTAGCTATTATTTCAAAAATTGCAGGTTAGGTTTGAATATGACTCAATTTTATGCAGAGTTGTGCCCCTTTAAACTTGGAAAAAAATCAATATTTCGTGCTTGCCTGACATTTAAATGAAAACTGTAACAGGGAATATATTTATTTCTTAGATATAGCTTTACATTGAGAAATACAGGTCATGTTCAAATAAAGGGTCATGTTCCTTAATTTTGTGTTGAATTGTGCCACTTCCAACTTTTTATACATTGCTTATTATGTAAAATATGCCTTAGATCAACAATAAATTTCATTGTATTTTATTTTGTAGGAGGAACTGGTTATGATCCAGAGGGGCGTGATCCGGATTATTCCAAGTTCTCCGAGTGGCTTCAGTGTTACTACAATCCTAACATGAAGAATATGGCAGATCACAACAAACGCACCATATGGTACCATGGTAACCCAGGACCTATGGTACCCAAAGGTATGAGTACAACACAGGTAAATATTACAATGTATCCACCATCAGGTAACATGGTAACCCAGTACCTATGGTACCCAATGGTATGGGTACAACAAAGGGAAGTATTACAGTGAATCCTCCATCAGGTACCATGGTAACCCAGGACCTATGGTACCTAAAGGTATGAGTGACACAGGGAAGTATTACAATAAATCCACCATCAGGTACCATGGTAACCCAGGACCTATGGTACATAAAAATCATAAAAATGAGGACAACACAGGGAAGTACTACAGTGTATCCACCATCAGGTACCATGGTAACCCAGGATCTATGATACACCCAGGACCTATGGTACCTAAAGGTATAAGTATGACACAGGGAAGTACATGTATAACAATGTATCCACCATCAGGTACCATGGTACCCCAGGACCAATGGTACCTAAAGGTAAGAGTATGACACAGGGAAGTATTACAATGTATCCACCATCAGGTACCATGGTAACCCAGGACCTATGGTACCTAAAGGTATGAGTATGACACAGGGAAGTATTACAATGTATCCTCCATCAGGTACCATGGTAACCCTGGACCCATATTTACATACAAATGTTGTTCAGGGGAAAAATCCAAGGTCAAATGTTTTACGGAAACCATGCATTGTATTTGCCTTGTTTTACAGTCATGTTCTTTTTGCAAAATGTAGTTTCTGCCACAAGGATTTTCTATATGCTGGTACATAATTTAATTTATTTACATATAATTTTTTTTTTTGTCATTGTAGAAACCAAAGTACGAGGAATAAAGAGAAGTTCAAAAGTTGCAAAGAACAAAGATTCTAAGGTAAAATAACTTGTTACGCAAACAAGGCTGTCCAGCTTACATGTATGATGTTTGTAAAAATATTACTGATGCTCAAACTTTTCAGGATAACCATTGAATGATTGGATTTTCATATTTCATTGTAAAACTACTACTACAATGTACAAGAAATACATTAAAGTAAAACATTAGCTTATCATTTGTTTTCTAATCATGTCTTTTTTCTCCAAAAGAAATTGAAAAGTGAAGACTCTGAAGATCAAGAATATACAGAAAAGAAATCAAAGAAGATAACGAGGAAAGTACTCAAAGAAGCTGAAGATGCTAATGGTGAAGATACTGGTGCTAAGAAAACAACAAAGAGAAGTAAAAAGCCCGCAAGTGACACGGCTAAAGTATCAAAAATTGCTCTGAAACAATTAAAGTCTACACCAAAACAGAACAAAACAAGGAAGAGAGTCGGTTCATCTGTGGGACTTGATACACCTTACACTGTGAATGGCAAAAACATTTCTAGCAGAGGTAAAAGAGGAAAGCGGAAGAGCGAAAGCAAACTGAAAAATAGCGTAGAGAAATCAAGAAAGAAGAAAACAGATGTTGAAATGAATGGGAAGTTAAATGATAGGCCAAAATCACAAAGAGGTAAAGTTCTATTCTAAATCATTAGAGTTTTCTATGTAATTGAAACTGTTTGAAAGTTCATATTCAATTTCATTGTACGTGTTATAGAAATTATGGAATCTGATTAAATTCTATTCTGTATTTTTCAGTAACAAGAAGCTCTGCAAAATAGTAGCATCATTCATAGTGAGAGAAATGGAAGAATCTCTGATCCACGTGTGTTCATGATAGCAATGTGTTCAAAACCCGTCTCCATCACCGTTCTGGATGTGAATACTATATGTGATAATAGTCGTGTTGAATCACTGTAAGGAAATCCCAATACAAGACTGAGTCGTCAAGTCCTGATTGTTCATTTCCTAATTTTGTTATTAGCTAATCGAATACAAAAAAATTCTGTAGAACAAGCTTAAAAGTTGTTGTCAAGTGAGTTGGAGAAGTAGACAAATGAATTAGACAGAACTTGGTTGAACTGCGTGTGTGTAACAATCCATTGTTCATGTTGTATAAGTTTGTATATACTTAAGCTTGCTGAAAATTTTTAACGATTCTTTTTAGTAAAGGCTATATCTTTTTGTAATGTTCTTTTTAACTTTAACACACAGGTTGTTTTGGCTTTTGTACAATCTTCTTCAGTTCACAGCATCTCCTCTAAAGAAAAGAATGAAATGAATTTTAACCTATCGATCTTGTATAGTTTACTACAATTTACCATTATAAGTTTTTACAGCTATCTTTAATGTACATATTTTTATATCCATTTGGTGTCATTTGTAATAAAATATCTTTCTTGTATTTGTTCATGCAGGTTATCAATTTTGGGGAATCAACCAAATGTTATTGAGGATGCAATTTTTTGACTAAGGTCACAAAAAAAGCATTTATGAAAGGTCAGTATCACTATATATGGACAAAGGTCACAGTCACTTATAAAGGAGAAATTAAAATTCCAAGCAGTTAACCTCTGTACTCATATCCTATAGATTGGACGTAGGTCATACATGTACGTTACACAAATGTTTGTCAGGATCAGAGAGTTTGTGCTTAATTTCACAAAACCTTATGGAAAGCAAGTATAATATGTACTCAAGGTCCTCTTCTAAGGTTGTGTTTTCACGCTAATTGGACTAAAAATGTGGCTGCAGAGAACTCTGATTGGCTGACACAAAATTTACTTTGCCTCCTGACACAACCTTCGCAACAGATGCAGAGAATTTCACTGAGCAAGTACACTAGATCCTCTAACAAACATGTGCTTTTCATGTCAGATGGAAGATAAAAATGGTCACAAAGGGATCTGATTGGCTGACACATTTTCAAATTTATTCTCACAACTGTTGTACAAATCAGTAATGTTTAACATGTGTAAGGAACAAGAAAGGATGAGAAAAGAAGTTGACTGTTTTGTTAATATTTAATTTCTAAATTAGAATAACTACATGTATATGCAGGAATAGATTTCAATAACAACAAAATTCTATGTTGACACTTCAACCAAATTGGAACTTGAGTTATAGTTCAGTGTATAATATCAATACTAGTATAAATATTATTACCAATGTTTTGGGACATGTATATAATTATTATGTATCTTGGTTTCTGATATTAACAATATGCATGTGGTATATAACGGAGCAAAACTCACAAAATCAATAACTTATTTGAAGACAAATCATTCCTTAAAATAATGAATAAATTCTGTTACACTTTTTTAGTCAATAAAATAATGATTGCTTGCATTGATTAATCTTACAGTACAGCCCCTTGCCAAATATACATCTAATAAGGATGTAAAGACTTATATAGGATCTCGAATGAATTTTCCTTTCATACGATAAATTATAAAACGAGTTGTTGAACCAGACCATGACCTAGATACGCCATGAGAACTAGTTCCCAACGTAAAGATGTTCTGTGGGTTAAAAGAAAAATATTTCAGATTTGTTAACTATTTTTAAGCAATAATTAATTCAACAACAACAATTTTAATCATTTATATTGAATCTATACATCTGAATTTAACAAATGACTGATATTTGAAAGGTCACACTTGTTACACAGTTTAGGTGATTAGGCTATTCATGTATCGACCAATCAGATATATTTACGGAGATACACCTCCAAACTTGATCAGAGCAATATGTAATGTGTTATCATGACATTTGATTATGAAATGGCTTTATGAAACTGTAAAATGGGTCTATCATGTGATAAAATGTTATATGAATCTTTTCAACAGACTATGAAATTTATGGTTAAGTGTTCCACATTCCAGAATATCATTTATTGATTATGAACAAATTATTGGTAACTCGACAAATAGCCATTTTTTACAAAGAAGGGGAATCCTTTAGAACTGCATTATTTTTTTAGTTTATATTTTGCAGTTTTGAATTAACAAAAAAATGTACCACTAAACCAATTTTAGGCTTTCTTAGAGGTGTAACTTGACAATCAATAGGCCTGGGTTCTTCCACTTTCCTAGGGGATACTTTTTTAACTCGCTGGGACGAAAAAGTCTGGAGAGCTAATGCCATACCCTCAGCGTTTGGACTTTGACCTACTTTTCAAAAAACTTTAACCTGGTTTCTGACAAAAAACCTGTATAGGCGAGCTATGTAATCTATGTAATCTTTGATTACCCTATGTTTGAAAGTTTACTGAGTGTAGGACAAGGGTTTTACTTGTTTATTTCATATTTGAAAAACTTACAGTTTGTCCAAAGAGTAATGTGTGAATATTACTATGAACTATGAACTAACTTTATTCATTCAAATTCCCAACCATGTCAACTTAATGTAAAGAGTGTAAAAAATATAATTTGATGAAAATGTATAAGTGTACAACAATCAATAATCATTGCAAGGCAAGCAAAAAATAATCGTATCAAAAGTCATTTTCGAGAAGTGAAATGTTGTAAAGACCTGAGCACATAGATTGGACGGAACGCTTGTCAATAGATAGCACTTTCTCCCATATTCACAGAGTTGTACTCATAAAATGTGCAAAATGACAAATTGATCATCCACAGGGGATGGATGATAAGTTACATGTGCCAATGTTAACTATGATGTGGTAAAAGTCTGACACATTTGGTTGCTTCAGCTGGATAAAAACATGGCAAAAACACGTATGGAAATGATTATTTTTTATGTGTTACAGACATGGAGAGAAAAATAATCAATCAACGAGTGTGATAATTGACAAGGAAAGTCTGTAAAAAATATAATTAGATTAAAAACTATATTTTTACAACAATGAATTAACATTACAAGGCAAGCAAAAAATAATTGTATCAAAAGTCATTTATGAGAAGTGAAATGTTGTAAAGACCAGAGTACATAGATTGGACGGAATGCTTGTCAACAGAGAGCACTAACTTGCAACCAACTCAATATTGATTGATGTCAAAAATAAATTAGTAAAATTGTTCATAATACGACTAATACCATACATTTATATGAAAATAAAAATGGTGAATTGATATGTTCACTCAAATATTCAAAATGTTCATTATAATATAAATAACTTCAATCATAAGTGTGAAAGACTAAAGCACATTTTGTTAAGATACACATAGTAAAATAAAAATATCACAGTCATGTCCATTGACTATCAAAATAATGATGTTCATGTTGTAGAAAAAAATATTACAGTCATATTCATCACATTTGTATGAATAAACAGAAATAAATACTATCAAAATAAATATAATAAATATCAATGAAAATATCAAAATATCTGCAATAAAGAGTATCAAAACAAATATCTTACAACTGAAATAAATTAGCAAGAAATTTTATTATATATGGCATTCTAATAAAATTAAAGCATAATAAAGTATCAATGTCATACGATAACAAAGTATGTATTCTAATTAAAGGTCTACATGACAATACACGCCTGACTTGTGGGGCGTTTTAGTTTAGGAGTTGTCTGCCCACTTTTTGTTGTTTTCTGGCTCGTTCTTGAGGTGGCACTGCCTTCCCTCTCAAGTTTTGACGATTTTGATGTAATTCTATGAGGGGCCGTCCCAGTAGCAGACGACAACTCGGCGAGTAAAGCCGTCTTTTTAGCTACCTCTCCAGCTGTCGTACCTTTGGTTAGAGCTATTTCCTCTAACACGTCCTTCTTAGTTCTGACAGAGGAAGATGGAGCTGCTTTCCTAGTACCAGGCAGATCATAAACTGAAGATAGAACATATAAAATTAAAATCATTTACCCAGAAGAAGTAATAGCTGCTTTGTATTGGGTCAGAGAATCCTGACTACATACTACTCATCTTGAGACAAATGGACTTTTAAAACCATACCTTTGTAAGCTTTCTCTTTGTGTATACCTTCAAGTATGACTTTATTTTTAAATTAATAAAGCCTGTGTTTGTGAAACATGAATGCCCCCGGTTGTTTCTTTGTTAGTATAAACACCATTTTCTGTTAAGTATGTGAAAGGTCAAGGTCAGGGTCAATGGGCTTAAAAATGTTGGTATTGAATGGAGAAATCTTGTGACAAGGAATTCACATGTGAAATATCAAAGCCGTATAACTTACCATTCAAAAGTTATGCCCACTGTTAAAGTTTTTGAAAAGTAGGTCAAAGATGAAGGTCACATGGTCAAAAATTTTGGTATCAATGGAAAGTTCTTGTCACAAGGAATACACATGTGAAATATGAAAGCTCTACCACCTTTCATTCGAAAGTTATGCCAAATGTTAAGGTTTTTTGGAAATACAGACAGACAAACAGTCAGACAGGCCAAAAACTTATGCCCCGATTCTTTGATTCAAGGAGCATAAAAATAAAACCTGTATTTGTGAAAGATGAATGCCCCTGTTGGGAACTATGTTGTATTTTAACATCTGTTCAGTAGAAGAAATCATGGGATCAATGGAAAGATCTTGTCACTAGGAATATGCATGTGAAATATCAAAGCCCTATCACTTACCATTCAAAAGTTATGCCCAATATTAAAGTTTTTGAAATGGAGGTCATGGTCAAGGTCACAAGGTAAAACATTAAAAAGTGTCGGCATCAAAGGAAAGGTCTTGTCACAAGGAATGCACATGTGAAATATCAAAGCCTTATCACTTACCATACTAAAGTTATGCCCAATGTTAAAGTTTTTGAAAAGGAGGTCAAAGGTCAAGGTCACATGGTCAAAAATATTGGTATCAATGGAAAGGTCTTGCCTCAAGGAATGCAGATGTGAAATATCAAAGCCCAGGCTATCAAGTTTTGAACAATGTTAAAAGTTTTTGAAAAGTAGGTCAAAGGTCAAGGTCACAACGCTAAAAAATATTGGCATCAATGGAAAGGTCTTGTCACAAGGAATACACATGTAAAATATCAAAGCCCTTTTGCTTACCATTCAAAATTTATGGCCAATATTAATTAAAGTATTTACCTCAGATAAACAGACGGAAGAGCCAAAAACTATATGCCTACAAATCTTTGATTCCTAGGGCATAATAATATGTTTAAAACTCAGTTGGAAGTGTATCACAATTTTGGTTATCACTGATCTTCACAACCAGTCACATCTTTTATACAATATACATACCAACAGGTTTTCTGTCGGCCTTTTTCGATGATTTAAACTTGGCCTGGAGTCTTTTAGGATCCAGTTTTCTCAGCCATTCCTCTGTATAGTTAATTGCCGTTTGTACGCTAGCTTTCTGTTTAATGGGTGCCGTGTCTTTACCGAGGACGGTGACCTTCATCTCCGACACATGCTGTGAACACAGCCATATTGTCTTGCCGCTGGTTTGACGACATCTGGGGATAAAGGTATGTAATGGTATAATTAGATCACTTTTATTAAAGAACATGTATTACTGACATCCACAATATATTCTACACAGGGAAATTTTGCTCCCAATTTACTTTTGCCCTTTTCGTCCACTGTCATGAGGGCAGATTATAATTTAGAATGAAGTATTTCTTTACAAAGTATGTAAGTGGACAAATTCAGTACTGGGCTATTCAGTCTCTAATTATTTGAATTAATACAATTTCAGTACTGGGCTACTTTATAAGTCTCTAATTATTTGAATTAATACGGCAAACATTTAAGGATTGGGGCACATTCAAAACTCCATATGGTACATGACATCTGAATGCATAATTTCACTCTATGACAGGTGAGCTGATATTTCTGTAAATCATATGGAATACTCAGATATTAGAAATGAAATCTTCTGAGTTAGGGTCATTGTATAATGCTAGTATGTCAGCTATACATAACCTAGTAAGCAATCAATACCTTGAGAGTTTCCCTGCTTTATTATGAATGTCCAGATTCATAACAAGTTCCCTGAATTGATGATAGCCTGTCTTAAAGTCTGGTACTACTGCAGAAGTGGACTGAAACATTGTAATATGTTGGTAAATAAATGATATCATGATGTAATTACTGAATGATACCATAACACTACATGTAGTGTTTTACTCTGTGAAAGTCCAGCAATTGTTTCAAACAATCAAAAGACACATCAATAAAATTTGTACAAGTAATAGATATTTTCATTGGGAAAACATAAATCAGGGGATAAAGTAAGCTATGCCAATTCTTTTACTGCTGTTGAGCAAAATGTATCACTTACGATTTACCTAGGGGGACAAAGTGAAAATGACTCCCAATTTGGTATATTTTCATAGATAAGTAAAACATGTAACTTCTGATACAATGTAGTGACCTTGATCCATGACCTAGATGTTGACACTTCCCATGAAAGACTTTATGTACATGTATGACACATTATAACAAAGAATCAAAAATGTCGTTTGTTGACTTTTATAATTATAATGTCATAATCAATGACTAATCAAACAACACTTTGACAGTCTTTTTGATTATGATGGGAAATGTACAAGTCTGCCAAAACATAAGATGTAAGGCATTTTGCGTCCCCTGTTTCTGGGTATTGTCAAGAAAGTTTCAGTGACTGCTTATATATAACTTTTGCAAACTTGGTCTAGCCATATTATGTAGCTACTTTAATATGAAACTGAAAATAAAGCTTGTAATATCAGTTATGGATTTTACCTTTGATGTCTTCATAATCCATTTACCTCATTATATCCCTTACACAAGGGCTGATTGATATGTTGTGAGCCTTGTATTTAAGGGAATTTGAATTTTATCAGACTTCTGCATTATTTTTCTACATAATCCCCTTCAATATCTATATACTTTTGCCATCGGTGTTTAAGGGCCTCAATACCACTTTTAAAGAACTCCTTATCTTGACTGGTCAGAAAGTCATCCACCGCAAGTATCGCATCATCATCGGATTAAAAGTGGGTGCCAGAAATAGCTGCTTTCAGTGAAGCATAGTATATGCCATAGATTGTTTGTCCTTTTTGGAGATAATCTATCAGCAGATTACCTTCTGTAATACAGAAAACCAAGGCTCACAACATATCAATCAGCCCTCATATTTTATCAGACTGACCAATGTCATATAAGGTGGTCCCTATATTTACAACTTTGCTTTGTATGAGGAAAGGACAAACATAAAACAGGATATTTAATATATACATCAGAGGATCAAGTGATAGATACAACATAAGCTACATGCAAGGTACTTGTAATATGAATCACTGTAGGAAAATACATTATTATCTAAATGGAAAAGTTTCAAACAAAACAATAACTAAGATAGAGCAAGCAACCATATTTTGCTGCATTTTTCATTGACTTTTCATCTAAATATCAGGATGAAGTTGCTGAATCAATAAAATCTATAGACCCTTTCATATTATCTGCGGTACTGAATTTGAAGCTCAGTTCCAGGGGACAAACAATAGACTGCTCATGCACCTGTGACGTCATTTGTTTGTTTTAGGACGTTTAGCGCGGAATCTTGTTTCGTTTGTTCCGCGAAAAACTTCGTGTAACAATGAAATTACGTCACTGGGGGATACGCAATCTAGTGTTTGTCCCCTGGAACTGAGCTTCAAATTCATGCAGTACCGAGATAATGTGAAAGGGTCTAGCCCAAATTAAGGTAGGGGTATAACAGAAATATCGTCGAAAAACTACAAATCATGTAAATTTGTACTTCTATATCATACATTTTTTAGATATTCGATATTTTTTTTAATGTTTCATTTAACTCACCATGAAAATGTATGGTCCTGCAACCTGTTTCACAAAAATACTTACGAACAATTTCAGGAATTTTCGTAACTTTTGATAGCTTATTTCTTCTTTAAAAATAACAATATCGATATTTTGTTTCTGAATTTAGATGATTCATTTTAGTATGGAGAAATTATATTAGAAAACAAGTACAAGCTAAATGGAAAATCTTTCGAACATTTTATTAAATGACGATAGTTGCGGAAAATCCTGATTTTTTTCGTAAGTACTTTTGTGAAACTGGGCACTGAACATTACTGAAGTCGTGTGTCTTAATTTCCGCCAACTTTGTGGTATTTAATTTTTCTGTTATCAAAAGTACAGTATTATATACCTCTAATTCCTTAAGTTGATTCCATTTTTGGTCATAGTACTGAAGCCAAATTTGATTGTACTTGATTGATAATTCCTTTAAGAAATGTCAAAATATTTCAGTTCTCTTTTTCAGGATGCATTGTTTCTTTGGTAAATATTCTATTCATACATAAAATTGACAATAAGATGATCTTATTATCAGTAAGTCTTTTGAAAGAAATGACAGTACAGAGACTGTATACTTTTTTTTTTCAAATCTGTCTATACTGAAATAATAGAATTTAAATATGACAAATGTAGTGTTTGTAGAGTTTTCACAAATATTTTGAGTTTTTTCTTCACAGAAGGATTGCAGCAGATGTTGCAACGAAGCAGAAGATGACTGTTAGGCAATACGGCCATATATATACATCAGGAGATAGACAGATATTTCTAAACAAAATTGCAACATTTTAGGTATTTAGCATTAATCATGTATTTGAGAAATTATAGTCGCCAGCAAAATATGGTTCCTTGCTCTAAATAAACTTAAGAAAATTAAAAAACAAGATATGTTACAAAGGATGAAGGGAAAAATGATACCCCCTTCCAAATTTTGATCTTCCATCACATTTTTACTTTAAATCAGGAGTATTTTTTGGAGTATTGTCATCAAATATTTTAAGAAACTAGAACTGTCCTACTGAGATGAACATCAAAAAAATGCTGTTTTCGATACATGCAATTTTAAAGTTTTTACCTTGACCTTTTGGACCCCAAAATAATAAGGTTTCTACATCAAAATGTTAAGTTTCATCATTGTTGGTCTAGAATTACTTAAATTATGGCATGGAAACACTGGTATCAATACATGTACATGCCTATATGACATTGACCTTCAATCTTTTGATCCCAAAGTCTTGTATTCAATTTTGATAAAACTATAACTTTAAAGTGATGAATAGATTCACTGTAATTGCTTTTGTTTTGTTTTGTTTTTCAAAGTTTCAAGGGACATACATGTAACTCTACACTCTGATGAACGACATTACACAAATTGAAACATAACTTTTGTTTTTTTTTGTGTAACAGCTCAGCTATGAAATAAATTGATTCAATGTCTTTGATACTTTGATTGGGACAGACCTGGGTACAACTGTACATAGCAAGTAATAAGTGTGGGGAAATATAGAATGAATGAGGAAATAAAAAATAGTAAAAGTGCAAAATGAAAAAGAAACTATTAAAATGACCTATTATCCCTCAAAACCACTTAAATATTGATGTAACAGGTGTTAAATACTTGCCAACTGTTGATTGAAAAGAAAAGAAGAGAAAATACTTCAGTGAAATGAAAAAGTCATATAGTAGCACACATGAATTTGTACATTACATGCATGATGTTGAAAGCAATGTTTATTAATAAAGCATTATATGCAGGGATATATCTGGAAAATGGACTTGATGTGTCAATTAATAAGCCCATTAAGTCCAAAAACCACGTGCCAAGGATATAGGTCCTTGGGTCCCTTGAAAGTGACTATCTTCACTTAGGGAATGAAACTTGATCCACATGATATACAAGCATGGAATCATACAAACTTGCAGGATTGTAAGCATTCAGAGATTTATGGTAACTGTAAATGACTAATAATTTGGACCCGATGGAGCAGCTGAACTGCACAAAATTTCAGTTACATGTGTATGTGTCAGATTGACCCATTACAAAGTTTGTAGTGCGTCATTAAGAAATACATTTTGCGAAAATAGTAAAGACACAGTCCAGATTGATCCCTGATATGTGTTTAACACAAAGCATTATGAATAGTTAATTTTAAGTAAAAAACATACAAATGAACTAGCCAATTTCATCCTTTAAAATTATCATATTGAATATTGAATAAAAGTGTGTAGTAAATATGGCTGATAAATTACCTCAAACAGCCACTTTGTGTATTGTTGACCATCAGGATCGCTGAGGAAGTTGGGAACCATGGTTTTACTGTGCTTCATTATGGCCGTCACTCGGCATAAATACGGAGCAAACTGGTCCAATAGATCACTGCCGAAGTCTTCTGGTAACATCATTGGCTCATCTACTGTATGCCATCCCTATTGTATAAAGGATTGGGATGAAATATATATTTACTTTTAATATCCCTACAAAAATTATCCTGAATTGTACATTAAATATTTTTGAAAAGCTATGTTTTCAATGCCTTAAAAAGATATCAGAAAAATGTTATGAAAATTGGAACTAAGGCCATACAAAATTAATGTTTTGTTTGACGGGCACTTTTTGAGAAAAAAAAGTGAGGGAGGCAGGTTTTTTTTTTTTTTTTTTTTTTTTTTACAAATGTGAAATTTGATCTTTTAACCAAATTTCTAATTCCAGTGTTTTGATGCTGAAAATACATTAAAACTTAGGTATAGTATGAAGTGGTGATGTTTAGTGCATTGATTAACAAGATAACCCAACGTCTTCCTGTAATATAGTAATTGCATTTCCAAATCTGAGGTTTGCTAGATATTCTGTGATTTGGTCACACTTCTTATATTATCATATGACGATGTCCTATGACAGACCAGTATGAAGATATAGACTTAATACATGAATGTTGTACATCTAAATTATGCATAAAAAAGAACACCAATCTCTAACTGTTGCCCTGTGTAAGGTTAAAACTTCAAATGACGTTAACATTTTGTGAACTACTTCTTTTATGTGCAACTAAGTGAGTGAAAATCGTAATTGTTGCACAGTGCTTAGACCGAAAATTTGACCCTTGGCGTCGGCAAAAGAGTAGGAAAAATACAAAGAAACATGTCCAGGGATAGGGAAGGCCCATTCTGATAGAAAATTGCCCATAAAATCGGCAACTCGCTGCGCCCTGGTGCCATTATTCTACGGCGTCCATTTTTGGTTTTTAAATCTAAAAGTTCTGTTCTCGTATTTACGTTGTAACGTAGATCTACACCAGGAGCAGTAATACAGAGATCGCAGCTTTTTGTACATGGACAGTCAGTCAGAAGCACAAAATTCTTCTGTCCACTAACAATTAAAAGATTCTTTGCTATTTTGATACATTATTGATTTTTCTCCGACATTCTTTTTTATCCCCGTTCTGCGCCTGAGATTTAAATCTCCAACGTCCACTTACGTATCTTATCTACATACTTGTGTATGCGTTCGTCCGTAAAATTATCAAGTGGTCAGTCAATGGGTACAAATTTAAGTAAAAAAATGTACTGTAAATTACTCATTAGAAATGGTAAAATTGAGAATATCGCGACAAAAAATGTGCTAACGTCTAATGTATTATACATACATGCATATGCAAAGCTTTTCGAAAATTGATCATTTTTGGAATGGCCCTTTCGTGAGGAAAGATGGCCCATTGTTTTTGAGAATGACCCATTGAAGTCCAAGTGGAAGGTGCCATAGTCCCATTGAGCAAGTTTGGCTTCCCGATCACTGCATGTCTGACAATTTAGTTTGAATTTTAACAACGATTACACAAGGGTACCCTGATCGATACGTCATCCCTTTTCACTGTCGGTCTGGAAATTTGAATTTCTATCCCGCGGAAATTTTGAAGTTTCTGCGATGTGCTAAGGGTTTAATTGGCCAGTTTATTAGTAGCGAAATTAGGATCGCGTAGCATTTCTGCCCCTCCACTCGATCCCGTCACCGGCGTTCCCGGCTGATCAATCTGACGTAAACTGTGAGTTCTAAACAAAAACGTTTTCAAATTTCTAATAAATTGAATAAATTAACTAATAAAGAAGTATATAATGCTCTTGCATATTATCACAACAGAGTACAGTATCATTTTACGTTACGTTACCTCGTCCATGATATGGAATATACGCGTGGTCGCGATTACCGTGCAACCAATAATTGAATACGGTAGCTTGGGTAAATAATACTATTTTATATAAACAAGTATTGAGTTACAGCTTTACAATTTATATATTTAGTGAAGTAAAGAATATGTAAACAAACAATTTGTATTAGCACGGCGATGTTCAATTGACTACTTTAAAATTATGGTAAAACACGCGATAAAAATCGGAAATGCGGCGGGTTTTTAGGCAATGTGGCGGTGCCCGTCAAACGAAACTTTAATTTTTTTTGGCCTAACTGTAAGAGCAACTTACTTCAGAAATAGGAAAGATCGCGAATTTGTCATTTTTATGTTTTAAAATTTTTCATGTTACAATGTATGTACACCGTTTGATAGATCTAGTTTTATCATAACTTTTGATATAAGTTTAATACTGATGTGTGCAAGCTTCCATAAATTAAAGGCAGAAACTCGAGCATTTAAGACGGGAATGTTCTGTTAATCTTTTTAATTATGACATTACGTTTTACAATGAGCCTATGCATCATGTTACCAAAGTTGTAGAAAAATTAACATTGAAAACATGCACCCATCAAAATTAATTATAGTCCTCATAAATATGCAGTAGCACCAATGATCATAAAACTTACGTAAAAAGTTAAAAGAGATCAAGAACTATCAAACAGTTTTGCAACTTTCCAATTTCTGAAGTGAGCTGTGTTGACAGTAGTGAATATAAATAACATATAACAAACAAAATTGACACTCTACCAAAGTCAATATGAAAATTATAAGCAAAAGAGCCAAATTGAAATACATTTTTTGTACATTTTTTACCTCATCATATTAAAAAAATTTATATAATTTATGTACCATACCTTATCACATTCACACAGTATGTAAACACAGTATTGTCTAAGTCTGAATGCATCACTCTTATCCTCCATAGATATACTGGCTTTTAATTTCTCAGGATCTACAGATAAGAAATGACATAAAACAAAAATATTCAATTTATCAAAGTTTCATTGACAACATTACTTGTTAGAAAGACAATGTAACTAGGTGTTTGCTAGCGAATAACAACATACAGAAATGGCTCAAAGTCATGGTATCATATAAAAGCGTGACCATATAGTACCTTGTTTTTCTTGTTCCGGGTCTTCTTGCGTTGTACTTTGATTTTCTTGTTTAACCAAGTCCACCATAAAGATCCTAGGATATGGTTCCACATCGTGGGAAGAGGCATAGTTGACGATCTGCCTCAAAAACTTACGTTGTGCAAGCTCATATAGTTCCTATCAAAATGATGTAAAAAGGTAGAAAATTCAAACAGCAAATTCTCAGTCTAAAACTTTTCAGTTACTTTTTTTCCTATCATTTTACATTTTCTCTCTTACCTTAGATCTATAAAATTATTGACTGATAAGCATTATTTCCTTAAATCTGACATAATGATTGAGATTTTCCTCATGAATTATTCTTTATAGAATTCATTGAACAACAGAAAAAATGTAAAGTAAACATTTTTTCCTTTTTATATAAAGAACTGATGGATAAATAACATAAAGCAAACCTGAAACTGTTGTTCGTTTTTGACTTCCTCTTCAGTAGTTTTTTCAGCTGCTTTATTGTTGTTAGTATTATTGTCTTGTTTGCCGACTTTCTGTATGCTATCCTGTACTAACTCCAGTAGACGATTGTTTGCTGCCTCACTCTCTAATTGGAAGCTCACAATGGGACAGTTCACTGACAGTATACCAACCTTGTTTAAAAAAAACAAACATTATCATACAAAATAATACACAATATCCCTTTGCAAAACACTGAACAATTTTCTATAAGCCTCTAAACTTGAAATCCATGTTGCTCTACTCATGTCAAAAGAAGAATGTATGCTAACTTTGACCAAAATCTTACTATAGACTTGACTTCTAGAGCTAAACAAATTTCCAAAAGGGCAAGGCAAAATCATATGTGTTCTTTGACCTTGACCTTAAAAGTCAATAGAGCTCACCCTCTCAAGATGGCTCATCTAAATTGAGGGATCACCAAATGTTCAACATCAAACCTGTTGGCAGACTTTTACATTATGATGTCAAAATTAATGGCCTATGATGGGCCATTTGATTATTATGTCACAATGAATATATTATCTGATATCAGACATTTGGCATTCCCTCAATATTGACACAATGCTCTGAAGTAATTTTAAACCGTCCTTAAGGTTTCAGTTTTACCATATGCCTGCTGAGATCTTTTGAAAACCTTTGACCTCTAACCTTGAAAATCACCAATAATGCATATAGCAATAAAGCCTGTGTTTGCGAAACATGAATGCCCGTGGCAGCATCTTTGTTAGTATAAACACCATTTTCTGTTAAGTACAAGGTCAGGGTCATTGGGTTGAAAATTTTTGGTATGGATGGAAAAATCTTGTGACAAGGAATACACGTGTAAAATATCAAAGCCCTATCACTTACCATTCAAAAGTTACTCCCAATGTTAAAGTTTTTGTAAAGAAGGTCAAGGTCAAAGTCAAGGTCAAAATTTTTGGTATCAATGGAAAGGTCTTAACATAATGAATACACATGTGTGAAATATGAAAGCCATATCACTTACCATTCAAAAATTATGCCCACTGTTTTTGAGAAGTAGGTCAAAGGTCAAGGTCAAGGTTACAAATTTTGGTATCAATGGAAAGGTCTTGTCACAAGGAATAAACATTGAAAAGGAGGTCAAAGGTCAAGGACATGAGGTCAAAAATTTTGGCATCAATGGAAAGGTCTTGTCACAAGGAATACACATGTGAAATATGAAAGCCCTTATCATCACCTTCCATTCAAAAGTTATGTCCAATGTTCAGACAGACAGACTGACTGACTGACTGACCGACCAACAGACAGACAGAATCTTTGATTCCGGGGGCATAAAAATTCATACCCGTGAAAATATGTAGGTTATGAAATGGAGACTATATATGGCACTGTAATGAAATTTATTTCTTTATCACAGGCATTCACAGGGGTGAAATTAGCGGTGGTCTGTAAGCCCGAGGCCAGTGGTATTTGGGCTGGGCCAGTAAAATCTCTTGAGTCAGTGGCCCTGTTGGCTTGTTAAATATTTGGAAAACCCTTTGCTAATTATAGCAGTTATCCTAATTTCAGTCCTGATTTTAGTCGGAGCAAACTGCATTGAATAACTGCAAAATTTACTGCATTGAATTACTACAAAATTAAATGTTATTTACTTTAATCTTTATCTTGAGTCATCTGTTTCTATGCTGGTGAAAATCTGGTCGGGCCAGTAGAAATAAAATCCTACTGGCCCAATTGGCTTCTAGGTTAAAAAAGTTAATTTCTATCCCTGATTCATCAGCAGCAACAATTCAATCATACCTCACTTCTTCTCCATTCACTGCCTGTTCCCACCACACATAGAACTATGGGGATGTTCAGTACAGTACATGCATAGTGGAACTCCTTCTTACAGCTTGGTGACTGTACATACTCGTCTGATACACACGCCACAACCATTTTGGCCTCCAGTAGACCCTTGGCTATCTCATCAAATAAACCATTCTGGAAAGTGAAATTAAGGAAAAAGATGATGCAAAGTAAATATATAACAATTTCTGATTGAAATCAAAGCACTGAAGGTACTGAGTGCGAATAGCCAGAATATGTATCACTTATAATGTATGAAAAAATATTGTGTTTTTAAAGTTATATTTGTTCCTGAACACCTTTGTAGACCAGTTTATGGACGTATAAAGACAATACTAAAATCCATAATGTTGTCATAATGAATTGAAAGATGATGTCCGACATTGAACATGAAAATTAAATAACATCAGAAAATCATTTTTCACATTAAATCTACCCCCCCCCCCTAAAGAAATATAACAATCCAATATGACTATCGATTGATGATACCATACACAAGGAAAGAAGAAGAATCTTATTTTCTAATTTGATACGCGCGCTCTCTTTAACCTTTCATGTTCAATGTTTTGTGTATGCTAAGAATTTTGAGGAAAATTCACTTCTTTTTCATTATATACATGTAAAAACATGATACATCCTACACGGGAATGTTTTGATCTTATATTTTTCATAATTATTAATATCATATTTCATAATGGAAGTTCCTAATTTTCCCGTATACAGATTTTATTTTGTGAAGCAGGGCACAATAAGCCTACTTGTATTTAGTTTTACGTTTCAATGATTCAACTTAATATCTTTATCAATAGCACCGTTTCATTCGTTTCATTTATATATTGTCCACTAAAACGGGTAGTGGAAAGCGGTTTCCAACACACAGCCTGTGTTCATCTAAGTACATACTGATGCAATTTTTCATTAGATCATGCATGTACATAACACGGCAGCTCGATTCATATAGATAATTCATTGATTCAGACAGTGATCAGACTTTATGCCGATCACGACACTGAAGCAGTCCCAAGGTACATGTAAACAGAGTAACATCGTTTATACATACTCTGTAGACGGGGCACCCATGAGTGAAGAAATCAGGCAATCGCTATGTGCTATTCGCACAAAAATGCTCGAATGAAACTATTTTGTCTCCAAACTCGTGGTGACTCATGTTTTCAAAAATGGAAGTACAGAATAATGCTATGCATATTTTTCCAAGGAAACATTTTGATTTCAACATTTCAGAAATGCCTTGGCAAAACTGGCAAAGCAATACAGTCCGTTCCTGCCTGTAAAAGTCACAGATAAAGCCAAGTCATTTACAAAGGTATGGATTGAAGGTTAAACTGAATGTTATATTCCATTACTTACCATCCCTATCCTTTCTACATCTATCCAGCATCGGACACCCTCCTCCTCTAGGTAGTTCTTGATTTCTCTAGGATCTCCGTACCCCAGTGATTTATCCTCTGCCCTGATAAAGGATCATACTTCACATATAAATTGATTTACATGTAGATCTTTGAGAGATCATCTGTGACCTGCTGCTTTATGGCTAATTATCAAAGACAATACAACTCAGTGTTTTTTAGCATGCTGAGTACAAGTTTAGTCTGTGTCAGGAATATTTTTTAAAAATAGACACTCTTCACATTACCGTCAGACTTTAGACACTCCAAGACCCGGCGACATCACAACTTTTGATGTTATTTCTAGAACCATATTTCGCCGGTGACCATATTTCGCCGTTTCATGGTTAATTGCTTCTCGTTGGTTATTTGAATTGTTTGTCAAGCTTATTTTTCAACATCCTATCAAATATAACCATAGAAGTCATGTTTTGATATAATGTGACACCTCCTGCACTCAAATGTGACGAAAAATACATCAAAATGAGGAAAAATTAATTACATCACTAAATTTTAGACGGAAACAACCAAAATTTTTACAAAAACCAAACGAAGAAACCATTTTATTTGGCATCATCTCGTAGAAGTAGTGGCGACGAAAGATTTCCTGAAAAGAAAGTCACAATTTTGTCCGTTTTGTGTGCAAAATAAATACTTATCAGCAAAAACAGCGAAATATGGTCACCCCCGAAAACATGGAAATGAATTTTTTTTGACGTTTTATTAGGAAACAATGAAATGAGTAAAATTAATCATTTTTATAGTATTTCGATCGAGAATGGAGTTAAATTAAATTTTAGCAAAACCAATTACTGAATCGGCCACCAAGTATCAAAATTCCCAGAAAATATATGAAAAATGCGGCGAAATATGGTCACTTGCTCTAACTGTGACGTCGCAAGTCTGCTATGAAATCACAGTTGAAAGTTACATCAAATCGTGTGATGTTGGGTCTTAGGATGTGTAAAATGCGCCAAGTCAACTGCAGTAATGTGAAAAGACTGATTCAGGAAATGAAGAATTATTGTTCCTTTCTGACACATTTTTCTTTATTCCTCTGACTACATGACATCATTTTCTTTTGGCCAAAAAATAGTCAAGATTTTTACTTGATAGTATAAAATAACTAAATATAATAACCTCCAATCTGTAAGGCATTTGATTATAAACAATCATTACCAACCATATAGTTGCTCAGACTCCACAATTCCTGGAGCTGTCATGTGGACTCTTACATATAATGGTTATGAATAAATTAACATAGTTTGTTCTTTGTAACAGCAATACCTACCTTGTTCCCAGAGCGACAGCTTGAGCAGAGTTTTTCCAGCAGTAACTGATGAAGCACTCTGGACTCTCCGTAGATACATTTCTGGTGGCTAAGTTCATCAACTCGTCTAGCTTCTGTAATAGCTCTCTGAATTTCCCATCATACATTTGCTTCTTAGAGTTGATCATGTTAACAAAGGACTGTAAAAAATGATTCATATTAAAATGAAAGGCTGAATGGCCAAAAAACTTAGAGAACTAGAAATAACAAATTATACAAAAGAACACATGTTAAACATGTATATTGAATTTTAAGATGTACATGTACATTGTACTATATGTTACTGTACAAGAAGAATCCTTATTATAGAATGCCTACTTGTTTTAGGCAAAGGAATTCATATTTCATATTTCAAATTCTTTCTTGTTCTTACTACCAGATTACATCATACTTTGAATGTACAAAAACTTCTCACAAATAAGATGAGATTTGAAAACTACACAAATGAAATGCACAATTTCTTTACAGTAAAATTTAGTGTGAATCTGTTAATGTAGGGTATATTTAATGTCTTACTTTGCATATTCAGTGGCATATAATAGACCATTTTCCGATCTTATAAAATGGAGCTCAAAATGTCCGAGTCAACATATTTTGGTGGTGTTTTGATTATGACGTCATAATGACTGACGTAATTTATTGTGGCATAACAATGGAAAACATCAGCAAAAATGATTGACTCGGACATAAAGAGCTCCATATCAAAGATTGGCAAGTGGTCTATTCTGATTTGATATGCCTCACCAACCAATGGTAGAAACTACGAACATCCAAAAGTTATACAGACACTCATTCCTTAAATCAAGCTGATATATAGAATATATAGAAAGAAAACAGACCACATCGGGAAGGAGCAGTCCTAAGTTTGTCTTCCTCCAGCTGAAGTTTTCCTCCCCTACTACTATCACTACCATTGGCTTGCCGAGGGTCAGCTTGGCATACTTAAATATGTCAGCACACGTGGGATCATTGGCGTAGCTGGTCGACATGAAAACCACAAATATGGTAGAATCCATCAGGGCCCGTGCCATCAAATCTGTGGAGTACTTGTTGGTCACCTCAGGAAACCAGCTATGAGAAAGGATCATATTGTAATAATGATAAGCATTACATTTTTCCTGAAACTCGTAAAGTTTTCAGCACCAAATAATGCCTACCAGCAGTTTATTACATGAAATTATAAGCTTAAATGCAAAACGGAAATAATCTCTTTCCAATGATAATAAAGCTTTCAGTCTATGGGATATAACAACGCAATGCAAAAGCTTAGCAACACTTACAATATTTTTTCAAAAGTTTAAGGTCAAAGTTTAAGGTCAAGGTCACTAAGTTTATTGTCATGATAAAAACATTCAAGTTCTGGTCATAAAATATATTTGTACATACAGGTGAAACATCAAAATCCTTTCCCTTATGGTTTTAATAATTCAAAATGTCCTTCAGTTTGATTTTTTTAAAGAAATAACTTTAAGTCTGAGAGATAAATCTGAAGATGACCAGGACTAACATAACACCACATTCAGGCTCAGGTACAGAATGTATTAATGATGAAGGGATACACAATACCTTATCATTATATATATAATTATTAAAAGTATTTCTGTAAACTTGGGCAAAATTTACCATGTATATCCTGCATTGATAAGATCCTCATGAACAGTGGCAGGGTGAATGACCTCTGACCTGTCGTCTGGTGCATCCACATCACAATATGATATAAACAGATCTGAAAAATATACAGCACAATGTTATATGTACGTTACATAATAATCATTATATATTTTAAAATAAAGTAAAGATCAATTATATATGTACACCTGTCAGCATGAAAATATATTTTGATATACATTTGTATATGTAAAGTCATAGTTCTCCTAATTCATTTTTATTTTAAAAGAACCTAGTTCTCAAACTTATATACTAGTAATTGACATTCTCTAGTTTTAATAAAGCCTGTGTTTGTGAAACACGAATGCCCCCAGTGGCATTTTGTTAGTATAAACACCATTTTCTGTCAAGTACATATATGTGAAAGGTCAAGGTCAGGTCACCAGGTTAAATTTTTGGCATCGATGGAAAAATCTTGAGAAAATGAATATACATGTGAAATATCAAAGCCCTATCACTTACCATTCAAATAGTATTCCAAATGTTAAAGTTTTTGTAAAGTAGGTCAAAGGTAAAAGTCAAGGTCAAAAATTTTGGTATCAAAAGAAAGGTTTTAACATACAGGTAACAAATACATATGAAAAATATCAAAGCCCTATAACTTACCATTCAAAAGTGAAGTCCAATGTTAAAGTTTTTGAAAAGTAGGTCAGAGGTCAATGTCATGGTCATGAGGTCAACAATTTTGATATCAGTCTAAAGGTCTTGTCACAAGAAATACATATGTCAAATATACATACATATGAAAGCCCTATCACTTACCATTCAAAAGTTATGCCAAATGTTAAAGTTTTTGAAAAGTATGTCAAAGGCCAAGGTCATGGTCACAAGGTCAAAAATGTTGGTATCAATGGAAAAGTCTTGTCACAAGGAATACACATGTGAAATATCAAAGCCCTATAACTTACCATTAAAAAGTTATGTCCAATGTAAAAGTTTTTGAAAAGTACGTCAAAGGTCAATGTCATGATCAAGAGATCAAAAATTTTGGTATAAATCGAAAGGTTTTGTCACAAGGAATACACATGTCAAATATGAAAGCCCTATCACTTACCTATCAAAAGTAATGCCAAACGTTAAAGTTTTTGAAAAGTAGGTCAAAGGTCAAGGTCAGGAGGTCAAATTTTGGTATCAATGGAAAGGAATATACGTGTGAAATATGAAAGCCCTATCACTTCCCATTCAAAAGTTATGCCCAATGTTAAAGTTTTTCGGACAAACCGACGAACAGACGGACAGGCCAAAAACTATATGCCCCCAAATCTTTGATTCCGGGGGCATAAAAATCACTTGAAGTGAAGTCTTATATTCATGGTTGAACAGTGGAAAATTGTAGGAGAAGAGGGAAGGAATTTTAATTATGCTTATGACTATAAATAGACTCATAGCTATAAATGTATATTATATGTAATGTGTACATTTAAAGATGTTTACTTGTAAAAAGTTAAATAATCCTAATGTAATTTTGCAATTTAATATACAAATTTTAATGTACTTGATTTTAGCTAACAAGTCATGGGCATGACATTAGGTATTTAAACTATGCAAGGAGGAATAAGCAATGTAAAAATTGAGTGATTTTAACATATCTGTATGAATCTTTATAATTTTGCTACAAAATGGAAAAGTATTAGTAAAAAAAAATCTTTCTCAATTTTAAGTCTCAGTACCAAACTGGGGCGTATCTTTCTTTTCCCCCTTAATCTACTTATGACTATAAAATCAATATAGTGATTCAAGTAGATGTACATATAAAACTTATGTAATAATTCTGTATGCCTATTAAAATAGCTTCAAACTTAGATAAAATCTTTCTCAGATTGTCTCCCCCTTGGTGAAAGAAGGACAAACTATGAGAGTTATCTTTCTTTGTGTACCTTGGTTATTGTACAAGTTATTTATATCATTTGTAAACAAATTGTCACAAAGAATGGATTGTTCTGTGCTCAGTCACAGATACAGAATCGAATCCAGTATTGGTAAGTATACAAATTGTAGGTATATATGTCAAGTAACAATCAAAATGCGTCATTATCAATTTCTCCTGTTTTTTTCTACATGCAGAAAAAAATTACTGGCCTTATATTTTTTAATTCAAGTAGTACAATAAATATCATTCCAGACTGATAATATCTTTAAGCTTGATTACCAAGATTGCAAGATATAATTCATCTGTTAGCTTTATGGCATGTTACTGCATGGGGACTTTGGTCAATCAACAAACAAAATTCTTTGCATTTTAATAAAATATTTCCTAAGGAATATGTTCTTGAGTGGAAATTCCCACAGCTATTCTTAGCAGATTTTCACCACCTAGGAATTTGTAAATGGTACTATCTTTCGTACAATGAATGTAAAATAAGCTGTCAGTACACATTTAGTACAATGAAGATAAATAAAACATTTAGTTTTTTCTTATAACACTTAACAGATTTTTAAAATTGAAATCCATTGCACCATGACATATTTTGTCATGCAAGGAAGTAAATATTCTGCAATATGTGCATGCTTTACCCAGCATGCATAAAAATATGACTAATAAATACGGGCAGTACAATAGAATTGCTTTTAAAAATGTAATTATTAGATTTCTATTCTTTATTCCAAAGAGATGGGGAGGGAGAGGGGGGGGAACGTTATTATACATTTATTTTAATTTAATTCAAAATTGATTAACAAATTAAATAAATATAAAAATAAATAATCTCAAAATGCATCGAAGATGCAAAATGCCGAGTTGCAAAACTAGAATGTAAGTATGAATATGCAGACTAACATGAAATGTGTATGGTTTGTAACAACATTTTGTGGTCCTAAATGAAAATTTCTGGATCAAGAAATGGTCTTCTCTTTATTCTATATCAGCATGTAATATATTTTCAAGGATACAGATTTTCAATCTCATCATACAGAATACTTTATGTATTTGTATGTACAATATGATTTAACAAAGCATACTCTAAAGATACAGAATAAGGTACCATTCATATCTTAAATCACTGGAAACATTTCTGGCAAGTTTCATGATTATAGGTGCAATACAGGCTCAAATATGGTTGGGAAAACATTTTCAATCATCTGAGTCCTGTGACCTTGATCTTTGACCTTTTGACCCAAAAATTAATGGCAAGTTTCATGATTATAGGTGCAATACAGGCTCAAAAATGGTCTGGAAACCATTTTCAATTACCTAAGTCCTGTGACCTTGATCTTTGACCCTTTGACCCCTAAATCAAAAGTGGTCATTTTCTATTCACTGGAAACATTTCTGGCAAGTTACATGATTATAGGTGCAATACAGGCTCAAATTCAGTCGGGAAACCATTTTTAATCATCTTAGTCCTGTGATCTTGACCTTTGACCTTTTAACCCCAAAACTGTTAGTGGTCATCCTTGATCCATGGGAAACATTTCTGGCAAGCTTCATGATTATAATTGCAATACAGGCTGAAATATGGTCCGGAAACCACTTTCAATCATCGGAGTCCTGTGACCTTGACCTTTGACCTTTTGACCCCAAAATCAATAGGGGTCATTCTTGATTCATGGGAATCATTATTGGCAAGTTTCATGACTTTAGGTGCAATACAGGCTAAAATATAGCCAGGAAACCATTTTCAATCATCGGAGTCCTGTGACCTTGACCTTTGACCTTTTGACCCCAAAATCAAAAGTGGTCATTTTCTATTCACAGGAAACATTTCTGGCAAGTTACATGATTATAGGTGCAATACAGGCTGAAATATGGTCCGAAAACCAATTTCAATCAACAGTGTCCTGTGACCTTGACCTTTGACCTTTTGACCCCAAAATCAATAGGCCTCATCCTTGATTCAAGGAAAACATTTCTGGCAAGTTTCATGATTATAGGTGCAACACAGGCTGAAATATGGTCCGGAAACCATTTTCAATCATCTGAGTCCTGTGACCTTGACCTTTGACCTTTTGACCCCAAAATCAATAGGCCTCATCCTTGATTCATGGGAATCATTTCTAGCAAGTTTCATGATTATAGGTGCAATACAGGCTGAAATATGGTCCGGAAACCATTTTCAATCATCTGAGTCCTGTGACCTTGACCTTTGACCTTTTGACCCCAAAATCAATAGGGCTCATCCTTGACTAATGGTAAGTAAGTGTATGAAGTTTCATTGTTATAGCCTCTTTCGTAATTGACTTATAGTCCGGAAACCAATTGTTGACGCCCTCCCGCCCGCCCGCCCGCCCAGACGCCCGCCCGCCCGCCCGCCCGTCTCACATCAAATTAAGAGCCGAGTTTTGCAACTCGGCTAAAAATGCATATATTAAGATTATTTTAAAGCATACATGTACCTATAAGAAAGTTTATAGATGCAATTTCGATTTATCACATTAAATTACGTAACAATTTTTACAAAGTTTATTCTTTAGGCTATATTTTGACATAGTATACAGGTTAAATGAAAATGAACATTTTTAAAACAACAATTTACGTAACACATTTATTTAGCTGATTTTGAATGTGTCATTTTAACCACAGCGTGAAAATGGTCTTGAAAGAAACTCTAGGCAAAATATCATAGAACCATCAATTTTCCACATCCAATTATGTAACAAATCATTGTTTGAAAATCTGGCTCCTGATTGATATTTGGAGTATTGTAATTACAGCTTATAATTCCCATTTCATTGACCCTTCTGCCTTAATAAACTAAACCCTATATCATTTTCCTTGTTATAAAAGATATTAACATAAAATGCATACAAATTTTAAACTTATATATATTTATGTATATCATGTAATAATTTGTTACAGAGCATCACTATAAGACAGTACATTTTATGCTGTTTTCATACTTATTATTTTTTTAATTACAGAATAATGGTGTTAACAGGGACAATTGCGTCATGGAAAATATTCTTAGATGAAATGCCAGCATGTCTTCACAGCAAGAGTTAAACAATATCGAAAGCGATGTCGGTGAAAATGGCAAAAAGACCACTGATGATGCCTCATGTGACAATGTTGGTGAGCAAGATGAAGCAAAAGCTCTCTCATGTTATGAAGTACAAAAGGCCATCAAAAGTAAATTCTCATGTGAACTCTGTGACACATTTGACAAAGTTAACTCACACTGCATGGAGTGCAACCAAAATATCTGTGACGCTTGTTGTAGGATTCACTCCCGTACAAAGTCGGCATCTGGACATAGTGTGGTAGACATCAAACTCTGGGAAAGATTTAGTAAAGACGTAGAATGCCACAATCATCCTGTATGTCCCGAACATCCAAACAAAGTGTATCACTTAAGTCTGTATTGCTCAAACTGTATGGAAATGGTGTGCGGATACTGTCGTAAAAACTTGAGACGACCGCCTGAACCACAGATAGAGGGCTTGCCAGAGCTAACAGGAGAGGAGAAAAAGCTTCAAGAGCTCTACCTACAACTAGAGTATTATAAAGAAGTAGAGAAAATGATATTACTTGACCAAGGGATCGACACGCGTAAAACACCAGAGAAACCCATGATGGCAGACAAGGTGAAGGAATTTATGAAGAAGTTTACAAATAGGATTGATAAGATACGCAAGGAGATGATCACCAAGGTCAATACACATTATGAAGAGGAAAAACAGGTCAGTCTAGAGTACACATACAGGGACAAAATAGATGCCCTGGAAGAGAAGATAGAAGCATACAATCAGAAACTTTTTGACCATTCTAAAGCTAAGTATATGAACGCAGCGAAAGGGTCGGGAATCGACCTTACTGCTACATACAAAGCTATAGATAGAGAAAGAGAAAATGAGAAGAAAGCTGCTGCCGAGAGAGCGGAGTTAGATAAACGTGAGAGGGAGGAAGTCGTAAATGAAGTATTACAAGATAGGGCAGGAGATGGGAAGGGAGAGAAATTAAGACGGAGAGTTCGTTCACCCACGTTTATACCAGGAGAAATGGAGGAAGATCAAATAAAGGAAATGATACAGGAATACATACTCAATGGTGAGACGCCAGAGCTTATTGCCAAGGAAGAGGCTCTCATACGGGAAATGTTTGGGAAATTGGAATACGAAATAGTGGAAGAAAGAGAAGATGGAGTGACAGAGGTCACAAAGATAAAACACCTTGGTGATGAACTAAAATTTGAAGATATAGAGAAAAGCGTAACAGAAAATACAGAAAACATGGAAGAAATAGAAATGAAAGAAAACACAGAAAATGTAGAATGCATAGAAACTGAAGGAAAAGTCGAAAATGTGGAAGAAATAGATGCAAAGAGAGATGTACCATGTGACACTAGCAATGATGCAGAAAACAACAATGATGTCAAAGACAGCAAAGATAATAAAGATAAGGAAGAGGATCAATGAAAACAGTGGGAAAATATGTACTGAATTTTTTTTGTAGTCAATATGAGTGATTCTGTGTATCTGTGTATCTTAAAAGCAATTAATTTTTTTTAAACAATTAGATGTTTAATGGATGTTCCAAGCACCTGTTAACATAAGCACTTTCAAAAATCCAATTTGTCTTGATATAGTGGACCTAAAACGTGACGATTTTTACTCATAAATTGCAGTCAAATCAGCCATTACATTTGATTAAGAGAGTAAACTGCATGACATAATTGCTGTTATCTTGCAATTTGAAAATAAAATTTCATTTATAACTTGATTGTACAATTCTGTTTAAGTAATCCTAGGTGGAGAACTTGCTTATTGCTTTGCACATGTTCGTCATGATTACTGACTTGAGGAAAATAAGTATGCTACTTTATATATCAGTAAGAGAGTGATTTGAAAATCTGACATTTTTGCATTTCAACAAGAAAATTCAAGTGGATAATCTACATAAATCTAACAATGATAAACCAGTAGAAGATAGCCGTTCATTATCCCAATAAAGGTCACTCTCTTTGACACTCCAGTATCTTGTATCATGATGGTCATGACTAATTAGTATTGTAGATATCTGAGTCCAAGCAAAATATTACAAACTGATGCAGTTCAAAACGTGTGAAAATCAAGGCATTAGACAAAAACTTGGACACTAGATAGAACAATGTACATGTATCTGCATCAAGTACATGGTAATATACATATATTTCTTATAAAATGACAAGTTATGCTTATTGTTTAAATGTATACAGAGAGAGAAGTTTAAATACATGAAAAGCTCAAAATTTGAAGAAATTATGTAAATTGAACATAGGCCAGAAGCTTGATACAGCTCCCTTGAGCCACATTCCAAAGGTTTCTTAATTAATCCTTTACATCATAATGTGTTACAATTCTGAAAGTTAATTATAGCAAATTGTCTTATGTTTTAATCAAAGCATCCTCATGACCAAGATAAGTTATATATTAGCATTGAAATATGATTTGTGTCCTAAAACATAGGTAATCACAGATTACAAAGCTCACCTCGTGACAGCAAAATTCAATTCAAACATACTGTATTTCTTAGTACATGTATATTGGCTTTTAAAGGCAAAACCACTCAAGCAGAAAAAGTAGGTCAAGGTCATTTTATGAAAGTTTGATCAAAGATACATCCAATATGCAAGTTTGGTACATGTAGCACTTATACTTTGCTCAATATTGGCTTTATAGAGCAAAATCACTCAAGCGGAAAAAGTAGGTCAAGGTCATTTTATGAAAGATTGATCAAAGATACATCCAATATGCAAGTTTGGTACATGTATCACTTATACTTTGCTCAATATTGGCTTTTAAAGGCAAAATCACTCAAGCGGAAAAAGTAGGTCAAGGTCATTTTATGAAAGTTTGATCAAAGATACATCCAATATGCAAGTTTGGTACATGTAGCAACTATACTTTGCTCAATATTGGCTTTATAGAGCAAAATCACTCAAGCGGAAAAAGTAGGTCAAGGTCATTTTATGAAAGATTGATCAAAGATACATCCAATATGCAAGTTTGGTACATGTATCACTTATACTTTGCTCAATATTGGCTTTTAAAGGCAAAATCACTCAAGCGGAAAAAGTAGGTCAAGGTCATTTTATGAAAGTTTGATCAAAGATACATCCAATATGCAAGTTTGGTACATGTAGCAACTATACTTTGCTCAATATTGGCTTTTAAAAGCGAAATCACTCAAGTGGAAAAAGTAGGTCAGATGCTGCATCCGATGCATGAGTCCATCTCGGCATCCAAAGATGAATCACTTGTGCCAGTTTGGTTACTGTAGCATTAGTACTTTGTCAGATACTGAGCTACCCCAAACTTCTTATCCAAATCACTCAAGCAGAAAATGTAGGTCAGATGCTGCATCCGATGCATGGGTTCACCTCAGCATCCAAAGATGAATCACTTGTGCAAGTTTGGTTACTGTAGCATCAGTACTTTGTCAGATACTGAGCTACCCCAAACTTCTTAACCAAGTCACTCAGGCGGAAAATGTAGGTCAGATGCTGCATCTGATGCATGGGTTCACCTCAGCATCCAAAGATGAATCACTTGTGCAAGTTTGGTTACTGTAGCATCAGTACTTTGTCAGATACTGAGCTACCCCAAACTTCTTAACCAAGTCACTCAAGCGGAAAATATAGGTCAGATGCTGCATACGATGCATCGGTTCACCTCAGCATCCAAAGATGAATCACTTGTGCCAGTTTGGTTACTGTAGCATTAGTACTTTGTCAGATACTGAGCTACCCCAAACTTCTTAACCAAGTCACTCAAGCGGAAAATGTAGGTCAGATGCTGCATCCGATGCATGGGTTCACCTCAGCATCCAAAGATGAATCACTTGTGCAAGTTTGGTTACTGTAGCATTAGTACTTTGTCAGATACTGAGCTACCCCAAACTTCTTAACCGGACGCGGACGCGGACGCGTGGGGTTATAGCATAAGCTCACTCAACTTCGTCGAGGTGAGCTAAAAAGACATAGTGTAAATGTGGAAATGTTCGCGTGGGGGTAATATTCGCGTTCTCGCAAATAGAGGGATTTAGCGAAAATTTCCCCCACGTGAAAATATCCCCGTTGCATCTTTCAATGAGAGAGACATTCTTATCACGAATATTTCCCCCATGCGAAAAGTCTTGATGTTACAATCGTGAAATTTTCCCCACGAAAATAACCATGTTTACAGTAAATAAGTTCTATCTTACCTATCTTCATGGTCCGTCGGAGATCCTGCAATCCACTGACTGCTTTCTGCAGATGGACATCAAAATCATTGTTGCTTGAGGGTGGTGTGACAGCTAAAAGATACATGTATGGGCATGAAGATGATAAATTCTACAGAAAATCATAAGCTCAGGCTTGTTAGTGCTGTGAAAAACTTTGTAATATGGAAACATCAATTAGTTACAGCAATTTATACATCTAGCAGGCTTTTACCTTGAAGGTCTACAATGGAGATGGTATGGAAGTACTTCATACACTGTAAGAATGGTGCCTTGAGTTCTATAGCACGTCTAATGATAGAAGCAGGAAACATATGGGGATCTTTCAGATTCTGTTTAAGGCAATCAGGACATGGTATGGTGAAGTCGTAGTGTACCCCCTGATAGGACTCCAGGATGAGCCCCTCAAATACCTCATGTACATGGAATAGAATGTTCTCTGGTATAGGGCCCTGTACTTTCACTATCATCTCTGTGTCCCTAAAAGAGCAATAATAAAACTCATATTACATGGATTTAAATGTATTAGATATAATCATCATGGAGTGAAAACATTTTAAGAAATTCTACCTGTAGATGCAACTTTAGGGTATAACTTACTTGTACTGCTGTAGGAGTGCTATATGTCCATTCTTCCTGAGAAAAGATCCAGTCTTCCATATAATGACGCTGTCAGAATACTCCTGGAGCCTTACCTAGTGACATTATATATCATACAAATATATAAGTCTGCTGTCACCGCAGCTCACTTTGGAAATCAAAAAATTTTGTCTCATTTGTCGGAATATATTCCGATTTAAAATTCATATCAACTAATGGTGCAAGTTATATGTCTGTGCCTCCAATACTATTCTCATAGTGAAAGAAAATAGTTTTGATGGAGATTTTTCAATGTTAATTTTAGTGTGATGTCGTTGGCGTTCTCAACAGACACAATGTTAAACATCCCGTCATGCTAAAATTAACATAGAAAAATTTCCATCTAAAAAATGTTTCTTTCATATGTCAAATGGACATACAAATTGCACCGTTATTTACATGCGTTTGAGATATATAGCCCCCATATGAATTTTAACTGGAAAATGTGCCAACAAAATAGACTTAGACTTCAATATTTTGATTTCCGATGTGAACTGCATGGACAGTAGTCTTATGACATGCATATATAGAGTTTTTAAATTATATCAGTGTCTTTACCACAGTGATGCAAGAATGTATTGGAAATTAGGCATGCTCTTATTAATTTTTTCAAATAATTGTCACTTTTAGAGGATATTCCAAGAACAGGATTAAATCCCTACCTTGTTTTCACACTGACATTTTTTTCAAAATACAGCTGACACTCGTTATCTCGAAGTCGATGGGCCAACTGAAAATACTTCGACATAAGCGGAGTTCGAGATAAACGTCAGTCGAATTACCGGTATATTTTCGAATGTTTTGTACCACCTATAAGGCTAAAAGAATCATTTTGCTATTGTATTTCATACAATAGATATTGCAGTTTAAAAGGCAACTCGTGCTGACAATGTAATGTTTACCTCACAACGTAGAATAAATTCTAGAAGTGCCATAAACGTATTCTTAATACTGAAATTTTACGAGGAGGCGCATTGAAAACGTCAGGTATCTTTATTCGTTGTGTGCCCCCCCCCCCCTTCCACGCCGATCGCATCGGCCCTGATATAATACAAGTTTGGTTGTCTTTATCAATCTGTCATAAGCCGTTTACCTTCAAGAGTATTAGATAATTGTGTCATCAAAGTACAATGAAAACATTTGTTTGTACGCTATTTAATTTTTTTCGTCTGCTAGATTTCAATGTCGTATACATGTCTTCATTCTTCACTTAAAATTACTCGCATGCATAAAAGATTAATCATCTTCCTCGTAGTGTATGAAATTTTATGTATGGATTACTTTGTAGATCATCAGTATAATCATTGTTGCTCAAATTGCTTTATTTCAGTTACGATAAATCTTGCGATTTATTTTTTTGGGGGGGGGGGAGGGGAGTTGTATTGGTTTGTTTATTTTCTTTTAGCCGTCGCTTCTCATAAGAATTTCAACATAACAAACAATTCAATTTTAATGAATGAAACATGCACATATCATTGTTTCCGCAATGATATTATCTAATTAACTGTTATCCCCCTTAATTAATTTTGATGTCACGGTCGATCAAACAACGGCGAATCAGTCAACCTGCATTACCGGTACCTATAATTGTTTGTTTACGCTTTCACTATTGTTTGGTACGTTAATTGGTTTGTTTATACAAACATTAGGACTTCGACTTAACGAGTTTAAAATACACGAAGAAAATGACTTTGGACTTTGAAATTACTTCGAGATAAGCGAAATTTCGAGATAACTGATTTCGAGTTATCCGAAGTCAGATTGGTTAGAATATGAAGGAAAAAAGATGGGACCGCCGCTCGACTTCGAGATAAACGGAATTTCGAGATAACCGAGTTTGAGATAACGAGTGTCAGCTGTAGTTATAAAGTCCTAAACTATCAAAATATGCTTTCCTATGAAATGAGCATTACTTAATGTCAAAAATCATTAAAATTTTCATATTCTCATAACTGTTTATCTGAGGGACTAATTCAAATCACCTGTCCTCTGTTGAAAAGTCCTGCAGGTAGATAGTCAAACGTGTACACCATCTTGGTCTCACATATGTCATCATTCTTGTGAATTTCTGGCCAAGTGAACTAAAGTAGAGAGGAAAAAGTTTGATGAAATGGCAATGGTAGCAAACAAATCATGAAGAGTTATATTGTTTTCATTTTGTTAATTGTCTTTTATCTGCATTATCACTTACCTCCGTTTTTGTCTCTGGTAGCAGGCATGGTACTATGTTGATCTTTTCCAGATCTTCACCGGGTACAGGGTATGTTAAGTCAAACTCCTCTGTCAGTCGTAACATCCACTGGTACATGTCATCTTTGTAGCTCGACCAGATCTCACCAAGATCCCGGTGATTGAGCCTTCCCTCCTGTAAATTATAGTGAATTTTGGGTGACCATTTAACGGAAATATTATGCTTGTTTTCAAGTGAAAATTGTTATAATTTGTAGGATGTATTCATGCACTATATTTAATGATTTAGAAAGTAACCTGAAACATGAATTATAATTGTTTTACCTTAATTGCTGACTGTTTCACTGATACAACACATGCCATAACATCCACAATCCACTGTGGATTGATAACGATGTGCGACTTGAGATACACGTTAGAACTGAAGTGTTGTAGTGCCCCAAGGTCATGTAGGAACTGTACGGCCTGACTGACCTCTGTTCTGTCCACTATACCGGCCTCTCCGGCCAGGTTGACCACATTCTCAAAGCTTATTGTGTCAACATGTAACTGGTTCCTCTGCCTATAACAACCAAGGTAAAATTCGTTAGCTACAGTTTCATGGTACAATTTTCATGTGTAGAATAAAATGATATTTGAAGGAATAACTTTAAAAATGTTACTAAATACACAAGCATTTCATATATAATTTGAGAATGATAAGACTTATCACAGGACAAAGTTGCATGCCATGTGGGTTTAAAAATCAACATCTCTGTCTTGTAGGTTTTAGTAATTTTTTTTAAAAGTAGGTCATACTCCAAGGTCAAGGTCACTAGGTCAAAAGTCAAGGCTCCATATGAAAGGTATGATCTATGCGTTTTACACATGTAAAATATCTAAACTCTATCCCTTTTAGTTCAAAAGATATGGCCCAGGTTATTGTTTTATCCACACAACCGACACTGATAAAACCTACATTAGGGCTATGACATTAACTTCTAAACATTTCTCATAAATCATTTAAAAAAAGTTCTCAGACAAATACAGAACAAGTAAAGATCCATGTAGGAAAAGATTTTAAAACTTTAAGTGTATGGCAGATTATGAACTGTTCTTTAACTGATGTGTTTTAGGTATTACGTACCTGACAATAATTTTCTCTAGTTCCAGCCAGGCAGAAGGAATCCTCTCTCCCATATACTCCTGTTGTAGAGTCACAGAGAACAGCTTCTCCTTTAGTTCTGGTATTCCCTATAATACATGTAAATTACAAATAATCTATTCCGTCTTTTCGATTTTACAGTCCTACGTTCAATTTGTGCAGGTATCTGACGTAAAATCTTTGTGACGTCATTTAATTCCAATGAAAACATCATGTATGTATATGTAACCCTGTTTCCCTGAATCTCATGCTGGTTTCCATAGAATTTGATGACGTCACAATGTGTTGACCTCAGATACCTGCACAAATGGGAAGTAACTCTCCATTTTGAAAAGACCCAATTCATAACTTCAGCATAATGTATTGCTGTATTATTAGGACTCGGTAGACACCACTAATGTCTTATCTAATGAAACTTGGCCTAGAATTTTGCTGTAATGTTCAAACTCTTACTTTCAATGGGTAAATGAGTCATTTTTCATCAATTTGGATGTACAAAATGCATAATTGACCAGGAAAGATCATAAAAAGAATTTGTTCCATAAATTCAAAGATTTTGAGTACATTTATCATACTAGAAAAAGAAAGTGTATAGATAATAATTTGATTATAAAGCTGTATAAATATTCATACCTGGCCTGAGTAGGAACTGACATAGAAGAACCCCTCTATCTGGTTAAACTGTTCTTTTAATTCCTCCGTCGGAAGTTCTACTTTACTGACCTAAACAATTAATTTTAAAAGTAAGATTGGAAGATCATCCTATAAACTGCTAAATCTTAGATGAATTCAATCAATCTGATATTTTCTTTATTTCTTTTCCTGTTTGTTTTGCCATTTTGTGATGAAAAATGTTCTTATAAGTCAACACCATGATTTTTATATTCTTATATTATGCTTGTAATTTATGAATTAGTTTTTTCAATCATGAATTCAGCTGATTTTCTTCACTGTATGAATTCCCCAGTAATTTCCTGTAAGAAATTAGTGAAATAATTTTTTTGCAATTGACCAGTCAAAAGCTATGCCCAATGCTAAAAGTCTTTGCCAAGAAAAACAGGCAGAACGACCAAAATCTACCTGCAAGACAACAACAATTAAAAGATCTTACTGACAGCCACGTACAAGTCATACAGACCTGGTCAACATGTGTGCCAACAATAAATATAGGTGCTTTGGGTGCATGAACCCTAATTGAGCTGAGCCAGAATTTAAGTCCTGCATGCTCATGGCCCAGACGCACATTCCATACCAATAGATATACTGCTCTGTTCGACAAAAAGAACTGAAATAAAAGGTCTATACTTTACCAAAATAGTAGAAAATTACACTAAAATTATTCTTAAATTTGATTTACATGCATTGATAGATCATAAAATACATACATTGTATATGAATGCTCTGTTAGTTAGTCCTTACCCTATCAATAAAGTTGCTTTTAATCCGTATTTGTATTTTTCATCTACAAATCTCAATAAAAAAAAGTCATGAACACAGCTAAGTACTAGACAATAAAAATCCTGAAAATTCTGGAGGTTGTGGTTATATCAGTTTTTTTTTGCTTCGAAATTTCCAGTTGACGTTACCTGGTGTGTGTTGTAGTATACAGTCTGTCCAGCGAAGTCCCATACACTGTATGATATTTCATCTCCCTCATGTTTCACTATCCACTTGGAAATGTCAATTCCTGTAGGGAATGAAAGAAATTATCCATCATTCTAAAACAAGGATATTCTGTAGATCTTGCTATATAACTATTGAACAAAATTACTTTTCATAAGTCTGCATGACTTATAGATTTTTAGGATACTTGTCATCACGGCATACTAAAACAGAGATAGGAAATACATAAAACTCAAGGTTAATTTTTCTACATTGTATTTATCTTTGAAGTTATCTATACATACATGTGTCAAACCTAACAAAAAAAACTGATATTAAATATTTTTCAAGTTTATATAAAGTCTAATGTTAAATCATGCATAGTATACATGTATAGTATGGGATCTTATTTTCAATAATTATAGTACATTTCATTGACAAATGTAATAAAAAGAACAATGTCTGATTTGTCATCCATGGGAATTGATTAAATGTTAATAAAATGAAGGGCTGACAAATGCGACAAGATAGTTTCAATGAAGTCCAACACTTGACCTTATATACTATTCTTACCATCAGTGATGTCTTCTACTCCTGTCAGTGAGTTCTTCAGATCTCCCTCCTGTCTCATCGCTCGTGCCAAACTGAAATAAAGAGAGATGTAAGATAAAATATTACAATACACACAAGGAAAATATATGTTTCAATTACGTCTCTTGTCTTACTCCTATAAATTTTCCTTCTGGACTCATTATATCTGTTGGAGGAGCAGTGCTCCACATAAAAACATGATGTTTCCGTGCAACATTCAGATTTTTCTCTCACCTTGTCTTTCCAGCCTCACCAAGACCAACAAGCATAAGTTTTGTCCTTTTACATTCCACTGACCCACTAAGTAGTCTACGGAGATAGGCATACGTTGTAGCGAAGCCTCTCTCTCGGATCTCCTTTGGCGGTGTCTTTAGTAGGGGACATTCTTCTAATTCTAGAGCTGTAAATTAATGTAGACTTTTATAGAAAAGACCTTTATGTCCATCAAATCTGAGTTGTGCTTTGTTTGAAGGCAGCTGTATTTCAAAGAATAAAACAGTCTGTATTGAATTGAAAATGGTCATTTATTAAAATGACAAATTATGTAATGACAAATTACGTAATCAAAACATAAAACAATTAACAGGCAGAAAAATAAACAAGATACACAACTAATCATCAAAACATAAATGGCCTGAGCATAAAAACTAGAAGGTGTTTAAACCTTGCAAGTTCAAAGATGGGGTAAAAACCCTCAAAACTTGTAGTATATTTCATTACTATCATATAAGTTAATACTAAACGAAGTACAAACATTTTCTTGCAATAATATAATGCAACCATCAAACAACAAAGGAAAACGTTAAAAAACCAATGCAGCTAATCAATTTAACTGCTCAGTTCCCTACCATGTAGAATCTACATAAAAGTACATTTTATCATACTAATTTGAAAAAGATACAAGATGAACGTGATAGTAGATGTCATATTTTGATGTATTCAATAAAATGATAAAAAGGTAAATTCTCTCGTAAAAGTATATACATATTTTTTGGTCTAAAAGTAAGTAAATCGTAAAATACAGACATCAATATTATATAATATTTATATGATATTGGAATATTAACATTTGGGTGAGGAGGGTGGGTAATTTGATTAAAATACCAGCAACGTGCACGATGCAAAAACAATGAAAGATGCTAAAGTTGTTATGATGCTGCGCGTACATGAAGATCATGAATATTAATCATTACATAATAAGACTTGTTGCCATAAATACATTTATAATACTTATAAATGATCATTTTCACAGTAAATGCATGACTAGATTTTTGTGGATGGTAAGGACTGAATTTCATAAAATCACATTCAAAATCTGATTTTTCACCTCAGTTTGCTGGAAAGCATTTATTTTGCTATCCTGGACAGCTGGCCAAGAGTTATTGCGAAAGGTCTATTCAGGATTTTAAATACATGTAGGGTATAAAAATCAGTTGCAATGACAAGATAGCAGTTTTATTGTATTTTTGCTGGCATGTTATTAAGCATAAAAAGCATCTCCGTACCAGTGTACTCTGTCAAATCAAGTTATATAGTTACTAGTGGCAGATCTCTCACTTTAGCTGACACCGACAGTAGGTTAGGGTCAACTTGCACACAAGGATATAAGCTGTATCAATATATCCTTGCATTCAGCTGTCAATTTTTCCTACGCAGAATTTTAAAGGGAAATTTCATTGTTTTTACATTTACGTCAAAACACTGGAAACATTCCGACGTCATGATGACGTAATGAATGTTGACGTTTCGAAATATTGAATGATTTTTCCCGCAAAAATAACGTCTTCCTTGGTAACAAGATTTGAACAGCAATGCCTGAACATTATTTTAAACACAAAATTGAAGCTCATATTAAAATAACAATTGTGATGTATAAATAAAGAAAGAGCCTGCAAATTACGATGTTATACTCGAAATTTGCATAGCAACCATCCAAGCCAAGACAGATCAGGATGAAATCTCGCGAGACGCAAAGAGTTCTGCGTTATGATGAAAGTTAGAAATGGTATTTGCCGTCGTTTTGGTGGTAACTTTTTATATTCTAGTTATTGGTATTTCCATAAACCTTTTCCCAATATTGTCCATTATTCTAATCTGTTATTTATCGAAGACCAGAAATTTTGTTATGCAAATGTACTCCTGATGTCTAGGGTTGGTCCTCGCAGGGATTCAACCCGGAAGTAGTTCTAGATGGGTTAGGGTTATAACTGAGGATCAGGTGCACCAGGCTGGTAAATAGACCTATCTCGTCAGGTATGTGTATGATTCCTCGGAACATCAGGTTAAGGTTATGTAAGTCGTTAAAGCAGGTTTAATTGTACACAGATACTTACTTAATAAAGGTAGATCTCCCACTTTAGCTGACACAGACAGTAGGTTAGGGTTATAACTGAGGATCAGGTGCTCCAGGCTGGTAAGTAGACCTATCTCGTCAGGTATGTGTACAATTCCTTGGTATGTCAGGTTAAGGTTACGTAGGTCGTTAAAGCAGGTTTAATTGTACACAGATACTTACTTAATAAAGGTAGATCTCCCACTTTAGCTGACACAGACAGTAGGTTAGGGTTATAACTGAGGATCAGGTGCTCCAGGCTGGTAAGTAGACCTATCTCGTCAGGTATGTGTACAATTCCTTGGTATGTCAGGTTAAGGTTACGTAGGTCGTTAAAGCAGGTTTAATTGTACACAGATACTTACTTAATAAAGGTAGATCTCCCACTTTTGCTGACACAGACAGTAGGTTAGGGTTATAACTGAGGATCAGGTGCTCCAGGCTGGTAAGTAGACCTATCTCGTCAGGTATGTGTACAATTCCTTGGTATGTCAGGTTAAGGTAACGTAGGTTCTGTAGGAACATTAGTTGTAGTGGAAACCCACTGGGGGTATCATCATCTGCCATGATTAATACACTCTAGAAATTCTAAGGAATATAGTAACACAACATAATGATATATATCTGAATATGCTTTACATTGTGATACAAGATAACAAGCATGCCACTCAGTTTCCTTCAGGCTGTACAACTTTTTCAATAAAATCAAGGGAAAAACTCACCAAAAATAGGTTTAAAACAATAACTAAACTTCAAATTACTCCTTAGCTTTCTAAGACCTAGCTAATTTGTATTTAATTTCATTACAATACAATTTACCATTTCAGAAAAAAGGTCTGAAAACTGAAAATAATAGACAGCAGACAAATAGACAGACATACAGATGGACAGACTGACAGGCCATAAGAAAACTAATAGCCCTTTTGGCTAGGGGAATAAAAATGTTGCACGAAAGAATCATGAAAAATGTCTGACAACACTGAATTTCTCACTACTACTGGGAAGTATATCTGTTGTTTGTTTTGTGTAGATATTATACCTTGACTGTGGAAGGTGACCTTAACCCTCATTCAGAGTTAAATCTCATTATACATATTAATTAAGTTATAGTCTTATGTAAGTTTGACAACCAGAAAGACATATGGACAAACAGATGGACAGTCAACTGGAAGCCAAATGAAGTGGTACCTATTTAGGCCTTTGTGACATGATAAACTATGTACCATATGAAGTTTTGATACTATGTATGTACATGCATATAGTACATGTACTAGTCTTGAGTACATTTTGTTTATACCTGGTGTTTCTGTTCCTTTATAACCTAAGCGAGGAAATATATTGAAGACTGTAGCATTGAGTTTGCCCATCTCCTCTTCCTCCAAAATACCATTAGCATTGTCATCAAACTGGCTGAACAACTCCTCTCTGTCCTACACACAGATAAAGATAATTTAGTACATATACATTTCATTTTAAAATAGGCATCAAAGACCATATTCTTACCTTCAAAATATATTTCACAATGTCTAGGCCAACATCTGTGGTAGTGTTTTCGTAAGTAATAGCCATCATTTTTTATAATGATCTTGATCTTGATCTAGACATGGTCTTTTACTAATGATGTAATGAAAGATTAAAGACAATTTTAATTTTAATTTTAAAGTTTAATTTTAAAGTTACAATGAAAAGATTATCCTAGAGTTATAAGGAAACAATTTTAAGTTCCACTTTAAACCAGAAAAATGTTTATTTTCACATGGTTTTTGCAGAATGTCAGCTTCTCCAAAGCTTTCGTAGATATATACAAAATTGAAATAGGAATATCTCAATTTTGTGCTTTTAGCCCCATTTCTACCTCTGACGTAAATGCACTACTCAGTACAATCAAGAAGAATTAATTTTTTGACATAGCATAATTATAATGTAATATTTCATATTGTGTAAACCTCTGAGTGTTCCTCCAGCCATCGTGAGTGACCATGCTGCTCTAGTAGTTCTTGGAATCTGTTACGTGACATCATTTTCGTCACATCGTGTCTTACAAACCAGAAGACACCGCGGAGAGACAGGTCTGTCAGTCGTTGTAGCATGGAGAAACTCTCAGGGACCTCTGTCAGACAGTTACCATTGGCATACAGAATCTCTAGATTATCCATAAAACCTGGAGGCAAAATAAGAAGACATCATTTATGTAATGACCTTAAAGAAAATTATCTAATTTACTTTCTGTTATAAACCTCTTAATTACAGAAACTTATGATCAATCATATCTAGTCTATTACCTTTAAAATCACCTCTTTGATTCTTACGTAAAAGAATGATATTAAATCTATTGGACCCAAATGTTTAAAGCTTTTTTGCTCTTTTTGGCAGAGAATTATGCCAGTTTCTATGCCAGTACTCAAAATAAAATCTCCATGAAAATAAATTATATTTGAAAAGACTAAACCCAACAGACAGGGAGAGTTGAGCATTTTCTAACAAAGACTTGTTAGAAAAAATTTCATACAACAGACTGATGGACAAATTGTGACAGAAATATTTTTTTGGCAGATCCATCTCCCTATCTCCAAAACTGTAATAGAATTATCATAACAGGAAAGTTGTCTACCTTTATATAGATGATGATCAGATGATGATTTGAAAGACAGACACAAAGACAATCCTAATACTATACAGTAACTATAACCCCTTATATTTGATCTGAGAACATACCCATTTCCTCTGGCAGTGACGTGATGAACATGTCTGACATCATGAGAATTTCTAGGCTGCTGCATTGTGGGATAGCAGCAGGGACAGCGTCCATCTTGTTTCTGCTGATATTAATCCGCATGAGATTCACACACATGGACAAGGTCATTGGTAAGTCGGTTAGGTTGTTCTCTTGAAGACCCAGGTATCGTAGTTTTTTACACTTCCCTATCGATTCTGGAATGCTTCGTAACACATTATGGGATAAGTCTACGTGATCAAGGTTGATGAGGTTTGAGAAGATATCGTCAGGAATCGTCTCTAGATTGTTCATGGTTAGAACTAAGTCTTTAATGAACATGTAATATTCTGCAAAAAAAAAAAGGAACATTGATTAAATTTCTCTCTATGTTTATAGTACAATTTAACATATTTTGGTGCTCAAAAAATCATTTTTTTTTTTACATAATGTTTGCAATCATCAAATGTAATATAATTAGCAAAACTTCAGATATAGCTTTATATATTTTTAAGGATTCAATCCAATCATAAATCATGTGCCATATATAGATATAAATAATTTCATAACTACGCCACTCACCATCATAACCGTCTGTAGGGACTTTTGTGAAGTTCATTTTCTTGTTCCAACATGAGACATGCGCTGGACAGAGGTACAATTGTCTTTTATCACTGAAGTAACTAGAGATTTCCATCAAACCAGAATCTTCGATATTTGACGATAAGCTCTGACGTAGATACTTGATGTTTGTTCTAAGTTTGGACATTGACTTGAAGTTCTCTATCTTAAAGTCTATACCTCTTGCCAAGAACAGATGGATTGATAAGTACTTCAGGTACTGATGTAACCCTCTAGATATCTGTAGCAGAAATTGAGAAAATGCATCAAGTTTACTTATTACTGTCAAAAATGTTCCTTTGTGAATGAAAGAAAATATTTAATATTCAAAATCATCAGCAACATTTCATGTATATACATCATTTCTAGTACAGGAACAAATATTTTTACAAATTATTAAAATTTCACAACAAAACAACATTAAGAAGACCTATACATGTTGATGACTCAAAGATTTTATTATAAACAGAGGAATCTCATCTCAATCTCAAATATTTCCAATCCACGATAAGAGTTGCTAAGTCACAGAATATACAAATCTTTTCCACAAGAAAAACATTCCTATGTCAGTCTTTATTGTCATGATTGATTTTTTCCCCACTCATTTGAACATATTTGTTTTGGCTTTTGGATTAAGATTGCATAAGTGATGGTACATTTATTTTTAGTATCATGGCATCATACAATGCTGTATGACACTCCACATTGAAGCTCACACAGTCAAATCTTCATTTTTTCTTTAGTCTAAGAAAATTTCCTTTCTGGTGAATATTTAAAAAAACAGCCATTCATTCAAATTTCTATACAATTCTTTTTTAAATGAATTGATTTACAAGGCGCATGAAAAAAGTCGCCTCACAATTGCAGATTACTTGTAACCGTAAATATGGAATGCCGTGATTATGCATGTACTTTTAAAAATATTTATCACAATGATAGCTTTGCTTTTTGATTACTCAATCACAGTACAGGAGTAACAAAAGCTTTATATTTAATTTGTTAATGTGAAAAAAGTTTCAAAAAACATTTCTTGTGACAAAATTTTACTAAAACAATGACTACAAAGCTCTTATCAGGATACATGGTGGTATATGAGACATGTAGAGTCTCCTAAAATTGTCTTACCAGATCCTCATTGAAATCCTGGCTGATATTAGGAAATAGCTTGTCATAAGGAGGCAATGTGATCTGAATGAAAAAAAAAATACACATATTTTATGTCTCTGTTAAAGATTTTTGGGGGACTTGTCTCTGCAAATGAATGATAGACATGCGAAATATTAAAATTTGACCTCTATTTTTTAGTTTGCAATAAAAACAAATTAAAGAAATGAATACGTAGGTATCCTTGATTTGCCGGGAAACTAAAGGAAATTTGAAATTCTTAAAGTTAAAAGAGGCACAAATCTGCATGCAGATGAGCAACATCACTGATAGCTTAATTGAAATTATCTGGAAACCACAAAATATTGATTCTTCAAGTTTCAAAGAGCACAGCTCTTTGCATACATGAGAAACACAACCCATATTCAAAATTCACATGTATTTCTTGTAGTGAAAGCTAAATCCAACAAATGAATTTGATTTCTGGAAAGCTTTCACTTTAAAAATAAGTATCTTGAATCCCCATATACAGAGATGTAAATTAGTTGAGTGGGGAATCTCCACATGAAAAGACAAGTAAGGCCATACCAAATTAATTAAATGTTCTTTGGATTTCCCGCACCATATTTTTCAAAATTCAAAAAATAATATTATAAAAATAAAATGCTCGCCCGCACCCTGAAATTTCTTGCTCACGAATCTTTAGGGTCGGTTCTGATTTCTGCAAATCTTACAGCTTCTAGAAATCTTAGATTTTGGAAATTTCGAAGAAAACGATACTACTTGTATTTGAAAAAAAATGTTGGGAACAAATTTGTTGTCCAATATACATGACATTGAAAGTCAAGGAGGGGAGAATGTTCAAAACTCTTTTCCGTACTGCTATGTGCCAGGCTTCCTAGTCACCATATTCCTATGGGGATTCCTTTATGAGTACGGAAAACATCGTAAATGTATTACTATGGTAAACTATATCAAAATAAAATTATTTCAATCGCTCGCACCTTAAAAAATGCAATACTTAAAAGAAAAATAAAATAATTATATTTTCGCCTGCTCGCACCCTTTTTTTCACAAGAAAATCCAAAGAACATTTTCTTAATTTGGTATGGCCTAATCAAGATTGAAGAAATACATTATAGACAAAAGGTCTATTAAAGACATAGATATATATTTACCTTGTGTCTATGCATCAGTAAGACTTGCCATGACCAGGCTATGGATGCCTTGTAATCAATCAGCTCGTAACCTCTAGCATTCGTCAGATGGTAATGCCATCCCTGCTGTACGTCTTTGCTGCTCTCCTCTAAAATCTCAGCTAGAAGTAAAACATAGGATTCATATGGCATTATGTTGATGGTAAAGGTAATGATCTTCAATCATCTAAAAATAAATGAGTATGTCAGAAGAAAAACCTGAACATCTGAATCTCTCCTGAAAGTTTGGCAAAAAAAATTCACATACTGTGTATTGTGCAAGATAATCTGTATTCAAATAGGTCATCATTTTAAGTTGAAATGTGTCAATGTTTTTAGAAATTAATAAGATTTAAATGTGTATGTAAAAAAAGCTGTAAAAGTAAGAAGTGCGAATATACCTACAGTATACAAGTTGGATAGTCATTTACATAAATAAATATTCCTTCAAATTTATACATACATGTATTCATTATCAATGCATTGACAATTTGTTTAATTTATATGTTTTGGTAAACTTCACGCCAAATGTGTTGAGTGTTTACATACATGCACATGTATGTAACTACATGTATAAGCCTTATTTACAATACTTACTTCTAGTCATACACAAAGGATGAGCTAGTAGGTCTGCTTTTATATGCTGATAAGATGGCAGTAGTATTCTGCTCTCTGGTAGTTCCCTTGGTGAAATCATGACAGCTGATCCTATAATGTAATGGTACATGTACATGTATGTAGAAAGTAAATTATGGGATCTCCCAATCAATACAATTTAAAGCAAAGGGTAGTGTCACCTCATGTGGAAACGAAATTTCTATATATCATTTTATCCTATCACCAAGTACGCTATTACCATGTCATATATTACCCTGACCTTTGACCTTGAAAATTTTAAAATAGGTGTCGCCCTCTCACATTGGGCAACATTAATACAAAGCTTGAATGCAAATGTATATACGAACATACTTGATATCCCTTTTGTTTTTGTAAAGTTTAAATTGCTCTTTTTCTCTCGTTGGAGTGATTTTTTTGTCACTGTATGAGACACATGCAATGTCCCCTCCAGGGTCTGAATGTCAAACTGTGGGTTTAAATCTCATGTCGCTTTAAAAGCAATAAGCCACATATAATGTGTACGAATGTATCTGTTGAATTGATGTATCTGAAGCATAATTTTTTTTATGTGGACTAATTTTTTAGAAACATATTTTTGCAAATCCATCATGCCCACAAAATTACTAAAAATTAATTGACAGCAAAAATAACCTGATGTACAATAGGTATCACCTTGGGAAACTCGAATGTAAAGTTTATTATACCCCTTAAAGCCTTAATGAAGGGTAAAGGTACAGGTTTATAGTCTTGTGACGCATGCGCCTCGCACGACTTGTACATTACGTATGTGGCGAGACCTTTTCAGTCATATACCTTCTCAACTCCCTTGGGAGTATACAGCAGAGCTGCCTTTTAGGCACTAATGCTTGTCATTCACATGTCCGTGTGTCTCTAATGCCAGGTACCCAATAACTCCTGGGTGGGGAGATTGCATTGCAGAATTAAGCAACTTACCAAAGGTCACAATTATTTCACAATGTATAGTGATGGTGAGACTGGAACCCATAGTCCACCGTGCTAACCACTACCACCTCCACATGTATGTATGAAAGAATACCGTAATAAGATAGTTTAGGTAAGATGTACCTCCTATTTGTTATTTGTCAGGGAATCTTTTTTCTTTGTTTTTATCTATGCTGATTTTTTAAATTTATGCCTTAAATTAACATCTACAAGTAATTATCAATACAAACCAGCTAAATCTAGGAATCTATTTTCAAAGAGTGACTTGAAGTCCATGGAGAACTGAAACAGTGTCTGCTCAATGGCTGAAAAGAGAAATTTGTTTAAATGAACAAAATAAAATCAGCTTTCTAAACATTGTAAATTTAAAGTTCTAAATTCCAATAACTGTACACTAAACATCTCTTACTTGTTGGTAACCAGCCTGCACAACGCCTGATTAATGTATTTCTACTATGTCCTTGTACCATCTCATCTTTCTTTTCTAAGCCCTGCTCAGTAAAATTATAATCTAATTTTAATAATAAAACAATAATAAATATAATAAAACACTGCTAAAGACGGTATGGCCGGATTGCAAAGTAAGTTTTTGTCACCAACTGGGTCAAGGTCAATAGGTCAAATAATACAGCATAAATTGAAAGGTTTTGTCAGAGGCAACCTACATGTATAAAATGAAGTTTCTACTGCATACAGTTCCATAGATTTTGCTTAAACCAGGAACTTTTACCAAAATCCTTAACTAGGTCAAAGTCCAAGGTCAAGGTCACTAGGTCAAATGTTACGGCATAAATTGAAAGGTCTTGTCATGGGTGAGCTTCATTAATAATATAAAGTTTCTACTGCATACAGTACCATAGATTTTGCTTAAACCAGGAACTTTAATCAAAATCTTTGAGTAGGTCAAAGTTGAAGTTCAAGGTCACTAGGTCAAATGTGTCGGCATAAATTGAAATGTCTTGTCATGGGCAAGCTTCATGTATAATATAAAGTTTCTACTGCATATAGTTACTTAGATTTTGCCTCAACCAGAAACTTTAACCAAAATCTTTAACTAGGTCAAAGTCCAAGGTCAAGGTCACTAGGTCAAATGTTATGGCATAAATTGAAAGGTCTTGTCATGGGCAAGCTTCATGTATAATAGAAAGTTTCTACTGCATATAGTTACTTAGATTTTGCCTCAACCAGAAACTTTAACCAAAATCTTTAACTAGGTCAAAGTCCAAGGTCAAGGTCACTAGGTCAAATGTTATGGCATAAATTGAAAGGTCTTGTCATGGGCAAGCTTCATGTATAATAGAAAGTTTCTACTGCATATAGTTACTTAGATTTTGCCTCAACCAGAAACTTTAACCAAAATCTTTAACTAGGTCAAAGTCCAAGGTCAAGGTCACTAGGTCAAATGTTACGGCATAAATTGAAAGGTCTTGTCATGGGCAAGCTTCATGTATAATATAAAGTTTCTACTGCATATAGTTACTTAGATTTTGCCTCAACCAGAAACTTTAACCAAAATCTTTAACTAGGTCAAAGTCCAAGGTCAAGGTCACTAGGTCAAATGTTATGGCATAAATTGAAAGGTCTTGTCATGGGCATGCTTCATGTATAATATAAAGTTTCTACTGCATATAGTTCCTTAGATTTTGCCTCAACCAGAAACCTTAACCAAATTGTTGACGGCAGACGGACGGACGGACAGACGGACGGACAGACAGACGGACGGACGGACATCGTCAATCTATAGACCTGAATTGCTTTGCAATTCGGCCAAAAAGTTGTGATCAAACTTTGATCAAGCAACTCTGCGGTATGGAAATTATACGAATAAAATGTATTGTACCAAAATATAATAACTGAAGTAATAAAAATAAACCTCGTGCAATGAACAATTGTAAAAAAATTACTGCATGAACAATTTTTTGACTCTTAAAAGCTCAAAGCTCAAAGTAATTCATATAATGAAACATTGTGATATCTTGACTGCATTCAGAATGGGACCAATCAAAGAAGCTTCCTATAAGCATATGTTCAAGACTGATTAAACCTTGTAGATACTACTCAATGACATGTAGAAGTCTAAAAATATAAGAAAAAACATTAAACATGATCAGATGATCTCGACACTAACTTGTTGGGATTTCTTTTTAATAATTTATATTATAACATTTAACGAACTGACCTGTTTATCAAGGTATTTGACAATAGCCTTGATTTGGATGGAAGCATTTTTAGTAAGAGGCACTGGCACCCACTGTCTCTCATTCTGAAAAAGTAGACAGGCAGTTGTAAAAGTGATGAAAAAATTTATATGGCCTACTTGTGCATGTAAAATACAGAATAAAAACATTTAAATTCAGGAAGTTTTGCATGTTTCTCATAAGTTTCTCCCCAAAAAGGTAAAATGTCAAGGTCAAGGTATCAAGGTCAAAATGTCAGCATCAAAAGTAAGAACTTCTAACAAAGACATACACATTTGAAATACATGTACATATTCCCAAAAATACATGCAGTAAAACACTATGGTCAAGGCTATAAGAATGAAAAATAGTTACCATAGCCACCTAATGCTAAACTGCATAGCATAATGTCTTTAATGACAGCCAATTTCTTGAGCTCACTTTTCCCCTATTTTAATATTTACATATACACAATTTTATACTCATGTAGCACCTATACTTTGCTCAATATTGGCTTCTATAAGCAAAGTCACTGAAGCAGAAGGTTATTTTATGAAAGTTTGATTAAAGATAAATCCTATATGCAAGTTTGGTACATGTAGCACTTATACTTTGCTCAATATTGGCTTCATAATGCAAAATCACTCAAGCAGGAAAAGTAGGTCAAGGTAATTTTATGAAAGTTTGGTCAAAGATACATCCAACATGTAAGTTTGGAACATGTAGTACTTATACTTTGCTCAATATTGCTTTTAAAGGCAAAATCACTCCAGTGGAAAAAGTAGGTCAAGGCCATTTTATGAAAATTTGATCAAAAATACATCCAACATGTAAGTTTGGAACATGTAGCACTTACACTTTGCTCAATATTGGCTATTGCTATCTTAACATTTATCTTATCATCTCAATATTTGTCTTATCATTTGAAATAATTAAAAAAAATCCCAACCCCAGGAGCTACATCCCCATCTGGTAATATCAAACAAGGTATAATTAATCATTAACAACAAAAAGAACCAACAGAATATGAATATAGGAAAGGTAATTGTGTGATCTTAACATTTACCTTGTCATCTAGTTCAGACAACACAGACAACAGGGGTATTGCAATAGCTCTTTTGCACTAAAGTGTAGTCGAGCTAAAAATGGAATGATGAACTTTCTAGCCATGAGAAATACACATGTAAAATATGAATGTCTTGTTTTGTACTCTTCAAATAAATTAACCCAGATGAATTATTTCTGAAAAGTATGCCAGACATAAAGGTCAAGGTCACATAGTCATATTTTTTAAATAACAAGATCATTCTTACCATGAGGAATACGCATGTGAAAAATGAAGTTCTTCTTTTGTTCATGTCAAAAATAATCATGTCTCAAGTTTTTGTAACAAAGGCATAGGACTTATATCTAATTTCTCATAATCAACATATTCTGCTTAACAACCATTCAATTTTTAAGTACTTACACCCTCTGACAGTTCTCTTAAATGTTCTAGGTTGTACATGATTATTCCTATCAATTCCTCTGCCATGCTCTCTTTGTTGTATAAAACCTTGAGAATAAATAAAACATAGGTAATCAAAGATAACAAAACTCGTGGCAGCAAAATTCAATTTAAAAATATTTCCAAGTACATGTATATTATCTTTTAAAGGCAAAATCACTCAAGCGGGTAAAGTAGGTCAAGGTCATCTTAAAAAAGTTTCATCAAAGATACATCCAATATGCATCCAATAAGCAGCACTAAGACTTTGCTCAATATTGGCTTTTTAAAAAAAAAAATAACTCAAGCAGAAAAAGTAGGTCAATCTCATTTTATGAAAGTTTGATCAAAGATACATCCAATATGCAAGTTTGGTACATGTAGCACTTATAATTTGCTCAATATTGGCTTTTAAAGGCAAAATCACTCAAGCAGAAAAAGTAAGTCAAGGTAATTCATTAAAGTTTGATCAAAGATACATCCAATATGTAAGTTTGGAACATGCAGAACATATACTTTGCTCAATATTGGCTTTTAAAAGCAAAATTAATCAAGTGGAAAAAGTAGGTCAGATTCTGTGTCCAATGCATGGTTCAACTCAGTATCCCAAGACGAATCACTTTTGCAAGTTTGGTTACTGTAGCATCTGTACTTTGTCAGATACTGAGCTACCCAAAACTTCTTAATCAAGTCACACTGAGCTACCCAAACTTCATAACCAAGTCACTCAAGCAGAAAATGTAGGTCAGATGCAGCATCCGATGCATGGGTTCACCTCAGCATCCAAAGATGAATGACTTGTGCAAGTTTGGTAACTGAAGCATCAGTACTTTGCCAAATACTGAGCTCCCTAAACTTCTTAACCGAATGGGGACGCGGATAGACACGGATGCGTGGGGTATAGCATAAGCTCACTCAACTTTGTCGAGGTGAGCTAAAAATACAAATGTAATACATAATAATACCATAATTCTCGTGTGTATTAAAGTATTTCTTGAATAAACATGTTTCCTTTTAAAACAAATTCAAATCCCCACAAAGAAAGCTTACTATTTCTACTTCCTGTGCGTCCTCAGACATTTGGAATAAAACATGTTCGTTCCATTTAACTTGACTTCCTGTTCTCCAGTTAGTCTCATACACAACCTTCCCTCCTACTTTCACTCTCACAAAAGGGTGGAAGCCATCTGTTTTTAACAAGGAAACAAATAACAGTTTTTTTAAAATCATTAAAGTATTCCATTTAGATGACTTTGCAAAAAGATTCTTTAAAGAATCTTTATAAACTTTTATCTTTTATTTGCATGTCACAAAGACATCATATTGCTAAAATAAACTTCAAATCAGTTATGGAATCTTTTATGAATATAATGATAAATGAGGTGCTGGCAATTGACCCTTCCGATTGCAGGACAAAAATGCAAAATTTCAGGATGTCACAATGCTTTTACCTCGGACAAACAAGCTTCAAACCTTGGTCAAACATCGAAATTGCATTGTGACGTCATGGAATTTCTCAAATTTTTCCTGCGTTCGGGAGGGTCAATTACTTGCTACCCATTTCTACTTTTAAATTCATATAATGTAATGCTTTTCTCACAATTTTAATTACCATTATAGGCTTTACTTCATTTAATGTAAATACTTGAAGCTGAGATGGAATATCAAAAGTACGCATGTACTTACTAAAGTTTGAACCGTACACATCTTGATCCATGAGATTCTTCCCTTTCAGAATGAAGAGGTCCACTGATGCTGACTCTGTATATTGTAAATAAACAAAATTTAAGTGTTTGAGAAACACAAATGAATCCATTTAAAGAAAAACTTCCGTGGGGGGTACAATTTGTCAATTTAAGGGCATGCAGTTCTAGTTTGAACTGGGATTAAACAAGGTGTGAGAAAATAATAATAATAAGCCGAGTTAAGTCTCCCCATTCTCAGAAGAATTCGGCAATGTCATCAAAAATCAACTTATTTACAAGAGAAAGCCATACATTTCAATTTCAATGTACATGTACCATTATTTTGACTTACGGTTCAAAGATGGTTGTCTATGAGGAAAAACAAGGGGGGAGGGGGGGTATGACTGGGCATAAGATTTTTTTTTGCTTTACATAAATCAAGTAAATAAGAGTACCCTTGATGGAAAAAAAACAACAAAAAATACCTTGCCACTTTTTTTTAAGACCCAGTTATCTGAGAAACCTGTAATTTATTTTACATGGCCTAAATTGGTATTGTCACAGAGCATACATTTGTCAACCAGTATATCCCTCCCCCTAAGTTGGCAAGAGGTATAAATATGATAGCCCTATCACTTACCACACATAAATTCTGTGTTTCTGTGAAAGGTTTAAGTTTTGGCCAACAAAGGGGAAGATCGACATCTGTATGCAATTTTGTCTTTTTTATATACAGAGTTACTTCCAACTTTTTTGCAAGGAATTAAAGTAAGTAATTGGGAAATCTAATTCTTCTCCAGTTTTGCTCGTATCCTGTGAAGCAGCCTATGTGAGACACATAAGTTGTCTCAAAGGCTCCAATTGACCAATGATAAAGAGAATCTTATTGTGACATCACAGTAACGTCGTCAGAAAACATGGCGTTAGATGGCATGAAACGTTGTTTGAATTCCTTTTTTTCCTTGTGTTTCATGGAAGAAGAAATAGATTCCATCACTTTCTACTGAGTAAGACATAAAAAATTTACATTCATGACGGAATTTTTTTATCTTTTCCCTCGGTCCGCTACGCTCGACTCGGGAAAAGATGAAATTTCTGTCACTCCTGTATATTTTTATATCTCACACAGTAGATCATGATAGAACCTATTATCCCCCCCCCCAAAAAAAAAGCAATATGTATCCACCTATTGGGGGGTGGGAGACATAATGATGCCATTACTGATGTACAGCTAAGAGTTTTCATTTTATACTTACCACCAAGATCCATTTTGAGTCCCAGACTGGTCTGCACATCCTATAACAAAAGAAATATTTGGTGTATATAGTCAGACAAAAAATGGAAGAGTCTTGTAGAAATTCAAATTCCATAAAGATGTTAAAGAAGTTTCAAATGCACTGTTCTAATAAAGATCTACCATTCCATGGATTTTAAAATTAGTTTGAAGAAAATCAGTCCTTTGTAACATTTGATCAGAGATGCTGAAGTCTTGAAAATGATGCCAGTAATTTGGACCGGCATCCTAACCAGTTAAGCTGGTTAAAATGAGTGTTTGCTGGTCCGAAAAAATATTATGATTTCAGTCACCAACATTGCGACCGTAAAATTCTGGATTTTTGATTCAAATTCACTGGATTCCTTGTAAAATTGTCATTTGTGTGTCGTTTCTATCATCGCTGTGTAATCAATCATGCGTGTTGACGCGTAACTTAACACATCAAATTCAGCTCAAAAGGTAGCATTTAGAAAAGTAGCGAGTCCTGATGAATGAGTTTTAATTTTATATTGCCAAGAATGAGTCTTATCTCCAAACTGTCCATGCCTACTTTTCACTACTTTCTGAGCTTACCATCAGTAATACGTAACATCTTCGCCGTTACCTGCATTGACTTAAATGAACAAAAGGGGGTTTAATATCAAATACACATTAGATAACATTGTGACTTGGGTATTAACAGCGGAAACTTACTGAGAGAGGACATAGTTTTGATTATTACTGTCTTAGGGTTTTCTAACATAAGGAAGTTTAGTGTTTAGTACAGTGCTACATGCCGCATTCATCTAAGTGATTTTAATACCGAAAAGCACATTTGCTGTCAAATTTATGACAGACATTTTGACCAGCATGGATGTGAACTTTGATGGTCACAGTCAATTTATGCCGGTCATGCCGTTTGGACTGGCAGATTTCAGCATCTCTGTTTGATTCATCTTTTTTTCCAATGATGTCTTTTCAACTCTTCCTATGAAAAGCATAAAAACATGCATAGGTTTCTCAGTTAGAGTTTAATACATACATTGTACATGTAACTATTGAAATACATTGATAAAAAAAAGTCACACCTGTTAAACAAATCTAGTCCATTTTAACAAAGACCATGCCATGATTTCACTGGACTAGGTGTCCTACATTTGACCTTATAACCCTCTGTATTTCTGCTGATCTTTCTAAACTCTTTAAATCAAAAATGACATAAGAGCTACCTGATTCAAAAGCTACCATGGATTGAATGGTACACATTTAGATTTCACTTTTGTCAACAAATCTTTTTCTGACTTACCCTGAGATGAGTTGATCCGAGTGTAACGTTGCCTGGCTTATTAGCATTTACACTGACATTGACTGAAGGATTCAAAATCTGTCTTCTATACAACACAGCTAGGTTGGTTTGAATCTCCAAACATTGATCACCCTGAAAAATGTACCAATGTAAGTACATGTAATCCAATCAATTCATCCACATAGCAAACGTTTATTTGAATAGGCTGAGAGGTTCATGAAATATCATCTATAACGCCAAGTGGCATAACAAAGAAAAGGTCAAACACATACACGTAGCTGAAGATAAATGGAACAGAGTGTATTTATAGAAGCAAATAACATGAGTGATGTTGGACACTTTCCATGTGCGCGGACTTCGCACTTCGGACACCACACTTAGAAGGGACTATGTCACAAAGGTAAATTGTTAATGTTAGCCTAATGAATCTAGAGTACTTTGTGTGAGAACTTATTTATTTGCATGTGTTAATATACATATTTAAAGCTCTCAAGTGTCATTTTGTCTATTCTGTGTTCAGATTTTACTTTTCTAATTGCACCTGATTACTTTGACATGACCCCTAAAGTGAGAAGTCCGGAGTGCGAAGTCCGAAGTATGTCAACTTGAAAAATGTCCATTAACTACATTGTAAATAAGTTTAAAAGGATGGACATGTGCATCACTTTATACCCCCTCCATATTTTGGTGGGGGTATATAAAATACAGAAGATCGCAAATACATCTAACCAAAGTTACACGGACATTTTGGCGCACTTTCTGATTGTTCTCCATTGTCTTGACTTCATCAATTTATTTGGGCAGAAAAGGTGCCCAAGTTTTGAACAATGGTTTAGGTAGGTGACTATAATGCAAATCAAAATGGACATGCTGCACGCGCTGTAGTTGCAATCTTGCGTATTGACTTGGCTTCAACACAATAGAAAGTGAAATGAGAATTATTGAACTTATGATCCCCTAACTGTAACAGATACATGTTATGCTTACAACTTAGTAAATTTGCTACTTTTGAACCAGTTATTTTCACTACATGTGTATTTTCGCTGATAATTCCATTGAAATGTAATGTAAATACCAGTTCATTTTCTGGTCTGAGGTACACATCAACAAAATCTCCCATCTTAAGTGGCCTGAGGACATCAAGTTCTGTATCTAAAGAGTTCTTCTTGTCACCAACTTCTTGGTATAACGTTCCCTCACCAAAATTAAAGTATATCTCCTGCTTATCACTGTAACAAAAAATAAAATTTATTTACCAGAAGGGGATGTATAAAAAAATTATGAAATAGACTTATCAGTCAAACATCAAATTAGGATCAATCAAAAGGCAGGCCTGTGATCCATTATTTTTTAATTTCTTCAAAGCAAAAAGGATGTCAAAGTCGCACATCTTACTAGAGGGAAAACTCAAGTATGACATCATTATGTCATAAATATGCTTGCTGTTAAATCAAACATAGTTTTAAGATATATTTTGAGTTAAGCCCCTTTCCATGAGACTATTCTCATAACAAAATTCTTCTGCAATAATTATTAATCAATCTTACACAGTGATTTGTAGTGTAAACCAAATCCCCCGAGTCAGAACAACCTGAAAGTGGCTGAAGTTTTCCAGTGTCATCGGCATGTTGACTTTGTAAGGGTGTGCGCTCACAGCGAAGCTGATCAAGCTGCCTGTTTGTATTATGTAGCCATTTTTAATCTCCGAAGCCGAGGTAAATTCTTTTGATTGAAAAGTTGGATGTGTTACACTGTGAGCAAGCTGAAGAAAGAATCAAGATTTACTAAACATAAAGATAGAAGTCGTGGCAAACCCTTACTAACAATCCCTTTGACTTTATTGAGTCTTTGCTGAATACAGAGTTTTTTCCCCTTACAGACGGTATCTGACGTAAAACCATTGTGACGTCATGAAAATGGTATGGTAACGTCAATTTTATACCGTCATTTCCCAGACTTTTAGGACTGTTTCCATAGAATTTGATGACGTCATAATCAGTCTTGTCGAAAACAGCGGATATCTTAAATTAAATTTGGCTTTAAACCAGATTGACAGATTGGCAAGCAAATCAAAAGAAGAGAGTATAAATGTATTCTTTTACTTGCCTAAATCCTAAGATGGATAACATGAATGAAAATATAATAAAAGAGAACTTACTGTAAGCTGCCTAACACATCTCTTGCATATGCCACAAAATGGACACAGGAAGCCTGGTAACAAACAGCCGCAATGTCTTAAATAAAGATAATGAGTTGACGTTAAGATACATGTAAATTAGAAAGATTGAACCTCAGTTAACTACAGCATAATAACATAAATCTGTACTAGTGCATTATGTTGATAATACAACCTGTAATAATGTACACATATGTTATATACAGAGGAAGAGCTGGTACACAGACCCAGATAATTCAGTGGTTAAAGCCTTTTCTACAGAGAGAAGGATCAAGCTTCAAACCCCATCTGGAGAATACATTACCTCCAACTTTGATTCCATGAGAACTTTAAATCTGGGCTGGATCATGACAAGGTAAGATGACTAAAACTTTATAGAGGGAGAGGGGGGGGGGGCAGAGCTAGGGCATCAACTCATTTTACTAAAGGGTAAGAGGACCTGTTAAAGACTGAAACCTCTGTTTATAAAATTTCTTATTTCATGATATAGTGTAATTTTACAAGGTGGAATTTACATAACTTGTAATACTCTCTCAGTTTTTACTTCAGATGATCTGAGAGAAGAAAAAGGGAAAGGGACCAAACTTTCGAAAGAAAACATATTTGAAACTGTTTTCTAATTAAGAACATCATTTCATATGTTCAGCACACATGATTACACACATACAATCTCTTACTTGGTAGTTTTCCCATTGTCCATATTGCCATAACAGTTTATTCCCTCCAGAGCACAGTTAGCACACAGGAAGCACCGTGTTGGCCATGGGCTAGAGGAGCTACTACTGTCCACAATCTGCTTCTCGTAATCTTTGTCATAGATCGCATGGTTAGGGATGAAGTCTGTGCCATGTCTCACTTGCTCTAAAAGGAAAGGAATGTTCATGTACCTCAATGTGGAAAGGAATTTCTTGGAAAGATTTTTTTAATATGTAACTTTATTGAGAGTAAAAGCTTGATGATTCTGAAACATCAAATTCTGAAAGAGTTAACTCTGCCCACATTAAATCACTATGCCCACATAATGTTATTGGGCTTAATTCAAATTCGAATTTGAATGTAAAAATTGAATAAACATTTAGCACAGGAATTACAATGTCAATATCTATACCTGAATAAGGTACAGCCTTTGAATGAAACAAAGTACTTTGTCTGATACTTATTCGTGTAATAAATTTATCTGTAAGTGTACTGATATTTTAAACATTTTTAACTGTGCCGTAATTATCATTTGTATTTCAATCATAAGATAAAGAAATAGAATTCTTCTTCAGTTTTGCTCGTGCCCTATAAGACAGCCTATGTGAGACACCTAAGTTGTCTCACAGGCTCCGATTGACCAATAATAAAGGAGAATCTTATTGTGACGTCACAGTAACGTCTTCAGAAAACATGGCGTTAGATGGCATGATACATTGTTGCAATTCACTTTTTTCTTATGTTTCACCAAAGAAGAAATAGATTCCATCACTTTCTACTGAGTGAGACATAAAAATGTACACTCGTGACGGAAATTTTTCATCTTTTCCCTTGTTCCGCTACGCTCCGCTCGGGAAAAGACGAAATTTCCTTCACGAGTGTAAATTTTCATGTCTCACTCAGTAGATCGTGATAGAACCTATTACTCTTTATACCTGAACCCAAATAGGCCACAATATCAAACTGATCTTTTTGCTGCTCTCTCCTACAGCGAAGCCCTCTATCGTGACTAGCTTTGATTCTGATTTCATCATATTCACAAATGTTGTCAATTTTCATAATCTCATAACGATTTTGTGTCGGACAACAGTTCTGACATGCTAATGTTTTCTACAAAAAAAATGTGTATATATGAGGGTTATATGTACATGTACATTGTGTGTGTAAGAAAGGGAATTGGTGTTGGATGCTTCCTATTCCATTTTTTTTAAAGAGAAATGTATTTTTTTATGCAGTCCTCTGGTAATATCAAACAAATTCATTTCAAATATTCATCGGTAACATACAATATGACTTATCATCTTTTCTTTGTACTATGCAACAAGCATAACATTGAGGGACTGCTGCAGCAATATTAACTTTTTCACTCTCCACATATTAAAGTATTAGGCCAACAAAAATTTATTATTAGTTTCTCAGGCATTTTTTTTCAAATTATGATGAGGCAGGGAGTTTTTTTTTTAATTGAATTCAACACTATATCCACCGATGATCGCCAGCCACGATTTGCACTGAGACGACATTCAAGTTTCACTCATTTTTACGCTTTAGGCCATGTAAAATTAACTATATGTTTCTCAGATAATTGGGTCTAATAAAAGGGGCAAGGTAGGTAGGGTTTTTATTTTTTTTTATCAAGAGTACTCTTATCATTCATGTAAAGCAAAAAAATTCTTATGCCTTGTTTTACCCCCCCCCCCCCCCCCCTCCTGTTTTTCCTCATAGAAAACTATCTGTGGACCGTCAGTCTAAACAATGGCACATGTACATTTAATTTATGGCATCAAAATAAGTTGATTTTCTAAAATAAAAATAGCCAATTCCTTCTGAGAATGGGGAGACGTAGCTCATTTGTTTGAATGGAAGAAGCTATACGAATACATGTATGGCATGTTTTGAATGCCGTGAGTACATTTAGTAGAATTGCGCAAGAGACTCGGTAGGTGTTGTTTGCTTACACCTTGTTTAAACCCAGTTCAAATTAAATTAGCAGGTTTCGATTGGCTATGCACGCAATATGACTCTCACTTCTTTGGGTGGATCCGTTCATACGGTCAAAAATTTGGTTGATATCGTTTATCTTCGGAAGTCAAGTCTGGATGAAGCGGAATCTTTAGAAATCAAACAAAGTGTTCGGAACAAATTGGTAAGCATTAACCACCGTCTGATAAAATTATGTACACGGGTACAATGTACATTCTTTTATTCATAGATTTAAGGATTTTACTACGTATCCCTGGCCTTGCATTCATCGCCATCGCCGGTCCATGCTTATACTTTTTACATAATGAACGTTATTATCAATAGATTCGGAAATATTACAATGAACACTTGATATTGTTCAGCATAAGTATAAACATATGCTTTAGAGATCAATAAGAAAACTATATACGAACTTTTAATACATGATGTATCAAACACACGAATAGCAGGCCCGTCTAAGTGTCCGCGACACGTGTGATTGGCACGTGATTAGTACATAGCTCTGTACACTATACACTTGCAGACTACCCATAACAGTAACTTTTAAAAGTATTTATCGGGTAATGTTTGGATGATTTTACAGGACAATTTAATTTTCTTTAAACATATTCAATGAAAAAAATGGATATTTTGTTTTTAATTGACAATCGATGATGAGACTAGGCGGATATTTTTGTCTGAAGTTGCAATAAAAACGTCTCGGCGGCGGCAAATAATGTCTGAGAAACAAGATTTAAATTTACGCTTTACGCAAATGTAAAACACGGAAAAAACGGAACCGAAAATTCTGGAAAAGTGCTAAAAAATTCAGGATGGGGCACATATTTTTGAGATGCGGCAGCGCCTGAGAAACTGACAATTAATTTCTTTTGGCCTTAGGGGTATAATAACAATATCGTCGAAAATCTAGAAATTATGTACTTCTATATCTCACATATTTTTAGACATTTGATATTTTTTTAATGTTTCAATCAATTTGCCATGAAAATGTATGGTCCTAAACATTGCTGAAGTCGTGCGTCTTTGGCCTACTTTGTGGTATTTAATTTTTGTGTCATCAAAACAACCAGAAGTAGAGTACCCTAATGCCTTAATTGAGATAGACAATTTGACAAGGACATCTTAATCTAAATGTCTTACAATGCAATGGCAGTGCAATGCACATGTGTGCTCTTAAGAGTTATCTGCAAATACATGTATCATAACTCAAAACCCTTGTTTCAATAATCTTATAAATAGACAGCCTTTGAGATTAACTTTTCATCAAAAGGATCATTTACTTACTGCAGCAAATATTTGTCTTTTCTGCAGAAAAGCATTAAGAATGACCGTCAGTTGTTTGAGTGCGTTCCACATGATTTCTGTCAATCTTTCAGTAGCGGCAGACTTTTTAACTTCATGACTGGCTTTGATGACAGTAGCTGGTTGCTGGACTCTGCTTGCTACTACAATGGCTGGTTGTCCTGATTAAATATTGATAAATCTAAATGCAGCAGGAAATTAATGCAAATCTTATGGCCACAAAAATGAGAGCTTACGTGTTGTTACGTCATGTGCATAATTATCTTAATAGCCTTTTATTTTGGCTCATAGGAATTACGATTGAAAGAGTTTTATCTAGATTCTAACATAAACTTCAAGTTAATGATAATTTTAAAGTACAAGAATCGTTCTTTTCTTTTCTGTTTCCGCAAACACATTCTGAAAATTAAGTCAGTTTCTATCCATAGAACTGACCATCCCGATTATCGTGTAAAAACTAATTTATGGTAAGTACTTCCTGTAATAAATGATCTTATAAATGTCAAAAAAGCTTATCAAAAATTCATAGTTTATCTGTTGTCTTTTCAAACATCACATCATGAGACAAGGTTAAGATTTTTCTTATCAATCACTTTTCTTTGGAGTCATCATCTCCATTGTCATCAAATGACTATCAGTGACTTTAAGATAAGTTTCAAAATACTTTCCTACAGACTAGGATGTTTTCACAAGAGGAACTTACCTGGATTATTATACCCTGCTCCTGAAAAAAAGTCAAGAAAATAAAATAAATATTCAATTTCTATAAACATTAAACCAAGTTTAATGATAAGAAGAGTTTACATGTATATGACATTAAAATTTCAATTTTGTTCAAAATGCTCTTTTTCAGAATTTGAAAGGCCCGGCCCAATCCCAAAATACCCTGTGATAGCCCTGCACTGTTAAGGTTTCATTTCACAGAAGTTCTTTTTTTTATTCTATCAAATATATTCCTGAAAATTGGCGTTTAACAAAATAGCAATGATAATAATCTTACCTGAACTTTTGTACAGAAGTTCCAACAACAGTGTAACAGGGCCAATCTGAACTATGAATCCAGTTTTCCATAGTAACGAAAATGAATAAAGTCCACTGTATTCACTGAAATCGATTTAATAATGTTACTTTAGTGAATTTTTTAAAAAATCTTAAAATTTGCTATATTATCTTTTAGTAGGGCTAGGACGATACAGGTCTCAAACGTATCGATACGTATCACGATACAAAGCCTACGATATGATATGTATCACGATATTTCTGATGTACATTGATAAATATTTTTCGAGATCCTGGAGACAAAATCAACATTAACAAATAGAACAATAACATCAGTTATTACTGATAGACAGACTGAGGCTAGTTCGCTTTTTTCACATTTAGTTCATCTACAAAGCAAGCTATGAATTGGTAAATACGAGGGCCTAGTATCCTCAATTTGCAAATGAAAAGTTCATGAATTAATGCAATCCCCCCCCCCCTCCTTTTTCAATACATAGAATTACATTGTTTATCTCTCTTGTCATTTCCCCTTCCTATTTGAGTTATTTTTTCATGAGGAAATCTTTTTTAAAAGTATTACACATAACATAGGCTCCTTTCCATAGAATATTGATAATTGAAAGAATTACAGCAAAATTGTTCTTAAAAGTGTTTCATTTTATCTGATGATTACATCCTGCACTTTAATTTTGTTAAGGAAAAAATATTTTCCGTTTCTGTACGTATTATTTGATGTGCATGTATTTATCACATTTTGGAGAGAGAGAGTTAACCACGCGGACGTAGTTTTTTAATGATTTTGATTCTTGAGCTAAACTTGTCACTGACATGGTAGAAGAGAATAGAAAATATAATAGATATATAATGATCGTAGACAGACTTTTTTTCTTCTTCAAAGGCTTTTCCCGACGTTTAATCAAGGATTGACTAGAGTCGGATTGTAGTAAAAAATTGCAAATTCATGAAATTTACGTAACTATAAAGTTTGCATTTCAGAACTCTGCCTTTCAAATAAATAAATTATCTTAAAACTGAAGAGATTCAGGTCGAACCCCAGTACGTACTCAAAAGATCGATAAATAAATGGTGGATTACGCACGCATGAATCTGGACAACAGTTACTTCATACCGTTTTTACGTTGCACTTACCCATATTATCTTAAAAGCTTTGATAACATCAGGTGGCTTCTCCAGACAATGGTTTCTTACAAATTTGTAAATTTTAGAAACGGATTCTGAAAACTTTTGACTTTCGCTGCTTTCATTTTTTTATCTTTAGGATTCCCGCGAACTGCAGAAAATTGACAATTTGCATACTATCCAAAGCAAACAGAGGAAGATTAGTCAACAAAAACATCTTTATCTTTTAAGTCTCCACTTCGACGAATAAGTCACAAGTTTCAGATAAACCGAAGCTTTCAATCACATGAGTTACTGAGTGTTTTAACTGCCTTTGAGCGGAGTTAAAAACGGGTGCGGAGATCGCGATACAGCCTCAGCGCATCGATACGCGTATCGTGGAACACTGTATCGTGATTTATCGATATATCGATGTATCGCCCCAGCCCTATCTTTTAGTAATTGTTATTCATAACAATTTAACAAATATATTAAGATTACAATCAATGAAAAATTCATAATCTTAGTGATATAGTCAACTTTGACAATATTGCTTAGCAATACATTTTTTTACACAATCTATAAACAAGTTCTCAATCCCAAAATACATGTACATGTACATCATCATAATTTGCAAGTGTCAAATCTTTAAAGAGTGACAGAAAATTCGAAAAAATATGGAGAAATTAACATGGGCTATAAATAGAATCTCTCTTACCTGAAGAGACAGTGTAACAGTGACACTGGAAATGCCGGCAAGACATATATCTTCTGTGTTTGTAGTTCATCCCCAGGTATATCTGGTGGCCAGAATTCATCCTGAGAAATAATGTGTGTTTGAAAAAGTTATAGAATAATGAATGAAGTTAAAGGCTAGCAGAAGAAAAGTTTATATTTTTACGATTTTCAAGGAGACTACAGTTTGCATGTTAAATTACTGATTACTGTATCTGTATAGAAATATCTGCTGGTATTTCCTTTAGCGGTCTGAAAATATCAAACCTTTCCGAGTTTGCAGATTTGTCCCTTTGCAAAAAAAGAAAACTGTTGTCATTTCCAAGTCTCTTATATGGCTCAAAATTAAATTTAATCACATAGACCATAATTTGATAATTAGATTGTTTGTTAATTACTTTAAATAAACTCTTCTGATTGAACAATTATTGTTAGAGGGGTAATTCCTAATCAAGGAGGATGTGTGTATAAGGTATAGTACAAGACAATCATATATGCGCACATATAAACATGAGACATCATTGAGATCTTTATTGTATGTTCAGACTTGGATAAGCCCGTACATGATATAGAACAAGTGGCCATATTTTGCCGTATTTTTCGTACATTTCTTTGAAAATCTCAAAACTTGGAGGCCAATTCAATAATTGCTTTTGCTAGAATTTAATTTAACTCAATTCTCAATTTACAAAACTACAAAAAGAATTCATTTTACACAGTTCATTGTTTCCTTATAAAAACGTCAAAACATTTCGTTTTCATGTTTTCAGGGGTGACCATATTACGCTGTTTTTGTTAATATGTATCCTATTTACACACAAACGGACAAAAATTGTGATTTCATTTTCAGGAAATGTTTCGTCACCACTACTTCTATGAAATCATGTCAAATAAAATGTTTTCTTTTTTTGGTTTTTGTAAAAATTTCAGATGTTTACGTCTAAAATTTGGTGTTTTTGTTACATTTTCCCCATTTTGTGGTATTTTTTGTCAAAATTGAGTGCAGGATATATCACAATCTGTCAAAACATGACTACTACAGTCATATTTGAAAGGATATAGAACAATAAACTCGACAAACATTTCCGATAACCAGTGAGAAGCAATTAACTATGAAACAGCCAAATATGGTTCCTCGCTCTATGCATCAATAAAACATTATACATGCATTGTAGTCAAGCATATAATTGAAATATTTTTTGTATTAGGTCAATTTTAGTTATCCAAAGATCCTATCTTGGTGTTATGTTCTTACTCAAAATACACTTTTGTGGTTGAAGGACAACTGCATAAATAGCACCGATTTGTACACAGCGTAAGTTTCTACATATAATACAGTATACATATTACATGTAGTGCCTCCAAGCTTCACTGACAGAGAACTGATTAATGTGCACTGAAGCTGTACAATGTAAGGGATAGAGGTTTACATAGAACTACTTACTACAAGTGTGTTTTTTTCAGGGAGATCCCTCGACAATACGTAGCCAAAACTATTTTCTGCAAAAGAATCTTTTGTAAGGTACTGGCAGGGCATCTTTAGAATAATTCCCATATTTTCTAATGTTGAAAGCATCATAAATATCTGCAAAATATAATTTGCATAGCATGAAAAAATTGAATTCACATGGAAGATGAAATTAAAAATTGTTGCCAAACATACATTACATACATGTCATAGAAATATCAATACATGTAAACCAAAGCATTATTATAAATTGGATATAAATTTCAAAATATTGACATAGTAGTCTTGGCACTGAGAAAAATGTTCACATGTTTTTTTCTTGAAATGAGCCTTCTTTGTGGGAGAAGAGTGTAGGTACATGTATGTTATGTTTATTCTACATGTATAACTTATGAATAAAATTTTCTTTAAAACAGACCTGCCTACCTATTTCTCACCATAAGTGTAATATTTTGTTCAAGAATGTGTAAGTTCTGGGACTAAAGCGTAATATAAACCGCTTATGCAATTCTGAGAAACAAAATTGTCTTTTGGCTGCTCGGGCAATTCTTACAAATTTTAAGAATTTATGCGCTTGTCATACGATATGGAAGACATTTGTTCACTCAAGCGCACAAAAAATCGAAAACGTCAATTTGATCAAAAGTACGTTTAAGGCATAAAATGGAATAGCAAAAGTGTAATTAAAGGCCGAAAATTGTAAAAACTACACCAAAATAATAAAAGTAGGCAGGTCTGTTAAAATGGAAAAAAAAAATCATTGAACTTACTTGTTTCTCTGATAGCTTTTGTGTCATTTCTGATGGCTGAAATACATGTAAATAAAGAAATTTTACATGAATGGCTCTCACAGACAAATCATAAGATAAATCAAGGTGCGTTTTTTCACTCTGTCTGTAAACATAGAAAATCTATTTTGACTTCAATAAATACCAATCTTTTAAAACAAATCTGAATTAATGAAAGCAGCAGCTACAGGTATATGTATGTCTCTCAACATGCTTAATGACAATTATATGCAAGTGCAGTCATTGGTATTTGCAAACGAGCTCTCTGCGTAATGTCATTTACTGAACAAAACATGGAGGATTTTTTTCTAGACTCACTCGCTCACTCACTCATACGAAACGTTGAAATTCATCTAGTTAATAGACTTATCACACAGAGAAAGTTGAAGGAAAATTTTAAAAAGGTTGTTTTCATCATACAATTATATTACTTTCAAATCAGAAAAGTGTTTGATATAAATTCATTATGATGTCATAAAATTCAGGGAAACTGGCAAGTAAATTTTAGGGAAATAACAATACAGCAATGAGTTTTCATCAAAATTTAATGACATCTTGATGAAATTAAAGTCCTAAATGTGAAAATTCTCCATAGAAAAACAGACCATATTGTTTGCGAAGAGCCGAGATAATGATAATATCCTTACCACAGCAGAAGAGATGATAATGTCGGTCAGATCAGACTGACTGTAGCCGAGGACGTCGCCACCTATACCACTAACAAACATCTTCTTCTCAGGTTTTCTCTCTGTCAGTCCATTACATAGTTTCTCCAACATTTCTTCATTTACAATACATAAGTTTTCTCTCTCTCCAGGAAAGAAACTACATTTTCCCTAGAAAAAATACATATACCATAAATAATAGAATTCTATGAATGATATAATACTTTTCTCATACATAAAGTCTGAAGTGAAATCTGAATTACATGTATATGGTTTAACGAAAGTTGGGAGAGTGCAATGCATGCAAATATTAAGAGGGGGTCTAGGAATTTAAAAAAATTCTGGAATTAGCAATAAAATGCTGATTTCTCTCATCTTTTCATAAAATATTCTCAAAATCATAGTCTGGAATCCCCATCCCCTAAATCTGAACATACAATGCAGAATTATGTTACTTGACCAATTTGTCACCATGAAGATTCAAAATCATGACTTTTGGGTTCCAAATTATCACACTAACCACTGTGCCAACACATCGTAACATAAGCTAAATAAACATAAGATTCCTTCCCTCTCTGACATAAGCTAAATTAACATAAGATTCCTACCCTCTCTGACATAAGCTAAATTAACATAAGATTCCTACCCTCTCTGACATAAGCTAAATTAACATAAGATTCCTACCCTCTCTGACATAAGCTAAATTAACATAAGATTCTTACCCTCTCTGACATAAGGCTGAAGACATGGTACATTTCGTGACATAAGCTAAATTAACATAAGATTCTTACCCTCTCTGACATAAGGCTGAAGACATGGTACATTTCGTGACATAAGCTAAATTAACATAAGATTCCTACCCTCTCTGACATAAGGCTGAAGACATGGTACATTTCGTGACATAAGCTAAACTAACATAAGATTCCTACCCTCTCTGACATGAGGCTGAAGACATGGTACATTTCCCTATATGATGATCTGACGTTGAGATTCATTTTAGTATCATCCAACATAGCGGCAAGGAAAGCCGTGAGTGACCCAAATCCTGCAGGGAATTCTTCCTTCCTGTGCGCAAGTTTTATAGCGTTTTTTGTCTCAGGGTAGACACCAAAGTCGTGCCATGGGTACTTCTCCTGTAGAGTGTCCACTGCCTCTGTAATACCCCCGAAGCCACTCTGCTTCTCATTTTGCTGTAACATAAATCTTTGAATAAACATGTATTACCATTATAGTAAATGTAGCTGAATCATTAAGAAATATTGGCCCTTGATGCAATTATGGTGCTGTTCAAGCTGTTTTAATGATAAGCTTTTCAGTAAATTTTGTGAAAAACATTGCTTGTTTTACATTGTTTGTATTATTATGATAGAAACTGAAGTAAAGATTTCATTGTTCACAGATTACATCTCAAAAGGACTAATCTGAAACATTGTCACTAGGACCAGAACAAACCATTCACATTTAAAAATATCAGCCACAAAAGTATTTATTCTTGTTTAATTTATAGCCTTAACAAAACATTTACGTGCGTAGAAACACCAAAGAAAATTCAAATTCTTTTGAAGCATTCAACAATATTGCTTGTATGAATTAAGCATTCAAGTCCTCTTTATTTCGGAGAACAGACTCTGAGTCAATCAAAATAATTATTCACTTTCGTCAAAGAAAGTAGTCAAAGAAAGTACAATGAGTTAATTTGACTCACGAAATGGACAGTCATGAGTAAAGAACTATTTTCCTCTAGTAGTTTGTCAAGGTATAACAATGTCCTTCTGGCAGCAGTGTACTGTATCTGTTCATGGTACTTATGTTCATTCATGTACCAGAGTGACCGCTCAGTTCTGGAACAATAAAATAGAATCTGTAGTTGCAAAATAAAATACATTTTAGATGGGACATTTTCAATGTTAAATATCATCGTGACGTCACTGAGTTTAACATTGAACCTATGGAGAGCGTCACGACGTCACGATAAAAATTAGCATGGGAAATGACCCATCCAAAACTTGTTTTGCCTATAAAGTTTGATTGCATGTACTGACTTTCATATAACTTATACCAAAATTTACGACTAAGCGAGATCTATTGAATGGTATCAATTTCATTAAATTTTTTGCAATATAAAGTAGTCAAAATCGCATTTATCCAGTTTCTGAAGTGAGCCGCGACGACAGTAGTTGTTAGCATGGTAGACTACAGACACATAAAGGTTTGAATCTCATCACTGATGGATACAGCAATACCAGTGTGACTTTAAGCAATTTGCATGAGAAAAGTAGTCCAAGGGGACATGAATAGAAGTTACATGAGGCATTTGAGGTGAGAAAATACCTTTCCTCGCCTTACTTCTTCTTTTACTTTTATTTTTGAAACCTTTTCAACTGCTTTATCATTCAATGACAAATGCTTAATTTTGACAAATTTTCACTTGACTTCTTTTTAAACTGACAAATGTTGACATAAAAACTTAGAACGCACAGGAAATATCAATATTGATTCATGTCTCTTTATAGGTTTATGTAAATGATATCTATAACATCTTACACAAATTCCAGCTTCTCCTGTAGAGATTTCCTGTAGACCTCCAGTACATCTTTGACTAGGTGTCTTTTGTGTGCGGGTGAAAGGTAGTTTTTGGAATCATGGTCACTGGAGACGTTGGCCAACATAAACACATTTTCTGGATACTGTAGCAAAATATAAAAAAAAAAACTAAGCCGTTAGAAATATTTGTATGAAGTTTGGTCAAAATCCAATCAAAATTGCTCCTTCTAAGCTGTAATCAAAGATTATATATATTTCCAATCTGCGACCTTGACCTATGACCTTGAAAATCAATAGGGTTATTCTTCTTGCTATAAAGAATAATTGTATGAAAGGAGCAGGTTCGGGAACATGGAAAATCGGCCCTAATTTTAGAATGTTTTAGATTTCGATTGTATTTCGTATCAAGGAAGCTAAATGTGTGGTTGTTTGAAATACCAAATAATTATTTTAATTTACGTGCAATACACCGAAAGATATGGCTTCAAAATCGGCTGAAAGTCGTAAAATACTGAAAAATCGTAAGAAATAGGCATAATTCAGGTCAAAATTTATGAAAATAAGTAGGGCGCCAGCCCTCACCCAAAATAATTTTTATATAAAAAGCTAGATTTGCAATCTATCTTTCGATCAACGTAAAATTTATGTTGGGTGAGGGTTGGCGCCTATACTAATTTTATAGATTTATGCAAAAAATATCGCGATTTTCCTTCATTTTCCGTCCTGCAGAGCAAATGACGTCAATATGTGACGTCATAACTAACGCACGTGACGTTTTGACAATGAAAAATATTCACTTTCTATATCGGCAGGTATTTGGGATAAATATAAGAGATACTGAATCATAATTTTCATAAAATTATTTTTCGCAAAAATTTAGGGCCGAGTTTGGCAGTTAGTGAACCTACCCCTTTGGTCAAGTCAAGATCAAATCAAAACTGTGCCTCCTAGGCTGTACACAAAAGAAATGTGACATACACGTGCACACACACACACACACACAAACAACGGCATTACCAAACTTCTACCAGCGATCGGTTACCTTAAAACCAATCTCTTCTATATAGGTTCTCTGGGATAGGGGGATTACCGAAGATTATAAATATATCCTATAAATAGCTGTCGAGTAGAAAGGCATAAATTGATATAAATTGATAATGAAAATGTCTTTTTCTCATTGCTGGTGAATGGAAATTGAATTAAAAATATTTTCAACTTATAGATAAAAGCAACCCCCTATCGTGACATCGACAGACGTTTTATAGCTGTACATGTACTGAGTGACCTTCCATGCATTGTTTATGTTGGAGAAACGAAAGTGGAATTTCAAGTTATGTTCTTACTTATTTGACACATAAATGCCGTTTATTTCATCTACTATGAATACATTAGATTGGTATTTGACAAACCAACTCAAATTATTATACCAAATGTAAGTTTTCTTTGCGCACTACTTCTCTTATAAGGTACATGTATAAGCCTAGCGTAGAAATCGCAGACTCATAGGGAGCAACCATTTTATTTTCAGGAGGGGGGGCAGGAAGACTTTGCAAAAAAAAATTTTGGATCGAAATTTTAGGGAAAAAAATTTTCCGGCCCAAAGGGCCGGCCAAAAAAAATTTCCGGATCATGAAATTGCCCCTCCCCCCTCTCTTCCGACCTTTCCACATGCCCAGTAAACACTTTTTGTGTTTCATAAATTAAGTACAAATAAAAATGGAACAAACTTCATGCAATTTGGAGTGAATTAATCAAATTCAAAAGTCATTAGCACCTTATAGCTTGTCTCCGTTGAGTATCATTTAAGTGAATAGATTATAAGTATCGTATGCCATTCAAGAAATCAAAATGAAGTGATCTGCTGGCAGGAGATGAACTCATTCTGTGTTTGATGTTTAATATGGTCGAAAAATCATGCTGAATTATTTAACTTTAGAGTAATTTTCAACATTGGAAAATTACCAAAAAAAAAAAATCCGGCCCAAAGGGCCAGCGAAAAAAATTTCCGGCTCTTAAAATGGCTAAAAAAAATTTCCATCTGGCAAAAAACTTCCTCCCCCCCCCATAAATATCAAATGGTTGCTCCCATAAATACCTAGATCGCTCGACTGGGGAGTTTGCGGCGTTACTATATCACCCCCGCAAATATGTTGTGAGGGGATAATAATAGAGAGGTTTAGTTACAAATTCCTTCAATGTGTACATGTACATGTCATGTTTTAACATCACAATCCAAACAGGTCGTTTAGTTATACGAACGAACCAAAGAAATTCTAAGTATAGCTATGTAGGAAGGTGTACTTGTAGCTAGCTTCTTTTCAATCAGTTTAGTTTATGAGAAATCAAATTTACATTGATATTCGTAATACCTTGACATATAATCAAAGATCACAGCAAGTGATGACATAATACATACACGTCGCACCAAAACTTGTAACTAAACCTCTCTAATAAGAGATAAATACATGAACATGAATGTGTTGTAAAATACTTTTCTGTTCTCAATTGACCCTTCCGATTGCGGGGTAAAAATGCAAATTTCATGACATCACAATGCTTTTACCTCAGACAAACAAGCTTCGAACCTAGGTCAAACATCAAAATTGCATTGTGACGTCATGAAATTTCTCAAATTTTTCCCGCATTCGGAAGGATCAATTGACAGGGAAGAACTCTTGTTTCAACCCAAATAACTTACTTATTGTGAATAATTTATCAAACCTGACATGACATTCAGATGTAGACCAGGGTAGTTGTCATTTCTACCACAAAAAAAATTCTCAAATTTTAACTTCAGAAACTTCGACTTTTCAGCGTAGATTTTACGTCTTCAAACTACGTAACATTTGTCTATATCAACCAAATTTGGTTGTCATATTTGACATAACCATCTTTGCCTTATTTACCTAAACATGTACTGACATAATGGTCTCTGCTAGCCTAAGCACTTCACTCTGATCCTTGTTGTCTATGTAATTAAGCACTGATATGACAGTCTATGACATATTTACTTGTACTAGTACTGACATAATGGTCTCTGCAAGCCTAAGCACTTCACTCTGGTCCTTGTTATCTACGTAATTAAGCACTTATATGACAGTCTTTGACATATTTACCTGTACTAGTACTGACATAATGGTCTCTGCTAGCCTAAGCACTTCACTCTGATCCTTGTTATCTACGTAATTAAGCACTGATATGACAGTCTATGACATATTTACCTGTACTAGTACTGACATAATGGTCTCTGCTAGCCTGAGCGCTTCACTCCGATCCTTGTTATCTATGTAATTAAGCACTGATATGATAGTTTATGACATATTTACCTGTACTAGTACTGACATAATGGTCTCTGCTAGCCTGAGCACTTCACTCTGATCCTTATTGTCTATGTATGGGACGACAACCACACTTCCATTGCTTAGGACTAAATTCTCAAAGCCCTTCAATGAAAAAAAATATGTTAAGTGCATTTCAGCATAGGAGATATTGTTACAAATATTTTTAAATATACTGTATCCAATCTGAATCTAATGTTAAAAAGTAATGAATATTTCTCTATGGAAAATTGCCCATGTGAGGTATTTCCAACAAAATAAGTATTCATACTTAAGAGGTCAATAGGTAAAATGGGGGTAAAGTCCAAGATAAAGGTAAACAAATGCTGGTACCTATTAATAGAATCTAGCACCACATGGTGTTCCATAGAAAAATATCAGTTGAGGGTGGGATTGATCAAGTCCCAACCAAGGCATTAGCCTCGGTTGGGATGTTGATCATCCCACCCACGACTTGTACAGGGTTGCCGGATCAAATTCTCCAGCAATGCTGAAAGGGGGAATCAGCCTATCCAATGTGCGAGAAAGAAAGGTTTTGCCAAAATTAATACATATGTGAAATTCCTATCACTTCCCACCACTTTTTAAAGTTTTTATTTTTTTTGTCAAAAACTGACATATGGACAGACAGATTGATGGACAGAATATCTGCTAGTAAATCTCTGATTCTGGGTACAAAGAAAGACTTACACTTCCCACATCCACTTCATAGACATTGAATTCTGCTGTACTATCAGGTAGAGGTTTCCAGTTTGACCACTTGCGTAGACCTTTTGAGTTAGACGGAGGGAGTACTTCATCACCCAAGCTAGGCAGACTTGGGTCATGTCTTAACAACATAATCTTGAAGACATCTAAGTGAGTTTGAGAATGATCACGCTTTCCCATCCCACCATACAAGTTGACAGCTGTATTGAGTTGATACAGATAATGGCATATATTAATTAAAATTCATCACAAATATTCATATCGATGAGCTTTTAGAAAGAAATCTATTAAAAAATTCTTTTTATACCAGATACTATCTGTTAAAAATTGAAGAAAAAACCAATCAGATATACATGTATTAGTCTTGTTAAATACATGAAGTTGAAAAAACACAATTTTGATGGAAAATCTTTTAAATTGCTTGTTTTCAATCAGGTTCAATTTTGTGCAGTAGCGGTTGGAATAAACACTTGCCTCAAATGAGGTACATACTGGGCTATCTTTTTGAAAGATAAGAAATAAAATATACATGTAATTACATGAATTATGATCGACCTTGATTTCTTGCTTCTTCTTAAGTTTCATGAAATTCAGTACGGTAGATGCTGTATGACAATAATGATGACTAATGGACAATGGATGTGCTTTTGAGCTTTGCTCTGAATCTTAACAAAGGAACAGAATTTTCCTTTTATCTTAAAATAAGATACTTACATAAGGCATTTCGGGGACTTTTAGTGTAGGTTTCCGTAGCAGGTGAAATAAGAGGACATGCTCTAAAGTTGAACAAAGCTAGGCTCTTTTCTGCATTGAGATTAATAAGATGTGACACATGGGTATTAATATTTGTAGAGATTGTACATATTTGAAATCAATAATAATTGATTCATTTAGAAAAACAAGTTTCTGAATATCAAGCAATATAATTCTCCTTCTGGCAAAGATCGTAGCCCTTACTAAAATTCGCTTAGCTTATACATGTACATGTATCTATGCTATACAAAAGATGAATGTATTCCTCATAACAATATCTGTTACATTGATATAAATATATGCATACACATGTATTCCTAACGATAGATATAATGTATCTGAAATGCGCTGTAATAATGTAGATTATTACCTAATTTTGGTGAAATCAACCTTATATTTGCCCCTTGAGCATTAAAATCTTTAATGACTTGTTTCCCATCCAGAAAATACTGAATGCTTCTCTCTGTGATGTTTGAACATCCACGCAAATATACCTAGAAAGATAAAAATAGTATGCAATCAACTGAGTTGCAGAATGCATTTTCTTCTACACATTTTGACTGATAGATCATGTTCAGACATAAACTGTAGACTAAGTTAATTATTTCAATATTTGACTCAGCAAGAGGATTCTGTTGCTCACATTGTTGAATGATGTTTGATATAGCAAATGTGCTTTTGAAAATCAATGAATTTGGTAACGATAAATTTGGGGGGCATAAATCTATGTGTATTAATGATTATGGTTACAATTTGCCAAATTTTTTTTTTTGAAACAGGCTACTTCGATTAATTCTAAAACTTCCATTCTCTGTTGAATTAGACCATGGCTTATTGTTACATATATGATTCAAATCTTACAATTACAGATAAGAATATTCATTAGTATTGACATGTATTTTTTTAGTAATGCCAACGTAATTACATTGACTATCGTGAGTTATGGGTTATAGCCGCAACAGACCATGGGTTTCTGAGGATGGTAATACTTTCAGTTGCATAACAATGCAGAATTACAAAGAACTAGATCATAAAGCTCATAGAATACAATGTATGTTTTAGGACTGGCTGTAGCATTGGAATATAGAATATACTTACACTCCCAATACTAGGCATATGTTTAGTCACCCAATACATTCCCATATCTGTCAGATTTGAGCATCCTGAAATAACATGCATGTACTGTTATCATAAACTGTCTTGAAATATTTGAGGTTTTTTTTATGTGCCTCATAATTTGTCAATATCAATCTAACAAAGCTGAGATGCTTTTTATTTTGATTCTGCAGGAATGAAAAGAAATCTAAATTTTACCCCCCCCCCCCCCCTGAAAACAACCATCGAGACAGATTATACTGTATACAGCTTTGAATTCACCCAGTCTTATTTTTGCCAAATTTACATAAGAGGCTTATTCACCCAGTACTGAATTTGCCCACTTAAACATTTTGAAAGGAAATCCTTATGCTAAATTCTATTTGCCTCATCTTAAATTTACCCTCATGACAGTGGGTGGAAAGGGCAAAAATACAACACATGCAAAAACTTTCCCTGTATACAGTAATCAAAGCACACGTCACCAACCTGTCAAGTTGAGATTAGATAAATGCTTGAATTCCAGCTGTTTGGCTATAAGTACAGCAAAGAACATGTCTGTGAGTTGTTCCACTCCACTGAGATTGAGGGAGGTAAGACGACCACTTAATGTCAAAACCTGCTCCTTCAGGTCATGCTGAAATCATTACAATTACATGGATCATCAAACATTTCAACATTCAGATATCAACCAACAAAACAAACCATCCTCCAAATCAGAGGACTCCACTTAATCTGATACCTGATAATATGATACTCCTCATAATCTGATACCTGATAATATGATACTCCTCATAATCTGATAACATTTCAAAACACCAAGCATATTATATTAAGTCATAGAAATCACTCCTCTCAATCTGATATAACTTATCAGAAACCTTAAGAACTCCTCCTTATCTGATAGGATTTTCTGTCAACTACACGTACGATATTTTTTTAAGAAAACATCGTTTTCAAATTATATGGGAAACAAAATCCTACAAATTAACATTTTCCCTCTTTCACTGTACAAGATAGACAGAAAATATAAATTTGCATTTGATTAAAGGATTCATGTAAATCAATCATTTTACAAAGAAAAACTCATAGGTCCGTGATGAAAATCAAGACTTTCGCTTATTTGAAAAAAAGGGTAAAAATGCTGGAAATTTGTTACTAAAAATAGAACATTTGTAACGAAAATACAAAAAGTGCTAAAATGCACTCATTTGATTTAAAATTTAGTTTTCTTTGTTAACATACAATAAAGCAGGTTAGCAACTTTGTATAAAACTTGATTTGATAAAGATTCACCGTAGGTACCAAATTCACAGATCATTTAAAATTTTCTCGATTTTACATAAAAATGAGGAAAATCGACTAAGTTTAGGTCAAAATATCAGAGACACTGAATATCAACAATTTTTTCAAACCTATAATAAACTGTGTTCCTGAGAAAGACTGTTCATAATTTTGAAGAAAAAGTATATGTCAATGTGGAATTAAGAGAGAACAAATGCTCAGGAATAGTGCCATTTTGTGGTTTTCTTGAAAAAAGTATCAGCGCGGTAAAATTTGCCTTAATTTGGGTGGAACTTAAACAGCTTATAATTTTTCGGTATCCATCAGCTGTACCTTATAAAAGAGATTCAGTTAATAATATTCCACACGTAAAACGAAATTCAGGGGTTATTACTTACGTAAGAGAAATCCAAACTGTTCAAATGAGTACCTCCCGCTCAATTTTTATAGAAATTACCGTGAAGCATTTTCTTCCAGATAATTCATTCAGTTTAGATCAAAGGACTAGGTGTGCTAACCCCCCATATCAGCCCTATAATTTCGACGAAAAATGCTCAAAAATACATGGGTTCACCTCAGCATCCAAAGATGAATCACTTGTGCAAGTTTGGTTACTGTAGCATCAGTACTTTGTCAGATACTGAGCTACCCAAACTTCTTAACCAAGTCACTCAAGCGGAAAATGTAGGTCAGATCCTGCATCCGATGCATGGGTTCACCTCAGCATCCAAAGATGAATCACTTGTGCAAGTTTGGTTACTGTAGCATTAGTACTTTGTCAGATACTGAGCTACCCCAAACTTCTTAACCGGATGCGAACACAAACGCGGACGCGTGGGGGTATAGCATAAGCTCACTCAACTTCGTCGAGGTGAGCTAAAAATCTGGTTTGTACATGTACATGTACCCAAAACAAAGGTGAATATAAAAAAAAATGTAATATGAAAAATAATGTGCTTTTATGAATTATCTTTTAGATAAGTAAATACACAAAATGATAAAAGGTAAATGTACATATCTGACTCACATAAACTGACATCAAGGGAAAGTGGTCATACTCCTTGTGTTTATCAAATACATCCTCTCTGTTTAATTGTACTAGAAAGGGAATTAAGAAAAATATGTTTTTTTTTTATTTGAAAGGAATATATATAAAAGGAAGATATGAATATAGACATGATAGGCATTGCATTTTTTATCAATCTTCATGTAAATTTCTTGTCATACTTCCCATTATTAATGATATATATAAAACATACATGTACATACTATAATCAAAATACAATGTATAAAATATGTAAGCTATTGTACATGTTCATTTCCTTCAGAAATCAACTACAAAATCCGATTAACTGGTTTTAAAGAAATCTCTATGAGGTACAATTTTTAAAGAAAACTTATTTTTCGCATCTTCAAATTAAAAAAAAAAAACATACTTAATAACAGAATGACTTAATTGACAAAAGTTGAGATGGTAGAATAAAACATGGAATCAGTAAAATACCTTTTTTGTACTCTTTTTGAATGTTTCGAAGCTGTGATTTCTTTTCCAGTAAATCATTGATTCCAAATTGCAATTTTGGTAATGAAGCATTCGGCCGTTCCTATGAAAAAGATTTTGTTCTGCTCAATTCATGCTTTTCAATTCAACAAATCAAACTACAATAGATCCATAAGGGAATATTTTAATCAACATCTAATCACCTATCAAGGGAAAGATCCGTAAGGAATACATTTATCAGTATTCAAATTTAAAACTTTGTCAGCACTGAACTATTATAACAGAGAAAAGTGATGAAGGTTAACAAAAGATAAGTCTGAAAAAGGCCCTGTTAGCTATAGTAGGTTGACACATAAGAATAGTCTTGAAATTATAATTAAACATACTGTACAAATGACATTTTTCTAACCCTCTTTTGCAGTTGCATTCGCTCATATCTGAGGATCTCAAATTATTCTCTATTCCATACATCAGTTATGAATTGTGTTGTATGATTCTAAATCCCCAAGCCTTAATGAGGGAAAGGAGCTGATAAGATAAGGGCTGTATTTAGCCCTGAATCTCATCAAGTATTTCTTCTATACAATGATCTGTACGCAAGAAAAACTTGATAATTACTAAAATGTAATGTATTTGGAGATTCCTGATATAACTTTTATTTTGGTAAGCTTATTTCTAGATACTTAAATAACAGTCCAAAGAGTAGGGGGTAGCCATGTTGAAAGAAGCTAATATTGATCAAAAGACGTTGAAAATAAAGAACAATCTGGCTAATATGGATATCAATAAACTTAAAAACATAGTTAAAGTCTAAACAAGATACTAGAAATTAAATTCAAAAGACTGGTCTCAATTTTTTCCATAAATTTTAATATTTTGAATATGAAATATAGTTGTTTGTTGTATTCATTGGCTAAAAAGTAGACATTTTACCGAGAAATACACATTGTGCAGAAATAAACAGCACAATCCTGTTTCGTTCATTCCAAAATCTTGTGCATTTCATGTGAACATGTTTAGAATAAATAAATGAATGACTTTAAAAGGGGAAAAATTATATTTTGCTTATATTACGGCCTAAAACACAGATTTGTAAAAAGCCACCCACCCTCCCTTTTTCAGTTTTTTGTCTCTGGGACATCGTTCCCCCCTTAGCTACAGAACCCCACTTTGTCAAAAGATGTGTATTAGTGATATACACCTTCTGTAAAAGTGGCGTTCTGTAGCTGAGGGGGGAACAATGTTTTAAAAAACTTTTCCATTTTCCATTGGTTTCTATAGAAAAAAGACATATTTTGCCCCAAAATTAAGGAAAACTATGCATGATAAATCTTGTGCAACTGCTGATTATGATGAAACCAAGAACTGGCATAAATTTTGTGAAAGAAATTTTTTGAAGTTCCCATTTTGAAAATTCCACTTTTTCAGGGCAGATTTTACGCCTTATCTTATCAGCTCCTTAAATCACACAACCAATATCAAAGTTTCAGATGTAATAGTAACATCATATGAATTTTTTTATCATAATCATGTTAAACGCCTTATAATAAAAATAATTCCAAGGAATGCATTTGTCGCCTGCGAAACATGGCGACACTTAGGAATCACTTTTATAGGGTGTGCATCCAAGTGTGACAGACAGACGGACAAAGTAATCCCTAAGTGTCGCTATGCTTCGCAGGCGACACAAAAATGATATACAAATTAATAAGAAAATTTTGACTTCATTTTTCACAAAAAAATATCAATGTTGTAAAGGCAACATTATAATCAATCTTGAGCTTGAAAGTTAAGTTACAGACTAACAGTGTGACCCAAAAAAAACCTTTGATTTAGCATCGTGTATTAATACAAAGCTTTGGACAATGTGTGATAAAATGTAAGATATCAAAGGAAATGATATACAAATGTACCGTATACTAGTAGAAGTACCCTGATGTGCATTGTGTATATCTATAGGCATTGAATGAAAGTCTTGGTGAATTCAAGACAAATATTTCAAAAAGTGCAATACATGTATATCAAGTGTATACCCTTTTAACTGTCTTGACTTTGGCTGTTTTGTATACAGACTTCTGTGAGACATCAGGGAGTAAGTTAGTGTAAGGATTTTCCCTCATATCTTTAACACTCACATCTTCACTGAGTATCTGTTCCTTTATTCCTGTGTCTATGTCTGTCACCTCATTCTGCAAAGAATAAAACTTAAAAATTAGGTGAACATAAACTAATAAGCCTATATGTATAGAAAGAAACTATGTTCAGTAATTCATAACATCAAGCTCTCGAAGGATAACTCCAGTATCTAGTGTAAGTACTACTCCAGTATATAGTGTAAGTACTACTCCACTATCTAGTGTAAGTACTACTCCAATATCTAGTGTAAGTACTTCTCCAGTATCTAGTGTAAGTACTACTCAAGTATCTAGTGTAAGTACTTCTCCAGTATCTAGTGTAAGTACTACTCCAGTATCTAGTGTAAGTACTACTCCAGTATCTAGTGTATGTACTACTCCAGTATCTAGTGTAAGTACTTCTCCAGTATCTAGTGTAAGTACTTCTCCAGTATCTTGTATAAGTACTACTCCAGTATCTAGTGTAAGTTCTTCTCCAATATCTAGTGTAAGTACTACTCAAGTATCTAGTGTAAGTACTTCTCCAGTATCTAGTGTAAGTACTTCTCCAGTATCTTGTATAAGTACTACTCCAGTATCTTGTATAAGTACTTCTCCAGTATCTAGTGTAAGTACTTCTCCAGTATCTTGTATGAGTACTACTCCAGTATCTTGTATAAGTACTTCTCCAGTATCTCGTGTAAGTACTTCTCCAGTATCTAGTGTAAGTACTTCTCCAGTATCTTGTATAAGTACTACTCCAGTATCTTGTATAAGTACTTCTCCAGTATCTCGTGTAAGTACTACTCCAGTATCTAGTGTAAGTACTTCTCCAATAGCTAGTATAAGTACTGCTCCATTATCTAGTGCAAGTATTACTCCAGTATCTAGTGTTAAGTACTTCTAAGACTCAATCAGAATCTACATATATATTATGCTGACTTATGATTACGATCAATAAATAATTTATGCTGATCTATGTTACATTTTCCTTCATCCTGTTTACAGTGGTCTTTTTGAATATGGATATATTTTCAGTGATTATTTTCAAGACATTGAAATTTCTTCCAAACACATATTAATTTAATTCATTTGTTCTGAGCAAAATAATAATTCTAAAATACGAAGTTTCTTCACAAGCTATATTTCATACATTTTGTACATTTTGTATATGTTGAAGAATGAAACATAGCTTGTAAGTCTAAAAGCACTTTAGTAAATATGAAATAACAAAACTTGAGTATTTTCAGCATGATTTACTGTTTTCTTGAATTTAAATGTACTGTACATACCATGAATCTGATCCCGCCTTTCTTTGCTTTTGATTTTCCCTTTTTAGCTGATGCCTCTACAGGTACATTAAGCGCTTCATTTAGTACTGATGTATCATTATTCTGATCTCCTGAAGCTATTGTTGGTGGCGGTGGTGGTGGCACTGGTGGTGCCGCTGGTGGTGGCAGTCCAGGTAGTGGTGGGGCATCTGGTGGTGGAGCTGGTGGCGGTGCTGGTGGAACAGATCCATTGCCCGATACAGTCTGGTCCGTAGGGCCATTTTCTTGCTGATTTGATGATGCGCTCTTATTATCATTCGAAGATTTTGCTATTGGTGGGAGAGGTTTTGATTTCCCTGAAAATGGCCTATTTGGATCACTCATTATCTGAAATTTAATGAAAATTTTTGTTTCTTGATTTTCATTCAAGTGTACATATTTAATATGCAATGATGATTTTCACTAAACTACAATTCATGACCCACAAACTCATCAGCAATTTTTCCATTCTTATTACCACTTATACATGTATGTAAACTTTCCTTAATTACTATACCCTATGTTTGGAAAACATTATTTTTTAAAATTAGAAAAATTTTCTGTCCAAAAATAAAAATCAAGATAATAATAGTGTGTGCATTACAGATACATAATGTCAATTTGCAGTGGCATGTTGACCCATGACCTTGACCTTTTACCTATTGACAAAAGAATCAATAGAGAGCACAATTCAAACTGCTACAAAGTGGTTGTTGCAAGAAGCTCTTCTAGATAGAAATGTCTCAAAAAGTAAGAAACCCCTTCTTACCCCCCTTTATGATCACTCAAACAATATCAGAAGATTCCCGATTTGAAAAAAACATAGGTAATGACAGGTTACAAAGCTCACCTCACGGCAGCAAAATTTAATTTAAATATATTTCTAAGTACATGTATGTTAGCTTTATAAAGTTAAATCACTCAAGCAGAAAAAAAGTACAGTAGGTCAAGGTCATTCTATGAGATTTGATCAAAGAAACATCAAATATGTAAGTTCAGAACAACTTGCACTTTACTTTGCTCAATATTGGCTTTTAAATTCAAAATCACTCAAGCAGAAAAAGTAGGTCAGATGCTGCATCTGATGCATGGGTTCACCTCGTCATTCCAAGATGAATCACTTTGTCAGATACTGAGCTATCCCAAAAACTTTAACCAGACACAGAAGTAAGTCACTGAACCGGAAAATGTAGGTCAGATGCAGCATTTGTGATATGGGTTCACATCAGTATAAGATGAATAACTTGTGCAAAGGGGTAGGGCCACGAAGCCCGATATTGGCCCTAATTTTGATAGATTTTGAACATTGCACTTCATAGAATTTTTTAAGTGTTATTTGACATTTTGAAACGTTCTCTACTGAATCACGAATCTACTTTTTGTAAACATTGCTTTTATCAACACCTTTTAGCCCTTTGAAAACACCAAAATAGGTCATATTCGGCGAAATTGATGCAAAAACTCAATATTTCTATTAAATTAGCAATGGCCGCGTGCATTAACTATGATGGAAAATTTATATGTGAAAGATTATCATTAGATCCTCTTGTCATAAAAGTTTTATCTTAGTTAACGCATGCGGCCACATTGAATTCTACGACAAAAGACAAAATTCCTAGCAATTTTCGCCATATTTTGTCAATAACGTCAAAATGACGTCACTTCATGACGTCATTACAGTTAAATGGCACATTGTTTGGTGATATTATTCTTTTCATGAAAAGCGGTAAACATTCGTGTATTTTCATGAGAGATATCAAGTATTCCTCATGAAATTTATTTTAAGAGAAAAATCAAGGGCCGATTTAGGGGTCTCGTGGCCCTACCCCTTTGGTCAAGAATGCAAGAATCAAATCGTTGTTTCTTTTCTTCATCATCGATTCGATTAACATCCTGCGAAGCCATAAATTCAATTTGTTTTGACAATTGAATTTTCCGCCATTGATGCCGCGCCGTACATTACGAAAAAAGACGACAGCACAATGGATCTGAAGATTTATTGACCATGAAATAAAGAATGTATTTGTAAATTAAGTACGGATATCAAATAGGCGATCAACGTACAAATTCATGTATTTTGACCATTATTTCATTTATAATTCCGACGGACAAATGTTTACGGCGTTATTGATACTTAGGGGAGAAGTATATAATTCATTCGCCACGTGGGCGAGTAAATGGTAATTTTTGATCGTCCACAGGAAAAAATACTCGTCTTGGGTGAGTAGGCGAGCGGTTAGTTCATACCCTGATGTAATGATGTTCAGTGCTCAAAAGGTTATGACGTCAAGTATGACATTACAGTACGTGCCACTTTGCACATGAAGTCTGATGTTCATGATCCAAAGGAATATCTTTATAATTATTTTATGTATACTAAACTAACGAATTACGAATTCTTGAAGAAATTATAAATTTGTAGATGATTAGACAAACGGGTGTATTTCAAAATGAAGAAAATAACTTTGAAACATGCTACGTACCCTCCCTTGTAGGCAATGCCTAGATTCATATTAAATGTTGATAAAATTTGCATTTTTGAGAAGTCTTATGATCTTATCATAAAAGTTCCAAAAGAAATTATTAATTAAAAACAGGTTTGCTTGTGTTTGACACCAGTACACCCATCAAAATGTTAAAAGATAAGTATTTTATCCAGTAAAGCTCGAAAATTGGACGATGGAGTAAAGGTCGAGGTAGTATTTGTAATCCCGCTAAAACTGAACTATCCCGAATTTCCTCCGGTATTTACAATTACAAATATGCTACAAAACGGTGGTATCAGAAAAGGTGAAACGTGTAACCAACTTGCTAAACTTATAAAAATGCAAGTGATAATTGCCTCGTGATAAACACCTGGTTTTTGTCATTTCATTCTGCAAATTCAAAACTTTTGGTTGGCAAGAACGCCAACGCAAATATTGATGCTCTCTAAAAATGAAGATTCATTCGGTGCGAATGCCAGACACATCGGTCTTTTCCCATTCGGACCTTCAGGCATTTCGGCCTGGATACTTGGACCTTTTTTGTCCATTTCAACCTTGAGATACCTCGTCCTAACCAGTATCCCAAATGTTATAGGGGTAGCAAATTTGGGTGGACCTGTACTTAATAATCATCAGTTATGGGATAACCTAATCCCCCCCCCCCCCCCCCCCCCCAGCGCTCAAAGATACATGTATAAATTATGCAAGTTTGGTACATTTAGCACTTTAACTTTGCCCAACATTGACTTTTAAATAAAAAGCGAAATCACTCAAATTGAAAAAAGTAGGTTAAAGCCATTTTATGAAAGTTTGATCAGCGATACATCTAACACTGGCGTTAAACTGATGATAGTAACTTTAGTTACTACCATCCAAATATAGCGGACGCAATAACAAAAAGTTGAAGCGGCTGATTTGAAGAGAATTGATTATAATATTCCGATTATACCAATAGAGTTGATTGTTTCAACGTTATATTCGAGAAATGCCAGATCAAAAATCATCGATGATGTTAGTAACGCAAAAAATTCTTAACAACGCATGATGATAGTAAACAGGAAATGAGAATGATAAATGGTGAAAATCGTCTCTTTTTTGATAGAATGAATTAATTTATTTGGTTCAAAAGCCTGAATTTAGCTACATGGCATCTACATGTAAATTGTAAATCTCTTTATTTCAATTTTCATGAAATCGACCTAGTATTAGATTTTTATAGGCTGTCAACTTCCGAATTGATTCATCAGATTCAGATTCAGATTCTTTATTGTCTTTATGCCCTATGGCACATCAGAAACATATATACATACAATGTATATACAATTACATACACTAATATTTGAAAATTTTGTGAGCAAGTGACATCGTCTAAAACATTTACTTATGGAATCATCTATAAGAATCCAAATATGAAAATGAATCAAACTGTCTTAAAATTACATGTATAATCTATTAATATATCATGTGAGCAAGTTACCACGTCTTTTTAAAGCTAAATATAAAAATTTACCAAGATTACAAATTGTCTTCACATTATTAGCACTTAAAAGTTGCACAAGTTTTAAAACACTTGATCTTCTATAATAGTAAGGCTTAATGTTAATCTTAAATCTTGTTAATCTTAGTTTAATCTTAAATCTGCATAAATTGGACGTTTCAGAATAAAATGGAATTCGTCTTCTATATCAGAGCTATTACATAGAGTACAAATATGTTCTCTCCTATTCACATTATTAAAACGACCTTTTTCAATATTCAAATTATGTGCTGACATTCTGAAACGTGATAAACACTTTCTGTATAAAGGACTCAAAGACTTTTGTAAATAAAATTGTAGCGTAAAGTTATCCACTAAATGTTTATATAATTCACCTCTAGTAGTACTCTGGATTCTAGCTAAGATATTTTGTTTATGGACATCGTAGAATCTGTTCTTAATAATATGAAAAACATGATTATTATTTTCCAATACATAATCGCTGTCAAACAAAAACATCAATCCAAGATTGCTTATCTCATTCTTAATACTAGTTATCCACTCATCATTATCCATAATTCTTTGTTCAAGACATGCTTTCAATATACAGTTTTCAGATTTTTTTCAATTTCAGCAAATATTTAATCATACGTAATTTTCGAGAAATATATAGTGGCATTCGTCCAAGTTCAAAGTAAACAAAATCATTATTAGTCGATTTCTTCACTCCAAGTAAACTTTTACAAAAAGATGATTGCACTTTTTCAACATCAGGTGCTTTATGCAAACCCCATACCTCTGACCCATAATCCAAAATACTTTTAACATAAGTGTCAAACACTGAACATTGAGTTTCAACATTAAAACAATGATTCTTTAATTTAGCAGACATTGCAAAATTGGCTTTTCTACCTTGGTCCGCTATGTGCTTTTGAGTTTTGTTAAATTTACCATTATAATTAAAAAGCAGGCCTAGGTAACTAAATTCATCAACAACTTCAATTTCATTATCATTGTAAGACCATTTATCATTTTCATGGAGCACTCCACCATTTCTAAATACAATAATTTTTGTTTTAGTTACATTCAGTGACAATTTCCATTCCCTATTGTATGACAAAAGTGCATCTAACATAGATTGTAATCCTGCTGACGATTCTGAGATTAGAACTGTATCATCGGCATACATAAGTAAAAATATGCTAATAAGGCCTACTTCTAAATGGGGACAATTTTCTCTAATATAATGTATTTCACAGTCATTTACATACATACTGTACAAGATTGGTGAAAGCACCTCACCTTGAAAAGGACCGATTTTGTTTGGAAAGTAATCTGATAAACATCCAGAATATTCAACATTGCAATAGGAGCAATTATCCGATAGTTCTATAGAAACATTTTCGTGACTAGTGAAATACACGTGACCAGAGATAGGCATTCCGATGTTCTCGTACTTAATCCCTTTCACAAAAATAGGTCATGTCGTCATGAAAACGCCTTGGTACAGCAAATTTCTCACCGTCCAGCCGAGCTAAGCTGTTTCGTTGAGGAATACCATTTTGTTTGTTCTTACCAAAGACAAATTGATAAAAAGTGCAACAAAGAAATTAATGAGCGGTAAAAAAAATATCAATAACTTGAATAAGTAGCCTGTACGTATAATCACAAAATTTAATAGGAACTTTTTAGAAATTTCCCCTTATTTCCCCCAAAATTCTTATTCCGCTTTTTAATGCGAATATATACAGAAAGGCTTTCGATTGTTCAAGTTAATTTGCGTTATAATGGAATTTTCCTATTTATTAATGACTATGATGAGTATCAATTGCATCTCGAGTTGTCTAGTGTAAATGTACCTATTTTCTAACTTTTCAGAATGATCAGCGCATAATTAATTATAAGTGTCTATTGTGTATCCATTTATTTAATGAATTCGACGCAGAGCTTTATTAATACTTCTCTTTACTCTTTATGCCCCCTTTATTCTAAGAGTCATTTTTTTAACCTAGTGCAACGAAGAAAAACTAAACAAATGTCGACCAAGCTTTGGAAAGCTAATACTTGTCAAGGTTTTAGAAGTGAAAAAAGATAAGAATATTAATAAGAAATACCGAAAGGTGCTAAGTCAAATTAGTTGATAAATGTAAGTATATTGGAACAGAGAGAGAGAGAGAGAGAGAGAGAGAGAGAGAGAGAGAGAGAGAGAGAGAGAGGAGAAAAACTGAACATACCAAATTTCATATTTAAATTGTCTGTTGTACTCGTAAATAAAAAGATATGTAATTTCATGTTGTAAATTTATAAATCAGTAAAGTTTTATGCATGCATAGCAGTTAGTACAAAATCTTGCATCACATTTCAATAAATAATTCAAAAATGTTTTTCAGAAAAAAAACAGATGTCACCCCATTCCGCTTAGTTACTTTGACCTTGGTCACATGACCTTGGGCCAAGATGACGTGAAACCTTTGAGTCATGGGCAACATCATACTAAAACATGAAAGTGATTCCTTATATTGTTTTTCACAGGTATAGCCCGAACATAATTAGCATATTATACAATTTCATTCTAAACATACCTGGTGAATTGACTTTGGTCACATAACCTTGGATAGAGGTGATCTGAAACCTATGGATCACGAGTAACAACAAACTGAATCAGAGATTGGATACACAATTCAAAAGATATAGCCTGGATCCCTGGGCGTTATTAACCATACAATTTCAGCCTGGACATGATTTACATATACAGTTTCAGCCTGGACATGATTAGCATGACGATTGTGCAATTTCATTACTAAAGTAAGAAGTGACCTTGGGACAATGTGATAAGAAACATTTAGTCCTGAGAACAACATACATGTACTAAAATATGAAAACAATGGTAAAAACGGATCAAGAGATATAGCCCAGACAGGATTAGTATGTACGGTTTCATGAAAAAGAACTAAATAATCTTGACCTTGGACACATGACCTTGGGTCAGAGTGATAAGAAAACCTTCGAACATGCAAAACAGAATACTAAAGTATCAAAATGATCCAGTATAACGATTCAAGAGATATAGCCCAGACACGATAGCATGTACAATTTCATTAAAAATGTACTAAGTGACCTTGACCTTGGTCACATGACCGCAGGTCAAGGTGATGTGACACCTTTAGGTCATAAGCAACAACATACTAAAATATGAAAGTGATCTGGCAGATAGTTCAAGAAATATAACCCGGACACGATAGCATGTACAATTTCATTAAACAAGAGCCCCAGGGGGCACAACGCTCACCTGATACCCATGCACACTAGTGTAAGTGCTAGAATCTGAACCCATAACCCTGCGTCTATATGCATATAAATCATTTTTGAAAATTTGAAAATATAAAATTTAGACATAAAATATATATCACACTTAACACAGTGAATGAGTGTGCAAAACGGAAAAGAATGAAAATGGAAGAAAAAAATGTTTTTGGTCAAAAAAGAAATCAAAGGTATTAAGATGATTGAAACGTGCATAAAAAGCTGACATAATGGAAAGAATGAAAAAAGAAGAAAAAAAATGGGGGTCACATTGCTGGGACTTGAACCCACAACCCTTGGGTCCATGTGCACAGAAAACATTTCTATTCATATTTTAAAGAATTCATAAAAATAAAAAAAAGAAGATTATCGCACGTAATGTATATCAAAGTAACTTAAATATGACAAACATGCACTAAACAAGGGCACAAAACCAAACATTTATAGAGTCAATCAAAGAAACAGTTCAAAAATGAGCATTTCTGACATAGTCCGAAATGATGTCATACACATGTCAAAAATTTGACTTTGGACTGAAACCAAAAACAACAACACTTGTTAAGATATCCGTCTAGATCATCCAGATGCTTTCGGTTTATCCATATGTGCTTCTGTTCTGAAGAAGTTTGTCAAAGGAGGGTACCCCCCCTCCGTTACCTACTTTTGCCTGTGGTGGCGCAACCTAATGACGGAACCAGACAAAAACAACAACACTTGTAGGGGACCATGAGTACTTCATTTCTACCAAGTTTCATTGAAATCTCTTCAGTGGTTCTGGATAAGATGTCCAATATGTATGAAAATACCCCCTCCTTTTTTCATATAAGAAAAACAAGAGTCCCAGAGGGCACAATGCTCATCTGATACCCATGCACACTCTCAACCTACTGATATTGCATTATGATAGTGTCAGTGCCAGAATTTGAACCCACAACCCTGGGACTATATACATAAACCTTTTTTTCAAAATTCAAAAATATATAATTTAGGCATGAAATTAATATTACAGCAATAAGAGACTTAAATATGTCAAATACACAGTGAAAGATTGTGCAAAAAGGAAAAAAAAATGAAAATGGAAGAAAAAAATTTTTTGGTCAAAAAAGAAATTAAAGGTTTTTAGATGATTTAGAGGTGCATAAAAAGGTGACAAAATTGAAAAAAAAATGAAAAAAGAAGACAAAAAAAATTGGGTGCTGGCACCGGGACTTGAACCCACAACCCTTGGGTCCATGTGCACAGTAAACATGTCTATTCATATTTTAGAAAATTCATAAAAATTCCAAAAAAGAAGATTATAGCATGTAATGTATATCAAAGCAAATAGTAACTTAAATATGACAAATATGCACTAAATGAGGGCACAAAACTATTCGTTTATAGAGTTAGTCAAAGAAACAGTTAAAACATGAGCATTTCTGACAAAGTCCAAACAGACGTCAAAAAAGCGTCAAAAATTTGACTTCGAACTGGAACCAAAAACAACAACACTTGTTAAGACATCCTTCTAGATCATCCAGATGCTTTCGGTTTGTCGATATGTACTTTGGTTCTGAAGAAGAAGTTTGTCAAAGGAGGGTACCCCCTGTGACCTACTTTTGCCTTTGGTGGCAACATACTTAGTTGTTGCTTATGACCTAAAGGTTTCACATCACCTTGACCTGAGGTAATATGACCAAGGTAAAGGTCACTTAGTACATTTTTAGCTCACCTGAGCCAAAGGCTCAAGTGAGCTATTGTCATAGCAATCCGTCTGTTGTCCGTCGCCCGTCGTCGTAAACTTTTCACATTTTCAACTTCTCCAGAATCATTAAAGGGATTTGGATGAAACTTGGTAGGCATGAAGTACTAATGGTCCCCTACAAGTGTTGTTGTTTTCGTCCGGATCCGTCAACAGGTGACACCACCAAAGGCAAAAGTAGGTCACAACAACTTAGTCATGAGGAATATAAATGTAAAATATCAAAACCCTACCTCTTATAGTTTAAAAGTAGGTCAAAGGTTAAGGTCACTAGGTCAAAACTCATGATATCAAATGAAAGGTCTGGCCATGAGGAATCTACATGTGAAATATCAAAACCCTACCTCTTATAGTTTAAAAGTAGGTCAAAGGTCAATGTCAAGGTCAATAGGTCAAAAGTCATGATATCAAATTAAAGTTCTGGTCATGAGGAATCTATATCTGAAATATCAAAACCCTATCTCTTATAGTTCAAAAGTAGGTCAAAGGTCAATGTCAAGGTCACTAGGTCAAAACTTATGATATCAAATGAAAGGTCTGGTTATAAAGATTCTGCATGTGAAATTTCAAAGCCAAAGCCTCTATAGTTCATGAGATATAGCCCAGATTTATTATTTTTAAAAGTAGGTCAATCTCCAAGGTTAAGGTCACAAGGTCAAACATTTTGGTATCCATGGTGAGGTTTTGTGACAAGGAATACATATGTGAAATATAAAAGCCCTATCATTTACCATTCAAAAGTTATGGCCAAGGTTAAAGTTTTTCAAAAGTAGGTCAAACTCCAAGGTAGAGGTCACAAGGTAAAATTTTTTGGTATCCATGGAAAGGCCTTGTCACAAGAAATACACAAGTGAGATATGAAAGCCCTATCACTTACCATTCAAAAGCTATGGCCAAGGTTAAAGTTTTTCAAAAGTAGGACAAACTCAAAGGTCAAGGTCACAAGGTAATTTTTTTGTATCCATGGAAAGGTCTTGTCACAAGAAATACAGAAGTGAAATATGAAAGCCCTATCACTCACCATTCAAAAGCTATGGCCAAGGTTAAAGTTTTTCCAAAGTAGGTCAAACACCAAGGTCAAGGTCACTAGGTCAAATTTTGTTGCTGTGTTTGATTCGTCTCATCATGGTCTATCACCATGTCAAGTTTCAAGTTGCTCCTCCTAACAGTTTTCTCTCAACGGACTTAAACGCAACACTTTAACCAAAATGTTGACGCACTGACGGACGGACGGACAGACGGACTTCGCCATTTCAAAGACCGGATTTTGCTTCGCAATCCGGCCAAATATGAAAGTGACCCGGCAAATGGTTCAAGAGATATAGCCCGGACAGGAATGTATTCATAATTTCATAAAAAATGCACTAAGCGACCTTGACCTTGGTCACATGACCTTGGGTTAAGATGATGTGAAACCTTGGGGTCATAAGCAACAACATACTAAAATATGAAAGTGATCCGGCAAACGGTTGAAGAGATATAGCCCGGACAGGAATGTATGCATAATTTCATTAAAGATGCATTAAGTGACCTTGACCTTGGTCACATGACCTTGGGTCAAGGTGATGTGAAACCTTCAGGTCATAAGCAACAACATACTAAAATATGAAAATGATCGGGCAACCGGTTCGTGAGATATAGCCCGGACAGGAATGCATGTACAATTTCATTAAAAATGCACTAAGTGACCTTGGGTCAAGGTGATGTGTAACCTTGGGGTCATAAGCAACAACATACTAAAATATGAAATTGATCCGGCAAACGGTTGAAGAGATATAGCCCGGACAAGAATGTATGCATAATTTCATTAAAAATGCACTAAGTGACCTTTACCTTGGTCACATGACCTTGTGTCAAGGTAATGTCAAACCCACAGGAGTATGACACATTCTCCGTAAACCCCCCTGTGTCAAATATCCCCCCCGAGAGTCAAACACCCATATAATGGGTGTTTGACTCTCGGGGGGGATATTTGACACAGGGGGGTTTACGGAGAATGTGTCATTATATGGGTGTTTGACTCTCGGGGGGGGGGATATTTGACACAGGGGGGTTTACGGAGAATGTGTCATACTCCTGTGGTCAAACCTTCGGGTCATAAGCAACAACATACTAAATTATGAAAGTGATCGGGCAACCGGTTCAGAAGCTATAGCCCGGACACGATGTGTGACAGACGTACGGACGGACAGACGGACGACGAAGGCAATTTTTTTTTTTTTTTTTTTTTTTTTGGAGAGAGACATAACTATGAAACTGATCGGGCAGGAGATCTAAAGAATATCGATCAACTTTCAGGGCACGGCATCATAAACTAAGGATTTTTAAAAGTCTAAATTTCAATATTCTATTGTCTCGTTATGATATTAGTGATGACTTGAAATTATTCAAACAATTTTTTTTCTATTTTGAGAGTAGAAGAGATTGGATTAATTCAATATTTCAAATTTTCACTGATTTGTTATATGTTGTATTTTGAGAATTTGACTTAAATTTTGACTTACTAGTAAGTCAGTTCTTAGTTTATGGTCCAGTCTTCTCTGATTAGATTTGGACAGTACCCGTCATAGAACCCCATCGTCACGGTTGGTCATTGTGCAATTTGGAAAATTGCCTGTACAAACTCTAGAACGATGTCCAATGTACTTTGCGGAATCAAAGCTCTGAAGGCACTGAATGTGAGTTTCATACTAATCTTCGACAAGAGAGATACACGTAAATAATCATTATTCTAAGGCTCTCTGTAATCCTTTCTGTTACCATTCATTATGAGCATCTGAGCAAAGAAAGGGAGGGGGAAATAATCACCAGTGTCAAAACTGTCAGAACATGTGTTGAGCTGTATAGAAATAAATTCATGATGCCTTGCACAACAGTATAAGTTAGAACTATTAAATCCATTTCGTATGTTAGGAATGGTAATACAGGAATGGTAATACAGCATTTCTGACGAAGTCTTTTGAAATATATTAGGGCTAAATAGCCTCCGATGGACAGCGTTACAATTATGTTAGCCGCGGGCTTTTCCCCCATGAACCCCCTTCCAGGTCGGCCCTGGATCCAACGACGTTTGGTTAATACACAGGAGTTCGACGCCAACAATCCTCAATAACACCCGCCCCTTCCCATCTCTCTCTAGTCAAAGTTAGGAAAAAAGAGGTGGGTATTCTTGTGGATCGTTGACATCGAGCTCCTGTGGGTTAATAAGCTCTAAATGAAAATCCTGTATCCGCCCCTGCTTGTCCTGTACAAATATTGTGGGGTTTTTTTTTCGTACCGAATCCCCTGGGCAGATCCAGAATTTTTTCCAGGGTGGAATTGTTCTAACCTGTTTGGGGTTCCAACAAAATGGTTTATAAAAGAAAGCATGGGGATCAGGGGCTAGAACAAAATACAAGACCAGAGAATCAGTAATGTAATGCAAATGAATTAACTCTCTGTCAATTATACTTTCTGAGAATTGGTGCACGAAGGAGGGAAAATAACAACACCCATTTCAGAAGACCCTGGGATCAGAAACTCAAACAAAATAGCAGGTTCTCAACAACACTACAGGTTCATTATATTGCAAAAAGAATTAACTCTGCAGCGCTGTATCAATTACATCTGAGAATTGGTGTTCACAAAGATAACAAAGAGTTATAAAAGAAAAAAAACACCCTTTTTAGCCCACCTGAGCCAAAGGCTCAAGTGAGCTATTGTCATAGCAAGCCGTCTGTCGTCCGTCGTCGTCGTCCGTCATCGTAAACTTTTCACATTTTCAACTTCTTCTCCAGAACCATTGAAGGGATTTGGATGAAACTTGGTAGGCATGAAGTACTAATGGTCCCCTACAAGTGTTGTTGATTTTCGTCCGGATCCGTCAACTGGAGGCGCCACCACAGGCAAAAGTAGGTCACGGGGGTGCCCTCCTTTGACAAACTTCTTCTTCAGAACCGAAGCATGTATCGACAAACCGAAAGCATCAGGATGATCTAGAGAGATGTCTAAAGAAGTGTTGTTATTTTTGGTTCCACTTCGAAGTCAAATTTTTGACGCGTTTTTGACGTCTTTTCGGACTTAGTCAGAAATGCACATTTTTGCACTATTTCTTTGAATAACTCAATAAGTGTATGGTTTTACACACTCATTTACTGCATATTTATCATATCTAACTTACTTAATGCTTTGATATGTATTTTATGCTTAAATTTAATCTTTTTTTTTTGGATTTTTTATGAATTTTTTTCTAATGTAAAAAGGAAGGGGGGGGGGGTTGATTTTCATACATTTTCTGCTTCTTTTCTATAACCACTCTTCAGATTGTAATGAAATTTTGTAAGTATGCGAATCTTCGGCACGCATAAAAATGAAAAGAAAAAAAAAGGGGGGGGGGGGGGGGTCATGCATGTACTTTTTTCGCAAATTTCACTTTTTTACAGAAACTCTCCGTTCTCATCGAAAATATTCCGAATTTTATATTTTTTCAAATCGATCTGTAGATTGCATAAAGACAAAATCAAGCTCGAAGTTAAATTTATCACGACTTTTGGTCATATTTTATTGATTCAATATACTAAAAATCCATTTCCCATGATATTTTTTACCAATGGTGTGACACCTTTATCATTTAATTTCCACTGTCATTTTCAAGAAACGAAGATTCTGATTGGCTGAGAAATTTTGTTGATACATCGATCAACACAATTTTTCACGGAAGTCTATTTATAGCACTATTTTCAGAACTGGGGGTTCCCTCAAACTCGTTGCTGAAAATACAATTTGTTGATGTTTGCTTATCATTTCTAGGGTACCATTTCTTTTCTACTTACTCAAAAATTAACAGTGCATGTAGAATTTGCTCAAACTTGTCCTTATTCCAAAGATATAGAGAGACGTTCGTTCGCTGTTTGAATCATGGCGGCTACCATAACTTTTTTTGGCAGACGTATCACTGCAAAACCTTCCGACTTACGAAATAAAGTGCGGTGATTGATTGTTTTTAGATCAAAGAAAACAGTCTGTTTTCCATAATTAAATGATAAGAAATGAATCTTATATTTTTTCTGTTGATGCAGGTATCACCCGAAAAATTGTACAGAAAACTTTTGCATCAACGCGCTACGCGCATTGATGCAGTTTTCTGTCCAATTTTTCGGGTGATACCTGCATCAACAGAAAAAATATAAGATTCATTTCTTAAATTCAGTACTGTTCACCAGTCAAAACAGAGGGGAATCCCCGCGAAAAGTTACAACTGTAAACAAAGTCGCCATACTTTATATCTTGTGTTACAGATTTGATTGGTTCAATTCCTCTACAACCCTTTAGTACTGCGATACATTTCAGGAGATACCGTGCAAACGGAATAGATTTTTATTTAATGTGCATTATACTTGGAACACTTTCATACTTGTTACCATTCATGTACTTGGAACACTTGCATATACTTGTTATCATTTATAAACTTTGCTCGAATTTCCTCTGTCTTAAACTCTCTTAGATGAAGCAATTTACGGACTGATTTCTTGAAGAAACGTCTAATGAGTAATCTCTTCCTCTGGATTTTGAGAATGCATAGGACATTTAATATCTGAAATTCTTGAAAATGAATAATTCAGTTCAGAGTTCTTGAAATCTTCCAATGAAATGTTGGACCACAGGAAGCTGTTGATTTAATAGAGAAAATAAATTATTATTCACAACCTTAAGCCACTGTGTTCGACATCTTGTATGTATAATATTTCTAAGATGAACACAGAGGCTTAAGGTTGTGAATAATAAAACATTTTCTCTCATAAAACGACAGGTTCCTGTGGTAAGACATTTGGGAATTTTTATCTGTCCAAATATAGATACAAAATGAGTTTTTATCGGCAAATCCGATGGAACTTGTCCGTGTAACAGACCTATGACGAGGTAAAACAATTAGTTAACAAAATTAACGACGTAGTAGATCTGCTAGTTGGACAAGCTTAAAGCTGAAAGCCTACATTAAAAACTTTGACGAAATAGTAAATTTTTTTGGGGACGGAGATTGTTAGATATAGACTCTAACAATCTCCGTCCCATGACATAGAAATAAGCTATAGCGACCCTTCACACCTGCTGACGTATGCATACTAATGAAGGTACGACCTAAAATCCAGGTACATCGCTACAGCGCCGGTATATAAGACGAGCTTCAAACTCCACTGGTGTTAAACCGATGATAGTAACTTTAGTTACTATCATCCCAAGATGGCGGACGCAAAAATAGGCAGAACCGATTTTTTTCCAAATTTTGTCTTTTATGCGATGTATAACAAAAAGTTGAAGCGGCCAATTTGAAGAGAATCAATATAACATTCCAATTATACCATTAGAGTTTATTGTTTCAACGTTATATTCGAGAAAATGCCAGATCAAAAAATCATCGATGATGATAGTAACGCAAAAATGCCTGACAACGCATGATGATAGTAACTGGAAATGAAAATGATAGTAACTCGATGAGCAGCAATGTTGAAAATCGCCTTTTGTGATAGAATTAATTGATTCATTTGGTTCAGAAGCCTGAATTTAGCTACATGGCATCTACATGTAAATCGCAAAACACTTCATTTTAAAATTCTGATCTATTATGTCGTTGTTTAGGCCTTGAAGTTTCAGTTATGTATGAATTATACAATTTTACGTACTTTTCGAACATTGCCTTTCAACAAAGAAATTGTTGAAATTGAATTCATGTATGTTACGACGTTACGAGATTTGTTGACGTCATGCAGCAAAACTGATGTTTATTCTTCCCGCCATATACGTCGCAAGTGCTACAGTCATACATTGTGTAAGAGAAGAACACAAATAGATGATAGCTAATCATTTTGAGAGATTTTAAACAGATAACGACAGTAAACAAAATAATTATTCATAAGAAATCTGTAATTTTAGCAGAATTTTATTTCAAAGTAACTCGTCCACCGTGACATTCAGTGATTAGAAGTCTGGGCGTAAATACATGTAACACCTGAAATGAGAAATGAAGTCATCTGATGAGTAATCAGAAATAGGCAAAAAATCCACTTGAATAAAAACTTTAAAATAAAGCTTGCAGTGCATATCTAGGGCGGATGCAAGTACGGAAAGATGGGGGGGATTACATTTGTATTTGAATTAAGTCAATACTATTTAGTTTCAATAAGCTTTTTGTCTTTGCGGAGGGAGTGGGTTGTACATCCAGTTTCCTTGCTCAATGACTAAATTTTGACCAACTAAAAAAGATTTAGCTTTCCTTTCATTTTTGCAAACAGTGCTGGATCCGCCCATGTGAATTCGTACTTGTCCTTTGATAAGCCATATGAATGAAGACAGTATGTATATGTAGTATTAAGGTAAATTGAAAATTATATTCAGGACGGACAGACTGAAGAAAAAAATATCGTATCTCACCTGATAAGAGAATAAATCCTGATGCATCATCAATCTGACACTTGCTATGCTACTTCCGGTATAAGTTTATCGCTGAGAGTGTTCGTTTGGAAGCAATACTATATATATTTCATTTGAACTGTCAAACATGTTTGCTGACTCGCCATCGCAGCCATATATTGGTTTTGAAAATAATAATCAAGGACCACATTGTGAAACTCCAGTTTTTTTTGTCAAAATGATAGTTTTCTTCTTTTTATTTTATTTTTTTTCAAAAACAATAGCTAGAACATCCCTTCCTCAAATGGCTAGGAACCCCTAGAAAATTATCCATTGATAAATGGAGCATTAGAAAGACCCTTACCATCTTTCCCCTATTTTAGATCCGCGCATATTTCAATGAAATTATATACATTTATTTATCATCTGTATTTCTTGAATAAAACATGAAAACAAAATGCAATCATGTAAAATATGTAATATATGTATGTCAGATAAAATGGAAAATTAAAAATCTTGAGGAAAGAAAATTAAAATTGTATTATTAAATTCGACATCATTAGTTCATCCTTTCTATTTCTGTGAAGAGATTACCACGAGTACTAAGAATCAACAAAAGATAATCTTAAATTATCAATTCTTAGCTGCATTTGTTTGTCATAATTTACTGTATATCCTATATATTTAAATTACTTACTAAATTCACCGAGAATAAGGCGAAAGGGAAAGGCGGGAGGGGTTCTTCAATCTCGAAAATATAGTGAATGAGACGTTGTAATTCTACCTCATGCAAACGAACACTCTCAAAATGTCAGTTATACCGGAAGTGATGATTTTCGTCTTGTATACAGGAAGGCTGACATGGAATCTAGTAAATTCATTTTCTAGAGGTAAGATATAACAATTAATGGGCACACATTTCAGGTTTTGTTTTTATTTTACTATTTCAGACGGAAAGGCCGAATTCAAAACTAGTATTGGATATCCAAATAGAAACTAATTTAGGGCTATTGAAGTAGTGTGTGTTTTGCAAGGGGGGGGGGGGGGGCTTCAAAGAGATGGGGTCTTTTCACATATTCTTTGTTTATGTTTCAACGTAGGTAAATATTTGCAGCATATAGAGCTTTGTACATTGGCGTTCGTACTGACTTTATAGACGTGGTATAAGGTGGGGGGGGGGGGGATTTTTAATTGTATTTAATAAATAAGTTCATTTCTTCGTAATTCAAAGTTTTAGATAGAAATGCCTGCTTTTGAAATCGATTATTGATTATTTCATCGAATAACTTCATTTCTCATTTCAGGTGTTACATGTATTTACTCCCAGACTTCTAATCACTGAATGTCACGGTGGACGAGTTTGAAGCTCGTCTTATATACCGGCGCTGTAGCGATGTACCTGGATTTTAGGTCGTACCTTCATTAGTATGCATACGTCAGCAGGTGTGAAGGGTCGGTATAGCTTATTTCTATGCCATGGGACGGAGATTGTTAGAGTCTATATCTAACAATCTCTGTCCCAAAAAATTTACTATTTCATCAAAGTTTTTAATGTAGGCTTTCAGCTTTAACAATATCATGGGCCTTTTCATGTTTCCCTAAAAGCAGCATACACCAGAATATGGTGCATCAAACTGCGAGACCTAGCGAAACCACTTAATTGAATTTTTGAACAGTGTATGCTGAAATGCGGCGCTTCTTCTCGCCTGTTGCATAAGCAAGAAGCGCCGCATTTCAGCATATTTACCGAAAGTGGCTTCACTGGGCGATGAGGTTTGATACACCGTACACTGCTTTTTGGAAAACAAATTGGCCCAATTTCTGCACAACTCACTTGAATTGATATTGGATTAACACGATTTTGACTTACGTTACATGTATTAAGATCAAATCAATACTATTCAAAAGCATTCATAGATTTCAGTATAATTTAATATGAATAAATGCAAAACCGAAAAATCTTTGTTTTTTATGCCCCCGTAATAAAAGATTCGGGACCATATAGTTTTTGGCCTGTCCGTCTGTCTGTTTGTCCGAAAAACTTTAACATTGAGCATAACTTTTGAATGGAAGCTGGTGATAGAGCTTTCATATTTCACATGTGTATTCCTTGTGACAATACCTTTGCATTGATACCAAAATTTTTGACCTCTTGACCTTGACCTTTGACATACTTTTCCAAAACTTTAACATTAGGCATAACTTTTGAATGGTTAGTGATAGGGCTTTCCTATTTTACACGTGTAGTCCTTGTGAAAAGATCTTTCCATTGATACCAACATTATGCTGACCCTGACCTCTCACATACTTAACAGAAAATGGTGCTTATACTAACATAGATGCCATTGGGGGCATTCTTGTTTCACAAACACAGGCTTTATAATTTCTGGCATGCTAGCTATCAATAATGAAAGGTTTGGTGTTCAATTTTAAATAAACTTAATTTATGAAATCATTTCATTGTTTTATTCTTTTTCTGCTGCACATTAATGTGGAATTTTACAAAATGATTTTATTTTTGATGTTGCATAATTGAACTATACTAGCTGGGCATATGACTTTGGACCACTTTATCCGTCTTTTCAAATCAGTAAAAAAAGTTATTGTTTTGAAATGTGACTATTTTTTCTTGTTTTTACTTTTAAAGGTTGTCTGAAAAAAAAAACTTCTCTGCATCCGGCAAAAATCTTTTTAGAAAGGTTGTGGGCTAAAATCCTGGTACTGACACTATCAGTATTCAATGTCAGTATGTCAATTAGAGCGTGCATGGGTATCAGGTGAGCGTTGTGCCCCCTGGGGCTCTTGTTTTCAAAAACTCCTGGGGTTCAAACAAAATATCATGGGCACAAGTTGACCATAAGCCAATTATAATGCAAAAAAAATAACTCTTCATTTATCATACTTTCTGAGAAATGGTGTCGCTTTAAACAGGAGAAAATGAACACACCCATTTCCGAATACCCTGGGTGTCAGGGGCTCAAACAAAATATCAGGTGCACAACTAGACTACAGACTGGTAATTAATCAAAAAGAATTATCTCTCTATCAATTATACTATCTGAGAATTATTGCTCACAAGATTATATTGAGTTATATAGGTTAAAATGACCACACCCATTTTCGCAGACCCTGAGGATCAGGGGCTCAAACAGAATACCAGGTGCACAACTGGACCACAGGTCCATTATACTATAATTTATAGTGTAAAATAATTTGTTTTGTACCATTTACAGATTGAGAGGATTCGTGCTCACAAGAAAAGTTTAACGGACGGGCAGACGGCCGGACGCCGGACACAGGGCGATCGCATAAGCTCGACTAGTCTTTGACCAGTCAATGGCGGATTCAGGGAGGTGCGGAGAGTGCGTCGCCCCCCCCCCCCCCGGCACTGACCCAAAATTTTCCAAAAAACCCTATATTTTGGCCCATTTTCAGTAAAAATCGGCAAAATTCGCCCCTTGACCCCCCGGCAAAGGGGGCGCTGGATCCGCCACTGCCAGTAGAGCTAAAAACGGGGATATCATTATTATTATTTGAGGGGGGAATTCCGCATGGGGGGTCTTGATCCCTCGCTCTAGATCCGTCAGCCAGTGATTAGACTGACACATTTTAAAACTTTTCGACGGCAGCGCACATTAAAATTTCATGAAACATCTACGGAAAGCAAGTTCTCTTTCTAGGTCCTCTATCAAAACTGTGTTTTGAACTTTTCGACCTGATTTATATGTATTGAATAGCTTACGCATTTTCGACTTCCATAAAATTTTACACAAGAATGAAGTATTAAAGATCTTTCTCCAAATTTCTGTTTATTTACCAAGTCAAGAGAGATGGGCGCCAATTGATCTGATGTACTGGTGCATTATACACCTCTCCCTAATCACCGCTCCATGGAATTTGGTCAATTTACTGACATGTACAAGTTATCGAATCTTTACAAAGTTTTTGTTTGCCGATGCACACTTGCTACCTACCCTGTAGGATATCATAAAGAAATTAGTTTGAAAAATTAAAATTTATTATTAATTTAACAAGGTAAATCGGGTAAAATTTCATCAATAGTGAGCAATGAGCATGATGAGAACTAAAACTTCAGATGATGAGAATGACAATAACTTTTAGTTCAGACGAAGTTTTTTCCTTACGTCGATTCCATGAGAATCTCTCATATGCTTATTTAGATTGTCATTTCTGGAATAAGAATTGGAACACAGACTGCACTGGAATTTGATTCCAAAGTGATTACGAGCATGTCGACGAAGACAGTCTTTAGAACTGAACTCAGTTGCACAAACCACACAAGTTAACCTATGTCTAACTAAATCTATATGTTCATCAACATGGTCCATTATCTTCACATACGATTCCATTGGTTTACTACAGTATTTACATTTTAAAGGGAGGTCTTTTTGTTTCCGTATTGTTGTGTAGATTAAGTGACTGTTATCATCTGGTAAAACGTCTTCACTGCTAATATGACTTTGATCATCGTCTGAAGTATCTTGTGGATTCGATCTATTGGTATCGTCTGCTGCAGTAACATCCTCCATATTCAAATTTAATCCATTCTCAAAGCTGTACTTTTGACTGAAATTGTCAGCATCCCGTTCTGGGAATACTACGCCTCCCTGAGACTGAGAATGAGGTATGTACGTTTTGCACTCTTCAGACTTCAATGAGATCTTTCCTATGCCACAGCCATCTTCATGTTCAACAGGGTCAGAGTTCTGATCAATGCAGTCCTGAAATTTTGAATCCATAGCAAAGTCATTTGGCAATGTTGCTTTTCTACTTATCCTAGAAATTACAGAATCAATTGTGAGTTTCTTTTCAAACCTAGATTCACTCTGACCGTTTGCCTTGTCTAACGGTGGAATTGTTATATTTTCATCCTTTAAGCACTCTTTAACTGCATCATCTGAGAGTGCTGAGCTTGATACCAAATCAGCTGACTTCATGGGAAGACAATTTGATGTACCGTCATCACAATCTTCAAGATGCAGTGGACCACTCAGTGGTTCTTTAATGTACAGCTCAGATAGACCAGACTGATTTGATTCACCTGCAATACTCTCATGATCATCTTCAGGAAAATACAATGATCTGTCAATTCTGGATGGCATTTTCACAAGAGTAGGCAACTTGTAAGAGGGCAATGGTTTTCTTCTATTAGGTTTCAATGGCTGAGTTTTCTGTCCTAGAAGAGACAGTCGAGGGTTTGTCATTTTATGTTCATGTCTTGTCAAGTGCTTCCTTAAATTATCCTTTCTACCAAATGTTGATGTGCATGACTTGTAAGGGCACTTGTAAATTGGTCTTTGCATGTGACTAAGGCAGTGTCTCTTCAGATTATTCTTCATTCCAGAAAACTCAAAGGAACAAATTGGGCATGTCTTCAGCAGATTGTGTAGTTTACAATGAGCAAGAACTTTTTCATAGGTATCCAGTGGTTCATTGCAAGTAAAACATTTTGGATCTGGCCTATGGCCTATATTGACCTTTCTTTCAACTGTAACAGGGCTTATTGAGCTGCCTTTATCATCTGTATCATTCTTTCTATAATCTTCCTCCACAAGATGTTGGGCTCCTTGAAAGGAGAAAGATTCATCTGTATGCAAATCAGACATGAGTTCCTTGCTTACACTGGATTCCAAATCATTTCCATCTATCCCTTTTACGTCAGTATCAGAGACTTTCAAATCATCAAAGTCACTTACAGAATTTCCTTTATCATTTCCAATAACTGAGCCTGTTGTTAGAGTTTGCAGTGAACATATGCCTTGCTGAAATTGAGCACCTTCTTCTGAGATCCCATGGGTACCAATGATTTTATTCATGACATCTCCAAATGGCAATTCAACTACAGAAAGAGATGCAGGTATTTCACTAAAATGTTTTATGTTATCAAAATCTCCATAACATCTGCCCTTTTCATCCTTTTGGTTTGTGTCATCTTCAACTGAAAGGAAGATATCAACCAGTGAATGACCTATATTGGGTTTTTTTCATAGCTATTAATTTCTAAATATCAATAAAATATTTCTGACAAAAATTAGTGTGTGTATTACTTTTTCACTATTCTAAGTATGACATTGCTGCATGTGCCTATTTAAGTAAACTTATCAAAAGAAAGGAGAGCAACATATCAAAACCTTGTCATGAATAGATGACTAGACAGTTTATGTACATCATGTACATGATTGTATTGAAATTGAATTGCATTTCAGAAATAAAATTTCGTCTCAAATGTTGTCTAGCGAGCCATGCCAGACATCTTCAGCAGAAGTCGTAAGAAATAGTGATGAACATATGTATGTAAGAAAATGTCAATCTAAACCTCCATGATGCAAGACCGAGAATATACAATCATCAGTATGCCATGAGGAATCTAGCAGAGTGGGATGTACCTTAAGGACTGCATGAAATTCATGTTCTAAGTGAAAATATAAGTTCTATTTATCAGTTTTGGCAGCGATAGAGACTGGATTATTTAGTCTAATAAAAAGCATAATAACCTAGATTCACTTCCTCGTGGTTCTTCAGGACAAACAGCACTGACACTGCTCCTACTATTCTTTGGTTTGTGTGTTGTAGGGCATGACGACTGCAGACGGATACTGTTCCTGAAACTTTGTCTATTTCAACATCTGCCTTTTCTCTTATTGTCATTTTGTTAAAATGTATCAACGAGTTACTTTAAAATGAGTATCAACCTACTTGTCAGAAATCATTTCCGTCCTGCTTTCGGTTTAAAACACTACTACTGAGCCCGAACATCTAATTTTATCCAATATTTAAACTAGACCGAGAACAGGCCAAAATTTTATTCTTGAGTTGGTGTTTATTTAAAGGTGCACTTTTAGTGTGCACCTTTAAATAAATACCAACTCAAGAATAAAATTTTGGCCTGTTCTCGGTCTATATTTATACATGTACTGGTGTAGGAATAGTTTCCGGACGATTTTGAAGGTTTTTCGGGGATAACTCCACCGTCCATCAATGGAAATCATTCAAATTTCTCTCAAACAATGCTATGCCCTTCCCACAGATACTCATATTGAAAGAAAATATTAAATCTTTCAAGAAATATGGTTTCTAGACCGATTTTATGACCCTATATTTTGGCCATTTTTCGCAAATCACTGGCACAGTTTCCGGACATCTGATTTTAAAGCTGTCAATCTCGATCAATTTAAGCCCAAACTGGATGATTTTTGGATATTGCTTTATTCAATCTTTTCTACAAATGACTGTGTAAAAATAACTTTGAAAATAGAACCGAAACTTCTCAAATCACGTAGATTAAAATAGTATGGTTCTCGGCGACTTCCCCCGGTGCGCGATATTAAATTGGGCAGAAAGGGTTAAAAAGGTGGTGTGATAAAGCAACTAAGATGCAAAATTTTGTTTAATTGATTAGTGATTTGAATTCTGCATTTAAAAATCTACAAAATTGTAATTAAGTTTTGAAAATAATTTCCTTCAAAGTACTTGAAAATGGCGACTGTCCGGAAACTGTTACTGTCCGGGAACTGTTCTGACACCAGTATGCTTATTAAAAAAAACTCTGTATCAATGGTCAGTCTTATTCAGTCATTCTTCAAGTTCGACTCGGATTGAATTTTTGAAATATCGAAACCCTGCATTTCAACAAACTAGGAATTTTAAAAAAGTTACTGTTCGTCATACGTGCACCAAAAATGGCGAGGGTATAAAGTGATGCACATGTCCGTCCTTCCGTCCGTGTGTGCGTCCGTCCGTCCAAAATGAAACTTCCGGACATGCATGTGCTTTGTTCTGATGCGGAATGAAAATGATGACGTCATTTCTATAGCAGGTATGACGTCAGACTTTTGATACACGTTTGGAGCGCGTTGAAAACAAATCATGTTGAAGTTTTGGTCAGGTAAGCATTATTATACATGTACTGTAGAGCAAGTGACCATATTTCGCCGTATTTTTCGTACATTTCTTTAAAGATCTCAAAACTTCGAAGCCAATTCGATAATTGTTTTTGCTAGAATTTGATTTAATCAGATTACAGTACTGTAAACGTGTCCATACTTCTTAAGTTTAACGATTTCTGTGCCGCAGCCGCAGGGCCGATTTTGGGCCGATGCAAATTTGGTGGGAAAAGATGAGTGAGATTATGATTAACGATAGGAAATTTTATTGTAAAGACATTCCAAACTCTATAAAACGTAAAACTGACTTTGGTTTTCTATACTGTAGATTTTGTACAAATGTAGGTCGAGATGGTGTAGGTCAAGTATCATTCCATTTTCAGACTTGGTTTTATTAAAAAGGCTAAAATAGAACAAACCAAGACTTACACTGAATATTGATGGTTCAAATTTACGACATGTCTAGTTATTATGTTATAATACATACTTTTATAAGTTTACAAGGACAAGTGGCCGCCCAGGACAGGTTACAGCCTATTGCATTTTAAGAGGACTTGCGGTTAAAATAATGACATGAAAATTTGTGTGCAGTTTTTAACACATATAGTCTAATATATTCTTTACTTGATTTAACAAAAATTAAGTTTATTCGGTTGCTACATCTATTTATAATAATACCATCTTGGGGGTGGGGAAAGGGTGGGGACATTCAGTCTAGTTTAATTTTATAGAAAGCCAAATTAACAGAAACTGAAATAATTAGAGAGCTCTTCAATTAATTAAAGAGCTCTTTAAAAGAATTAGAGAGCTCTTCAATTAATTATAGAGCTCTATAAAAGAATTGAAGAGCTCTCTAATTAAATTATAGAGCTCTTTAATTCTTACATTGCCGATTATTGTAATTAGAGAGCTCTTCAATTCTTTTACAGAGCTCTTCAATTCTTTTACAGAGCTCTATAATTCAATTAAAGAGCTCTCTAATTCTTTTAGAGAGCTCTTCAATTGTATTAGAGAGCTCTTTAATTGTATTAGAGAGCTCTTTAAAACGGACATATCCATATAATAATTAAAGAGCTCTTTAAAAGAATTATAGAGCTCTTTAATTGAATTAATGCGCTCTGTAAAACAATTGAAGAGCTCTTCAATTGAATATAAGAGCTCTCTTATTACAAAAATCGGCTTTGTATGAATTAAAGAGCTCTGTAATTGTATTTAAGAGCTCTTCAATTCTTTTATAGAGCTCTGTAATATTAATTGAAGAGCTCTTTAATTCTTTTAAAGAGCTCTTTAATTCTTTTAAACAGCTCTTTAATTCACATATTTATTGCGCTCATTAAAAGAATTAAAGAGCTCTCTAATTGTATTATTGAGCGCAATAAAACAATTATTGCCCTCTTTAATCCATTTATTGCGCTCAATAATAAAATTAGAGAGCTCTTTAATTCATTTATTGCGCTCAATAAATGATGCGAATTAAAGAGCTCTTTAAAAGAATTAGAGAGCTCTCTAATTGTATTTATGAGCGCAATAAATGAATTAAAGAGCGCAATAATAGAATTGAAGAGCTCTCTAATTATTTTAGTTTCTGTTAATTTGGCGTTCCATATGATTTTGAAAGAACTTGTACAAAATATTTCTGTTGAGAGAATTAGGAACCATATAGGAGGTAACTGGTATGTAACAGTCTTGAAAAAAGTGTTCTGAAAGTTTAAGCTCATTTTAAGACGCTACTGGTATATAAACAAAAGTATGAATTTTTTTCCAAGAAAATTGTTCATAAACAAGTGTGATAAGAGTCAACCATTAACCATATCAAAGAAGTCTGTAGCGAGCTCATGTATGTTATCACCCGAGGAGTCCGACTGACATTCAGAGAGGACAGGTGGTTGGGACCCTGTCTATTCTAAAGCTAAACATAAAATGACTCCTCACTTCAATATTCCCATTTCGTTACGAATAACTGTGGTGCATCTTATCACTGACGAGTGTTTATTACCCGAAACGTGCATGTCTGGTCCATGCTGTAAATTTATCTGCTCTAAAATGATGCTGATGAATTTGAAGACGTTAAACATTATTTGTGATCCCAAAGATGGTATAATCCACGTGTAATTTCCTTTTGTCGATATGAGCTTACATATGTACTTTTTACATAGATTGCACATTCTCAAACCGTAAAAGAGAAGAATCTTTTTTTTTTATCGTAAAGATAGAAATAAATTGCAAATATTGTGTATTTTAAGAAAGGGGATAAGAGTCGACCTGAAGCAAGAATCTACATCATAGGGCTTGGATTGTCAAAATATAATGTCAAATACTTAAGTGATTGTCCTATTTGAAAGTCTGCAAAAGGAATTCAAAGGAGCAAAGTTCTTGCAGGATTTCTGCATGATCCGTATTCTTGACATAGATCATTTTCCCTGTCACTGTTCTTTTGACTTATGCTCCTGTTCTGTTCTAGATTCATTTCAAGCTTGTCACACTGACTACGTCTTACTCTTCAACCAAGTACTCTGTGTTGTAAGAAAACATTTGGAATGAAACCTGTTTAAGATATATGATATAGAAACAACCTTCAAATTGTATGGAACACTGATATCCAAGACAATTGCTTTCAATATAGATTTCACCCACTTGAGTTTTACATGCCAAAACATACATAGTACCATTTCATTTTACCACAGTTGAAGATTCCTCAGATTCCATGTTGAATCACTGTAGAGAAAAACGGAGGAAATCTCCAACCAGAAGTAAAAATTATCCTTAGATGTAATGATAGCAGATGAAATTTTGACAGGCCTGTTCATTTACAAACTTAACCGGCTTTATGAAGAGAAGGGAGAGCGCTAACCCTGTTACTATTGGGCAGCCTTCTTTCATAGAATAGAATGGTACATTCTATGCACCAGACACGCACGGGAGAGTTATAGAGATACTACTATACCGATCCCAATTATTGCATATCTAGGTCATTGTCCTGTCAAATAGTTCCTATAATTTTATCATTTTTTCAACAATATGTAGAAAATGCACATACAGCGTATCTTGAATTGTCTTCCTGTCAATGTTTGATAAATAAATGAAATAAAATGGTGAGAATAGTTTAAAGTGTGTGAGACGTTTACATGTGTGGAAGAATACGTGTGAAAATGGGTCCTCGGATAAGTAAAATTCGAATAATTCCGGTCCCGACCCAGGCGCATGACTTTGAAAAGATATTTTAAAGAGTTGTATTCTTTGAATCTTTACGGATTTTTTGTTTCAATGTGATTTAAATAAAATTTCTGATCAATGATTATGAAGTTAAGCATACATATAGAAATGGTATGACCAGCGAACCCCCCCCCCCCACCCATCCCGGTAACTTTTTTTTTTTTTTTTTTGATTCATTTTGATGAAATTTTTTTTTAAATATTATTTTCATTTAATGAATAACTTATTTACAAGTGAGAAATTAGCAAAGTCAGAGTCTAGCCTACGATTTTAAGCTTCATTCTGAGCTTATACCGTACATACAGAGAAAAACGCGGGATTGTAAAATTCGGGGGGGGGGGGGGCGTCTTTCTCTTATTGCGGGTCGATATTTCGATATATGCATACTTTTTTCACCTGGTATTGTTTATTTATGGTCACTGACAAAGAGCAAGGAAAAGAATAACAATACAAAGCCAGAAATTTCTTTTTTCAGTTGATTTTACGCATTTTTTACAGATTGTTTTATCCCTCTCAGGCCTCACGGAAAAAAATCATATAAATTCTTAAAATACAGCATGAAGTTTTTGCATTTAAAATATCCTTAGATCAAAGTTTAAAGAAGACAACACAGTTTATCTTATGTAAATGTCTTTATTTGGAAGAGAACAGGACAGTTTTGAAAATGTAATGAATTTTGCCAGATATTGCGTGCTTAGAAACAGCCATGCCAAGAAATTCTGTTCAAATCTGCCGGTCGTCTCGATACGGTAGCTTATTAAAACAGCTGGTATCATAATAGATGATAATTTATAACGGTTAACTCTGTAGAAACTAAATCGCTAAGGATTTCTTGGCATGTGATTCGGACAACGAATGCTCATTAGTTGTACTTCCAGCCAAAATGATTCAAAGAAGCATTATATAATTAATGCTGTTTTGCCAAATTTGAAGACATTCTATTCTTACAAAGTTCCATTTTAAGTATAAATAGCTATGATAGAGATGTAAGGTTCAGGATTTCATTGAAAAATGGTACATGTCATCATTAACGTCATCATACATAAATATAGTAGATAGCTCAACTCTACATAAATTACACCAAGGGACTGTTGTAAAGAAAACATCAAACACTTTCTATTGCATTCTTGTCGATTGGAAAAAAAGCTATACAGGCCAAGCAAAGAAATTGCCATGATGGTCAAAGCGCCAAGATAGCCAAGTTACCTCGAGTTTACTTGCTTACTCTAGAATCCCCTGTGTCAAACAAACTGGTCTTATATCAACATGATCAATAGGGAAACTTTATATTTGTCTTTTGAGTACCGTTTTAATCAAACAAATGACATGTTAATCTTTGCATTACATTTTGACGAATCCTAGTCTGTTAAAGCTGAAACCATCCAATCTTATATAATGTCACTCTTATTCATTTTTCATTACATAGTAAGTCTTATGAAATAAGTGCTTGTGCTATTTCTTTTTACATTTTACTCAGTGGTAGGGGACTATTTGGCGGCAATTTTGAATTTCCCCCGATGAAAAAATGTGTCCTAAAGTATGTGTGAACTGGAAACAACCAAAACAGCAAAGTAAATGTATTCAAGGATCATTGTAACTACATATAAGATGTTTTACGCGACTTTTTTTTATCAAAGTTTACACATTGCACCATAATGAGGTTGAAATTTGGCGGCCATCTTGAATTTCTAGCCTAGAATAAGCCCAAAATGTCAAGATGACATTTGAAATGAGTTTGTTGGCCTTCAAAACCCCTGATTTGATGTGCCACACTTAATATTTAAAGAAAGAATTAAATTTCACCTATTGGTGGAAAGCATTTGGCAGCCATTTTGAATTTCCCCCTGATAAGCAGAGTTGTCCCAGAAACATGTGTCAGCTGAAAACAACCAAAACAGCAAAATAAATGAATTCTAGTATCAGTGCAACTACACATAAGATGTGCTACACAAACGTTTAATTGAAATATTCTCATTGTACCATAATGGGATTGATATTTGGCGGCCATCTTGAATTTTTAATCCTGAATGAACTCAAATTGTAAAAATGACATCAGAAATGGGTTTGTTGACCCTCAAAACCCCTGATTTGATGTGCCACACTTAATATTTAAAGAAAGAATTTAATTTCATCTATTGGTGGAAGGCATTTTGCGGCCATTTTGAATTTCCGGCGATAAAAAGAGTTGCCCAAGGTTGCCAAAGTGGCAGTACTATCCCATAAATAAGAATCATCAAAAAAAGTTCATAGGAAAGGAAATTTCTAGGTCGGCCACATGTTATATAATGCTATCAAATCGACTAGTCTGACTCAGTCAGAGTGCAATTCTGACGAATGCGCTGGTACAAGGCTGTAGATTGGTCCAGTACCAAGCCAAGTGTCCGTCTGGTGACAGAAGGATTATATCCACGATATAAAAGGCATTTGATGATTCTAACACAATTTCGATGGTAATTCTGTCTACCTTTGATCCTTTTTATTTTGTTGATCATGTCACCATAAAATGCAGGTTGTGAAATACCCAAAGTAATATACTCTGTTGCTTGTATGGGTCCAAATTTCAAAAGAAGTTGACAATATTTTTTGTAAAATTTCCAGAAAGTCTTTACTAGTTTGTGAAAGCGAAAACCTTTACCTAAAAGATACTTGGTAATTTGTAAATTTCTACGATGAAAATCCAAAACATCAGTTTATGCTCCAGCATACCGGATGAGCTGCGAAATGTAGATACCATATGGCGGTAATCTAGGCACATCACCGTCAAGCCGTGGAAAGTTTGCAATGTTGAATCTAAAATCATCTCTTTTGTCATACACACTTGTATGAATCTCTCCATTAACAATTTTGATATTCAGGTCCAAAAATGGTGTTTCTGTGTCTGTAACGTTTGCTTTGTTAAGGGTAAATTCTTGTGGATAAATAACATTTTTATACTTTTCAAATACAGTATATTGTCTATAGTAAGATTATCATCCAGGTACCTAGAAGTACCATTACCATTTCACATCGTCATGTTTTCTTTGCTTTTGAAGATTTTGGATAAATTCTTTTTCATACGTGTATGAAAATAAATCTGCAACAAGAGGCGCACAAGTAGTAACCATAGGGATCCCTACTACTTGCTTGTAGAGATTCTCACCAAATCTTACATAAATGTTGTCCAAGAGGAAGGACAAGGCAATACAAAGGTCACTACATGTCCATGATTTGTATGATTTGTATTTTGTTGCGGAAAAGAAGTCCTTCGATTCAGATGTACAAATATAAGTTTCCCCATTCGATTAAAGCACCATTTAATGAGTTCGGACAATTGATCATTATAATTCTGTCGTGAGGAAGTGTGATGTACATATTTGAAAAGTCGTATGAAGAAATCGTTTTGGCTTGAAAATTTCTAGATTTCATTTTGTCAATCACATCCCCTGAATTTTTAATAGACCATAATAAGTTTACATAATTCCTGTTTAGAACAGTTTCATACGGAAGCCCGTAGGTGACAGGTATGAATTATAACATGGCGGCCGCCACAGGAAGCAATTACTCATTGCCCTCTTCCAAGTTTGTGTTTTTTGGAGCAAATCGGAAATCCAAGATGGCCAACACAGGCTCTGATTGGCTGACACATTTTCGACTTCTCCTTTTGAAACCGCTACACAGAATTTCTTGAAACTTCACAGGAAGCAAGTACTCATTGCCCTCTACCAAATTTGTGCTTTTCGAGCCGATTGGAAATTCAAGATGTCCTCCCTAGGCTCTATTTTGATGACACATTTTAGACTTATCCTCTTAAACTACAGCACAGAATGTCACCAATCTTTACAGGAAGTAAGTACACATTGTCCTTCTCAAAGTTTCACTAAAAGCTATTTCCTTCAGGTCTTATACTGACTTTGATTGAAAACATACATACAGTCTACTCAGGTGAGCGATGTGCCCCCCCCCCCCCTTGGGCCTCTTGTTATTCTGCTCCCTCCTCTATGAAAATCAAATATGATTGCTCCCTTACAAGCCTCTATTTTACACAAAATACAAGTTTTGAGCAGATTAATGAAAATGAACAGTTTAAACTTTGTTGTAGGCCACCTGAAGCGTGACTACGAATATGGACTTACTGAGGAGGTTGCCTGCAGACGTAACTATTGGAAACTTGAAGCTGCAAGATACAAGGACAACTTTCAGACAGTATGTTTTGTGTATAATACGGTATTAGGGGAGGGAGGGGGTAAAAGGGGGCGGGAGGTGGGAGGAAGGGGTGGGAGGGGGTGTAAGGGAAGGGTGAAAGGAGGGTGAAAAGGAGGGCGGGAATGGGGGGAGAGAGGTACCCCCTGCCCCCCCCCCCCCCCCCCCCCCCCCCCCCCCCCCCCCCCCCCCCATGGAAAGTAGAGTTTGGTGGGTCATTGGCGTTGAGCACCTTTGCCTCCGGTGTTGCTGTACATTTCAATCAGATTGAAAAAAAAAATGTGTGAATTGTGTTGTGTTTTTTTTTTCATTTTGTAAAGATATGATTTACTATCTGAATATAATTGTTTCAGAAAGAAAGTATTGAGGACAAGCGACCGTTGACAGTCTTTATAAACCCTAACCTCAGTCAAGAAAAATTGAAAACCTTCATGGAACAAAGAAATGCTTCCACGGAAAATGTGAACTTCTCATTGCGCAAGCTTGAAGGCATACCATCTGAATATGATCGAGAATACCTCTCGAGAAATGGCCGACCGACACTGAAGTGCGAGTTGGTCGTAGTTGGATATGCTATTCGAGATTCAAGCAAAGACGAACTGAAGTAACAATTATGAATGAGTTTGGAAAGTGATCTATCTCTTCTGACTTAATGAAATTTCGTTATTACATATTGTAAAAATAAGATATATACATGGTTGATAATTGAATAAATTCTGTATTGGTCTTATCAAGGTTGTTTTCATTTTCGAGGCATAAAAAAAATCTAGAAACTTCTGTTGGCAATGGATAGCCTGATTGAGCGTTCTGACTCAGTTTACACGAAATATTTTCTGAACTGAGAATGCAGCCATGCATAGATGATGCAACTATTATCCGAGCAAAGGGAATTTTCCGTAAAGAAGTCCGCGATCCAAATGACCAAAATAGAGGTCAACCTTATGCCCAAACGGAAGAACCCACAACGAAATGAAAGCACATTTAGAGAGAACAAAAACGTTCAGAATACACGAAAAAAAAAATAAAAAACAAAAAACAAAAAAAACAAAAAAAAAAAAAAACAACAACAAACAAAAAAAACAAACAAACAAACAAACAAACAAAACAAAACAAAAACAAACAACAACTATACAACATTCAGCGATGCCGACTAGCTGCACACTAGCGGCTAGCTGCATGGTACATAGAGAATAAGTGTCTTAATTTGTGTTTTGTTACGGGTATGCAACACACAGCAAGTGCATTTATCGAACATGTAATGCGCGTTAACTAGCGCATTTCATGCGGTGAATGCACTTGATATGTGTTGCATACCCGTAACAAAACACAAATTATGACGTTTATTCTATAGATATGCACCATAGTTGTCTGTTTCATTCTCGTTTTCTGAAATTGCTTTTCCTAGGTAAAAGGGCGACGTCAAAATCATCTCGCCGCGGGATCGGTGATAATTTGATTGGTTCATGCGACTCTTGGAATTACTGGACAATAAACCACGGCTAGCTAGTTGTTATTTCTTAATCATATGACGTTGGCACAGGTGCCTGCAGATATGATCGTTTCCACCCCATCCCCCTCTTTCTTTCTCAGAATCATGGCTAAAATTTCTCCCTTCTTTACTCCACGGCTATCTTAGTCATGATTCTGAGAAAGACAGAGGGGGGGGGGGGGAGTGGGTGGAAACGATCATATCTGCAGGCACCTGTGGACGTTGGCGGACAGGTGCGATGTTGGTCATCAAGTGACAACTGCCGGTAAATTGCAATGTTCGCGTCCATATTTATAAACCCATCTCAAGCAGGGGCCGAAAAGGACACTCTTTGAAAATAACTTTTCTTGTATTTGGGTTAATTATTGTCCTTGGACTTCTCGCACATTGAAAAGAGATATCAAATGACACTATCCGGCTTCCGTAAAATACCGATGAAAATATGTCGGGATCATGAAACGAAATTAACGTCTGAAGTGAAAATGATAATCAGACACTGGATCATCTGACAATGTTGCTGTGTTGTTCTTCTTTAGGCTTTTGGCCTGACTGCCTGTAGAAAAACACGTTTATTTATTTTGAATATTAGAGAATAGGAAGATGGGAAATAAAGTCGGTATATTTTCTGACGAGCAGATGGATGCTTATCAGGTGAAAACTATTTTTGATATATATGTGAGAAAGGGGGGGGGGGGGGGGGGCTTTGAATTATTCTCTAATTATGAATATTTCTAAAATATACTCAACAGAGGTTATTGCAAAAGGAATTTCTTATCTTTGTACTGATGTGCTTAGTTAAAATATAAAGTACTGTCCTGTAAAAATGAAAATTTCATTTTAATTTTTACACTTGCAGTGTTATATTACTTACAGAAATCTTTATATGCTTTATAAATAATCTGGAGCCTGTTCTACAAAAATACATAATAAAATTTTAGGAATTTTCATAACTTTCGTCATCAAATAAAAACTGTAAATCTTTTTCACTTTACTTTAGATTTTGTTATCTTCTACGTACTAAATACAAATTCAGAAACAAAACATCACTATTTTTAGTTTATAAGAAGTACTAGGAAATCAAGAATTACAAATATTCCTTAAATTTTTGGTCATTATATTTGTAAAACAGGTACCTGCATGATCACAAAAGCTGGTTAAGGTGCACATTTTCTTCTTCCATGTATTCATGTACGTGTAGGTTTACGTATGTATACTAACTTACATGTACATTAGTATCATGTGCAGTACTTTTATTAGAAAAAAGTACATGCCAGTAAATGTATTAGATACTGTTACATTTTATCAAAATTTTAGCTACATGTAGGATTATGTGATAGGATATGTAGCATTATGTAATGATATATATAATATGTAGGATTACATGTATGTAATATTGATATATACTTCTTTCCTTTACATGAATTATGTGTTTACAGGACTGTACTTTCTTCACGAAAAAAGAGATACTGAGGTAATAAGCAAGTATTTCATATATTTTTAGTTGTGACTCTCATGTAACATGGTGGGGGTGGGGGGTTACCCCTCTTCCCCTCCTACCCTCTTCCTCCCCATTAACTCCCCCCTCCCTCCCCCTTCATCCCATCTTTCTCCCCCTCCCATTCACCCTCCTTTCCCTGCCTCTCCCTTCCCTCCCTCCTCCCTGTCCCTTCCCCTGCCCCCTTCCTCCCCTCCCTTTTAGTTTCACCCTGTCCACCCCTTCATAACATGGCTTTTTTTTTTTTTTTAAAGCTGATTGATCTTCAAAAGCATGTTGCAGCTCTTCAAAGATTTGATTAAAAACATTTTTTCTGGTTCAATTTGAGCTAATGTTAGACAGCTTATATTATCAAAGTGTTATATACAAATATTAATGTATGTATACTTATAAATTAAAAATTGAACACAAAAAGGGTGCAAGTGATAAAAACACTTTTATGAATTAAAAGAAAAAAATTTTATATAAAAAATTGTACAATTGTATTTGACTTGTTAGAGGTATTATGATTATAATAAACTATATTATACATGTATCATACTTTTCAGAATTTTCAAAAGATATCGCGAATTAGCTCCTGAACATATACCTAAAAGCATGCCACCTGGAGAGACCAGCAAGTTCCGTCTTCCTTATTCACAAATTGAGAAAATGGCTGAAATTAAGGTTTGTGAGTTTTAGAGTAAAACGTTCTTTGGAAATATGACATTTTTATGTATATTGTGTGTATTGAATTCTTCAAACTTTTAAATTTCTATTTTTATCCAGCAGATTTAATTGTGTGATCAAGTAATTAATCACAAATTGTCAATGTAAAAAAAATGGATTTTTTTGGCCAGATTGCAAAGCAATTCCAGTCTGGATGGATGGCGTCCCTCCGGCTGTCTGTCATCAACATTTTGGTTAAAGTTTCTGGTTGAAGAAAATCTAAGGAACTGTATGCAGTAGAAACTTTATATTATACATGTACATGTAGCTTGCCCATGACAAGACCTTAAAATTTATGCTGTAACATTTGACCTAGTGATCTTGACCTTGAACTTTGACCTAGTTAAAGATTTTGGTTGAAGCAAAATCTGAGGAACATTATGCAACTCATGTAGAAACTTTATATTATACATGAAGGTTGCCTATAACAAGACCTTTAAATTTATGCTGTAACATTTGACCTAGTGACCTTGACCTTGAACTTTGACCTTGTTAAAGATTTTGGTTGAAGCAAAATCTGAGGAACATTATGCAACTCATGTAGAAACTTTATTATATACATGAAGGTTGCCCATTACAAGACTTATGCCGTAACATTTGACCTAGTGAACTTGACATTGGACTTTGACTTAGTTAAAGATTTTGGTAAAGTTTCTGGTTTAAGCGAAATCTCAGGAACTATGTACACAGTAGAAACATAATATAATACAGGTAGGTTGCCTCTGACAAGATCTTGACTTAGTGACCTTGACCCATTTAGTTACAAAAATTTACTTTGCAATCCGACCATACCGTCTTTAGCGGTGTATTTTTTTCGTTTGTTTTAATAAACAATTCAAATTGGAAGGAACTCAAATTATGTACTTATTCTTTATTTTTGACTGCAGTTATCATGGTTATTTAAATTTTTTTATTGAATTAGGAGAATCCTTTCCGTCAGAGAATCTGTGAAGTGTTCTCAGAGGATGGTAGTGGGGACCTAACATTTGATGACTTTCTGGACATGTTTTCTGTCTTCAGTGAAGCAGCTCCAAGAGACATTAAAACTGTATATGCCTTCAAAATATATGGTAAGAAAAGAACTGATGTGCTTGCATAATGTAAGACCTCATTAACATCTATGGTATTTACTTCCTTTATTAGCTCACCTCACGAAGTGAGAGGGAGCTTATGCTATCACCCCGTCGTCTGCGTCCGCGTCCGCACTAGTATGTTAAGAAGTTTTATTTCTCCATTATAAGTGCTAGGAAGTTCAAACTTGCACAGATGATGCGTCTTTAAGAGTAGATCACGAATCTAAGTTCAAATGTAGGTCATGACCTATATTTTCCGCTTGATTGCACATGTTAGAAAGATTTGGGTATCAATAGAGTACACCCATACAGGCAAAATTTAGGTCAATAAATGAAATACTCTTCTTCCCTTTTCTATTTTGTTTTTGTGTGGTATCATTTTTGTTGGTTCTCAGTAGGACATGTTTTCAAATTCAAAACTGTGTATTCTTTGACTCCTGCCATGATAGAATGCTGCCATGAGGTGAGCTTTGTAATCTTTGATTACACTCTGTTTTATTCAGTATTTTTTTGGACATGGTTCAACCTTGACTTATTTTCAATTAGACTTCATTATAAAATAATTACCAAATGTGTTTGTTTATCTGATTCTAAGCATTTTGATTGGTCAATCGCATTTATTGTGACTTCTGTTATGAGATGATAAAATGTCAAAATTGACCGGAACTACTTTCACACTAACGCAACAGAAATGAAGAATTGTCTAACGCATGAAATAAACAATACAAATGGTCTCAAATAATCCATTAAAACTAGAGACAGTTCCATGTGTCGACTCATAAACATCACAGCACAGTACTGTACATGTTTGCAGAGATTACATGCATCGGTTGCTACGCGCATGATTTGAAAACTGCAACAAGAGAATAATAACGGCAGTTTGTTGACGGATTTCTTGTGTTTCAAGGGAAATTTTGATTGACCTATTAGAAATGCATAAAAAAGGTGTCCTTTATTTTTCTAAAATCATCGAAATTAATCTAATACACATGGATATACAACAAGTAGGATGAATAAATTTGAAAGTACTGCGCAAAAGCTACGCAATCGCGACTTACCAAACTTGTCATGCCGATTTCGTTCCGATTCCTAAGAAATAATTTACAGCTGATATTCCGATACCTGTAAATCTTAACAACGTGTTTTTTCTTCACACATAAGATCTACAGGTACAAGAAATGCTGCCTGAGAGTCCGCATAAATCCCAACACAAATTGCTTCATCTGTCATGTCTGCTGCCTTCGATAAACAACGCGTCACAAATACAACTAAGGCCCACCATGGCAGAAGAAAAAAAATCTGTCAATGACAAGGTCAGAGGTCAAATATCAAGGTTACCAGTATACTGCTATTAATATCAAGATCAGTTTTGAAAGTAGACTATGACAGGTGTATGTTGTTTCTTTTGCTAGACTTTCATGAATGAAAGCATGTTTGAGTTGTATACTGTGTCTGCCATCAGTCTTTGTAAAAGATCATTTTGTGTATTTCTAAATTAACATTTTTATCCAATTTAAGACTTTGATGGAGACAACTACCTCAATAAGCAGGATTTGGAGCTAACATTGAAATGTCTCACAAAAGAAGAACTGACTCCAGAGGAAGTCTCATTCGTTGTCGATAAGGTAATGTAATGAACATATAAGATGCTCTTTTTAGATCCATTTTATTCTTCCTCTGCTTTCTTTGTGGTTGTACATGTCTATTTTAAAAAACAACAAATTGATGCAAAATATAGCAAGACATATTGATTGCATCCAAGCACCCCCTCATCCACACATGATGGTGTTTTATGATATCAATTATCATCCTCTCTCCAACTAAGTTACACAAGAGGACTAAAATACTTCAGATTCTCTTACATTTTATGAGACTGTCCTTCTGTCCAGCTGAAATTCTACAAATTTAAAGTTAGAAAATTATTAAAGTCTTTTATGGTAAAACTTTCCAAAGATTCATTCCAGCCCATACATGTTTGTTGGATTTTAAGATTCAGTTTATTTCAAAATATCTATACTTGCTATTACCAATGTGCCCCAATATGTTGGACTCTAAGTAAAATTCAATCTGCAGGGGGAAAATGTAGTTTTCCTTTGAAGTGATTGTGGGAGAGAAATTAAATCTTGACAAAACTACGGAAATCAATATTGCCCATGCTGTAAGAATTACATTAATGCAGTGATGTTTCCTCCCACTTCCAAGCAGGACATGTTTTGACAGATGCTTCGTAACTTATACTTGCTTCTGTTACAGGTGCTTGAAGAAACAGACTTGGATGATGATGGTATGCTGTCTTACATAGAATTTGAGCATGTCATTTCAAGATCACCAGATTTTCTCAAGTAAGTTCATTGTGCATTGTTGCATCATCTAGCATTTCTGAACTAAATTTTAAGATGGTGTTGAACCTGCTCTGTCAAACTACCATAATTGCCTGCCAATGGATCTAATTGGTTTACACTTTTTTAGAATTCTCTTTAAGCAATGGCTATCTAGAATTTCAAAATGTGAATGCTACATAAAGCTAGAATTCAAGGCTTATTAATCTACTCAACCAAAATTGTGCTTTTTTCATCTGATTTCTTAGAATGGAAATTCATATAATTTGCTGACACATTTAGGACTTCTCCTCCACCACCATTTCACAGAATTTCAGGAAACTCTTTATCCTGAAAAAAATGGTCTCAAACACTGCTTTGTTTTAGATTTCTCCATGTTAACTGCTGCACAAACTTGCATATAAATTTTGGATTTAGTGAAATTTTGGTTTTATCAAAAGCATAATATACTTACTTTTATGATTGACATTGGAACTCATATGTGGGGAAAAGGTCCATTTTGGCATCTTGTTAATATATGCTCCTTTGAATGATATACAACAATTTCAGGTACTTATAATGGCCATATACATGTATTTGTTAAGTTGATGGCAGTGCATCAGACCTTAACTGTTTGGAGGGATGTTTCAAGGGAAAATTCAATTCTGGGTTGAATGCATGCATCTTCATTATATGTTTTTATCTGCACACATACCATTACTATTGTGCAATTAATGAATATATGTATTGTATGATGAGTATATTACATATAACAGTTTCTTTGTACAATTTGCAATTAAGAGTGACTTTGCAAACAAAATAACTGTCTTTTTACTTTTTCAGCACTTTTCACATCAGAATATGAAGAAATGAGACCAGATTGCTTGCAACGGTTTGTGATATTGATAATTTAGTGCAGTTTGATTGAGTTAGAAAGAATACATATCAGATCATCTTCTGTGGATGTCTTAGTACGTGTACTTACAAAAGGTTGATCTCACATATCAATTAATACTCAATGTTGTTAATGGATATTTTAATTTTTCAATATTTTACAAATCAATTATGTATTTTTCATTACATGCATTGATCCTCATTGTTTTTTTCTTGAAGTTTATGATATTTCTCTATGGACCCAGGATTCTTTGTGAGGGTATGAGTTAGTTAAGAATTTCTACCCCTTGTTTTGGTAAATTATTAAATAAAAAAAAATATTCTGTGTAAAGATTTACGTATTATATGTATCCAGTTTTTAGATTTTATGAGGAATCAAGGACACTATCTTGATCAGCTCATAACCTTCTTTCATAGCAATATAAATAAATCACTGAACTTAAACATAGAAATATCCATTAGTTCCAAAAATATTTAGGAATTTTTCATTATAATTCATCTTGAATAAAAAGTTCAAAGGTAATTTCTATTTAGATTGTAATATATTTCTTATATCATTTGTATACACTAAATAATTCAGAAACAAAACTTTATCAAAACAATGAATTAAAAGTTACAAAAATTCCCTAAGAAAGCCAGATTTTTTTTTTGAAAAGGTACACATGAAATGAGGAATGATATGTTAAATGCATGTTTTACCTACTGAAGAATACTGTAACACTTGTGTCTCTTTTTTTCATTTTCTAGTCATATAAACAGTATTATCTTTGCTAAAAAGCAAGAATGATAATTTATGAAACTGAGATTGATATGTTGTTGAATTTTATCAAAGAATGGCATGATATGGTCGTGAAAATGGTGGTTGTTTTGATTTCAGATTTTTAAAGTGCAATGTATAATTTCTTCTTTTTAATGATAGCATTATATATATTTAGTTGTTCCTTACATATTTAAAATATTTGTTTATCCTTGATTACAGATGTATATATGACAGTTGAACTTGTACTTAATTCTAAAATTGTTGATGATTGGGACATTGACATTTGAAATATTTATATTGCGTCAATAAAATTGTTTCATCTTCATATATTGATTGTAGTTTACATCATGGATACCAAAACAGAGGCCAGCTCATTGCATGAACAAAATTTTCAGATGAACTACATGTACAGTTTATGTATATAATTTTCAGTCTATTATCCAGTGTCAATGTGCCCATGTAGCAAACCTTAATTGATATTTTTATCAATCATGAGAACCCATGATGATTTATTTTTAAGTTACTTATATTGATGGAGTACTCCTGGCTTCTTTGTTTTTGTCCTCAGCTTTAGCTAAAGAGGTTGTTAAGACCAGTCTCTCTGCCGATCACAAAATATTAATCTTGGCATTAATTATTGAATAGTGAGTGATAGAACTTACTTTTTCACTTGTTTATTAATTCGTACCAAAACAAAGTTTTGATCTTTTGGAGTTTGACCTACTTTTGAAAAATCTTGGGCATGAATTTTTAATTTTGATTGATAGGGCTTTCATATTTGTAATATTTGTTACAAGACCTTTCCATGGACACCAAAATCTTTGACCTTGACCTTTGAATTTTACCTTCTGACTGACAAATTCCAAATATCCTAAGGCACCGTTTTATCAAAGTCCTATAAAATATTCTCCCTAATTTGTATACATGTACAAGAATTTTAACGAACATTTATCTGTGTAAGCCTTGAAGATCAATGACATTCTTGTGTAATAAGCAGTTGACAAAAACCCCTTTTGAACAAGGTCTGACGAAAAAGATCTGACAAAAGTTCTCTCCTGAGGTACATTGGAATTTAGAGAAATTCCCGATCTTTGGCCTTGACATTTGACATGGAAAATCAATATGGTTGTCCTTACATCATCTTTAAAGTAATTGAGCCAATTCAGCTCAATATCTAAATAGTTGAACTGTTCAGTAAGTAACTGATTGCCTCATCAGTAATAATATCAATACACATATTCTGTTTCTATATGTAATAAGCAATATGCGTTTTAGGTGAAATGTTTTCTTCTTTTTAATTAAAAGAAAACTTTGAAACGAGGATGAAAATTTATTTTTATTGTACAGTTCCTGTCACCTCATAGATGCCAATTGAACCACTTCCACGACTGATCACGTACAGAAGAGGAGTTTTTGTAGAACTGTGGTTGGCACTGATAAAACTGTAATGATAAAATGACAGTAGTATGTGGCATCACATATTGATGCACTTATTCTCGGGCGCGTTTTGAATCACATTAAGAAGTCAAAAACAAAATTCCTCCATTATTTAAATACAAAGACATTCTTTATATTTTCTCTAGCAATACACACCAAAAGTGCATCCAGGATACTTAAAAGAATTTAATGTTCAATTTTGACCGTTACTTCGGTTTGTCGCATCACAAATTGTGTTAGATAAGATGCTCTCAATTGACAATAAATTTAAAATTTTGTGAATTCACCATAGCACGGAAGAGGGTGACCCTCTGTTTCATATTATATTTCGTGTCATTTTTGATGACAATGGTAATAGAAATACTTAAATATTTGACAAACGTGACAACTTCAACTTCAAAATTCTAAAATTTTCTTTCTTGAATAGTAATATTTTTTCGTCTCCTACATATGGTATAATCAAGGGTGGTATAGAGGTGACATGTAGTTTTCTTTCTTTTTTAGCCGAGTTGCAGAAATCGGCTCTTACTTTGAGCTGGCGTCAACAATTGTTTTTTGCACTATAAGTCAAGTATGATACATGCTAGTGCAATAAAACTTCATACACTTACTCGCCATGAGTCAAGGATGACCCCTATTTGGGGTCCAAAGGTCAAGACACTGACAGGACTCTGATTATTGAAAATGGTTTCCGGACCATATTTGAACCTGTATTACACTTATGATAATGAAACTTGCTAGAAATGTTTCCCGTGAATCAAGGATGATCCTCTTGGTTTTTGGGTCAAAAGGTCATAGGTAGAGGTCATACATGTATCACTCTGATGATTGAAAATTGTTTCCGGGCCATATTTGAGCATGTATTGCACCTATGATCATGAAACTGGCCAGAAAAAAATCCTAAGAATCGAGGATAACCCCTATTGATTTTGGGGTCAAAAGGTCATAGGACTCTGAAGATTGAAAATGGTTTCTGGACCATATTCGAGCTTATATTGCACCTATGATCATGAAACTTGCCGGAAATGTTTCCCATGAATCAAGGATGACTCCTATTGATTTTTGGATCAAAGGTCAAATTCGGGTATTCCGTAATTGAGAAGTCTGCATATTCATACATACATTCAAGTTTTGCAACTCGACACTTTGCATCTTTGATGATTTTAAGCTTATTTTAACTCGTTCCTTCAAACTATTAAGTCGTTTGAACGATGTATGTTTGTTTTTTTGCATTCTTATTTATGAAAAGAGAAAGCAGAAAACAAATTGTTTCTTTCTTGCTCGAGATCGTTTTTGTAACTCGAAATATTATCAGGGACGTATATAACTAAACTTTAGTTATATACGTCCCTGATATTATGTCGTGGGAACGAGTTATGTTTGTTTTTTTAAATTCGAATTGACAACATCTACAAATCAAATGGTCGATTTCATAACATCGACCAATAATGTATATTGCTTACAGTAACCCTTACCCAATATCAGATATAATAGCATTGCCGGCGTTGTCACTATTGTACAAGTTCTGCCAAGAGGAAGAAGTTAGTCCATCTCTGTAGACACTCTGAAATGTAGCACTGATACCCCTCATAGCATAGGTATATACAAGTCCAGTTCTCGTCCCAACAAACAGGACTGGCTCATTCGCAATTGTGCCTAAAGCAAGACTGTTTGGCTCAGGGCCCTGAAAAAAGAAACGCATCGATTGCCTTTTCTGTAATGGATGTCTCGCTCAATCGTGCTTGGATCGCCCATTTTCTTTTTTATATTTGAATTGTAACTCGAAGAAATATATCATTTATCAACGATGTTTCGTCGTAGAAATAAAAGTTGATTGTTATATAATAGTCATAAATATATAGTTTTTATTTATTATATACCATATCATCGGATCTTTGGTCGGCTTCATTAGATGGAGAACTTTTTGTATTGGAACATTCCCCATTGAATGTTGATGGATATGCTTCTGCTCCACGTTTTTCCAGGTCTTCTCCGCTCTCAAACACGTGGTTCATGTTGGTAGAGTCCCATAAACTGAAACCTCTTCCGCCGAATAGATACAAATTGTCAATGAGGCCATGGTAACAGCTCTTCTCTAAAGTACTCAATAAAACATTTCCTGAAAAGAAGGAGCACCATTTCCTAAACAGGAATCTTTAGAACAAGAGGCTCGGGTACCACACGAGCACACCTATCCTGTTTTCTCGGTTTAATCCAGAGCACCCTGTTTTCCCGGTTTTCTCTGAAATATGATACTGTCATCCTCCAAAAAGATATCAGTTTTATTGTACTCCTTTAGTCGTAACAGAAAATAACATTGTTTTGGCTGTACGTCAATTAAGTTAGAAATAGGACGGAAAATAAAAATTCTAATGCAACGTCGCTATAACGTCGATTTTCATTGGTTGTTTGCTCCTTGGTTACGGCTGTAAAACGAGAACATTCTAGGCTTTGACGTTGCTAACGTCACAATTCGCCTTATATTCACAAAAATAAAGATTGCATTAGAATGGGAATAACTAGATACTGACGTTATGTTTGCGGACGGTAAATGCCGATTTTCGGTCGCACACTGAGTTTTTCTGGCGACGCGTTTCTGTACATGTATGTGAAAGGTCAAGGTCAGGGTTACGAGGACAAAAATTTTGGTATCGATGGAAAAAATCTTGTGACAAGGAATACACATGTGAAATATAAAACCCTTTCACTTACCATTCAAAAGTTATGCCCAACGTTGAAGTTTTTGAAAGTAGGTCAAGGTCAAGACCACGGATCAAGAATGTTGGTATCAATGGAAAGGTCTTGTCCTAAGGAATTCACATGTGAAATATGAAAAGCCTTTCACTTTACATTCAAAAGATATGCCCAATGTTGAAGTTTTTGAAGAGTAGATCCAAAGGTCAAGGTCACTCGCGAGGTCAAAAATATTGGTATCAATCTCTTCAGTCTTGTCACAAGGAATACACATATGAAATATGAGAGACATATCACCTCCCATTCAAAAGTTTTGCCCAATGTTAAAGTTTTTGAAAAGTATAGGTCTAAGGTCAAGGTCACGAGGTCAGAAATTTTGGTGTTAATGGAAAGGTCTTGTCACAAGAAATACAAAATATGAGATATGAAAGACCTATCACCTCCCATTCAAAAGTTATGTCCAATGTTAAATTTTTTTCGGACAAACCGACTGACAGGCCAAAAACTATATGCTCCCGAATCTTTGATTCCGGAGCATAAAAAAAAACATTATATTCTATAGGGGACCTCGAGTCTTTCATCCCTTGTCGATAATTTGAATCTGAAGAGTAAAGAATGAAATCAAACTATATATAAAAAAGGAAAGAATCGGATGCAGTACCCAAAGCAAAACATCGAAACACAAGTATGCTTTCACAAAACATTTATATTTTACACGTCTTCAAATTCATAGCAGCATTTGAGAACATATTGATTTGCAGCATTTCGAAAACAGAACAAATTTCGAATGTGTTTAAAGAAGCGATCAACCGAAGTTATCGGACTCGGTCACATGCGCCCTCGGGGACACCTGGTCCATCAGCAGTGACACTCACCAAGTGGTACAAACATTACACGTCTTCAAAATCATAGCGTCATTTAAGCACAGATAAATTTGCAGCATAGAACAGACATGCATGTAATGATACTTAACCCACGCCAGTAATCCTCAATCAAAACAATTAAATATATGACAAAAGACTGTGAAAGTAAGGTAAAAAAATAACGAAAGACACAGCAGGTTGGGCGGGAAATGATGCTACAGGACCCACTTTTCAGACATTTCGAGAAAATTTTGTGAACAGACATATTCGAATGCGTTTGAAGAAACAATCAGCCGAAGTTGATCGGACTTGGCTACATGCGCTCTCGGGGACTCCTGGTCCTTCAACATCAAATTCTACCTAGGATTTGAAGTATGCGAACTCCAAACGAAAATTGAGAAAGGAGACAAAAACATATCATAATAAACATACATCGAGGACTATTCCAATTAACCTGAATGATTCATGGAATCGCCTCGATCAGCGCATGCAATTTTCAAGTTACTACAGAATGTGCAGTGCATGATCGACTGTATGGTCATAACAGGAAGCACTGATGCGGAACAAATGCAAAATTTCGAAGCTGCCATCAAACGCTTACGATGTATGGTCTGAAGGCCAAAATAAAAAAAAAAAAAAAGAAAGCATGGAATTCTGTACCTTTTACTTTTACATTCTGTGACCATATGGACTTCCTATGACTGAAAGTAAAGTGAAAGCTGTCGTCGATGCTTAGTCACCTGAAAACATTATCGAGTTACGAGCTTCCTTCGAACTCTTCGACTAGTATTGAAATTTTCTTCCATATTTGTCATCGCAACTAAGCAATTGTAAGCTCTTTCACAAATGTACCTGGACTCCGCAATGTCAGCAAGCAGTTCAAATCAACAAGAAATTGTGAGTTCCTCAAGACCTGTGGGTAATCGGAAAAGTGGTAGGGGAGGGTTGTGCACACGTAATCCGGATAACTACACCGTCTGCTACTTGCGTGGCAGATGGCCGTCCAAAGTAGGCACCTGTTGCCCATTGGTCTCGTTGGTTTATGCGTGGTCTTTTGTGTTTCATGTTTCTACGATGCGAGTTGGTCTCGTCGGTTTATTTGTGGTCTTTTGTAAATCATGTTTCTATGGCGTCTGTTTCTGTGGGTGTCTGCTCTGTCTCTTTGCAATGGGTGTTTTGGAGTTTTTTCTGTGGGTGCTACAACCGAGTGTTGTTGGAGATCCCCCTCCTTTCTTTAATAAGTACCACTCGAGGGTTAACTATCTTAAACACGTGTCTGGTGCATTCCAATTGGTTTGATAGTTTCTTCAAGAAGATAAATGTTTGGAACACTTCCGTATCACTATTATAAACACTTATTTCCTTTTGCAATGTGGATGTTAAGGGAGGGTTGTGCGCACGTAATCCAGGATAACCGCACCTTCTACTATTTCTGTGGCAGATGGCCGTCTGCACCGGTTGCCCATTGGTCTCGTTAGTTTATGTGTAGTCCTTTGTGTTTGATGGTTCTGTGTTATGCGTTGACGTTCCTGGTCCCTTTTGCGTCTCTTCCTGTGCTTCTTTGCTCTGTGTTTTTGCATTGGGTGTTTTGGGGTTTTGCTGTGGGTGCTGCAGCCTGGTGTTGTTGGAGATCCCGTCTTTTGTTTAAGAGTGTAATATTTACTTCTTTCCAGCTCTGTCGACTGAAAGAAGCTTCGTTTTGGACCTGTGTCATTATGGTGACATAATAAACAAAATTTGAAGGATCAAAGGCAGACAGCATAGCCATCGAAAATGTGCCAGAATCATCAAATGCCTTTTATACCGTGGATATGATCCTAATGTCACCAGACGGACACTCGGCATGGTACTGTTCCAATATACAACCTTGTACCAGCGCATCCTTAAGACTTGCACTCTGACCGACTGTGACGACGGGACTTCATGACGGGCCCTGTCCAAACCTCTTTAGAGGGCCCCGACCACCTGTCCTCTCTGAATGTCGGTCGGATTCCTAGGGTGATAACATGCATGAACTCGCTACAGCCGGCAGAGCACGGACTGCATTTCGTACGCCCCTACCCTTTTTATATACATATTTACATGTACATATTCATCTTTGCGTTCCTTGGGCCCCTGCGTTGTGCTGTCTTGTTTGTGTGGTAATCTTACAGTGAGGAGGGTATTTTACACAACAATTGTGCGTTCTTCGAGACCTTTGGGTAACGGAAAAGTGGGAGGGTTGTGCGCACGTAATCCAGGGTAACCACACCATCTGTTACTAACGTGGCTGATGGCCGTCCTAAGTCGGCTCCGATTGCCGATGGGTCTCGTTGGTTTATGTGTTGTATTTTATGTTTTTTCGATGTTTGATGTCTCGTTTGCTCTTCCTTGTCTCTTGCTGTGTGTGTCTTCTCTGTGTTTTCACTTGGGGTGTTTGGTGTGTTGCTGTTGGTGCTGAAACCGGGTCTTGCTTGAGATCCCCTCCTTTCTTGGACATAATAATAATTATTTTCTATTTCGGAAACTTGTCATTTCATCCAAAATATCATCGAAATTAAAGGAGTTTAACATCTTAGCACCATCCCTCCAATGCTATTTTAGTTACAAATTCCATTTAACTTTGCTACTGATTCAACCCTACAAAAATCTGGAGCCGTGCACTCTCTGCAAAGTAAATGCACAAAACTGAATTCTGAAAATAAAACCGGAGGATGCTACTGAAATACATTTGGCTGTCCCAAATTTACTTCGGCATTTAATAAGTACCACTGTTGAGAGTTAACTCTCCTAAACACGTGTCGGGTGCATTAGAATTAGTTTGAAATTTTCTTCGAGAATGCGTCTGGACTTGACTACTCTATCGAGTACCGGAGCACTAAACAATATGAATTCTCAGGGCTACCTCTTCCAAAAAAAAAATCGAATGAAGCCTATGAATTGTATGATAGCAACACACATATTACAAGTATTACAAGTTGATTGCTTATCCTTAAAACAGCAAGTATCAAGCAGCATATTACTCTCGATGCAACACTTTTACGGATATACGAAGCTGTAATGCAGGGATGGAACCGCAACCCTATTTTCCTGTAATTTGTGTGAACTAGTCATACAGATGGTACATGGTGACTATCTTGGTGTCAAAATCCACAATACACAATTAAGGACGAAGGAAAAAGACGAAGAATAAGTGAGTGAAAGTAAAACACAGAGCCAAATAAAGAACTCAAAAACCATAATTATTGGGCATAAAAAACCTAAAACATGAAAAAAATGCAGAAATGAATAGCTAAAGCATTCTGCAAAGAAGCAAAAGTAAATTTCGAATAGTAATGAAATCAGGTGCCAGGAAGAGTTAGAATCTCCTGCTTGCAAGCAGCACCTGTCACTTTAAAAAAAAAGGCATACAGAGCGGATCAAAACCGATGCATTTTTTTTTCATATTTCCAAGTAGCTCATAAATTGCTTCGGTACAGCAGTTTCTCGGTTATTTGCCTTGTGAGAAATTGTATTGAATATATGTATGTCTTTAAATACAAATGTATATCAACTATTTTTTCACATTCAAGATGAAATTGAGATGACCCAGTTAAACTTGAGATGTATGGATTACATACCTAAGGGTTTGTTACTATCTAAGGCTGCCTGAAGGTTACTGGAAACCAATGTGGGGTCTATCAAAAGATCTGAAAAGGGGAAACAAAGATTCTTTTCAGTAAAAGTCACATTGAAATTAAGGTTTGATTAAGTAGATTGAGATCCCCAACAAGACGATGTTGCAGCGACATACGAGATAAAAAGTCAAAAAAAAAAAAAAAAAGAAAAACAACACCAAAAAAAAAAAAAAAAAAAAAAAAATAAATAAATAAATAAAACAAGAAAAGAAAAAAAATGAATTAAAAAAAATTAGAAAAGAAATAAAACCTGTGTTTGTGGAACACGAATGCCCCCGTTGGCATCTTTGTCAGTAAAACAGATGAATAGTAGTTTCACATATGAGGTCAAGGTCACAAGGTAAAATTTATCCATGGAAAAGTATTGCCACATGGAATTCATATGTGAAATACTTACATAGAATACGAAAGCCCTATCACTTACCATTCAAAAGTTGTGGATAAAGTTTAATTTTTCAAAACTAGGTCATACTCCGAGGTCAACGTCACAAGGTCAAAAATTTTTGTATCCATGGAAAGGTCTTGTCAAAAGGAATACAAATGTGAAATATAAAAGCCCTAACACTTACCATTCGAAAGTAATGCCCAATGTTAAAGTTTTTCCAAAGTAGGTCAAACTCCAAGGTCGCAAGGTATAAATTTTTGGTATCCATGGAAAGGTCTTGTCACAAGGAATGCACATGTGAAATATGAAAGTCCTATCGCTTACCATTCAAAAGTTATGCCCAAGGTTAAAGTTTTTCAAAAGAAGGTCAAACTCCGAAGTCAAGGTCACAAGGTAAAAAAATTTGGTATCCATGGAAAGGTCTTGTCACAAGGAATACACATGTGAAATATGAAAGCCATGTCACTTTCCATTCGAAAGTTATGACCAAGGTTAAAGTTTTTGCGGACAAACAGACAGACAGATGGACAGAACAAAAAACTATATGCCCCGAATCTTCGATTACGGGGGCATTAAAAGAAAAAGACGGAGACATCAAAAAGTAACTTTCCATTTGGGACGGTATCTGACATCAAGGTATTGTGACGCAATGTAATTCCTAAAGAAACGGCGTATTTGAACATTGTTGATCAAACTTTTACGCTGATTTCCATAGAAATTTTAAATGACATCATATTTAGTTTACGTCACATTCCGTCCAGAATGGGAAGTTACTATGTATATTAAAAATAACCGAGAGACACCATGATTGATTATGCGTGACGCCACCCAGGTACATAAATGCGGCGCAGAACCGTAAAAAAAGATGGCCAAAATAAATACAAATAAAATACCGGTACTGTAATGTATGGTTATCGATCTAATCTGATTTAATAGAACTTAATTTCTCAATATATTATGACTGTGTGGTTGTATGTTGTCGATGAAATACAATTGAGCATTGTGAGAAAAAAAATGTTATAGAATCTATAAAATATGATACAGCCTTGTACGTCTTACGAAACCGTCCGAGATAAGTGAAATACATGTAGGTACTAATCATTAACTTGAAATTAAAATTGGAGAAATAGAGTATACGATCAACTAACTTGATTTGGCCATTAACCCCCTAGTATTATCTGCGAAGTTTACTCCATGTACGTCATCGGTGAGGGTCTTGGGTGATCCTGTATCAGCAGAAATAATGTATCCTACACCATTCACAACACCAAAGGCAAGGTCACCAGGTTGGTAGAATGAGTATATGTTATACCGTCCAGGAAAATAAGCTAAAAGTGAATAAACATAAATCATTGAAGGAAAAGTAAAATACAATATCCAAATCAGATACAAAAAATTAAAAATGTTATGATCGCTGAGCGATATAGTCCCCTACCGGCGGCATATATTTATGTCCTGCAACTCTGCCTATGAATTACTCTTCAATTAAATATGTATGAGTTTTAATTAAACTTACTGTTTGTGCAGTTCAGTTCTGAGGTTTTATCTGCTTTAGCTTTATCGATTCGAAAAAGAGGTCAAGCGTGACGATCTGTAACTATCCAAGACTAAGGTGAGTATCAAATTTCACCTGAATATATCTATTTGTTGCAGAAAAAAGTCTGGAAAACTGACAAAAACTGAAATGTGCAAGTCATCAAGGGGCATAACTCCTTGAAAAATAGGCCAAGCATGACAAAAGTCGAACTTGCTCTGTAACTATCCAAGACTAAGCTGAGTATCACATTTTACCTGAATACAGTATCTTTATTTGTTGCAGAAAGAAGTCTGGAAAACTGACAAAAACTGAATTTCCCAAGTCATCAAGGGGCATAACTCCTCAAAAATGGGTCAAGCGTGACGAAAGTCGAACTTGCTCTGTAACTATTCAAGACCAAGCTGTGTATCAAATTTCATCTGAATATCTCCATCCGTTGCAGAAAAAAGTCCGGAAAACTGACAAAAAGTGAATTTTCCAAGTCATCAAGGGGCATACCTCCTCGAAAAATGGGTCAAGCGTGACGAAAGTCGAACTTGCTCTGTAACTATTCAAGACCAAGCTGTGTATCAAATTTCATCTTGATATCTCCATCCGTTGCAGAAAAAAGTCTGGAAAATTGATATTCGGACAGACGGACAGACGGAGGGACAGACGGACAGACAGACCGAGAGGAAACTAAGAGTCCCCTTCGGCGTTGCCGGTAGGGGACTAATAATCAATAGGTATAGAATACCTTGAAAAACACAAAATTAAAAGATCGCGAAAGTAAGAATCTCCTGCCCGCTAGCAGCACCCGTCACAGAAAATGTCAAACAAGTGACTGTATCTTCGGTGTTTTTGGATGGTACGTCGATTATGTTATTTTTGTCTGAAATGTATTTTTTGTCCGAAAATTCTACGTATTCTTCATATATTAACCCTACTACCTTTACAAATCATTTCCTCAGATAAAAATGTTAAGATGCCAGACAGGTAGAATTCTAAAAATCAAATTCAAAGAATTGTGGTCCCCCGCTTTTGGGTGTTTGTCTTTAAAGAAATGCTTACAGACCCCCCCCCCCCCCATTCTTAAGTTTTCATAATATATTCTCATATATAATCAAAATGCTAAATATGAAACATTAAACTCCGAGAAAAGGTCAAAGGGTTCACAATTTTGTTTTGTTACATAGGGGCAGGGCTTACGAAAAGGTATGCACATGAAATATTGAAGTCCTATCATTTAAATTACCATCAACAACTTATGGTCGAGGTTGATGTTTTTAACTATGAGTCAACCTCCAAGGACGAGGTCACAAGGTGAGAATGTTGTTACCAACAGAAAGGTCTTGTCACAAGGAATACACATGAGACATTTAAAAGCCCAATCACTCTCCGTTCAAATGTTTTGGTCAATGTTAAAGTTTTTTGAAAAGAAGGTCAAACTCCAAGGTCAAAATCACAAGGTTAAAAATTTTGGTATCCATGGAAAGATCTTTTCACAAGGAATACACATGTGAAATATCAAATCCATATCACTTTCCATTAAAAAGTTATGGAGAAGGTTAAAGTTTTTTGAAAAGTAGGTCGAACCCTAAGGTCAAGGTCACAAGGTAAAATAAATGGTATCCATGGAAAGGTCTTGTCACAAGAAATACACATGTGAAATATGAAAGCCCTATCATTTGCCATTGAAAAATTATGGACAAGGTTAAAGTTTTTGAAAAATGGATCAAACTCCAAGGTCAAGGTCACAAGGTCAAAAACTTTGGTATCCATGAGAAGGTCTTGTTACAAGAAATACACATGTGAAATATGAAGGCCCTATCACTTACCAATCAAAAGTTATGGCCAAATAAAAATTAAAAAAAAAAGTTATGGCCAAGATTAAAGTTTTTCAAAAGTAGGTCAAACTCCAAGGTCAAAGTCACAAGGTAAAAGATTTTGGTATCCATGAAAAGGTTTTGTCACAAGGTATACACATGTGAAATATGAAAGCCCTATCACTATCACTTGCCATTGAAAAGTTATGGACAAGGTTAAAGTTTTTGAAAAGTAGGTCAAACTTCAAGGTCAAGGTCACAAGGTCAAACATTTTGGTATCCATGGAAAGGTCTTGTCGCAAAGAATACACATGTGAAATATGAAAGCCCTATCACTTGCCATTGAAAAGTAATGGACAAGGTTAAAGTTTTTGAAAAGTAGGTCAAACTCTGAGGTCAAGGTCACAAGGTAATACACATGTGAAATATGAAGACCCTATCACTTACCAATCAAAAGTTATGGCCAAGGTTATAGTTTTGTTTTTCAAAAGTAGGTCAAACTCCAAGGTCAAGGTCACAAGGTCAAACATTTTGGTATCCATGGAAAGGTATTGTCACAAGGAATACATATGTGAAATATGAAAGCGCTATCACATGCCATTGAAAAGTTATGGACAAGGTTAAAGTTTTTCTGACTGACGGACAGACAGACGGACGGACGGACAGACAGACGGGACGGTTTAAATGTCCCCGCGCTTTCGCAAAAGCGGGGGACAATGAAAAATGAACAAGAAAAAGAAATAGTTTCAACACTGATAATAAGTTACTGACAATCAAGATTAATGGTAAACATTGTCAAAATCAAGAAGGTGTAATTCGGCGTTCAGAAAGCAACATACACACTCACACCCTCTCTCACACATACACACAAAATAATACTTATTTAAAATTTATTTGAAGAGACAAGTTTCAATATTGCTCTGGGCCAATTTCCACCTGCTGATCGAAGTCGTTTAAGGCTAATCCAAACGGTTAAAGGATGCTTCCAACTCGCCATAGAAAATTACATAATGAGGGTGAGTGGCTAAAGGAACCTAGCTGGACCTGAAGGACATTTCTTTCATGGCGAACTTCAGGCGATCTATGAGATTTCACGCCATTCATGACGATGACAATAGAAACGAGAGGACCTACAACAAAATTCGGTTGTAGCACCCGCAGGATAAATCGAAACATCAAAACCAAAAACACAGAGTAGAAATACACTGGAAGAGACGTAAAAGGGGAACACAAAATAAGACATAAAACACCAAACACTAAGGAGTACACATAATCAACGAGACAATGGGCAATCGGTGCTGACATAGGACGACCATTTGTCACTTTAGTAGCAAATGGTGTGGTTATCCGGATTACTTGCGCACAATCCGACCGCTTTTCCAGTTACCCAGAGGTCTTGGAGAATGCACAATTGTTAAGTTGATAACCTCCTTATTGTAAGATGACAACACATACAAGACAACAAAACACAGGGATTTAAGCAACACACAGATGAATATATAAATAAGCTCTGACGACTGGAGCGAGCTCATACATGTAATCACACGAGGAATCCGACCGACATTCAGAGACGACAGACGGTAGGGGCACTGTTTTCTCAAACTAAGTTTTGACAGGGCTCGTCATGGTTTCCCGTCGTTACAGACATTCTTAAAAATACACTGGTACCAGGCTGTAGGTTGACCAAGTACCATGTCGAGTGTCCGTCTGGTGACAAGACACCAGGATCGTATCCACGGTGCAAATGGCGTTTGATCTTTCTGACGCATACTCAATGGACATTATGTCCACCCTTGCTACATCTAGTTTTGTTTATATTACCGTATGTCACCATACAGTGATTCTTCTGTGCTTTACCCCATTCATTTCTTGTTGAAATTAAGTTTGAGAATATAGGGACAGCACTGTGATAATCTGACTTTAGTGCTACAACTTATATGAATTTATGAATGAAGAAAAAACGCAGTAAAGTGCAATCCAGTGCCAATTTCACAAATGTTCTTACGAAAAAAATCAGCAATTTTCGAAACTTTCGTCAGTTAATAAAACGTTCAAAAGATTTTCCTTGTAAATTTTACTATGTTTTCTAATATCATTTCAACATACTTCATCTAAAATTAGAAACAAAATATCGACATTTTTATTGTAAAAGAAGATCAAAAGTTACGAAAATTCCTTAAATTGTTCGTAAGTATTTTTGTGAAAATGGCTGCTGTTTTGACAGGGGCTTACAAGTAAGGAGACGTTGTTGTGCTCCTTGGGAAACCGTTATTTGTCCGGATAAGTGGGAGGGTTTTGGGTACGTGATCCTGATAACCACACAATTTCCTATAAATAAAGTGGATGGTCGTCCAAAGTCGGCACTGAATATGTATTGCTTTATCTCCTCTTATTTGTTGTATTTCGTATTTCAGTGAAAAGTCTGCATATTGTAATGCACGTTGGATCTGTACGTAATATCAATGACAAGAGTGTTAATTTGGAAACGATATATGGTCGTCACGATACCTTGCTATGTATTTGTTATTACTTCTGACTTTTTTCCTTGAAAATAACCAAACCTTGATATCATGTAAAATAAAAGAGCAACATTCTATTACTGATCACATCTTTGTCCTTCGTATAATTCTCCTTTTACAGTCGAAGAAAATATCACTTACATATGATCGATATTATACAATTATTGACTTTTAATAGGTCTAATCGTGACTATACAGACCTGGTCAGGTATTGGTTGACCGAGGCCGAAGGCCGAAATTATCCAATGCCTGACCAGGTATGTATAGTGTCATATGTAATATGGGCAATTTTGATCAATTACCATATTCATTAGGACTACTTTAAGTAGTCCTAATGAATATGGTAATTGATCAAAATTGCCCATATTACATATGACAATAGTCACGAGTAGACCGAAATAAAAAGTCAATAACTGCTTTATTAAATTATCAGGATTTTATTATTTTATTAAAGTATCTAAATTTTCAATTTTCTAAGAAAATTACATTTGCATTGTAATGATACGCGAAGTCAAAGATCTAACACTTTACAAAATTCGCACGCGTTGGTCCCGCATGCGCTTATCCCGAATAGACCGCTTTGGAGCGTTAGCGGTCAACACACTCTGAGGTACACCCTACCAAACAGCGTCTCCACCAATCAGAAATAAGCAAAATCGACAATAATTCCTGATCATCTAATAAAATGATTTAGACCAGTGCATGATAAAATAATAAGGAGAAGGTCTCCGATTAGACGACAATCCAGTGAACACATAATCATGAGAACCCCCCCCCCCCCCAACAAAAAATAAAAACCAAAATCATGAACAGAGGCAACAAATGAAACTACCATGAAAAAAAAAAACAGCTTGATATAGCAAGATAACGACAACATCAAAACGATAAGGCAAAACACTACAAAACAACATGTGAACAACACACATTACGGAACCATATGATTTATTTACCTTTATTTTGGTTATCAGCATCGATATTATAACTTGTCCAATTCTTGACTCCCAGTGGATAAATGTCCATGATTCTAAGGTTTATCAAGTCTATTTTGGCCACCGCATTATTTTCCTGCAATTTAATTAATACTTGCATAAATAAACTACAGAAATATAAGACCAATACCGAAGCACATATCGACAATCGGAAGAGTAAACTCTTATCAGAATCTGGTCATTGACTTAAATGTGACAAATATGCAGTAAATAAATGTACAAAACAACACATTACGTAATAGATAGTCAAAGAAACAGTACAAAAATGAGCATTTCTGGTGACATTCGAAAATACGTCAAAAATGCGTCAAAAATTTGACTTAGGAGTGGAAAAAAATAACACTTTTTTAAAAATCCTTTCTAGATCGTCATGATGCTTTCAGATCCCCTCCTATGTTTCAGATTGTTGAAAAGGACGGTCATACCTATTGGTCTTCATCTCTAGAACCACTCAAGCTATTTTAATGAAACACGGTAGGAATGAAGTACCCATAGTCAACTAAAAATGTTGCCTTTTTTGTTTTGATCTATTGCCAAATGAGATAAAGAAGACAAGTGGTGCCACAGCAGGCAAAAGTAGGTCAAGCAGTTTTACTCCTTTGACCTACTTCTTCTTCAGAACCAAAGCACATATCGACAAAAGATGGTATCAGGATGATCTAGAAGGATGTCTTAATACTAATCAACGTTGTCTTTTTTTGGTCCACTCCTAAGTCAAAATTTTGAAGCCGTTTTGATGTTAAACGTCTTCAAATTCAATAGCTTCATTTAAGAGCAGATGAATTTACAGCATGGACCAGACATGCACGTTTCGGGTACTTAAACTTCGCCAGTGATCCTGAATCTAAACAATGTTATATGGCCAAAAAGTGTGAAAGTTATGTTCCAAAATTGTACCGAAAGAAGTATGGGTGGGATATAATACTATAGGACCCACATTTTAGAAATTTCAAGAAATTTTGATAACAGAAAATTTCGAATGCGTTGAAGACACGATCAACCGAAGTTGATCGAACTTGGCTACATGTGCCCTCGGGGACTCCTGGTCCACCATCAGCGACAATCACCAAGAGATACAAATGTTAAAATGTCTTCAAATTCAATAGCATCATTTAAGAGCATCTTTCGGACTTTGTCAGAAATGCTCATTTTTTTTTATTTATTTAGTTAATTATGTATTTACTCAAAAGATGTATGGTTTTATGCACTGAATTTCTCCATATTCGTCACATTTATCCAATTCTGTAGCCAGAGCAGCAACCTTGTATACAGAAATCTCTAAATGAGGTACACCAGACATGCATGTTTTGGATTACGATTATCATCAGTGATACCACGGAAGTGTTCCAACTCTATACCTTCTTGAACAGAATTTCAAACCAATTTTCATGCACCAGACACGTGTTTCGAATATTAAATTCTCATCAGTGATGCTTCCAGCCGAAGTGATTTTGCAGGAGCCGCCGAAATTCATTTCTGTACCGCCCACTTGTATTATTTTTTGAATTTAAATTTGTGTATTTACTCTAGAGAGAGAGAGTGTGCGGCTCCAATTTTCCTGTAGGGTCAAATCATATCCAAATAAAATCTATGTTCAAAATTGCATTGGAGGAATGGTGCTAAGATGTTAACCTTATTTAATTTTTATGATTTTTTTAGATGAAATGACAAATTTTCGAAATAGCAGAATAATATAAATGAAGTCAAATTGATAAAGGCAAAAACAAAAGCTTCTATCAGGCGACACATCTGGAAAGAAGTCATAAATACACTTCTAAATTAATTCAAAAATGGGCAAAGAAAAAAATTGTTTAGTGAAGCGCCTCCTTGTTTAATTTGAAAATGTTATCTATCTCTTTGTAAAAAGTGAGCGGGTCCATTTCAATTTCTAAATGCTTTTACAATGGTATTTTGGTCATATCCAACTTTTCGTGGATCTTATGAATTTTTACGATCAAAAAATTGATTGATGGGGAATTTATGTTCATAATATATACAATCGTTTTGTTGATTATTTATTATCTTCATATCAATTTTTTTTTAAAATATCTAAATAAAAACACAAACACTCAAATACATAAATTTTCGGTTCCTTAGCCTTTATCCAGTGTAAGAAACGATAATGTTTATGACAGCTAAGTAAAAGTTTGTTTCTGTAGCGTTCATTCCATTTGCCAAAAAGGCTGTTCATTGGCAACAGAGTTGGACATTATCATTAAAAAGTGGGGATTGTTCATTCAAAGTTTAAAAAAATCAGTTTGACGGCCTTACGTTTTCTAGTCGATGTCAGGCACCTATTTTGTTAAGAGTGAGAGGGTAAAAATTTCCCGTAGGGTCTAATCAAAGGCGTATTTACAAGAAACATGTGGCCAAAAACCATTGAAGGCGTAGTGCAAGGATGTTTACCGCCTACATTTTGATGATAACTCAAAATAAAATTACAAATTTATTGGAAGGATTTTTAATGAAACAACGAAGCGATTTATCGCCTAAAAAGTTTCTCTCTCGAGCCAGCGCTGGAAAGTTAGTTATTGATAATCAAAAAAGCACTTGAAACACTTAGCCGCGGGAACCTTTTACCATCTGCACGCTGCAAACCTTGTACGGAGCCTGCCGGGGACATGAAAAATAAACAGACTATGTTGTTTCCACGAAATAATCATTTCCATGCATCGAAATACTACACTGTATATAATTTTTTTCCCATGAAATAATTATTTCGTTTAATTATCTTTTCAATTTGTCGAATCAACAGAAAGAATCATCATCATCCCCATCAAAGTCATGAAAAGTTTCTACCACTTTGGTCAACTTTTTTGCCTCTAAGCACCTTCCCGATTAGAGGGTGGTTGAGAAGATTTGTCTTGTTTAGTTGAGATAACAATCTTCTCTTTTTTGTCTTATGCTTCTTCTAGTCTAAAAAAGACTACTCTTCTCTCTCATAAAATCTCCTTCAATAATTGCCGCTCTCTCATGATTTGCTGTTTTCATCATGTTTTAGCTGTCTTGGTGTGGGCGAATGTGTTTAGCTAAAAGTTGATCTATATCGATATTTCTATATTGGACCAACCCGAGTCGAAAATGACACCTCGGGTATATCGGGGGATGCAGTTTTCTAGCGCATTTGTGCTCAATCAGGATATATGTTGTAGTGCGTAGAGAAGTTGCAATCTACAGATGTTTGGTGGGGGTATCTACTGTTGTCGACTATTATTCAGATAGAAGATCAAATCAGAGTGGTTGGAAACTTTAACCCTCTTGCTGCGTATATGTACATACATGTATATGTCCATTGACGTCAGACTGCGTATATGTACATATATGACCATTTTGACGTACGCATGTGCACATAATTTTCAAAACGTTATAGTTTGTTTCATCAATATTGGGTGTATTCGAGCATCAGAAACATCAATAGATTCACAAAAGTAATAGCTTTTTGATGGTGTTATTCATTCTATACCTAAAGTGCTACATTTTACTTTTATTGTGATTTTTTTGTACAAAAACAGAAAAATGATGATAACGTCTCCACTTTTTTACGTCAATATACATTGCAATACATATATTTCATACGTTTCTGATTAGATCATTATTTCATGTATCCAAATAAATGAGGCACCGACTGAACCAGAAAAGTCTCCACTATAAGATGATGTTCTGAATAATTGGCAGAAGTATTTACATTTCCTGTGGACTCTCTTTACATTTCGAGTTATATTTCATTTAGCTTTAATCTCCCTTTGGTTCCCTCTTTAGTTTTTGGCGTTCACACTCCTCTAATTTGCTTGTTTTTCGACAGATTTGGACAAATTTGGTATCGTTGAAACCGGAAAATTATCATCTACAACTGATAGTAAAAATATTAAGTAAGATATATCATTTAATACTTATATCTATAAAAATATCTCATAAAGGAGACCCCATGGCTTTCGCCGTAATATTTTCGTTTTTATAACGTCATCATCGGAAAATCAACAGCTTGTTGCCTGGGAATAAAATTAAATAGGAATGCTATATTTTCACGAAACAACAGGATATTTCTTGGAGATTTAAGCGATATAATGAATAAGATTTTTCAAGTTTTGTACATCTAATTATATTTGATTATAAGAACTTTTCATCAATTTTTTAAACTTTTTTACTTTGCAGCGAATTGTTAACGAATAAGTTTCTCTATTTGAAAACTATCAGCGAGTGAATTTTAGTATCCACCCTGCTCTATTCAAAAATATATCTATCTTACAGATTATTGAACGCATTATTAAGAACGAGCGAGCTGAATGACGTCCATTTATTGACCAGGAACGTCAAAAATTATAACGCTCAAATTTACTTTTCTTTTCTTGGTCTGTGCCAAATAAAGAATTTTCTAAAGGCCGTATTGTTAACAAATTGCCGCGTAGCGTTTATACCAACTTTGTTAGCCATTCATGTTATGTACCGATTTGTTCGTTGATTCAAGCTTTAAAAGAAACTAAATAAAAGATATAGCATGACCAACTATTTGTCTTGCTATTAGCGTCAAAAGGTACCTGACAGTGGATTTTCAAAATTCCCCGCCCTCGTCCTTTTAAGGTGCTAGGGAAAACATCCGAGCATCGAAACTATATATAATTACACTGATTTTTTACTTAAAATATATCATATTCAAACAATACACCAAAAATATATATATATAATATCCAATCTCAATTTCTGTAACATATAAAATAACAGGCATTGTTTATCTGATCACAATCGGTCTTTTCTTCAACTACAGCCTCTTTCTGTCTTATGTTTGCGTATCGCTAAATTCATGGAACCAGATATGAACATTTTGCACAAAAGTTGGAAACATGATTTTTTTTTGCAAAAAAGTTGGAAAAATGATTTTTCTTGGCACCAACAACGCATGATAGATGGATCCTTAAAAATTAAGAGGATGAAAGATGGACAGATGATATACATGTATAAGGAATCAGGGACACAGTAAATGAGGTATAAGGATGAAGGAGATCTTGAGACAAAAGTAAAGCCTCCCCCCCCCCCCCCATTCCAACGATGAGATATTTTTTTCTTTATCATCATATTTAAAATTTGAGAAAATTAACCGAAACAAAATTAAAATCTCCATCTCAGCTTTCTGTGGAGCCCGACTTAAAAACAAAAAAGACGATCACGATCACTTACAGTTTCAATGTTCCCTGTTATTCTTTCCAAATAGGTTACGCTAATGCATAATGAAGATTTCGTCGGAGTTTGTTTTGATTTCTTTTTTCAAATCATATTTGTATTTCAAAAAACTGTTATAGGTGTCTATACATACCCTCAATTCATCTGCTTTTGCAAGTTAAACATCCCAATAAAAAGTTATATACAAGTGCATCTAACAGTTGAGTTTCTGAATCTGCTTCTAAATCTGACTTGGACATGATGTAACCTATCACCTTAGCTTTATTCCTGATTTATCAAAGTCAGAGAAAATTCTGTCTTCCCTATTCTGAAATCAATATAATAACCCCCCTCCCATCCCTCTCCCGAATAAGCTGGTACACGGCGATTTATTACCACCTACTATGAGAAAAAAATCGCCGCCTACTTCCTATTGTAAGAGCATTTTAAAAAATCACAATATCTTAACATTTCACCTTCTATATAATTTCTTTAAAATCGCTCCTACTTAAAAGATGATTGAGAACCTTGCCCGCTCTTCAACTCATAAAGGGTTCCAAGGATAAAAGTCCATCACACCAATGGTACATTGTTATTCCAACGCCTTGTCATGAAGATCATTTAGAATATTGTAAAAACTAGAGGCAAACATATTTTGGAATACAGTTGACAGTTGACAGTTGACGATTGAATTGTCAACTGCATTCCAGAATGCAGTTGACAATTCAACTAAGAAACACCTGTATTGAAAATGTATGCATAAAAAAAATTCTATAGTACTATTTCATCAAACCAAAAAATACATATGACACCCATGCCCTACCCCCACTTCTTACAGAATAAAAAATAAATGAAGCAAAGCATTGACACATCCTGTTGGTAATAGCTCAAACTTTTATAGTATTCCCCTGGTTACGATACTGAAATTTTCAGGGATTCATGCCTAGGCATTGACTCAAACACATTTTAAATTTGGCGAGGGTACATGACCTTGTTACCGAGGAATGAGGCCGAGAACTTTGCTAATATTTCTACAATTCAGACAAATTTTGAACAATTTCTAAGTCCAAACTTTTATAGTATTCCCCTGGTTACGATACTGAAATTTTCATGGATTCATGCCTAGCCATTGACTCAAACACATTTAAAATTTGGCGAGGGTACATGACCTTGTTACCGAGGAATGAGGCCGATAACTTTGCCAATATTTCTACAATTCAGACAAATTTTGAACTTCGTCAGAATTTCAAAAATATTGGCAAAGTTCTCGGTCTCATTTCTCGGTAATTAGGTCATGTACCCTCATCAAATTTTTAGTGTGTACGTGTCTATACCTAGGCATGAATCCCTGAAAATATCAGCTCCCTAACCAGGGGATTACTATAAAATTTTACCTATTACCAATCAAAAAAGGTATTTTCATGCTTGAACTATTACCAATCAAAAAAGGTATTTTCATGCTTGAATTTCATTTTTTGAATATGGGGAGTATTTTCATGTCTGAATTCTATTGTGTGTATGTGGGGAAGGGGGGGGGGGGGGGCTGCTTAGATAAGAAAATGGATTGTAAAATTAGATATTGTAAACATTAAAGACTTAGATATTAGTATAGCATTCATCTCTAAATCGAATTGTCAACTGTATTCTAGAATGCAGTTGACAATTCAATAGTCAATTGTCAACTGTCAACTGTATTCCAAAATATGTTTGCCAAAACTAGAGCATGTGGAGAAATAATGCCACTTCTCTCAGTCACGTGACGAAAATCGGCGAAACTCCCATTAAAAACAGTTAGTAGCTTTTCTTCGTAAAATCTTCGTTTTCTTTAATTTCTGTTATTCATATTATTTTCAATTTGTTATGTAACGATGATTCATGACCTATTTTCAATTCTATAAGAAGACACAATGATTTTATACAAGAAAATAGTGGAAATTTCGTAGAAAGAAGGGATTTTTAAAATATGTGGGAACCGCCAAAATCAGTTATCCGAAAAAACGACGATACCTGAATTCATGTATTTGTTATAAACTTTCAGTCGCGATGCCCGGAACACGGATTATTAAACTAGAAACCTAAGAAAACGGACATTGAAGTTGCCAAAACTCGCCAAATCATACTGTCTTCCTATGAAACTGTACAGCCTATGGACAGAATCTTACTAATTTTCAACTCATGTGGGAACCGCGAATTTAACATTGATAATAAAGTTTTTTACATCAACTTCTTCAGAAAATAGCGGAGTATCATATCCAATGCCCGGAAGCCGTTAACAATCTTAGTTACAGTGATGCCCATATACGACAGTAGTAATTTTAAATCTGGCAGCGAGCCATGACGCGATGGCAGAGTGGCATTATTTCTCCGTATGGGGGGAGGGGTACAAAACGTAGAAGATGTAGCAGCGGTAAAAGTTTAAAACAAGAATTACTTTTCTAAATTTACACACAAATTCATTCCTTTTCTTATCCAAACGTTTCGGCCATTGACCTTCATCAGTTTACACACAAAGAATTAGAATCTTTTCGTATGTGTCTACATTGATGATGGAATCGACATGATCGTTTGAGTGCATGTACGAGAATAAAAAATGCAATTGCTCAATCTTAAAATGTAGATTTTATATAATGTATATTTTTGCTTCCTTCTTTGTTACTCATAGACTCTGCCTGTAACGTACATTTTTATCTCAATTTTGTTTTATTTGAAATGATAGAAGAGTATTGGGTAAGTACATTCCCGTGGCAAAAAAGAGGCTAGGGGAGTGGAATCCTCAGTCATCCTAGTCCGTTCTGAAAAAATTCTGACTTCATATTCAAGTGTGATATATAAAACCTTTTTATTTCCTGTTACAATAGACATATCGGATTGACGTCACTGTAGGTGCGAGTGCCCTTTCATTTCATCACAATTTCAGCCGATTTCGTATACAATCCCCAATATCATGTCTATTGATTACCGGCAGTCATGACTGCCGGTATACTGTAATCAATCGTGACATACTTGCACGGATAAAATAACTCTTGGCAATATGATTGGTGGACAATCACAAAATATGCAAATATTCGTCAAGGTTATCCAGAATCTGTGCATAAGATACTTTCATCAGGTCGGCTCAAGAGTCTAGATGACTTGACAAATGAAAGTCATATCGTATCAGTGCTTTTTCTTCCGAAAGATGCATCGAAAAGTCTTTGTACCGATACGTCCTACAACAATCACAGATCCTCGGAAATTTCCGTAGCTTGAATCGGAAATAAAAACGGAAAAGCCCGGAAATGAGCGATTGGTCAACAAGAACAAAAATCGTTTATTCCAATTTTTTCTTACTAGAATTTTACAACATTTAATGTCAGCTAACTGCCGGCAAGCTTTTTGTAAAAGCTAATACTTGTATGTGTAACAACTCATTGACAGGCTCAAAATACCTTTGACACTTTCCTTTGTTTCCTCTTCCTCTTTATTAGTATCATAAACCATTGATATAATATATCGTACATGTTAGGGGGGCGGACAGGGTGAAAGGGCGGCGGAGGCATTGGGGGGGGGGGGGGGGGGGACATATTAAGTATTCTAGCCTACATTTTCACCCACGATGAAGTAACTAGTACCGAAATTCAAAAAAATTTTGTCTCGCTTCGCCCGCAAAATTAAAAAATGTTTTATATTGCTGTATTTTAAATTAAGTGACTGTGTTATTTAGACAAGGTTCGAAGATATTTTTTACATTATGCATTCCAAATAAGCAATATGCTAGACTTACTCTAATGAGAATACATACATGTATTTTGTATCACTTTAAAAATATTTAAAGATATGGAATGTTAAAGGTGATTGATATATTAAGTATTAAATAAATTCGATGAAAGATGTTATAATTACGGGTTGAAGAGGTAGGGGTACAGATGACGGAAAACGTTGAATTTCGCTCGAAAATGCACAAAAATGCATTATTTTAAACATTTTTACGTTTATTATGCTTCTGTTACCTTTTAATGTCAAAATTGGATAAGCAAAATTAACTTTGAGGTTATCATATCAATATAATCGGCAAATTCTGCAATCCGGAAACTGAAAAACGGTTTTATTTCGTTCTTCTCAGCCATTTATGTAGCTTTCTGGCGCGAAATACACACGGTGTAGAAATAGACAACTTTCTCGTTTATTTCCTTCCAAACGGTTAAATATTTGATCGGAACACACTCTGAATAGATTGTTCCGTGATACAAAAAGAAAAAGACGACAATATTACGTACTTTAACGCTCTAGAGGCAAATTTAAAAATAGTCAGCCATCCCCCCTTTTTTCGTTTTTCGCCTGTGGGACATTGTTCCCTCCCTCGCTTCAGAACCCCACTTGGCCAGAAAATGTGTTTTATTGATATACACCTTTGGTGAAAGTGGCATTGTGAAGCGAGGGGGGAACGATGTTGTATAAAACTTTTCCGTTTTCCATTGATTTCTGTGTAAAAAAACGCTTATTTTGACCCAAATATCGGTCTTATTTTGCATAAATTATCCCATCTGAAAGCAGATTCATATGCAGACCAAGTTACTTCAAATTTCAACCGAAAAAGATTCTCAATTTTTGCATTTTGAAATTTCGACTTTTCAGGGCAGATTCTACGCCTTATCTTAACAGCTCCTTTGTAGCATGGATCAGACATGCACGTTTCGGGTACTCAACCCTCGTCAGTGATCCTCAATCTAAACAATTCAATATGACCGAAGAGTGTGAAAATTATTATGTCCAAAAATGAACCAAAAGACGTAGCAGGATGGGTGGGATTGATGCTACAGGACACACAATGTGTAGCTCGATAAAATGTCAAAATTCTACATTTTATAGGTATGTCGATCTGCAACCAATCATATTCAGCGTTCATCTTGAGCCGAGAACAGACATCAATTGCCGGAGCTGTGACGTCAGTCTTTGTCATCATTCCTAATTTCTTTGTATTGGTGGCTGTTGCAAGGAATAGTAAAATAAGAAAGAATGCATACACTGTTCTCGTTCTTCTACTGTGTATCAGCGACTTATTGCTCGGTCCGTTATATTTACGTGTATTCATCTTGGGGAGCATCCATTGGGGAGAGGGGGGGGGGGGGGGCAGAAAGACTTTGCAAAAAAAAAAAAGAAAAAAGAAAAAAGAAAGAACTCCGGATCGAGATTCTAATGGAAAAATTTTAGAAATCCATATAATGACCGTTCCGATTCCGTTTTGATAAGTAAAAAAAAATCCGGATAATGAAATTGGCCCCTCCCCCTCTTCCTACCTTTCCACAGGTCCGGTAAACACTTTTTGTGTGTCACAAACTAAGAAGAAATACATGTAAAAATGAAACAAACTTTATTCAAAGGAACGAAATCAAATTCGAAAGTCATTAGCACCATGTAACCTTTCTGCGCTGAATATTATTTAAGTGAAAAAATTATAGGTTTCATATGCAATTTAAGAAAATAAAACGGAGTGATTTGCTAGCAAGAGATGCCTAATGCACTCTTCCTTGGCACCTGATCTCACTCCGTGTTTAACACATGTATTTAATATGGCCGAAAAATTAAAGTTTTAGAGTTATTTTCAACATTGGAAAATAAAAACAATAAAAAATCGACCCAAAGGACCGGCGAAAGGAAAATCCGGCTCTTAAAATGGCTGAAAAAAATTCAGGCTGGCAAAAGATCCCCCCCCCCATCAATTGAACTGATTTCTTTCTCGTCTCTTCAGAAATCTGACTTCAAATTGTCATGCAAACTCCTATGTTTTAACTGATCGCTGGTACTAGTTTGGATGTGAAAGGCTTTTTATAAAAGAGGTTTGAATGTTCTATAAAAAAAGTTTAATTGTCGGAAATAAACAACGGTATCTGATGTCGTACTCTTACATGTATTTTATCGAATGCCTGCATCCATATTCGAACAAAAAACAAACAAACAAACAAACAAAAAAAAAAAAATTGACAACTTACAAAGTGTGTACGATTTGACACTGAGTATGTCAAAAGTAATCAAATGCACAAAAGATCGATAACATACATCAGGAGAATTAAAAACAGACACAATGAAATAAGGCTTAAACTTTCCAATTGGCAAACTGAACACTGCTAGATGAAATAAAAACATAAACTATAAGATAAGACGGACTGATAAAGAAACAGTACATGACAATTTTTACCTTCAGATCTTGTTTTTATACTAGATATAAACAACTGAATAGTAGGAAGTTTGAACAAATTTAAAACAGATTTTGAAGATAATTTCATAGAGGTCATCTATAGATATATCCGACTTTGTTTTTTTTTTCAATGCTTTTTTCATTAATAAATGGAAATCCAGGGATGAATTGTCGGGAATTATGTTTTTTATTATCAAAAGAATAATGTGATGAAAACTGCACGGCATTTCTACATACCGGTAATCCATTGAGTATTTCTTAGATAATTAATGCTCCATAGATTTTTTTGTATCTAATGCATGGCATCTTGTTCTGCAAGGACTATTGTATAATTTAATTTTATTATTTTAATATTATTAAAATACTTGACATGACGAGATTTGAGAGTGCAGATGCAGTTCAATTTTACAGGTTTCGTTGCCTTCTAAATGCCTTTGACAACTCTCATGATTCTTTTTTTCCGTTTTATTTTAAGCTGGAAATTCAAATATATTCTTTAAAAATATTGTATGTATCAAATTTATCTTCTGAATTGATCGGACTTATAGTAAAAATCAAACATATCATGTAGCATCCCTGTCCTGCAGCGTAACAGCTGTTTTACACCTGGCGGGAATGACGAACGTTATTTTTACAGCGTGACGTCAAAATTTCTCGCAGTGACGTAACATTATTTGAACCAGTTTGTCGCAGCAAGAGGGTTAAAGGGAAATCTGCCTATTGTTTGTGCGCATCATATTCAGCGTTTCTGCGTAACATTTCCCGCGAAATAGAACAATTACGATGACGTCGCGTAATTGCGCGAAGAACGTCAAGATGTTCGACTTGCACAAAAGGATATATAGACTGTATCAATACACGAATTTATCGGAATAAAGAAATCATGGGTGATATGAAAATCGTTGATGAGTTATGTTGAATCTGAAATACGCCAAATGCTACGATGATCTCCTCAAAGGCAGATCCAGCCAAAATGGATAAGGATGGGGGTCTATAATTTTGAGAGAGAAACTTTGAAAAGAGGGGTAATAAATTCTATACTTTGTTGAGATGATGTCAATTCGTAAAAACGGCTACTTCATACCTTGCACCTATCAACTCAATCAAATACATTTGTATCATTTTCCGGCGCAACGCTTTCAGAGGAGGAATCATGAATGTGTCAGTCAATCCGAGCCTGTGGCGGTCATTTTTGATTTGCGATTGCATCAAAAGCACAAACCTAGTCGAGTACGTTGAGTTATTTGATTCATGTGATGTTTGGTTAAATTCTGTGCATAGTTTCAAAAGGAGAAGTCGAAAATGTTTTAGCCAATCAGAACCCTTGACGGCAATCTTTGATTTCCGATCAGGCCATAAACATGTATTTTTTCTGACTTTCTTTTCAATGCTAGTCGATAGATTGCAGAAAATATATTTTCTTGATATCAGGGCTGGTGGCCATAAACATAGAAAATTCTTAGACAAATTCTAGTCTTAGAATTTAAGAATAGTCTCAGAATAAGAATCATTTTGAGAATTTTCTTAAAATCAATGGCCAGGTGTTGGAATAAAATATCTCAAAATAATGCAGTACTAGAATGTTTAAATAGATAGAAAATGATATTGAACAATTTTCATTGAAGAATGAGGGCTTAGCCTCCAGTATTTCGAAACGCGACCGGCGAACTGTCATTGAACAAATTAGTACCGAAACTCGGACGGACAAATGAATTAGCGACATAGGTAAAAATGATGTCAACAACCTGAAGTTGACTTTCAAAAAAGTATCATTTCAAGTCAAATGGACTTTAACTGCGTACTCGTCTTTTATGACCATTCGTACATGTACAAACGTAATAGGCTTTAAGCAATTAGATTCAGTAAACAAAAAAAAAAAAAACAAAACAAAACAAAACAAAAAAATAAATAAAAGATTGACAACGCACATGCACTTTAGGGGGGGGGGGGGTTGTTAGGGTCGCTACATTTTTCTCCGATAGTAGGAATGAAGTGGAAAAATTAAGGAAGTTGAGTACAAGGGATGAAGTGGCGAGTGAAAGAGGGTGTTTATCCTGAAAATGTTAGTTTCTTTTCTGTAATCATGTTTATATGGATGAAAAAAAATGTATATATAAATTACATGCATTAAAAAATCAATAAGAAAACCGAATGGGTCAGTGCAAGTCGCACAGTTTAAAGGATGGCTGCGGCATCATACGCAGACCAGACACATCAACTGCTACGGCGTGTCTGCGTGCTACCAAATCCGAGCGGAGGCCGTAATGGACTACTCACTGATAACCTACTGACCACGTACTTACGGTTCCACAAAATTTTGCCCACGTATCACTTACTTATAAGTCGGGACCATGACTTTGTCATGATTGTGTAGCTATATTGTACATCCGATCGACGTATAAAGATAGACACGCATTTCAATAAATTGTACTGTGAATAAATTAACATCGCGTTATACATGTAAATGCTTTCCTTCTTTATATAGACGTTGGTCCTTGAACGATACTGAATATAGCCGTTGTGATAGATTTGCGTATGTCTAAGTATTGTCCGTGAAAAGTAGAAACCTTGCTCCCTCATTTTTTAGCAGTGTATACAGGTGATTTTAATATGCATTCTCATGAAAATATTTAAAAAAAAACAACAAAATGTCACGGAAAAATCGAAAAACAACTTGCCCTACGGGCTAGCTGAAATCAGAAATCACTTGCCCGACCGATTTTTGATACGGCACGAGCAATCGATCAATCGAGCAACCGCTTATGTGCACTGTGATATATGACGTTCTTTTAAGTACGTATATATATATGACGTCAAGTTACATAACTCTTCCTTACGACGCTATAAAATTGCTAATGCATTCCATATTGCAGGGCTTATATTTCTTTTGTAAGCGCGATGACACCCATCTTTCTTTACATGAAAGGCATCGGGAATTCTTCAGCTTACATTCTTGACCCATACTATGTTTTTCCCATCAGTAGTTTTTTTTTATAATATCCATGTAATGTGTGATAGTGGCATTTTTTCATAAAAAAGGCCAATATAAATCTGATTCAGAAGATGAATTGACTGAAAACTCTATCAATCGACGATTGAAAATAAAGGTAAGAGTCACGTGTATACAAATTATGTGATCTATGAGGTGGATAATCCTTATTTCCATTCTAATTTAGATACAAAATAGAAATACGCTGTAAAACGCAGTTTCTGCAGTCACCTCTCAGTTGGCGCTGCTGAAATCTCGCGAGAATTCCCGATGACTTAGAAATTTCTCTTCATATATCTCTTGTATATATATCCAACTAACTACACGCAAAGTTTTATCAAAATACCATCAGTAGTTTTGAATAGGCAGATTTCCCTTTAATTTGAATTGATTATCTGCTTATTACACAATTTATACGTACGTGTTGTTCCGCACTTTTTCGTTTGCTTCGATCTTCATCAGTACAAAAATTTATTGGTAATGGAGTTCGAGCGTCTTTTGTGGCGATTCACGAATTGATTGGAATTCCTCAAAATTACTGTAAGCGACACCGATTGCAAAGGAGAAATGGAAAATGTGAAGTGAGAATGAGAAGTGAGAATGAGAAGACGAACGACAACGACGGACGGACCGATCAGACAATTGTATAAATACCAACGATGGGTAGACAGCTATTATCAAGGAAATATAAGCATAATATCTACCACTCTAATTACAAACCCCTTGTTGACTAGTTAACTGATAATTTTCGAAAACAGTTTTTCATAAAAGTGATAAAACTTATATATACCATTAATGATATAAAAGCATATCTGTCGTCATTGCTGAGTGTCACTGCTTCTGGTTCCAAATCCCGGGAAAAAGTGTTGACTATCGGGGGATTTATAGTATGATTTCCTCTGTATATATATCTTACACCTTTTGCCACGTATTCCTCGGATCTGTAAAGAGACATACGGAGGTAAGGATTGGCCTGAATGAACATGTAAAAGAAAATCAGTGAATGAAAGTCACACACAAAAGCCGAAGCCATGTTCCAAAAATCACAATCAAAAGGATAACGAATTAAAAAAAAACTTCCCCACGTGAAAAGAAAATAGGACAAACAGACGGAGACAACGACTCAAGCCTCACAGAAACACGAGGGACAACTTAAATAATGAACCATCTTCAGAGCAAGCTAGTGTGGAAGGAATTCTAGAATGCATTGTAGGTGGCGCTGTGAAAACGCGGTATGCTAATTACATGTATTTCCATATGTCACATGGATCACGTATCATATCTTATGCAAGTATAGTATCGAAGCAGGAAGAACCAAAAAAGGAGGCTCAAAGCCCATTTCTATTTCTGTCTCGCTGCTTGGCCACGGTATTACCGAAATTAAAAATAAGTAGTGCCACCTGAATAAATTTGATAAGGAAATAGATGTACACCATAATTGAAAAATGCAATTTCATTGATCCTTATGTCTGCTAAACATGATAATTGCCATAACGAAATAGAAATACAGCGAACACTAAAATAATACATAATTCTCCTTTGACATTCTACAATCTCACTGTTATATATGTTTAAATATTTTTAAACTAATACAAATTTCAGACAAACCAGGAGAGAGTTAAATCTATAGTACTTAACATGTGTGTGGCGCTGTTCAAATTTATTTCTACAGCGCAACATACAAGACGGATTCGATTCTACAAAGCCTTACAATGAGATCAGGTGCCCAGGGAGAGTAAAAGTTATGAACTCGTATGTGTCGTGGAGGAAATCTGTGTTATTTTTATATCATATAATTTCCATCGTTATTATTTAGAAACGAAGATTCTGATTGGCTGATTAATTTTGTTGATACATTAATCAACCAAATTTTTCACGGAAGTCTATTTATATCACTATTTTTGGAAACGGGGCTTCCCTAACACACGTTATCAGAACGTAGCTGAAAATACGAGATGTTGATGTTGAAAGAAAGGAGGGAATCTCAAACAGCACTCGGGTGCAGCATCAACAGCAAAACCCCAAAACACCCACTGCAAAAACACAAAACAGACATGCACAGAATGAGACGCAAATGGTACAATGAACACCAAATCACATAGAAACATCAAACATAAATGACTATATATAAACCAACGAGACCAATGGGCAATCGGTGCCGACTAAGGACGACCATTTGCCACGTCAGTAGCAGAGGGTGTGGTTATCCTGGATTACATGCGCGCAACACTCCCACTTTTACGATTACCCAGATGACTCGAAAAACATACAATTGTGGCGAAGAACAATTTCCTCACTATTAGATGACCACACACAATCAAGACCGCAAAACGCAGGGGCCCAAGCAACACAGAAGAATATGTAAATGGATATAAAAAGAGGGCTTGCGTAATACAGTCAGTGCTCTGCCGGCTGTAGCGAGTTCATTTATGTTATCACCCGAGGAGTCCGACTGACATTCATAGATAGACCCGTCATGGAGTCCCGTCGTCAGAGTCACTCAGAGTGCAAGTCTTAAGAATGCGCTGGTACAAGACTGCAGATTGGTCAAGTACCAAGCCTAGTATCCGTCTGGTGATATTACGATCATATCCACGGAATAAAAGGCGTTTGATTATTCTGACGCATTTTCGATGGTTAAGCTGTTTACCTTTGATCCTTTTTTATTTTGTTAATTATGTCACCATAAAATACAGCCCGTTAAATACCCATAGTAATATACTCTGTTGCTTGCATGGGTCCGAATTTCAAAAAAAAAAAAATGAAAATAATTTTTGTAAAATTTCCAGAAAGTCTTTACTAGTTTGTGAAAGCTAAAACCTTGACCTAACAGTTTCTTCATAATGTCTTAATTTCTACTAAAAAAATCAAAAACATCAGTTTATGCTCTAGCATACCGGATGAGCTGTGAAATGTAGATACCGTATGACGGTAAGCAAGGAACATCACCGTCAAGCCAAGAAAAATCTACTATGTTGAATCCAAAATCATCTCTTTGTCATACACACTTGTATGAATCTCTCCATAAACAAGTTTATATTTAGGTCCAAAAAAGTGTTTCTGTGTTTGTAACATTTGCCTTCTTTAGAGTCAATTCTTGTGGATATATAACATGTTTATACTTTTCAAAAACAGAATTGTCGATAGTAAGAATATAATAGTAAAGTATATAATAATAGCGACGGTCATAACTTGTTTTGGTCGTAGGAGGCAGTTGTATCACTGCTCAACCCCCGAACTTACAAAATATATTTTGGAGGTTATTATTAGATTCAAGGAAATAGTCCGTTTTCCATAAGTACAGGATATAAAATGATATAAAACAAATCTTTTTTTCTGTTGATGCAGGTATTGCCCGAAAAGTTCGCGCATTGATGCAGTTTTCCGTCCAATTTTCGGGCGATACCTGCATCAACAGAAAAGATATAAGATTCATTTCTTCATCAAACTTTATTTTTTTTATTCCAGCAGCATTACACGGAAAGTGTAAAAAATGTTACAACATGACAGTTAACTTATTTACGTAATAAAAGTTGACGTTAATTATATTGGGGAGTTTCCTAACTTCCTCGTGGCATAGCTCTAGCTTGCTCTTCGGCATACATTTTATGTAATTTTAGAATTTTTGCTCTTCTTATATTCGATATAGGATTTCCATTTTTTTGGTCTCGGTATCACAGATGATATATTATATGTTGAAATAAACATACGGTGCACTATATGATATATAATCCGTGTAAAAGAGACCAAGCACAAAGCAATCGAAACACAAATAATTACAACTAAAAGGAGAGAGATTGATGGATATTCAAAATACAAGATATTATGTGCACAGTTGCTTTATAAACAAAGAGACTGTTCACTGACAGTGACGCCAAAAAGAAGACTAGACCATTAAACGAAGGGTTACAATGGAAATGATATGAGAAACATATTGATCAAATGATTACTACTGCCCCAGCACAGCTTATAAAAGTAAATATGCTACTGAAAGCATGTCTTTATATACTTTTTTTAAAGTGTAAATAATATACATTGTATATCCATTCCCGGTATAGTCAATATAATCAAAATCAAAGTGACATAATGACGATTTAATTTGTTTATTGCACTCAACGTTTTCGCCTCTTGTCTTTTCAGAGTTGCAATGAATATAAACAATAAAATAACAAAGAACAATAGGCAGCGTCTATGACGTCATCATAACGTTACACTTTGACTGGATGCATCACTGATGAGAATTCAATATTCGAAACATGAAATTGGTTTGAAATTTTCTTCAAAAAGGTATAGAGTTGGAACACTTCCGTATGGTTACTATTAATTTTGGTAAAACCGTGGCCAAGCAGCGAAACTGTTGGTAACACCAAGACAGAAATTGGGATGAGCTTTGGCTTCCTTTTTTGGTTCTTTCTGCTTGGATAATATATTTGCCTTAGATGGGAAATATGGAAATAATTAGCACGACGCGTTTTAACAGCGCCACCTACGATGCATTCTACAATGCCTTCGGAGATGGATCATTAGATAAATTGTCCTTCATGTTTCTGTGGATATGATTAAGGTAATTCAAATCCCGAAAATTTTCCATAGACTTCCATTATAAGGGTTGTCCCAGTTTGGCTTCCATACTTCTGTGAAAATCGGCGATTTAAAAAATGAGTCATTTATCATAAGAGAGAACAATAATTTATCTAAAATTTAATGTTACAAAAAATGGGGGTTACCGTTGCTTTTCATCCTCTAAATTTAGAATGACTAAAAATGTGAAAAAGTGATGAATTAAAATTTGATGGGTACCCCTCGATATAAAACCCATATAATTTCTGTTCATGTTATAATTAATTAGAAATTAATATACGACGTGAAATTCTATCTATTGTACTTTCACTCATGTGAATAATAGCCAATCACAAACGCGCGTTCATTCAATCTGAGCTCCAGTTTTGGGTAGCCAAAAACGGCCCATAACTCGTTTTAAATCAATCGCATATTATGTGGAGCTTGTGTCATTGTCTCCGTCTGTTTGTCCTATTTTCTTTTCGCGTGTGGAAGTTCTGTTTTGTATTTTTTTTCCAAAATTCGTAAGCCTTTCGATTGTGGTTTTTGGAATATTGTTTCGGCTTTATGATTAACTTTCATTTAATGATAACTAAGGTATATTTAATTTATGATAGTGCGAGGGAGATAATTGCAGCATTGGAGAAATAACAAAACTTAGTCCCGCAGAAATAAAATAGAATATACATTCCCATTACATACCAAAATAAAAGAAAACTAAAATATAATACCATTAGGGACTTATGGTCTCTCAGTACACAGTAGCAATGAAAACCTAATAAAACAATGACTATCGAAAAAATCGATATACTAGGTTGGTATCCCTGCTGGTGGACTGTTAGTCCTCGAGGATATTGTTCGCCTAATTTCACAATGTATCGGCACTTGAATTGAAATATATTTGAAATTCTTTGTCACCAAACTGGATGAAATGTTTACAAAGCATAAGGACTATGTGACAGATGGTAGCTGATTTATTTGCATATATTTAAAATAATTTTTAGAGTTACCTCTCGATTTAATATCGATTGTTTGGAATTGCTTCATTTCGGTCACAAGCATCACTGATGGTATACTGCATGTTGCAATGCGCATATGGTGCATTGAAATCATTACAATAGACTTTTTTTTCAATATTGATGATAGAATGACAAATATGGATAATGACCTTATCCCTGTATGCAGCACAAAATCGATATTTAAGAAAATCAGAAACCGAAGGCATACAAAATCAGGATAAAACAGGAACCAAAGCAAACAAACAAAAACCTCCACCACATGAAAAGAAGCGAACTCCCGATATGGGAGTGAGACCAGGTGCCCAGGAAGAGTAAGAATCTGATGCTTGCATGCAGCACCCGCTGCTTCAGTTCGGTAGAACTGTCACATCCGGTTACTTCCATTTCGGAAGACATAGAGTACAATCTTTGGTTGGATGGTTCAAATGGTCTATGATAGAATATCATCCACCATTCTGGAGAGTGGGACATGATAGTGTATGACGAGTTCCCCATATCGACCGTAGAACTTCCTAAGTGACTATGTTAGTCTGTCACAAACATATTCCTGACTTAGAAGCTTAACTGAAAGACGCCTAGCTCTCAGAACAAATCTGTATATTTGGTACTTGCTCTGGCATAGCGTATCAACTGAAATATGAACACGCCATAAGCAGGCGATGAAGGGATGTTGCTACTCATTTAAGGAAAGTTTGTAATGCTGAAATTGAAGTCCTCACGTTTTTCATAGAGTGAGGTGTTCATGTGACTATCAGTGTCGTAGGACAACATTATGTCCAAATAGAATGCTGAATTATTTGTCTCTGTAGTTTCTTTGACTTCATGCTCCGAAGGGTAGATACGGCTCAGGTTATCCGCGAATTTTGGATTATTGATGGACAACACATCGTCTATGTATCTGTAAGTGAAGTTGAAGTCAAAAGCTAAGTATCTTTTCCCTTCAGAGACCAAAGATTGAATGAATTAAGCTACGTACGAGTAAACGAAATGTCGGCAAGGAGTGGGACACAATTGGTCCCCATTGGAATTCCGACAATTTGCTGGAAGACCTTTCCTCCAAACACCACAAAAATGTTGTCGATCAGAAAGTTTAACATCTGAATAATATCAATTTCAGTGTACTTATTTTCAGAATCGGACTTTTCTTTTACAAAGTAGGTTTTGTCAAAATTAATAACAAAAAAATTGTATTTGCGATTACCGTTCTTACTTGTGAACGTATTACTTATAATTTTTGCGGGTCTTTCTTTCAATTTAGAATGTGGAATTGTAGTGTAAAGTGTCGAAAAATCAAAGGCTTTGATATAATGGACTCTACTAAAATGAGTGGTTTTCAGATGTTCTAAAAGTTCCTTCGAATTCTTTAAAATCCACATCTGGTTGATACCACTGCGAAAATATACTGTCGAACAATATTTTTGAAGCCCAGATTTGATTTCAGATAAAACTTTGGTGAGTAAGATCGATACAGATTTGGTAGAACATTTTGAGGAACCAGCAATGAAACGTTGTTTGTACGGATTCTTATGCATTTTAGGTATGCAGTATACATGTAAGTATGGTAAATTTAAATCTTAATTGTTAGTGTCGAAGTCAAAGGAAGCAAGAGCTGATTTGTGGTTATCTATTATTTCAGAGGCAGAAAGGTTTGTTGGGGTGTAATTTGGATTTCCTGGTGTCGAATTTAAACCCAACTCTTTAACTAGACTGTCGAAATAGTACTTTTTGCAAGTAAATGTGTAATTATTTGAGGATTTGTCCGCTGGTGTGATGACAATTAAGTGTCCCAAATGAGTTAAAGAAGATCCTGACGATAATCTCAACAGCACTCACAATAGAGCACAAAATTAAGCATCGACAGACCCCTAGCAAACTAGAGGTGGGACCAGGTGCCCGTGAGGAGTAAGCATCCCCTGTTGGCTAGCCGCACCCGCCGTCGATGGTTAAGCACGAAAATGATCGCAAGTGGTCATTCTTGCGATCGGTAATCCATATCACTTCAATGATGATCGAAGCCCATATGTGACGTCAGAGTATGAATATTGCGAAAGTCCTATTCGAAAACCCATCCACAAAGGACAATGTTAAACTTGAAACTGAAAATTTATTTTTATATATTTTTATTATCAAGTACATTGAATATATGTTTTTTATTGGTTTAGATAATTGTCACCAATTGTTGAAAGTAAAAGAAGATATCAATTTAAGCTTAACAATGCTTATTTTTTGTTGGCGACCAGGGGATGTATTATACAAATTTGTTATCTTTGAGGTGAACTTGTTAGGGTTGGCTTGGGATAACAGCACTGTATTGATTCTTGCAGAATATTATTCCTCACGAAAATTAAAAGTTAAAACAAACAAGAGGTAAACTGGAGGGGGGAGGAACATCGCTCACCTGAGTACGCTGTACATCAAACTTTGTATGTTAATGGAATTCCAATCAACGACAAAGAAAAAAATCAATGTCTCTGACATAACATTATAAGTGAAATTCTGTATATTATTTTGTATTTTAAGAAACGTGGTAGAGGACCTTGAGTTCTTGCTTTATGTAAGGTTTCATGAAATCATGTGCCGCGTTTGATTACCGAAGTAATGATATATAATATGATTTTACCGCTGTTTAGATATTACCTGTCATTAAACTGCCTGAAATTCATGGGAACTTCTATTGGAAAACCATTGTCGTTTCTCATGAGAATAGTAACACTGCCTTCAGGATCAACGAACGTCGTGTTGTCTTTATCCATACCGGGCGGTCCTTCGTTGGCAATGACAAGACGCGTGCATTCATTGTTGAATGCCATAGCCTTTGGGTATGATCCAACTATCAATGATGAATTATTCCATGTGAGATTAAACATTCATCTCATATTTCATTAATTAATGTCCATGCTTAAAATATCATATAACATACTAGTCGTCGAAGATAGGAGAGCGCATGCATGTCACAATACATTAAACTACTCTAAAACGATGATACAGGTTGCTTTAAAGTCCCCTAATGGTAAAGCCGATGGGGACTCTTCTGTCTGTCTGTCTGTCTGTCCATCCGTTTGTCTGTCCATCCGTACGTCTGTCTGTTTATCCGTATGTCCATCTGTCGGTTCATCTGTCTGTCCGTCTTTTTTTGGTCGCCTGCGAAGCAAAGCGACACTAAGGGATCACTTCGTCCGTTTTCCGTATGTCCGTCGGTCCGTCTGTCTGTCACACTTAGGGTGTAGCAGCCAATTTCTTTTGATTGGTAATAGATAGGGCTTTGGTATTTCACATGTGTATTCCTTGTAACAAGTTCTTTCTAAACATACAATAATTTTTTACTTTTTGACCTTGACCTAGATATTTGACTTACTTTTCCAAAAAATTAAGATTGTCTATATCTTTTGATTGGTACGGCTTTAGTATTTCACATGTGTATTCCTTGTAACAAGACCTTGCTAAACATACCACAGTCTTTTACTAAATGACCTTTACCTAGATATTTGACCTACTTTTCAAAAAAAGTTAAGATTGGCTGTATCTTTTTGATTGGTAACTAATACGGCTTTAGAATTCATATGTGTATTCCTTGAAACAAGACCTTGCTAAACAGACTACAGTCTTTTACTAAATGACCTTTACCTGGATATTTGACCTACTTTTCAAAGAAATTAAGACTGGCTTAATCTTTATATTTTGTAAGTGATTCGGCTTTGATATTTCACACATGGATAACCCATATGATAAGACCTTTCTGTTGTTACCAAAATTTTTACGTAGTGACCCTGACCTAGATAATTGACCCTCTTTTCTGAAGATTTCAGATTGACCATATATTTTAATCGTTGAGTAAGATGTATGATATTTCACATGTAAATCTCATTTAACAAGACTTTGCTATTGTTACTAATGATTTTGAACTAAGTGACCTTGACCTACATATTTGATCCAATTTTTTGAAAATATGCCGCTTCGCAGGCGACACAAGCATTTCTCGGATTGCTTTTTTATATATTGGAACTAATACATCATACGAAACAAAAGGGCAGGAAAACATATGAGGGCAACAATGCAAATACTGAAAAAGGACAGTTACAAATAAATAGGGCAATATACACTGTCATCCATAAATAGCTATATAAACAAGATAATCATTCTACATTCCTTATAACTTTATACTAATTTTTTTACATTCTAAACTTGAGAACTCTTTAAAATAATTATTGACTTCACATAATACAAAATTATGAACTGTAATTACGAAAATGTAAATAGAATTTTTGTTTTCATCAGCTTATTTTCTTTCAAATATTGTCATTTTTATATAAAAAAAGAATGAAAAAAAATAAAAAATAAAAAAATGTAAATATTTGGTTCAAGTTTGTTTACAAATGATTTCTTTATGGTTCATCTTCAGAATTATACAGGAATAAATTCGAAACTGTTCATTTTCTAACAGCAACATGAATATGATTTATGGATGGCAGCGTAAGATCGCTTTCTTGTCTGTTAGCAAGGTGGACATGGAAAAGAATTATGTTGATTTCGAGCATCCTTACACTTGATAATTCCGACCTCAAAATTTGAAATACTTATTTGGAGTTGGAAATTCTTACTTTAAATTACAAACGTGGACACGAATCATATCCCAATATATAGAGTAAAATGGAAAATATGAAAATCATTAATCGAAGGTATACAAAATCATGATAAAACATGAACCAAAGCAAACAAACAAAAAAAAATCTACCATTTAAACGGAAGCGAAATCCCAATAAGGGAGTGAGAGGTACACAGGAAGAGTCAGGAATAGGAGCATTGATGATACATGCAAGTACGTTCTGTGGTTGGATGGTGCCAATGATCTAAGACAGAATATTAATGATGGAAATGGAAATTCTTACTTTAAAATTGGAAGTTCTTACTTTACATCTTACAGTGAGGAGGTTGTTTTACACCACAATTGTGACCTCTTCGAGACCTCTGGGTAATTGGAGATATGAGAGGGTTGTGCACACGTAATCCAGGATAACCACACCATTTGCTACTTGCGTGGCAATTGGCCGTCCAAAGTCGGTTCCGGTTGCCCATTGGTCTCGTCGGTTTATGTGTAGTCTTTTGTGTTTGATGTTTTCATGTCGTATGTCTCTTTTTCGTCTCATTCTATTCTTGTATTTTGTGTTTTTGCATCGGGTGTTTTGGTGTTTTGCTGTTGGTACTGCAACAGGATCTTGTTGGAGATCCCCTCCATACTTTCACAATTGGAATTTTTTTTACATATAAGATGGTAATTTCGACTTAAAGGTATGAAATTCTTACTTTAAAGATGGAAATTTTTACTTTAAAGTAGAAAATTCCGACTTTAAAATTGGAAATTCAAAGTTATCTATTTTACACATCGTATCTTCGTTGCCAATGAAAATTTAAAGATATTTGTGTATTTTGGCTTACGTATAAATTTGCATTGTGTATGTGCTTGTGTATGTTCTTTCAATTATGCTTGTGCTTTGTTGTTGCTAATTTAAGTAAGCCATACTAGAAATAGAAGAAAGAAGGGGATCTTCAACAACAAAGGAGGGGATCTTCAACAACAAAGGAGGGGATCTTCAACACACTCGGTTGCTGCACCCACAGCAAAACCCCAAAAGACACAAAGCAAAAACACAGAGCATACAAACACAGAAAGAGGTACACAAGACAAGGAGCACCAACTCACTCCATATAGAGAATAAGTGTCTTAATTTGTGTTTCGTTACGGCTATGCAACACACAGCAAGTGCATTTATCGTACATGTAATGAGCGTTAGCGCATTTCAGGCGATGAATGCACTTGCTGTGTGTTGCATACCCGTAACAAAACACAAATTATGACATTTATTATATATATATGCACCAAAGTTGTGTGTTTCATTCTTGTTTTCTGAAATCGCGTTTTTTCTAGGTAACAAGGTGACGTTGATATTCATGTCACCGCGGCTACAGTTTGCAGGTTGGAACAGCCGTCGCGGCACGTTTTTTTTTATAGCTTATGCACTATGACGTCACGAGCGTTTTCATGCGAAATACAAGCACGTTCCTTTCAATAGTTTCATCTCAGGGAATTACAATGGTTGTGCATAAATAGAAATATGAAACATAAACGACCACACATAAACCAACAAGACCAATGGACAACCGGTGCCCACTTAGGACGGCCATCTGCCTCGCAAGTTGCCACGATGTGGTTATCCGGATTTCGTGCGCACAACGCACAGATATCTCCCACTTATAGAATGAGGCCATTTTATATTTTGCGAGATTTTAACAACTGTGGATAACTGTTTCAATATATCCACATCCAAACCTGTATATCTGCCATTTGACTCTAACTGTCTTGTATTTCTGTTGTAAGTTTTGAATATTTCCACGTGTCCCTCCTCTGTTGGGGTTTTGTGCGCTAAAGACACGGCCAAGGTGTCTGGACATACTGCCACATTTGTGATTCGTCCATCTTGTTTATCGTTAAATGTTTTGGTGTGGAGCAACACTGGCTTTGATGGGTTATTTAAGTCCCATACATGCAAATTCTTTTGATCATTTCCAGCTGAAAGGTACACCATACTTTTAAATAACGTAATGAAAACAAAATAAACCTTATCATTACAATTCAAAAACAATAACAGGAAAACTAGAGTAATATTTCAAGAAAACTAAAGACGACACTATTCTAAATGAAGGAATATTCAACAACGTTCTTGAAGACTATTCGTTGAAATTTAAAATGTTACTACTTGTATAATACATAATAATATGTATATTTAAAAATTCCTTCGATATTGACGATATTTTCTCAAAGAGTTGACTATCATTTCAGACATCAGGAATTCTAGGGTCACTTTAAAGTGGGAAACGGAACGAATCGAAACGAAACGAAAAAAAAAAAAAAAAAAAAAAAAAAAAAAAACATATAGAGGGAGAAATGCTGAGAACGAACGCGTTAAGTCAAGATCTGCATGTATTATTGAACATATCCATCAGTTCTAGTTGCTACAGGTTTTCTTGAAAGAGTCAAAACTGACGATTTAAACATACATATAACGGTAAATGGCATAATTTTTTTTATTAAAGAGGATTAAAGGGGAGGGGACGGGATAGATAACTTCGTCATAGAAAATATTATTTATTAGAAAGTCTTGTACAGAGCAAATGGGACTGTATTCTTGAAAACTTTATCAAGAAAAATTAGAACATAAACTTTGGGGAGGGGGGATTGCACGATTCGATTGAAGAGGGATATTTTTTTCCTGAAATATGACCCCCCCCCCTCAAAGTTTTATGTTCTCATTACGGTCTCATAACGAGATTATTTATCCCCTCCCCTTTGATCCTCTAAAATACATTTAGGGCATTTATAACATATATGTTTTAATTGTTAACTTTCACTATTTCAAGAAATGATAGATAAAGACAATAATACATGTAGACCTTGTCTTTAAATGTTTGTTCTCGGCCATTTTTCCTCTATATGTTTTTTTAAGTTCTTTAAATTTAAATTTTATGGGGTTTTTTTTTATTTCGTTTCGATCTGTTTCGTTTCGATTTGTTTCGTCTCGATTTGTTTCGTCTCGATTCGATTTGTTCCGTTTCGTTTTTCTTTCGCTTCGCACTTTACAGGGACCCGGAATGCTAGCTCCTTCGCGTTTTCTCAAGATATCATTATATTTGTTTAATGTTTAATTTCATATACACATATATGTTAACATATCTTACAGAGAAAACTGGGATTCGAAATGACCCTGAATATTTTATGTAGAAATTATCAGATTTTTGGAAAAAATGTATTCAAAATCGAATTATTTAATTTCCATTGGTATTTCTAAGAAACAATGATTCTGATTGGCCGAGAAATTCTGTTGATACCTGCACCAACAGAAACCAGAAGTATATGCTTAGCAACATCATAAGCAACGTCGTTAGCAACGCAATATCAAAACTGTAAATAAACGTTGAAAGGTGTCGAAATGAAATGAATATAATCATTGTAATATATTTTTTGGTTGATGGAGGTTACAACGCCAAAAATTGAGGAAAAACTTATGCATCTTACGCTTTTCAGTTTTGTCTCAATTTTTGGTGTTGATACCTCGATCAACCTAAAAATATTACAATAATTTCTTAAATCATTTGTAGACAAATATCCTTAAAAAAAGTATGACATATCAATAAATTACGCGTTTCTGAAGCTGTGTAGTTAGATGCATATTGTTCAAAACAAACACTAAAAATTGTGCACCGTTTTACTAAAGAAATCTTTGTGTTAAAGAGTGTGTAACATAGTTTTGCGTAAGGATATATTTCTTATTCTTGTTTTACATCAGATCATAATGTAATCGGTCATTTTGGATTTTTATTTTTTAAAGTTACCTGATTCGACCTCCTTACCTAATCATAGTTAGTAATACTCTATCTAGATATTAGTATTTGTCAAACTTGTATCTATTGTCTGCAGAATAATCATGAGACTGTAAAGTGTTTGATAATACTATACTAAGATTCATGGTATTTTAGAAAGAATTCTAATTCAAATCGCCACATAATGAAACAAAAATACCTACATGCTACATAGAGTAAATTATCCACAGCTTGGTAAGCAGCCTTGTAGGCAGAGTCCGTAAACATAGCGTAATCATTAGCGGTTGGGGACTGGAAATTTTGAAAGGGCAACCTCGTGTAGGATAATTTTGTCAAAGTTAGAGCAGCAAGAGACTGTGTAACACATAGGGAGAAGATGACAAGATTCATCCTGTCTGTAGAAAAAAAGAGAAAATGTGATTCGTTTGACGGTCATGAAGTCTTCTAAAGATAATGAATAAAAAAAACTTTCAAGATTATGTTGTAATGACATACTCGGAGGACACTCGCACATGTTAGTCGACAGAGAACAGACTTCATGCAAAACACAAAATTGTTTGAGAAGAGAATACTCCCCACACCAAGAGGCAAAAACAAAACAGAAATATCTTAACCATGCAAACGCATTTTTGAAACAAAAACAATGAACAAAATTTGTAGTTTATGTGTAGTCTTTTGTGTTTAAAACAAAGGAGGGATCTCCAATAACACCAAGTTGTAGCACCCACAGCAAAACCCCAAAACACCCAATGCAAAAACACAAAGCAGACAAGCACGGAAAGCGACGCATAAGGGACAAGGAACGTCAACGCACAACACAGAAACATCAAACACAAAGGACTACACATAAACCAACGAGGCCAATGGGCAACCGGTGCCGACTTAGGACGGCCATCTGCCACGGAAATAGCAGAAGGTGTGGTTATCCTGGATTACGTGCGCACAACCCTCCCACTTTTCCGATTACCCAGAGGTCTCGAAGAACATACAGTTATGGTGTAAAACAACCTCCTCACTGTTAGATGACCACACACAAACAAGACCGCAAAACGCAGGGGCCCAAGCAACACAGATGTAAATGGACATAGAAAGAGGGCGTACGTAATACAATCCGTGTTCTGCCGCCGCGAGCTCATGTATGTTATCACCCGAGGAGTCCGACTGACATTCAGAGAGGACAGGTGGTCGGGGCCCTGTCTTCTCTAAAGAGGTTTGGACAGGGTCCGTCATGGAGTCCCGTCGTCACAGTCAGTCAGAGTGCAAGTGTCTCTGTGTCGTATGTCTCTTTTTCGTCTCTTTCTGTGCTCGTCTTCTCTGTGTTTTCGCATCGTATGTTTTGGTGTTTTGCTGTTGGTAATGATTTACGTATACATCGAAAGCACATAACCAGAAAATATAAATCAAAAGACAAGATGGTAAATTGCTCCTCCTTTCTTTGCTGTGTAACTGTGATTCGTCCATCATGAACATCGTTTAACGTTTTGGTGTGGAGCAAAACGAATGGATTATTTAAGTCCCATATATTCAATTTTTTTTATCATTTCCACCTGAAATAATACGAAAGTGTCTCAACTCTATATACCTACTTGAAGAAAATTCCAAGCCAATTTTCATGCACCAGACACGTAGCGTAAGTAAAGTTATGAAAACAAAATGAAAATCATCATTACGATTCAGAACAATTACAGAAAAACTAGAGTAATATTCCAAGAAAAATCAGAACAACACTGCTCTAAATACAGGAACATTCAACAACCTTCTCTTACATTTCATGAACACTGTTTGTACATACCTGAAACGATTCTACTTGAATGATAATATTTCTATGAAAGATTTTCCTTCAATTTTGACTATATCTTCTCATAATGTCGACTATTATCATTTTAGATATCGGGAATCTGGAATTTAGAGCAGTATTGTTTTCATTTTTCTAGAAATATTACTCATTGTTAGAGCCAGACGGCTTGCAAGTAGTGTTATACACAACGGCTGAAATAATCATTGAGGAAGATCTTCGGCCGCAGATCCCCCTTTCCAGTATGATAAGTGGCATTCTGAATTGCGATTGAATGGCTGTCATCGTCACCAAAGAATGACAAATATGAATAATGACCATATCCCCGCACACAGCACAAAATCGTTAATTCAGAAAATCAGAAACCGAAGGCATACAAAATCAGGATAAAACAGGAACCAAAGCAAACAAACAAAAACCTCCACCATATGAAAAGAAGCGAACTCCCGATATGGGAGTGAGACCAGGTGCCCAGGAAGAATAAGCATCTCCTGCTTGCATGCAACACCCGCCGCTTCAATTCGGTAGAAATGTAACATCCGGTTACTTCCATTTCGGAAGACATAGAGTACAATCTTGTGTTGGATGGTTCAAATGGTCTATGACAGAATATCATCCACCATTCTGGAGAGTGGGACATCATAGTGTATGACGAGTTCCCCTTATCGACCGTAGAACTTCCTCAGTGACGAAGTTATTCGGTCACAAACATATCCCTGACTGAGAAGCTTATCTGAAAGACGCCTAGCTCTCAGAACAAAATCCGTATATTTGGTACTTGCTCTGGAATAGCGTATCAACTGAGATATGAACACGCCATAAGCTGGCGATGAAGGGATGTTGCTACTCAGAAAAGGAAAGTTTGTAATGCTGAAATTGAAGTCACGTTTGTCATAGAGTGAGGTGTTCATGTGACCATCAGTGTCATAGGACAACATTATGTCTAAATAGGATGCTGAATTATTTGTCTCTGTAGTTTCTTTGACTTCAAGCTCTGAAGGATAGATACTGCTCAGGTAATCCGCGAATTTTAATTTTGGATTATTGATGGACAAGACATATTTACCTGATATGTACATCAATTTGCACGTCGAGACAATAACAGAATTTGACAAGTTTTCATGGAGCTTTTGTGACGGGTGTCAATCAGGAGACACTGACTCTGCCCGGGCACCTGGTCTTACTTCAGAATGTTATTCATATCGAGGTTTGCAACCGTTCCAATTGAAATTCTAAATATTTTGCCTTGCATTCTCAACTTTAAGACTGAATAACTGCTCGGTACTTTTTTATGTTCATTTGTAAACGTTAAGTCTCGCTTTCTTTAAAAGCAAAACTTGTCATTGAGTTTATTTTTATTACATTCTGAAAACTTATTCTGTAGACCCCAAGGAATAAATTGGTATCCGTGAGAAAGGGTACGAAAGGGGGTGCATGGGGGTCCCACTGACTCCCCGACTAATTCCTTTCCATAATATTCTCAACATTGTTTGTGGTAAATGTCCTTGTAACATCTCTCCAAAGGTATAATTTACGAAAACATCAGTCGCCACATGTATCTATAGAGCTTTTGTGAATGACTGACTTTGCGATGTTTTTAAACGAAAATGCAACACAGACACAATTTCGTCCCGAATAGTTTTTTTTTTTTTTTGCACCGTAAGGCTGCGATGTACCGTAAGAGTTTTATCTAAGCAAATTACATTGGTTCTAAATAATTTTACAGGTTGAATTATTGCAACGGTGCGTTGCCGCGGACATGACGTCATTTATACTTTATGTTCTTTGCGATGCGTATTTGTAAGTAACAGTGCTCCTATTAATGTGAGAGATCTTTTTGTACTTTTTCTTTAGATGTTTGTTGGTGCAAATTTTTTTGTGTAGTGTCTTGCTTTTTTAAATACAATCTTGCTTTTAATACAAACCGCGGGGTCCTGTTGCATCATATCCAACCAATTCTGTTACGTTTTTCAGTACATTTTTGGACACAATAATTTTCACACTTTTTGGCCATATTACATTGTTTAGATTGAGGATCACTGATGAGGATCAAGTAACCGAAACGTGCATGTTTGGTTCATGCTGTAAATTCATCTTTTCTTAAATGATGCTATTGAATTTGAAGACGTTTAACACTTTTGTGTTTTGTTAAGCCGTTTTTGAAACACTGTTGTATGGTTGGAGATCTTCTTATTACTGAGTGCAGTATTTTCATTTTGACCAACAATTTTGTGATTTGCAATGTCCTCGGCTTTCATCTGTAGTTGAGACGCATTCATACGGTCTGACCTGGTCATTAGTCCCCTACCGGCAACGCCGGAGGGGACTCGTAGGTTCCTGTCTGTCTGTCTGTCTGCTGTTTGTCTGTCTGTCTGTCTTTCTGTCTGTCTGTCTCTCTGTCTCTCTGTCTCTCTCTCTCTCCGTCTGTCCGCCTGTCCCATTTTCAGTTTTTGGACTTTTTTCTGCAACGGATAGAGATATTCAGCTGAAATTTGATACACAGATTGGTATTGGATCGTTACAGAGCAAATTTGACTTTCGTCACGCTTGGGCTATATTTCTAGGAGTTATGTCCCTTGATGTCTTGCTAAATTTAGTTTTCCGGACGTTTTTTTCTGCAACGAACAGAGATATTCAGCTGAAATTTGATACACAGCTTTGTATTGGATAGATACAAATCAAGTTCAACTTTCGTTACGCTTGACGTATTCTTAGAGGAGTTGATGCCCCTTGATGGCTTGAAAATTTCAGTTTTCCGGGCTTTCCTCTGCAATTTCTGAAATTTGATACACAAAACTGGTATTGGATAGCTACATAGCAAGTTCGACTTTTGTCGCGATGGACCTATAATATTGTTCAAGGAGTTATGCCCCTTTATGAAAATTCGGTTTTTCGGACTTTTTTCTGCAACAGATAGATGATATTCAGCTGAAATTTGATACACAGTTTGGTACTGGATAGTTACTGAGCAAGTTGAACTTTGGTCACTCTCGACCTATTTTTGGAGGAATTATGCCCCTTGATGACTTGAAATATTCAGTTTTCTGGAAATTTATGCCGGTAGGGGACTTATATCGCCCAGCGATCATAATTTTATTGACTATATAGTGACATTCAATCTAGAGAACGTTACTGATATCATTTTGGCTTGAATTAACTCTGATGAGGATATACTATCCGAAATCGTGTTTGGTGAATTAAAATTTGTTTGAGAATTTGTTCGAGTTGGAACACCTTAATTTTCTCACTAACATAAAAACAGAGATTGGCAAAGAGATTTTACCTTGTGAATATTATCTTTGGATAATACGGCCCGGGTTCTTAATTTAGGTTCCATGTTCCAGTTTTGCTATTCTCATGGTTCATTTTTTTCTGATTTGTTTAAGTAGATGTAACCATGATGAAATTCATGTCAACAAAATTCTGAATGACTATTTCATTTTTAAGATGCTTATGGTTTCGTCTCATCTAGTTTTGAAGTATTTTGTGTTGTGTTCTTTGATTGTTTCAATATTGTACGTTTGCATTGCAACGTAATCTTGTTGGAGATATAATTCCTTATTTCCTGCCTAGCGCATTGACTGAATTGAACTCATCCACAAAACAATGAAATTTTATTATTGTGAGAACGTTCTTGCAATGTCCTCGGGACGTGTATGACAAGCATCCAGCGAGTTGGCCTGCATTCTTACAAGCTGGCTAAGGCTGTTGTCATACGATGTAGTGTGACATGGCCATTATAAGTAAAGAGCTTTTAAAATCTTAAAATAAAATGCATTATACCTTTATCTATGATTGAAAAAAGATTCACTTGAAAAAATGTATTCTATGGTAGGATTTGAGCAAAGGCAATAACTTCTTATCCCCTCATCTCCCGATCAGAACAACATTCCATCTTTTGGTTTCAATTTTGTTGTCTTTAACATGATAGATCAATTTTCAGAATTTTCTTTTTGACAAATACCAATTCACCCCTAAATTGTCTTCACGTACCTTTCAAATAAGACTTCAACGAGGACACATACAGATTTCAAATGGTTATATGTTAGATAACAACGACGAAGTGCATTTTATCTAAGTTTAAGGAAAGTCGAGGTTAGAGATCAGCAAATAAACACACGATGAAAGATTTAATTTTGAAGAAGAAAATCAAGGTGCAGATAAATAATACATGTAATTGCAAATATTCAAAAACGTTTGATAATGGAATGTTACGTAGCACTGACATATACTAATACATTGTGGCCACGATGCTTTGCACTAAGGGCAAAGCGTTTTCAGAAATCGATGCGTTTTCAAATGTCTGAACATGTCATTGAAGACATTCTACCGTCGTCACTAGGCATGTATCATAAAAATCATATAATATCACATCATCTAGAACGCTGAAAGACAATCTGGACTTTTTATATTGCATTTGCCATATTCAATTTTTGGAAGTACAGTGTATTATGTTAGCAAGCAATGCCCTGTTTACACGACCGGTTTAATGCGCATTAAATCGAATTTAATGCGCATTAGATTTTAGCTGCGTTCACACGGAGAATCTAATGCGCATTAGTTTAATTCGCATTAGATTTAATGCGCATTAGATTTTGTCGTGTGAACGCAAAGCGAATCTAATTCGCATTAAATCTGGCGCATGCGTATATGATTTTCTAGAATTCTATAGTACATTTCCATCATAACTGGGCACTTTTAATTACCCTTGGACCTCCAAACATAGAATAATGGGTAAAAATACTTGATTTCATTCACAATGAGCACTCTAAGTACAGTGTCTCTTTACTTGTGTAGAGTGACGTTATATTATGACGTCATTTTATCTCACAATGACGTCATGCAATGCATGCATAAGCCCAACTTACGAAAAGGTAAATTATTATGAGCAAAACAATATACCGGCATGCATTCGACCCATTCACTATCTTAAGTATACGGCTCTCAGTGCAAATGTACCAAAATCTAATGCGCATTAGAATGTGTCGTGTGAACGCAATGCGAATCTAATTCGCATTAGAATAAAGCGCATCAAATCTAATGCGAATTAGATTTAATGCGCACTCGTGTGAACAGGGCATAAATGATGCTTACTCTTCCTTAGCATCTGATCACTTGTAGAGATTCACTATTGCTTGAAAATGACAGCGAATTGCTGTTTGTTCTGTTCGTTATCAAGATGTCCGAGTTTGCAAGCTTTCTTAAACAAAAATTCGCCTTTTTAAGTGTTCTATAAAATGTAAGTCATTGTGCTCCTTCCTGCTTTATGTGTTGTCTATTATTTTTCAATGACTTATGTGAATTTATTTAAGTTTAAGCTAGATTGTTCTCATTGTCTGGGACAACTTGTTGACGTCATTATTTACCGTGATGAACGCCCTTTTGTCTCAACTGTTATCACCATGGAGACTTTATTTGTCCTTCTTTCACGATTCTGTATTGTCTAATATTTCATGTTTGTATATTTTGCTCGGTTGTTTGTATAGTGTGGTTTTGAAGTGTATTTACGTGTTTTGTGATAGTGCTAGTTAATAAGTGAGGTTCAGAGAGTGATTTGCTCGAATAATTTCTCTCTTAGGGGTTTAAGAAAAGATACTAAGGAGAGGAAGAAAATAATTTATTGCACAGTTCCTGTCACCTCGTAAATGCTAATGGAACCACTACCACGGCTGATCACGTACAGAAGAGGAGTTCTCGTAGAGCTGACGTTAGCATTGATAAAACTGTAAAGATAAATTGACAAGAGAGTAAGTAATTGGCATTCTACACATGAAAATGAAACATAAAGATCGAAAAATTTTGAATCGTCTGAAATACAACAATATAACAAGCATTTTCAGATGCACAACTAGAAAGGGTGTAACAAAGAATGCACATTATAGCTATATCACTTGCCATTCAACAGTCATTCCCAAAGTGAGTGTTTACTAAATGAAGATCAAACTTTAAGATAATGGTAACAGGGAAAAAGATTTTGGAAAGATCTTGTTACAATGAATGCACATGAAAGATATTAAAGAATTTTCATTCTCTATTCAAATGACCAAAAAGTTGAAGCTTTTTTTTTCAAAAGCAGCTCAAACTTGGAGGTCAGAGTCACAAAGTAAACATATTTTGATACATTAAGGAATACACATATGACATATGAAAAAGTCATATCATCCGCCATCACAGATTTCGCGGAAGCGGCGGTCAATCCAACGGAAGAAAATGATAATTGTAAACTGAAATTACCCACTGAAATAACTTAAATAATATCCTTAAAAAAGATTGACGCTATCTCCTTTCCGGCAAACTTTGACCTTTACAATAGGTATAAGAAAAAAAAACATTAAAGATAATATATCTAAGATAATCTATAATAAGAGGATATGTTAAAAACCTTTCAAACAAAGAAGGGGATCTCCAACAACACCAGGTTGCAGCATCCACAGTAAAACCCCCAAAACACCCCATGAAAAAAACATAGAACAGATAAGCACAGAAAGAGAAGCAAAAGGGACAAGGAACACTAACGCACATCACAGAAACATCAAACACAAAGGACTACATATAAACCAACACATGTTCATTCGTTAACTCAATTATCCAATTGTTACGTCTTCAAATTCATAGCATTATTTAAGAAAGGCATACTTAACATTTTCCAAATGATTAAAATAACCATTATTATGTGTGCTGCCTTTTACTTACCCCATATCAGATATAATGGCGTTCCCAGCATTGTCACTGTTGTATAAGTTACCCCACGTGTCAGACGTCTGTCCATCTCTGTAGACGCTCTGAAATGTGGCGCTGACACCTCTCATAGCATAGGTATAAACTAATCCTATCCTTGTCCCAACAAACAGGACCGCCTCATCGGCAATATTTCCTACGGCAAGACTGTTTGGTTCAGGCCCCTGTAAATCAATACAGAAATTCCTTGTGAAATGAAACCATCGCCCAGCTAGATGAAAAGTTATATTCTATATTCTGATAGACTTTCAAGGACGTGCCGAATCATCAGACTAGTTTACGTCTACTTCTCTTGAGATTATCATCCAGACGTGTTAAAAGCATCAAATGAAACTATATCATAAAATCTTGTGTTGTTAATAATATGATATTAAAAAATATTGAGCTGCTCATTTTTGCCTATCAGAATCTTAAAAAAAAGATACAAGGGACGCCACAGAATTATCATATTGAATATATGTTCTATTGCAATAATTTTGTGCACCAAATCTGCATTTCGACAAATAATGTATCATCAGTAACGCGCGTAACCGAAAGAGAGCCAGGTAGTGAAATAAGAAGAGTGAAATTATAAAATGACTAAATGTATGCCAAACAGTTAGTTCATCGCATGAGGGAGATACTTCTTAAGTTCAGTTTAGTTTCAGAAAATTTACAAAAATATATTTCTGGGACATCAAACTTATGTTTTCTTTATAAAGTGATCACTGATTTCTACCATGTCATCTGATCGTTGGTCAACATCCTGAGTTGGAGTATTTCTTGTAGTAAAGCATTCCCCATTGAATGTTGATGGATATGCGTCTGCTCCACGTTTTTCCAGGTCTTCTCCACTCTCAAACACGTGATTCATGCTGTTAGAGTCCCATAAACTGAAGCCTCTTCCACCAAAAAGATACACATCGTCAATGAGACCATGGACACAGCTCTTCTCCAAGGTGCTCATGTAAACACGACCTGAATGACAAATATGGATAATGACCATATCCCTCTATACAGCACAAATCGATAATTCAGAAAATCAGAAACCGGATGCATACAAAATCAGGATAAAACAGGAACCAAAGCAAACAAACAAAAACCTCCCTCACATGAAAAGAAGCGAACTCCCGATATGGGAGTGAGACCAGGTGCCAAGGAAGAGTAAGCAATTCCTGCATTGCATGCAACACCCGTCGCTTCAATTCGGTAGAATTGTCACATCCGGTTACTCCCATTTTGGAAGATATGAAGTATAATATATATAAGTTGGATGGTACAAAAGGTCTATGACAGAATATCATCCACCATTCTGGAGAGTGGGGCATCAAAGTGTATGACGAGATCCCCATATCGACCGTAGAACTTCCTCAGTGACGTTGTTAGTCGGTCACAAACGTATCCCTGACTGAGAAGCTTATCTGAAAAACGCCTAGCTCTTAGAATAAAATCTGTATATTTGGTGCTTGCTCTAGCATAGCGTATTAACTGAGATATGAACACACCATAAGCAGGCAATGAAGGGATGTTGCTACTCAGAAAAGGAAAGTTTGTGATGCTGAAACTGAAGTCGTCACGTTCGTCATAGAGTGAGATGTTCATGTGACCATCAGTGTTGTAGGACAACATAATGTCCTAATAGGATCCTAAATTATTTGTCTCTGTAGTTTCTTTGACTTCAAGCTCCGAAAGATAGATTCTGCTGAGGTAATCCGCGAATTTTGGATTATTGATGGACACCACCTCGTCTATGTATCTGTTAGTGATGTTGAAGTCAGAAGCTAAGTATATTGTCCCTTCAGAGACCAAAGATTGAAGAAATTCAGCTTCGTATGAGTAAAGAAAAATGTCGGCAAGGAGTGGGGCACAATTGGTTCCCATTGGAATTCCGACAATTTGCTGGAAGACCTTTCCTCCAAACACAACAGAACTGTTGTCGATCAGGAAGTTTAACATCTGAATAACATCTGTTTCAGTGTACTTATTTTCAGAATCGGACTGAATAAAAAAAAAACCAGGATCTAAATAAATCTTTGTCAGAGGTGTTTGAAAAGAACATTATCTGTGAAAGTAAGATTTCATTATCTGAAATCATACAATTCAACAAACTTTAGCTATCATGGCTTCTGTGTTTTCATGATGAAAATCTTCTTTGTTCGGATGTGTAGGTCTTTTCATAAGACTTTTCAGTGAGTGTTCTGAAAATGTTTCAGTTTCGTGAAAAAGAAACAAAAATAATATTTGCATAGTGAACAAAACATCTATTACAAACAATACCTAAAGCTTGATCGTTGTTTAAGGCTGTGTATATTTCACTGGAAACCAAAGTTGAGTCAATCAAACCATCTGAAAATAAATAAAGGAAATTGAAGTAACCTTCTTCAACAACATTTCTAACAATTTTATATGCACCAGTCTCGTGTTTTGGATATTTAATCCTCATAAAAGGTACTTCAAGCAAAAGTGATTTTATGACAAGCTATTAAAAATATACTGGACAAAAAAGTTAGGGATCGTTCTCGTTCAAAATAGTGTTGTGTAATTTTCATCAAAATACTGGAGCTAAAATAGGGACAATATTACAAAAAGAAACCGATCAAACATAATGTCTGGTCATTGTTTTCATTGTTTTCAAATAAAAAATCTTTATGATACAAAGAAAGGCATGTATCACTGCCTTAAACTGTTTAACCACTGACTCTATTTACTCATACCATGGTGCAAAATGTATGTTGGTTTTTTTAGGGGTGAGGGGTGAAAGTAATACTGCCTTATATCAACTTACTTTGTCTAGCTGATCTACCCCTAGCATTGTCTGAAAATGCTACTCCATTTGCCGCAGTGGTTAAGGTCTTGGGTGAACCTGTATCAGCAGAAATAACATAGCCCACACCATTTACAACACCAAAGGAAAGATCCCCAGGTTGATAGAATGAGTATATGTTATACCGTCCAGGAAAATAAGCTGAAAATACCGAGACATAAAGCTGTATCAATGTGTAATACATGTACAAAAATAAAGAATATACACTTAATAAAAAACAATTCTGCGATAACATTTAAAATTCATAATCACATCGCTGTTGCGACGGGTGTTGCATGCAATCAGGAGACGCTGACTCTCCCCGAGCACCCGGTCTTACTTCGGAATGTTGTTCATTCCGGGGTTCGCAACCGTTCTGATGGGAATTCTCATGATTTGGTCTTGCATTCCCGACTTTGAAACTGAATAACTGTTAGGTACTTCTTTGATGTTTATTCACAGTTCATCAACGTTTCCGAGAGTTACTGGACCTTTGCATCCAGCTTCGATACGAAACATTGATACAGTAATTCGGGAATATTGGCGAAGAATGTCGTCATCTATAGGAGATAAAGCATAAAGATGTCATAGTTTACCCACCCCTGTTAGAGTCACTAGCGTCGATATCGTAACTTGTCCAATTCTTGACTCCAAGTGGATAGATGTCTTCGATTCTAAGGTTTATCAAGTCTATTTTGGCCATCGCATTATTTTCCTGTAAGTTGCAAATTGCTTAATAATATGCAAAAGTGTAGAGCCAGATAAATAAATATATCGGGTATACTTGGTTTAAAAGCTTCAAAAACACTAATTGAATTTCTAAAACTATTTTTTCTCTTTATCTCGACTATTTGCTCTGTCTGAGGGACAGCCACTTCCTTGAAAAACTTGAATATACAATTTTCTCTACAGTGATAGAAATACGTGTCTAATGTGAATCGAAAATTGATTCCGTCTCCATATTTTCATATTCTTCATTTACACTGTATACATACTTTTAATTTTTAGAGTTCAGATTTCTCCTACCTCGCTAAATTCATGCTTATGCCTTGAGCTTTGTAAGGGGTTGAATAAATTAAACTAAAGATAAAAAAGCCAGTAAAATTTATCCTATACGTAATAAATCGATAGAAAAAATCCGAAAATGTTATACCGGTATATATTCACCATTATATTATTTGACTAGACCAGTTGTGCTTCAAAAAGAAATATACAATTTTTCTATAGTGAAAAATGAAACCGAACTTTGATAAGTATTATTCTTCTTATAAGAAGTTTTCATTTAGTATTTAGAACATAATTACCATAAGTGAAACAAAAGCAAATCTGTCATCGCTACTGATGGTCACCGCTTCTGGTTCCAAATCCTGGGAAAATGTGTTGACTTTGGGAGGGTTCGAAGAATGGTCTCCTCTATATACATATCTTACACCTTTTGCTAAGTATTCTTCGTACCTATAAATAGAAAAGAACAGACAAGTCCACAAGTAATATCAAAAACATCGGGGTAAACTCAGGTCTGAAAAGACAAAATGCCGTTGAGTCTTGCGATTAAAGAATCCGTAAGAACAAAATTAAAAGAAAAGAACAATTTGTGTTTGTGTAAAAAATACGATGCCTGGAAAGAGCTGATGGATGAATATTTTACCACATTATGAAGACTTAAATATAGACCATTGTACGCTGTGACAATAGTAAAATTCTTTCAAACATTACCTGTTATTATACTGCATGAAATTCATGGGAACATCAATAGGGAAACCGTTGTCGTTTCTAACGAAGATGTTCAGACTACCCTCAGGGTCAACAAAATTATTGTTAGCATCTAAACCGGCTGGTCCTTCATTGACAACCACTAGTCGTGTACAGTCACTGTTGAATGCCATACTCTTTGGGTACGATCCAACTATAAATGATTGGTTTACACCAGTAAATGAAAGTCAAATACAGAACCATGTTAGTTTGAGATGTTGTCCTCCATTTGTATGAATTAGTTTCATGTAGATCGTCGTATAGAATTCTTTTGGACACATAGGTTGTTTTTAGACATAAGTGAAATTAATCTTTAGTCTTTTTGCAAAATATTGAAGAAAATAAATCTATTTCGTATCAACCCTATTCCCTACCTGTATATCTGCCACTTAACTCCATCATTTTCGTGTTTCTGTTAAATGGTTTGAAAAGTTCCACGTGTCCCTCTTGTGTGGGTACGACATGAGATAGAGACACAGCTATGGTATCCGGACAAGCAGCAACGTCTGTTATTTTGTCGTCCTCGGAATGGGTGTTGAATATATGGGTATACAGCAAAGTGGGATTTGATGGCTGATTCATGTCCCATACATGTAAATATTTCCCTGCTTTATTTCCAGCTGAAAAGAAAAATTTAAGAGAATTACGGCGATTTCACATTTTACTGAGAAGCGTGATCAAAAACATATCGAATAAATGCGCCAAAACAATAACACAAAAAATTCAATCAGAAAACAAAATTTCTGAAATGACTAAGGATGATATCTTCGCATCATCTAAATAATACGGGAGTGTTCCGAATTAAATTTCAAACCAATTAATTATGCACAAGACACGTGTTTCGCGTATTAAATCCTCATCAGTGATTCTTCATCCAAAGTGATTTTTATAGACGCAGCCAAAATTCATTTAGAAGCGCCCTCTGGTTTTATTTTTTAAAATTGAATTTGTTCAATTTGCAGTGAGTGCGCGTCTCCAAATTTCATGAAGGGTCGACTCATTAGCATATCCAAATGAAATTGATGTTCAAAAAAGCATTGAGGGGATGTTGCTAAGATGTTTAAAACATCCTTTAATTTCGAAGATATTTATGAATGAAATGACGAGTTGCCGATAGTAGCAAATGGTGTGGTTATCCGCACAACCATCGCACTTGTCCGATTACTCAGTGGTATCGACGAACGCGCAATTGTTGTACATGTATATAAAAGCCTCCTCACTCTATAAGATGATAACACAAACAACACAGCAAAAAGCAGGGCCCATGTAACAGAAACATGAATATCCAAATGAATCCAAAAACACAGGGCGTACTAAAACAGTCGGTGCCCTGTTGGCTGGAGCAGGCATTATCATTTAAGAACAGATAAAGCTGATGCATGCAATCACTTGAGGTGATTTTCAGATACAATTACCTAATTTTCTAATTATCCTCTGAGGCTTTTTTGAATAGTCTTGAATTTCCACGATTTTGTATTCTATAAAATGGGACTTTAGGATTCAAATTTTGTTTTTTGAGTTTGACTATTTAAAGCTACCAACCAGCCAGGGAGGAAAACAAACAAGAGCATAAAGCAAATGAGTTAAAGAATATCCCGACGATAATCTCTACAACACTCACAATAGAGCACCAACTTTAGCATTGACGGATCTCTAGTAAGCTAGAGGTGGGACCAGGTGCCTGAGAGGAGTAAGCATCCCCTGCTTGGCTAGACGCACCCGCTGTCGATGTTCACGCACGAAAATGAAAACAATATCCAAAATATGTGCGCTGTCTGAGGTTTTGTCTATATAGAAAGTGCTATGGCGACCGTGTCGGGTAAAACAATTTAAAACGCTTACTGTCAAACCCCTCGCGGGGAAGACCTCTTGGCTATGACCATATCAAATATATACATTGATTACATAGTTCATTGATACTTACATGCGACATACAGTAATCTATCCAGTGTATGGTAGGCGGCCTTGTAGGCCGCATCCTGGAACATGGCATAATCACTAGTGGTTGGAGACTGGATATTTCGGTATGGCAACCTCGTGTAGGATAACTTCGTCAAAGTCAAAGCAGCAAGAGACTGCACAACACATAGGGAAAGAAGAAATAACCTCATCGTCCTAGAAAAGATTGTTTTTTCTCCCATTTGACCCCATGTGGGATAGAGTTTGCCCATAGCGACGCTCATGTAGGGTCACTGTATCCCACATGTACCTCGCGTGACTTTTGACGTCGGTCGTATAGGCCGTATCCATATTGTGACGTCGTTGTTATCAATAGTGACGTCATGATTTTTGCACCTAAAGCGGCGACCTCTCAACAAAAACGTCGTTTAAAACTATTTTTTTTACATTGTAATTCTTACTAAACCGATTAAGACTTATTCTTTTAGAATAAACCATTTTTGAGGGCGCTGAAAACGAATATTCCTTTATTTTTCGAATTCGATAAAGTTGACGATTTCATGATTTCATGGAATTTCAAGAAAGGCCCATAGAAATGGGAGAAAAACGATCAACCATATGTTTGTCATGTGGGATGAGAAAAGCCCACCCTCGGGAAGCCTCGTTCCCTGACCAGAAACCAGACCCCTCGGGTGGGCTTTTCTCATCCCACATGACAGCATATGGTTGATAGTTATAATCTATGTCGTTGTCTCCGACTGTTCCATTTTTTTATGCGTGGAGAAGTTTTGTTTTGTATTTTTACCAAAAATCGTAAGCCTTTTGATTGTGGTTTTGGAATAGGGTTTCGGCTTTTGTGTTTGACCTTCATTCACTGATTCTACTATAAATTATCTTTTACGAATTTATATCAACTACCAAAAATATTTGAATGTATGTTCTCTGGGAATAAATCTGCGCATTTCAAGAAATAATGTCTAATCGTAGACATCAACATATATGGTGAATATTAGTATATGACAAGCGACATTCTAATATCTACTCAAAATGAAAGCTTAGGAGAGATTCGGAAGATTTTCCCGAGTTTTTGAATGATTTATTTTTATATCTAATTCTCGGAGACTGACAAATGAGTTAAAGAAGATCCTGACGATAATCTCAACAGCACTCACAATAGAGTACAAAATTAAGCATCGACGGACCCCTAGCAAGCTAGAGGTGGGACCAGGTGCCCTGGAGGAGTAAGCATCCCCTGTTGGCTAGCCGCACCCGCCGTCGATGTTTAAGCACGAAAATGAAAACAATATATAAACTTCATGCACTGTCTGACGTTATGTCTATATAGAAAGTGCTATGGCGACAATGTCAGGGAAATATATTCAAAACACTTACTGTCAAAACTCAACCGAGAAAAATTTGGTGGTTAAAATGGTCAATATTGCTGTATCTTCCCTATAGTAGCTTCAGTGCCCCATATGAATATTTCAACAAATAATGTCTCATTATTGATGCCAAAGGTTCTAGAGAATTAAGGAATAGATCGAAGAAAGTAAAAAATAAGTAAATGTATGATATTTTTTACAACTTTTTTTTCGGAAGAAAAGCGATCGAGTGTTGGATGGGACTTACATGGAGATAGACTTATGTCAAATATGAATGATTTTATAATTGATTTTAATCTTTTTCTTGGCTCATTTTTTCTTCAGAAACATAGTTATCACAAACTTTTAAGTTAATAAAGAATGCATATTTGAATACACTCCTAATTTTTTTGTATGAGTATATAGAATTGCATCTTTTATATAAGAATGATTATCTGATAATAAATATGTTAAGAATAATTATGTACAAATAGAATTAAATTGTGGGTGTTCCTTCGTGTTTTTTTTCTTCTTCTTATATTCATATATTTTTAACAGACCATTAATAACTCAATGAAAAGCCTGTTACATACCTCCAGCACTTGACTCCCAATCAAAGACAAATAGGATTATCTGAAGTGATTTATCATTCATAGAATCACGTAAATGTACTTAACCCTAAGGAAGGTCACGACAAAAGGTCGGTTAATACGTTTATACTTGATTAAATAGTAATGGACATTCAGGAACTCAAAGTTTAATCATGATAAGGCGGAATGTTACATACCACGAATTGTTTAATGTTTAACGTATTAAAATCATTATACTTTGCACTCTCTGCAAAGTAAATACACAAATTAAAAATAAGAACCAGAGGGCGCTACTGAAATACATTTGGCTGTCTCAGAAAAACACTTCGTCATTTGATTAATTTCACTGATGAGGATTAACTAGCCGAAACACGACATGTCTGGTGCATCAAAATTGGTTTGAAATTTTCTTCAAAAGGTAAAGACGTGGAACACCTCAGACGGTGCATGCTTTTGATATATATTGTTTCCATTTTCGTACGTGAACATCGACGGCGGGTGCAGCTAGCCAACAGAGGATGATTACTCCTCCCGGGCACCTGGTCCCACATCTAGCTTGCTAGGGGTCCGTCGATGCTCAATTTGGTGTTCTATTGTTGAGATTATCGTCAGGATCTCCTTTAACTCATTAACTGTTCGAAACACGTGTCTGGTGTATTAATTTGAGAGTTGGAACACTTTCGTACTATTATAAACATTTATTTCCTTTTAATTGTGGAGCCGGTAAACTTGTTACCCGTGACTGGATGTTGAAATTGTAATACACGTGATATCTGTCCAGCTCTGTCGCCTGAAAGAAGCTTTGTTTTGGCCCTTTATCAATTTGACACCATATAACATATTAGGAACATCCCTTCAAGGCTATTTTGGTCATAGATTTCTTTTCACTATGCTACTGAATCGACCCCGCGCACTCTGCAAAATTAAAAATAAAAACCAATGGGCGCTACTGAAATACATCTGATTTTTCAGAAAATCACTTCGACATTCGATAAGTACCACTGCTGAGGATTAAGTACCCGAAACACGACTTGTCTGTTGCATCAAAATTGGATTGAAATTTTCTTCAAAAAGATAAAGAGTTGAAACACCTCCGTATTTTTACTTCAATTTTAATCTTCCATCCTAATATTACGAAAAATAAATTATTGATTGAAGGATCCACGATACCCCTCCGGCTTAGTTAAGATAATCAAGTACTGAAAGCATGTCTTTATAAATTTTAGTGTGTATATAAAAGTTTGTAAGGGCGTAACTTTGCACATAATTGAATGAAATGACCTAAATTGATCTGTATTTTGGTGTAAAAGCTTTATACAAGAAGTGCATTGATTCACTGAAAACGATATTCCTTTAAATGTCCGGAAAAAACAAAATATGGATTGTTTTTATTATAGTTTCAATGGCCATAGCTTTACACATAATTGAGCGTCATGAGTCATGACCCTTATCTAAACTTATTTCTTGGTGTAAAAGTTAAATTCCATGAAATACAATTTGCCCAGCAAACATGGCTATTTGGGTCCCATGTGGGCAGAATTAGGATTTTAAGCCCATTTGGGATCCACATAAGACCTATATAATCCAATTTTGTCTTACACACACCTTTTATTAATTATTAAATTAAGAAGAGAATTTTCAAATGACACCAGTTTCTAGAATCTATGTAATCCTGAAATTTCATCACAGTTATGGCCGTCCAAAGTCGGCGCCTGGTTGGCCTCCTTCCTTTTATGTGTTGTCATTAATGCTTGACGTTTATGTACGTCTGTTTCGATTGTTTTGTATGATGTTCCAGAGTTAACATTGAATATAGCAAATACAGATGATATTGCTACACTATTTATGGACCTTGATATCAAAATCAACAACGGAGAAATTCAGACAAAGATATACGACAAAAGGAAGACTTTGGCTTCAAAAACGTTATTTTTCCTTTGCTTGATGGCGATCGATGTTCCAAGATTGCAATCGTACTGCATTTGCATCTCTCAGCTCATCAGATTCACTAGAGCTTGTTCCCATGTTTAGGACTTCCATGATAAAAATATACAGATAACAAAAAAATTATCAGTCAAGGATTAAATTATCATGAATTGTAATTTTTTGGAAATTTTACAAAATATTTATTCTGAACTTCTTTCAAAATTTGGGACGACTCCAGCATCAGAGTATGTTTCATTGGGAATTCCATTGCCTTCATTTTACGGTGACATAATAGATAAAATCAGAAGGATCAAAGGCAGATCAAACCTCAACCACTTTGCAGAGTATATGATCCTAGAATCATCACAAAAACACTGGGCATCGTACTGGACCAATCTACAGTTTTGTAATAATGTCTTTGCACACTGGCCAACTGTGGTGACGACGAGACTCCATGGCGGGCCTTGTTCAAATGTCGTCAGAGAAGACTGGATGTTAATTTTCTGTCCTTTCTGAAAGTTGATCAGACATCTCGGGTGATTGATTTAGAGCTCGCTTCATCCAGCAGAGCACAGACTGTTACACGCATGCCATAGAATTATTTAGTCACACTTGTGCCCTTTGCCGTGTGGAGCTCGTAAAAAAGTTCCCCGCGAGGGGTTTGACAGTAAGTGTTTTGAATATTTTCCCTGACATGGTCGCCATAGCCCTTAAATCTATGTAGATATAACCTCAGACAATGCAATGCATGTATTTTATATATTTTTTTATTTTCGTGCATGAACATCGACGGCGGGTGCGGCTAGCCAACAGGGGATGCTTACTCCTCCCGGGCACCTGGTCCCACCCCTAGCTTGCTAGGGGTCCGTCGATGCTTAATTTGGTGCTCTATTGTAGGTGCTGTTGAGATTATCGTCAGGATCTTCTTAAACTCATTAGATCCATTTACATAGAATCTGTGTTACAAGAGGCCGCTGCGTTTAACTATCTTGTTTAAATGTCACCTTACAGTGAGAAGTTTTTTTGTTCATACAACAATTGTGCGTCTATGGAGACATCCGTGCATACGAATAAGTGGGAGGGTTGTGTGCACGTAATCCGGATAACAACGCAATTTGCTAATAGCATATGACCGTCCAAAGTCGGCGCCGAGTGCATACTGCTCTCCTTCCTTTTACGTTTGATGTTTCTGTAGTCTGTTTCCATTGTTTTGTATGATGTACTAGTGAATATTGTTGTGTCTTTAAGCGATTTGTAGTTTTGTCTGATGTCATTTATGTGTCATTTTTGAGGGGGTTTGTTTCGCAAGGTGAGTGCAGGGTCTTTGAAGGTAAGTTATTGAAAATAAAAATCATGCGGATCAAACACTGGCGGGATATACGGATACACAACTACTTGAAATGAGGAACAATGTGTCGACTCTAAATCTTCTCACGTAAATCGTGATTACTTATCTGAGACTCCTTCATATGTTCATATGGATTATCAATGAAATTGACAGTACATAATACTTAAAACAGATTTGACTACTCTGAGAAAATCAGTATAAATTGTAATAATAAGTTTCATGTATACCCTTTACAAAATGTCTAGCTAAAATATCATGTAATAATAATGAATCATCTCCGAGATTATCAAGGTAATCTCTTTTTTAACCATATTAATCTTAAATTTATCTATTCATTTGATATACTTCAGTTCCAAGCTCTCAATTTAAAAGAAATATTTGATATGATCGACCGCACTCCATGGTCCGGAAGAATTAGTAACACCAAAAGGACAACAAATCCTTCCCTTTTATTTATGCAACACCAATGACAAAGACACATGGTTACACAAATGACAGATAGGCAAAGCGAAATTTATATCCTCGACTCTAAGATAACATTTGAACCCTAATGAAGGTGGATAAATTGAGAATTTTTCGCCATTCAACATGTTCAATATGTTTTAGTCGTATTTTCTCGAGACAAGAGAGGACAAAATATGGTTTGAAGGAAAGATTTCAAGTTAAATGGAAAATTTGCTTGAGTTCAATTATATACACGTCGGGAAACTGCACAATGCTGCTAAGTGACAGCTGCAAGTCCTTATTGTTCCTAACAGCTGAATGATTCGCATTTACTTCATGAACTTTTTGATAGTTTTGGTCAGTTGTTAGTAATGTTTTAAAATAAGAGTACTTGGCATATTTCAGAATGGATCGAGAATCATTTCTGGTTATAAAACTATGATCCTTACTTAAATCATTGTCTTATCTGACCTTAATAACCCTAAATTTAGCACTGCTCTAAGACAGATCAGGGCGAGATTATAACAGACTAGGACGGTCAAAATCACCTGATAAACGGTACGTTATCTGTCTTAATTATTACCTTTTGAGAAGTATAATTAGATTTCGGAGAAAGAAAATGATAACTTTCCCGTACATTTAATTAAAAAAGATTATCCTTCGTTTCCAATTTCAATGTTCTCAACTCAGTTCAATTTCATGGAGAAACTATGATTTCCGCTTCCTTGAAGACAACAAACTATTTATGATTATGATACCTTCAAAGGTCCTTTTATTTTTTATTTCTCTATCTGTTTATGATAGGTTAAATATGTTGGGAGGAATTAAATGAGTGACTTTTTGCCTTTGTGCCAATAACTTCAACCACCAGACAAATTTTGTTCGACCTCAAAAGATCTCTTATAAGAAAAATGTAGAACTCATATCTAGGCTTTTACGGAAGATAACTACGAAGGCACTTAATGGACAGAACGCAATTTATGTAGACCGATACTATTACTTGATTTCTTTTAGTGGGTTCGATGCTTAAACCAAGTAGGTATCATAGACATACAATCACACAACAGAAAAAATGTTCAATCCCTGCTTTGTTTTCTAAATGACAAAAAAACACAAAGAGGACTTTATGCATGATATTCGACCATCCACACTTTTTAAAACAGCATTTACACTGACTCACCAAATCATAACGAACACTTCCAAAATCTAGTCAATTTGTCACCTCCCTTGTATGTTCTTTCTTGTTATAATGGTATCTTTCTTTAACTTGTTTGTCTCTCTCCTCTTTGTGAGAATGCTACTTTGTATGGTGTCTTTTGATCAATATCACACCCTACATAAAATATCAGCAACCCACTTTTCACAAAATCAAAACCTTAATTACGAAAAATAAACGAGGGTCATCACTCTAAATCAATTTGGCTTTTGTTAATCAATTTATGTTCGAAAGAAAGGAGAGGATCTCCAACAAGACTCTATTGCAGCACACAGCAAATAAAAGAAACATCCTATTTCGAAGGCAAAGAGTGGACAAGCACAACAAAAGACAAGGAAGATAAAACACCAAAGATGACATCAAAACACTAACCATTAAAGATCAGAGTTAGAACGGATGTGGCTTAATTAACCGAAACAACATGACTGATGCACCTAATTTGAAAATATTAAGTCCAGAAGGATACTTTTTGTCTCTCCAAACAAAAATGTAACTAACTGCATAGAAAAAGACAACAACAAAGAAAAGTAAGTTAACAAACCCATACTAAAGATTACTCTTTTTCAAATACAGAACAAGAAGAAGGAAAAGATTCTCAACGAAATTGGTGCCACAAATAACAGACATCTCGTAAAACAATAATACAAACAGACATCTGGTGACAATAAGACAAAAGGATGCCAACGTACAACAAGAGCAGACTTTGGATGGTTATCTGCCAGTTTTTAAATGGCGAATTATGTAGCAATGCGGATCACATGCGTACAACGTCCTCTTCCTGCAAATTGCAATTTCTTGATAAAAATGATCAAAGTACATACAACGAAAAATTATCAGAAGTCTGTTTAACTTTTTAAACAAGTCTCATTCTTACTACAGGGATGTATTGGAAGTTGATTTGTGCTGTTGTTCTTTGTTGCACTGATGTTCAATCACAGCAGCAAACGCTTAAGCTGAGAAAACTGTCATATACCAAATTCCCGTATGAAATGACCAACGGCGACCCAGCAACAGGCAAATATGGAATGTTTGAGAATGCTGCATATAAAGCCGCTTACCACGAACGGGATAGAATACTTTATGTCGCATGTATATATGGTTTTATTTTCAAATGAAATATTCACTTCATATTGTTCAGACATCATTTTACAAAAATCGTTCCTTTAAAACTCAAGAGACTCAGGAAAGAAGTGCTGTACTCATTAAACAAAATACAGAATACTAGTACTGGAAATCAGCAAATAGTCAAGGAAACTTCAGATAAACGATGAAATACTTTTTTTCAAATCATTATTGTATTACAAATGTATTATGTAATAAAAGATATTACATTTTAGCGAACCGTAAAAATTCGAGGTTATTACACGTGCTGGACATGAATCATCCAGACAAGCCGACCATTCTGCTGTCACAGGAAATAGGGACTCCATGGGATGCCTATATCAGTAACGTGGCGGTATGCACGGACACAGTGGCGGTCACATTGATAAATCACGTACCTGCCGAAAGTGGACATGTAGAGTACTACAGTCCTTATAATAGGGCAACGCAGAAGCTTGTGAAATATGGCAGGAATATAGGTATACATGTTCATTCTGTAATTTATATGGCTTAAGATTACTAAGTTACGCAAGATTTCTTAGGCGTCGGGTCGTTTCGCCCTTTTTCCCCTTCGCCCCCGGGTCGTTTCGCCCCTTTTCCCCTTCGCCCCGGGTCGATTCGCCCCTTAAGGTGGGTCGATTCGCCCCTCATGGTGGGTCGATTCGCCCCTCAAGGTGGGTCGTTTCGCCCCTCAAATGTGAGTCGTTTCGCCCCTTAAGGTGGGTAGTTTCGCCCCTCTAGATGAGTTGTTTCGCCCCTTAAGGTGGGTCGTTTCGCCCCTCTTTCTAGGAATACTCTCTCTGCATGGTGAGTCGTTTCGCCCTTATTTTTTGTTGTTATTGGTGGGTCGTTTCGCCCTCATTTGATAATTATTTAATTACGCTATTATATTGGGCTTTTGTTGTGACATTAATATTTGTTTATTGGAGGCTTTTATGGCTTGTTGTTAATCAAACAAAAAATTAATTGAAAAAGAAATATGTAGGTGAACAAATGAGAATAAAAGAAGAAAAAATGCAATAAAAAAGGAGATAAAATAACTAATAAATGAATAAAGATTTTACGTATAGAGGGGAGAATCGACTCAAATAGATTAAAAAAAAGAAATAGATAGATAAAGAAATATATAGGTGAAGAAATAAGAATAAAAGAAGAATTTAAAAAAAAAATACCAAATAGATAAAATAATAAATAAATAGATTAAGATGTTAAGTATAGAGGGGCGAAACGACCCACCATTCAGAGAAAGTGTTCTTTAAAAAGTGAGCGAAACGACCCGCCATGTGGGGCGAAACGAACCACGATGAGTGGTTAAACAATCCATCTTGAGGGGCGAAACGACCCACCTTGAGGGGCGAAACGACCCACCCTGGAGGGGCGAAACGACCCACCCTTGAGGGGCGAAACGACCCACCTAAAGGGGCGAAACGACCCACCTTAGGGGCGAAACGACCCGGGGCGAATCGACCCGGGACGAAGGGGAAAAGGGGCGAAACGACCCGGAACCGATTTCTTATGCAATGTGGAAGAACTAGCCATTGTTCTCATAAAGCAAAACAAAAACAAGTATAGGGACTTCAGAGACACATAGATAAGATTGTTGTGACAAAAAAAGTCTCTCTATCATGAATTCGTAATATTTCTGGAACTAAAATAAAAATCTAAATAGTGTGACATGGAGCTGGTAACACAGTTCCCCGCTTCTGAGTGTTTAACATGTTTTTCTTGAATTTCTAACCCATTAATGTTGCATAAACAATGTAAAGGGCGCTACAAAATTGCTCTTGCTTCTTTGAATTATTTTGAATAGCGTAAAGAACCGCTGATTACGATTCATTATTCGAATTTGATTTGAACATAATTCATTTCCAATGCAAAGACATGGGATTGGGCGTTTAACAGTTTTTACAACATTATTAAGTGCCCTCTCCCTTATGTTGGGGTACCAAATTTGCTTCTCTCGACAGCAGAGTAGGAACTCTTCTTTTCTTCATACTATATTATCAATAATGGAATATAATCATGTTCTATCGTAATAATTTAGCGCACCACATGCGCATTCCAACAAATTGTGTATTATCAGTTATGTAAGCCTTTTGTCTTCTTTACGTACGTAGGGATTTATCGTGCTTCTCGGTTGCTTGATGAATTGTAGGTTATTTAAATAATACATAGTATATTGAGCAACCGGGAAGCGCGATAAATCCCTGTGGTGGTATTGTTGAATTGATTAGATTGTGTACTTTTGAATATTTGAAAGAAGAGAAAAAGACTTATAAAAACAATTCATGCATAACATTATTTTTCCTTTAAATGATACATGCCTGTATGTCACGTTTCCGTATTTTGTTTGTTTTCATCAGTTGGCCATTCTCCCAGTGATCTAGCCTTCACTAGCAATTGTCAGAGACTCGTGGTTGTCAATGAGGGGGTACCAGGTCTGAATGGTCCTGCTGACTCTGCCTCCTCTGTCTTCGTGGACCCGGACCCTAGCGTCTTCATCATCGATAAACGTTATATTGGGTATCCAACGTCGCAACAAGTAGGATTTATCCAATTCGATGCAAGGTCAGACTTTTCAATCTTACGGATCTTTCACTGCAAGATTTTAAAGCATTTTCCTTTTTATACCAAAATGCGAAATTAAACTCACTCGAAAATTTATAAATAGAACGTAGTTGTGCAGCTTATTACACATTTGTCTTTACTTGCTATCATAGATCAATCAGGTTATCTTAAATATTTTTATTATGTAATTTTATTCATTCTCTTTCTATAATATACATACAATTTGTGGTCTAATTAGCGGATTAAAAAACTTTATCATCACAATAAAATCCATTATTACAGCACGAAACAGATATGAAAAATATACAGTGAATGAGTGCATTAACGACTCCATATCATAAAAGTAATTCAAAGAAATATTACAAAAATGACAATTTCTGTCCAAAAGTAAACTTAAAACGCCTAAAGTTTGACTCCTGAGTAGAACCAGAAGTATGACAACACTGCATGATATACATCTTAATAATAATAATTCTGATGATTTCGGGAAGAGAATTTTTTTCCTGGGGTTGTTCCACCTATTGAAATATCAAGGGAAATAATTATGGTAGGGGACCATTAGAACTTTTTAGAATTCCTTCAGAAATATTGCAGAAGCACTTTAATTAGGTTTATATTCTTAAATCATGGACCTTTCAAAATATTTTGACCTTGGACTTTGTCCTAAGTCGAATGATTTTTAAGTCAATCATCCGGGAAATGAGAAGGTATCCAATAGGACTAGGTTGCAACATCAACAATAAAACATGGAAACATCCCTATGTGAAAGTACAGAAAAGACAAGTACAACAAAAGACGAAAAGGGACAGAGAACACCAAGCACGAAAGACGACAGCGAAAATCTTTGACGACTTAGGGAGGCAGTCTGCAATGTTAGCAAAAACGGAATAGTTATCCGTATTACATGTGGTTCTGGTCCCACCTCTAGCTTGACGAGGGTAAGGTATCCGAAACGTGCATGTCTGGTCCATGCTGCAAATTTGATGCTATTGAATTTGAAGACGTATAACAGAGCACATGTAGCCAGGTTCGATCAACTTCGGTTGATCGTCTCTTCAACGCATTCGAAAATTTCTGTTATCAAAATTTCTTGAAATTTCTAAAAAGTGGGTCCTGCAGCATCATATCTCACCCATCCTGCTACGTCTTTCGGTAAATGTTTGGACATTATAATTTTCACACTCTTTGGCAATATTACATTTTTTAGGTTGAGGATCACTGACAAGGGTTAAGTACCCGAAACGTGCATGTCTAGTCCATGTTGCAAATTTATCAGTTATTAAATGATGCTATTGAATTTGAAGACGTTTAACATTGCTAGGGGACCGTCGGTGGTCAATTTTGCGCTCTATTTTGACTGCTTTTGAGATTATCGTCAGGATATTCTTTAACTCATGTACACAACCCTTCCAATCGCTCGCTTACTCAGTGGTCTCGAAGAACGCATTTACACAAGCATGTTTTAAAAAATTCTTAAATGTCTTCGTAAATGTTACAGCATCATTCTTAAAAATATTTTATTCACATGATTTTGTATGGTTCAAGAAACATCATTTAAACACTTTAGAAAACGCTTCATAAAAATTTTAATATAATCATGTCAAACATTTTTAAAATGTTTCAATAAATATCACAAAATATTTTCCCTCACCATCCTTTCATTTTCTGAGGTGCTGTAGTGAACTTGAACATATGGCTTTTCTATCTTATTCTGCGTCTGTCTACTTATATACTTTACCGAAAGATTAATATATTAAACGTCTTCAAATTCAATAGCATCATTTAATATGGATTCTCTGTAAAAACCTAAAACAGCTGGCCACGACATGTCATGGATTTTGATGAAACTTTCTGTAATTATCATACTTAATGTAAAAACAATGAAAACAAACGATATTGTTATATTTGAACAACGGTTGCCATGGTAAAATACCTAATAAATTTACAGCATGGACCAGACATGCACGTTTCGGGTACTAAACCCTCGTCAGTGATCCTCAGTCTAAACAATGTAATATGGCCAAAAAGTATGAAAATTATTATGTCCAAAAATGTACCAAAAGACGTAGCAGAATGGGTGGGATATGATGCTACAGGACCCACGTTTTAGAAATTTCAAGAAATTTTGTAACAGAAAATTTCAAGTGCGTTGAAGAGACAGACGATCAACCGAAGTTGATCGAACTTGGCTACATGTGCCCTCGGGGAATCTTGGTCCACCAGCAGTGACACTCACCAAGTAGTTCAAATATCAAACGTCTTCAAATTCAATAGCATCATTTAAGACCTTATAAATTTACAGCATGGACCAGACATGCACGTTTCAGGTACTAAACCCTCGTCAGTGATCCTCAGTCTAAACAATGTAATATGGCCAAAAAGTATGAAAATTATTATGTCCAAAAATGTACCAAAAGACGTAGCAGAATGGATGGGATAGGATGCTACAGGACCCACGTTTTAGAAATTTCAAGAAATTTTGTAACAGAAAATTTCAAGTGCGTTGAAGAGACAGACGATCAACTGAACCGAGGTCATCCGCTCCATTAACCAGTATCGTACTGTATGAGCGAATGGGAGTCCTCTCTTATCTGTGTTTTGCTCGAATATCGTACTACCGGGAACACTACACAAGTTTGTTTTTTTTTTGTGGTTCTAGATACGTTATCAAAACATTTTATATAGAAACAGACAGACGCAAAATAAAGGGGATTCCTATACATGCGGTACTATGAATCGCGAATAACACAAAAAAGAAAAAGAATATGCAGAAAGTTTCGTCATTCAAATCAAAATTAAAATCAATCACAAGATCACATGATGTGCTTAGAATGTAGCCATATAAATTTATGATGTCTACAAAATATTCTAAAATGTGTTTTAAAATGTTTTTTTTTTTTTAATGTTTTGACTAATTGGTTATTAAAAGAATGTTCTTCAAACATTTTGTAAATGTATTCGTTTTCTTTATTTTATACCTGCTTCAACAACATTATTGTAACATTTCGAAATAATTCTAAAATAGATTATTTTATCCATAACTCTTAGATGTTATTACATTTCCCTACTACTGCAAAATGTTTTTAAAATGTTCTTGACACGTTTGACCAAAAATGTTTTAGCAGAACTTACTTGAAACCTTTTGAAAATGTTTCGAAATGTATTGTGTTACCTGAGTTTGCATAAGATGACGATCCAAACACTATAGCAAAACGCAGGGGTTCAAGAAATACACAGATTAATATAAAGATATCAAAAGCATAAGGGGGTACGAAAACATTCCGCGCTCTGCTGGCCGGAACGAGCTTATACATGCTATTACCCGCGAAGTCCGACTAACATTCAGAGGAGACAGGTAGTGGGGCCCTGACGTTCCTAACGAGGTTTAGACTTGGCCCGTCATGGAGCCCCGTCGTCACGGTATCGACCTCATTAATTATGTTAAACTGATACATTTACAGCATCAACAAGACATGCAGGTTTCGGGTACCCTCGTCAGTGACCATCTTTCTGATCAATGTAAAATGACCTAAGAGTGGGAAAGTTATTATGTCCAAAAATGTATCGAAAGACGTAGCAGGATGAATGTGATATGATGCTACACAGGTCATACGTGTTAGAAATTTCAAGAAATTTTGATAACAGAAATTTTCGAATGCGTTGAAGAAACGATCACCCAAAGTTTTTCGAACATGGCTACATGTGCCATCGGAACCTCCTGGTCCATCATCAGTGATACTCACCAATTGGTTCAAATGTTAAGTTTACGTCTTCAAAATCGATAGCATCATTTCAGAACAGATAAATTTGCAGCAGGGACCAGACATGTTATCTACACAAACATCTGAAACATGAATGTTTAGAGCACTAACTAACGGAAACTTTACATGGCGTATAAAGCGAAACAATACACGATCTATAGTGTGTTCATTCCCTGTAGTTTCTTAATTTGAGACATTGTCTCTCTTTTATTTGACATTTTAGGGAGATGGAAATGGTCAGACGTGGTGTGCGGTATACTTTTCGGGGGTTGCACGAGCTTGGAATAGTCAACAAATTCTCACAAGACCTGGAACCCAAAGCTGTTACTATCAGCAATGATGATAAATACGCATTTGTGTCTCTACAGGTAACTATAAAACTCAGCGTACATGTATCTGCATAGGGTGCATTTAAGGTAGCATATAACAATCACAAATAGATACACAATTTGCACGCACAATCAACTTTTGGAGCACCATGCCTTCAGATTCAAATCAAAAAAAAAAAAAAAAAAAAGAAAGGAGGAGATCTCCAACCAGACTCGGTTGTAGTACCCACAACAATGAGTTAAAGAAGATCCTGACGAAAATCTCAAGAGCACTCACAGAAGAGCACCAAATTGAGCATCGACGGACCCTAGCAAGCTAGAGGTGGGACCAGGTGCCCGGGAGGAGTAAGCATCCCCTGCTGGCTAGCCGCACCCACCGTCGATGTTCATGCACGAAAATGAAAACAAGATATAAAATTTATGCACTGTCTGATGTTATGTCTATATAGAAAGTGCTATTGCGACCGTGTCAGGGAAAAGCACCAAAGCACCAAAATACCTTATGCGAAAACATAGAGTAGACAAGCACAGATAGAGACGTAAAAGAGACATACGACAAAGAAACACGAAACACAAAAGACCACACACACATCAACGAGATCAATGGGCAGACTTATGACAGTCAGCATATGCCAAAAAAGTACCAAATGGTGTGGCTATGAACAGATTCTCCTCGCTGAATATATCTATTTTATCAATCATGCATTTTTGACCAAATCTTTTGATTTTGGATTCTTTACAAATCCGATTCAACATTCAAAGTTGAAAGAAAAATTAGCCCAACTCATCAAAAACCCCTCATCAGCAAAAATGTAAATTCAACTACATTGTTGTTAATCATGATTAAACTTGTTTTGTGAGGGAAATTTCTTATTCTTGTAATAAATGCACAGAGAAGGACATAATCAAAATGTTGATCTTTCTGATCGATGATATATTTGAGTGGTTTGAGTGTTAAAAGTCTTTAAATTCAATAGCATAATTTGAAACCTGATAAATTTACAGCATGGACCAGACATGCGCGTTTCGGGTACTAAACCCTCGTCAGTGATCCTCAGTCTAAACAATGTAATGTGGCCAAAAAGTATGAAAATTAGTATGTCCAAAAATGTACCGAAAAGACGTGGCAGAATGGGTGGGATATGATGCTACAGGACCCACGTTTTAGAAATTTCAAGAAATTTTGTAACAGAAAATTTTAAATGTGTTGAACGAAGTGGTTGGAGAATGGTGTTCAGCACATTGTGGTAATTAAGATGGGGGGGGGGGGGGGCAACTATCCTCAAATCTGAAGCAGACTTTGTTTAGTCTTTTTTCTCTCACGAAAAGAAGCACTTGGTATCTAAATTCAATTCTACATATAAATTCATTGTTTGACATGTAAATATACGGATTATAGTAGCACAATTTATCCGTGACAATGGTCACCTATGGTATACGTGACAACTACAATTTCAAAATTTTCTGAGTACTTAGAGACATTCCTTCGTATCACGTCTATTTTATTCATATCTTCAGAGTAAGCTCAAACCAAGACGACTTTGTTTTGAAGGTAAAAGGACTAACCGAGAAACTATTTAACAAAGGGTATATTTGTGAGCTACTGACTTTATCATTGCAAACGATACTGTTTACCGAATTGAAGCGACGGGTGTTGTATGCAAGCAGGGGATATTGACTCATCCTGGGCACCTGGTCTCACTCCCTAGTTGGGAATTCGCTTCTGATCATATATGATGGAACTTTTGCTTGTTTGCTTTGGTTTCTGTATTATCATGATTTTGTATGCCCTTCAGTTTAATGATTTTTTAATTTTCCATTTTGTTCTCTATATTGGGATATGGTTCATGTCCATATTTGTCATATATAACACAGTAAATTGTACCGATGTCATCAGTCTTGAAACGTACTATAGGTTAGAGCCAGCCCCCCCCCAAAAAACCTGTTATTTTCGACAAGTATGACCTATCATGCACGACAAAAGCGACGGGTGTAGCTTGCAGGTATAGGAGATGCTTACCTTTTCTCGTCTCTATTTTGGGATTCTCTTTTTCTCCCTTGCAGAATGTTTAGTTCTGTATTTTCAGTTTTAATTATGATTTTTGGATTCTATTTTTTTTTTGTCTTTGACTTTCTCTTACTGATTAATATTTTTTCTGAATTCTTTCGTGTCGACTTTTATAATAGGAGAACAATGCCATTGCCAGAGTAAATCTAGATAACGGATCAATTGATTTGTTTCCATTGGGAGTGAAGAATTGGACTTCTTATGATATGGATCCCAGTGACTATAACTTTGGTAAGTTTTACTAAAGATACATCTTTCTGTCTTGAAATATGTGATGGGGCAATTTACAAAATGTAGTGCTACACTGAGAACACTGCTTCCAGACAGCAGCCTTTCGGGCAAGTATTTCCAAATACTGTGCACCAGAGGTACATGTTTCGGATGATGAGTCCTCTTCAGTGGTGATTGTGGTAATTCCAGCCAAAATGATGTGGATATTATTTTATATGATAAAGATTACATTCAGGTGTCATTTAACTAAAATAAACCACAAGTGCGGTACTTTTTATATGTTTTTAATTATGTTTGGAAGGTTGAACAAATCACCATACCAAATATTAAGGAGTCTACACCATACCTTCAGACTATTGTAAATATTGAATACACAAACTTAATGCTTTGTTTTATCCAAAAAGTAGCGAAAAATCAAATGGCAAACAAAAAAGTTACCTTTTCTTAATATATTGAAGGATGTATTATATTTCATTATTCAAACATGATTAATATTTGTCAAACATTCTATGTTAAAAATTTACTAACGTATACATTAAGTGTGACAAAAGGTAGTCTTTACACATACATCGTTATAATCCTATATTTTGGTTAAGAGCAATACTAATACTTAACGCGTGAAACAGCATTTCATTTAGTTATATAAATTATAAACATAATGATAATGTGTACTGGCAAGTCTGAAAAGTAGTGAGAACAAACGGGCAACGATGAATGACAAATTATCCCATACTTTCCACTATCTTTATTGACAGCTTCCTTATTGAAGCGTTACAAAGTGTATTCCATGTACCAGCCAGGTGATTTGGCGTTTGGAGTTGTAAACGGGAAAGGTTTCCTAATCTCTGCAGATACTGGGAAAATGAAGCAACTGTCAGTAAGCGGGATCAATTATACGGATGGCGTAAGATGTAAAACGGCACTTACAGGTAACTTCCATGGTTGTAAGTCATTTGCCATAGTAGAGCAAGAATCGTATCTGTGCACGTCAAATACCGAATATAAATGTTCATTCAAAATGAAAAAAATCAAATTCAAGGAATTGTGGTCCCCCGCTTCAGGGTGTTTGTCTTTAAAGAAATTCTTAATCATCCTTATCTTTTCATAATATATCTCATGTATAACTTTGACCGCCCAATGGAAAATCTAAAAATAGGTTAAATTCCAAGGTCCAGGGCAAAGGTTTAAAACCTTTTGTATTCACAGAAAGGTCTTGTCACAACAAATTTACATGTAAAATATTTAAGTTATATCACTTGCCATTCTAAGGTTAAAGTTTTTTTCGAAGTAGGTCAAGTTTTGAAGTCAAGGTCACAAGGTCAAACAGTTTGGTATCCACGGAAAGGTCTTGTCACAAGGGATACGCATGTGAAATATGAAAGCCCTGTCGTTTACCATGTAAAAGTTATGCCCAATGTTATAGTTTTGTGATAGACAGACAGACAGACAGACGGACAGGTTTTAATGTCCCCGCGCTTTCGAAAAAGCGGGGGGGGGGGGGGCAAAAAATGTAACGGTTAAATGCCGTGAATTGAATCAATATTTCCTGCACTAGAATTTATTTATTTATTTATATTTTTTTTTTTTTTGCCAGTAATATGACAATGAAAATTATTACTGCAGATGGCGATATCGATAGATACGTTATGGAAACAACGCTGGTTTCACAATTAGACGACGATATGGAACTAGGTAATGACATTACTCTGATCCAAATAATAGATACACAGAACTAGAGGTAATCAAAATGTTTTCTGATCGTTAACTATTTGTGGTGTTTCTGATCGATAACATATTTGTGGTGTTTCTGATCGATAACATATTTGTGGTGTTTCTGATTGATAACATATTTGTGGTGTTTATGATCGATAACATATTTGTGGTGTTTATGATCGATAACATATTTGTGGTGTTTATGATCGATAACATATTTGTGGTGTTTCTGATTGATAACATATTTATGGTGTTTCTGATCGGTAACATATTTGTGGTGTTTCTGATTGATAACATATTTATGGTGTCTCTGATCGGTAACATATTTGTGGTGTTTCTGATCGGTAACATATTTGTGGTGTTTCTGATTGATAACATATTTGTGGTGTTTCTGATTGATAACATATTTGTGGTGTTTCTGATCGACAACATATTTGTGGTGTTTCTGATCGATAACATATTTGTGGTGTTTCTGATCGACAACATATTTGTGGTGTTTATGATCGATAACATATTTGTGGTGTTTATGATCGATAACATATTTGTGGTGTTTCTGATTGATAACATATTTGTGGTGTTTCTGATTGATAACATATTTATGGTGTCTCTGATCGGTAACATATTTATGGTGTCTCTGATTGATAACATATTTGTGGTGTTTCTGATTGATAACATATTTGTGGTGTTTCTGATTGATAACATATTTGTGGTGTTTCTGATCGATAACATATTTGTGGTGTTTCTGATCGATAACATATTTGTGGTGTTTCTGATCGATAACATATTTGTGGTGTTTCTGATTGATCATATATTCGTGGTGTCTCTGATCGACAACATATTTGTAGTGTTTGGAGGAATGGTATTTCAGCAAATTGTGGGAATTCCAATGGGAACCAATTGCGCTCCACTTCTTGCTGATATTTTCCTATGTTTATAAGAAGTGGAGTTTGTTCAGTCCTTGCTCTCTCGTGGAAAGATGATCTTGGCAGCTTTCAATGAAAATACATACAGATATACATGTATCAATTACGTGTTCTCATTTAATAATCCAATTTTACTGGTTACCTTAGCACATTCTACCCATGTGAACTATAGGTGAAAGAAACCACAGAAAGCATAAACTCTGCTTCATACGTATTTAGATATCATGTTATCTTTTGACGACAAAAGTCACACCTAGATACTAAATCAAATGTATAACAAACTTGACTACTCGTACTTCAAAAATACCTTTCCTAGGTAGTAACATTCGTTCGTCTCCTGCGTATGGTGTTTTCACATCGCAATTGATACGCTATTCCAGAGCAAGCTCAAACTACAACGACTTCGTTCTGAGGGCAAGGAGACTAACCGGAAAACTACTGAACTGAGCGACTTACTTTACAAATATTTTTCGACGATACAATGAAAATATAAACCATCATGTCCTCAATTTTGGAAGATATTTTAAAAGGATAGAACCATTTTACTGAATTTAACAAATTCACCGGATACGACTTTTGCTAGCAAACAGGAGATGCTTTCTCACCACGGTCACCTGATGGATTCACTTTTGCTTCTTTTCACAACGTTTAAGTATATTGTATTCTTAGTTGTGGTGTGTATTTTCTCTGCTTCTTACTACTAGTATTTGTCAGTGTTGTTTTCTTCAGTGTTCATTGTGTTTCTATTTTTGCAATAGCAGATTCCACAGGAAATTATTATGTTTGGCAGGATTTGGAATCAATGGAATTGCATTTTTTTTTAAATCACAGTGTACATGTTATTTCTCCATTGAATTTATCAAGGTGGCACAACTTACAACGATTTTTTTGTAATTTTCTTGTCCTTGTTTCTAGGGGCAAATGTGCGACCCCTTGTTTCAAATAATACAGCGAGAAAAATTTGAATAAACTTGGATACATGAACTTGCATGATATACATACATATATATAACATGATGCATGCGATATTTCTTAGCATGTTATTTAACAGCGCCACCTACAATTCATTCGAAGTCTGGAGATTTGTCCTTCGTGTTTCTATGGTCTCCGTCCATGTGTTCGATTTTTTTTTTCTCGTGAAAAAGTTCTGTTTTATTTTATTTTTTTTGCAAGAATTTGTAAGCCTCTGAAGGTTAGTTCGGGTTTTTGTGTTTGACTTTCATTTATGTTTCACTTATGCCTAGATCTAGAATTAAATAAAAGTTTGCAAATTGACATACCCAGCATAATAATCCATCAAACATTACATCTAGGACATTGAAAATGCACGTGTTACGAGGGCTGATTGATATGTTGTGAGCTTCGTATTTAAGGAATTGAATTTTATCAGACATTTTGCATTATTTTTCTAAATAATCCCCTTCCGTATCTAAACACGTTAGCCACCCGTGTTTAAGGGCATCAATACCACTTTTAAAGAACTTCTTATCTTGACTGGTCTGAAAGTCATCCACTGCAAGTACGACGTCATCATTTGACTTAAAGTGGGTGCCAGAAATAACTGCTTTCAGTTTTTGGAATAGATGAAAGTCTGATGGAGCAAGATGAGCTGAATAAGGCGGATGCTCAATCAAATTAAAGCCACAATCATGAATGGCAGCCATGGCAGTGACAGACTTGTGAACAGGAGCATTGTCCTGATGGAACAGCACACCTTTAGTGAGCTTTCCGCGGCGCTTAAGTCTGATATTTTCCCGTAACTGTGTCAGAAGAGAAGCATAGCATATGTGCTATCGATTGTTTGTCCTTTTTTTGAGATATCTGCAACCCAGAAAACCGAGGCTCACAACATATCAATCAGCCCCCGTACAAGATATAGCTTCTCAAAGTACACCATTTCATAATTTGAAGGTCGAGTTTTTATGAGTAAGCAGGACGGAAGAGACCTTTATGGAGAGATAAAGAATATCCACTTATTTGGTGGGCGTGGTATATCACTATGGGATCCTGTCAATATGAATCACGTGTTCGACACGGGCGACGAACTTGAGCGCAAGGATAAAATGGCATATGATACTACTTTTAACGGAGATTGCAGCGATCCAAATAAATCTCCAACTTCAGAGAAAGACCAAAGATCAGATGATATGGTGAGTCTTTTTTTTTTTTTTGGACACACATTTATATTTATCATATATATAGATTATTATACTATATTGATCTTTTTTCATACATGTAGCTTAGGTGATACAGCAATCCTGCATTAATGGGATTGTTTGTGTGTCCGGAGTCTTGTGAACAACATAGCAGACAAAGCAACATGGTAGGATAACCAAACCTTGCACAAATGTTTCCTATAGGAAAATCATAAACCCTATTGATGTCAGTATTTGGATTCTCTCTTCAGTTTCGAGCAATACTGATGATACAATGTTTGTTGCAATGTGCATATGGTGCACTAGATTATTACAATAGATCATATATTTCAAAACATGTATCATAATTTCAACCACTAGGTTAATTGGTATCTCTGCTGGTGGACTGTTAGTCCCCAAGAATATTGTTCGAATTGTTTCATTGTGCTTCTGCACTGACTTGAAATATATTTGTAAATTTCTGACACTTAATTTGATAAAAATAATTTTGAAACTAAGGAGTAAATCAACCAAAAATGGTCTCCATGTGAAGAGGATGAACCCTATTTATTTTCAAGGTCAAGATCAATGTGGACATCAATTTAAAAATACACAACTTGTGGATAAGATGGAATACAAAGCAATCACCGTCTACAGGATCAGTCAACCTTCCACAAATATTTCCCATAGAAAAATTATGAACCCTATTGATTTTCAAGTTCAAGGGTCAGTCACTGGAGACTTGAATTTAAAACATTTCTGAACAGCATATCATACGAAGCAACTATCGTAGAATTTTCCCATCTTCGATAATATGTTTCCAATAGGGAGTGAATAGACCCTAAGGTCAAGGTCATTGTGGATTTGGTTAAGGTCATTGTGGATTTATCTTGTAAACAATTGAACATCAAAGAAGATATGCAGTTGTGAGGGACTGTTATGCTTGTGATTACTTTTTGAATTTTATTCATGTGTAAAATAAATCAGTCTTTTTACGTTTCTCTTGCATGTGAATATCTTCACAGGGACCTGAACCGACATCTTTGGCGACAGGCACATATAACACCTCATCAGTGCTAGTGGTGGGGACAAGGACAGGGCGTATCTACCTGTACACCATGAGGGGAATCGATGCTATCTTCCAGACAATACACAGAGAGGGAGACGTGAATGAACCATGGGCAACTCTCTACAACAAAGGAACTGCCGGAGATGCCATAATATCTGATATTGGGTAATTGTACTACTGTCCTCAGTAGTCCTTATTAGTATTAGTATGTATGTATTCCTTACAAGAATGCAAAAATTATAACGTTATATCCTGCTTTTACATTTCCTTCATCAATGAAGAGCTGATTGTCCCAAATCTTTAGAGAATGGATGAAAATGTTATGCATGGATAGTGAGTTGATCACTATTCAATGTCCAAAATATGCTCAGGGCATTTTCTTTGTCTTTTTATGATAAAAAAAAAATCATTTCCTCCCTTCAGATACATCGAAGCTGCAGACAGTGCAACACGGACTCCATTGATATACGTTATCGGACAAGCTAGTGGTTCTTTAAGCATATATGAGGTGTACACGTAGTTTGAACATCAACGGAGAGCAAACATGATATTTATGATTTTGAATGCAATATTACAAATAAAGATGTATGGGATTTGAAACGCATGCATTAAACTCATTCATGTAAATTGTGTTTCAATCAATGTGTGCTTATCCCTATACTTCAGATGTCAAAGTTACGACCTTGACCTACTGACCTCAGAATGTTTAGGTATCATTCTCAAATCAAAGGCAAGTGTATGTGGAACATCAAAGCTTTGCCATCAAAATTATTCCAGTTACTGTGGTGATGCATATGCTACAAGTTCAAGTTATAACCTTGTCAAGTTGACCTTTTCAGTCTGCATGACCTCAAACATAGTGTAATCAAAGATTACAAAGCTCACCACATGGCAGCATTCTATCATGGCAGCAAACAGAAAGGAGTCAAAGATTACACAGTTTTGAATTTGAAAACCTGTCCTACTGTGAACAAACAAAAATGATACCACACAAAAACAAAATAGAAAAGGAAAGTAGAGTATTTCATTTATTGACCCAAATTTTGCATGAATGGGTGTACTCTATTGATACCCAAATCTCCCTAACATGTGCACTCAAGCAAAAAATATAGATCATGACCTATATTTGAATGTAGATTTGTTATCTACTCATAAAGATGCACGAACTGTGCAAGTTTCACCTTCCTAGCACTTAGAATAGAGAAATGATATACAATTATTGCACAGTGATGAGGTCGATATGATGATTTATGGAGACAAGTCACTGATAAAACCAATATCGACCTAGGCCAAAGACCGAGATTGATATTGGTTTTATCACTCCATAAATCATCATATCAACCGAATCATCTGTGTTATAACTGTTTTATCATATACATGCATGGAAACTGGAAAAAGAAATTAAAAGGGTAACTTTAATGTTTTTCTTCCCTAGCACTGCTCGCTTTCACTTTTTTCTTTCAGATAAACTTTTTGTATTCTAGTAAAATGTTTAAATTTACACTTCATCTTATTATTATTTTTTCATTAAAAAAATTATGCCAAATAGCATATTCAGTCATGCCAGAAACACACAGTTTTCTGCCGACTACCATTTCCCTCTAATACACAAAACCGGAAACATGTCAATATGACCGGTTCAATACAACGATTAATCGGATTGCACGTGACCGCGTTTTGGCCAATGGGAAAGCTTATAAACGGTAACATAAATTAGAATATATGATAAAACTTCTTAAAATTGATACTCAGATCTTCCTAACATGTGCACTTAAGCGAAAAATATAGGTCATGACCTACATTTGACCTTAGATTTTTGATCTACTCATAAAGATGCACAAACTGTGCAAGTTTCTCCTTCCTAGCACTTAAAATAGAGAAATAAAACTTCTTAACATTGATATCAAAATCTTCCTAACATGTGCATTCAAGCGGAAAATAAAGGTCATGACCTACATTTAAACGAAGATTTGTGATCTGCTCTTAAAGACGCATCGTATGTGAAAGTTTGAACTTCCTAGCACTTAGAATGAAGAAATAAAACTTCATAACATTGATATCCAAATCTTCCTAACATGTGAACTCAAGTGGAAAATATAGGTCATGACCTACATTTGAACAAAGATTTGTGATCTACTCTTAAAGAAGCATCACCTGTGCAAGTTTGAACTTCCTAGCACTTATAATAGAGAAATAAAACTTCTTAACATACTAGTGCGGACACCGACAACAGGGTGATAGCATAAGCTCCCTCTCACTTCGTGAGGTGAGCTAAAAAGTAAATGTACCATCCATCATCATTAATATAGTTCAACCATGCATAAAATATGAAAGCTTTATCACTAAAACAGCCAAAGCATGATGATGTATATACAATCGGTCACAGGTATGATCTTGACCTTTGATATTTTGACCTCATAAAGTATACCTTTCATCTTCACATGTATAGTTAACCCATGATAGATCACACATTTAAAATATTCAATTTATCATGTTCAAACCAATGAGTTGAGACTAATTGAAATAAAGGCAATGCAAGCGTAGCATCCCCTTGTAGTTGCATGTTCTATATCACTGAGCAAAATGATTTTAAGCCACAGTTCACAGTGACCTTGAAGTTTGACCTTGAAATCAATAGGGTTCATCTTCGTCCTATCAGGAAAATTTGTGGAAGGTTTGATGCTTCTATGATAAAGTTGTGTCTTCTATGCTGTTCACAAGAATTTTAGGCCTAAGTCCACAGTCACCTTGACCTTGAAAATCAATAGGTTCATCCTCTCCCCATGGGAAACATTTGTGGAAGGTTTGATGTTTCTATGATTATTGCTTTGTCTTTTATGCTGATCACAAGGATTGTAAGCCCAAGTCCACATTGACCTTGACCTTTGACCCTTTACCTTGAAAATCAATAGGGTTCATCATCTCCCCATGGGGAACATTTGTGGAAGGTTTGATGTTTCTATGATCATTACTTTGTCTTCTATGCTGTTTACAAGAATCCAGACACACACACTAACACACACCCTTACGGACGCAGGACAGTGATGCTATATCCCCTCCACAATAGAGTTGGGAGGGGATAATAAAGCTCCTTTTACTATCTGAACTAAAAATTCTCACATCATAGAATACCCAAGAACGCAAAATGAAAGCTCTACTGCCAAAACTGTTCAAATCATATTACAACCAAAGTGTTGATTGGCAAACTTGAAGTCAAGATAAATTACCTTGACCAACCTCCATACTTTTGACCTTCTGACCTCCTATCAAAGAGGAGCCATGTATGAAATATGAAACCTTCACCAGTCTCCCACATTATTCAAATGCTTGATCTGAACAATCCAGATTCAATGAGCATAAATAAAAGAAATATAGATTTATTACAAATTCTGAAGTATAAGAATTTATTCCATTAGAGTAAGAATTTTAAAGCTTTTCAAAATCAACTTCACTATGTGGTACACGTGTATATCTACTATTTCAATGATGTTTCTTTCTTCATAATTGTAATAAAAAAGCCTGACTTTTTAATGCATGAAGAGTATAGAGACTAGTCAAGTACAGTACACCGCCTATGTAAACATATTTCTTTACATTAATCTTTTTAGTCATTGTCATCAAATTTGATTTTCTTGCCCTGAAATGTTTGAAGTTTGGCTTGTTCTTTCCTCTTCCTACTGGCCTGCCAAGAGGGGTGTAGTTTGACTTCCTTAGTGTCTGAAAATGAAAACTGTAGTGTTTAAATTTTCCTATTCTTTTTATTGTCACTAAAGTTAGTCAAGACATGAATGATTTAATAACTGTAAGATCCAAAAAACATATATGAGTTACTATAATAATATTTACAACATTTCTCATGTAAATGCTAAAATGATGCATAAGTCATCTATACTTGACTCTGCAAGTATAAACTGGGTATTGAAGCCTTCAATCAAAGAAGCTTGACCTTGAGTGTTAGAAAATATCAGATAAAATTTTTAAAGAATACTTTGCATATCCTTATTTTTCGCTCAACCAAATTTGAGCAAGAACAGGGCAAAAATAGGCAATTTGATATTTTACTTATAAGCATAGTTCTAAATCAGCTCGCTTGACTTATTTTCCATTTTACGTAACTACCGGTATTAGAGTTAAATGAATTAGCCCTGTCTTAACAGCCCAAACTCAAGTAAAATATGAATTCCGCTACAGTAGACATGCAGTACCCAATACTTTCCTTTCAAATTATTGGGTTTTATTAGGTAAAGCAAATATAGGTTTGAAAGAAATTTTTTTAAATAAAACATTTCTATGATGTCGAACTTTGAATTTTCAATATTTCCATATGTTCATAATTTGGCATCAGTAAGTTACAACATAAGGATAATATAGATACCAATAAAACACCGCTAAAGACGGTATGGCCGGATTGCAAAGTAAGCTTTTGTCACCAACTGTGTCAAGGTCACGAAGTCAAATATTACAGCATACATTGAGAGGTCTTGTCAGAGGCAGCCTACATGTATAATATAAAGTTTCTACTGTATACAGTTCCTTAGATTTTGCTTAAACCAGGAACTTCAACCATAGTCTTTAACTAGGTCAAAGTCCAAGGTCAAGGTCACTAGGTCCAATGTTACGGCATAAATTGAAAGGTCTCGTCATGGGCAACCTAAATGTATAATATAAGGTTTCTACTGCATAGAGTTCCTTAGATTTTGCTTAAACCAAGAACTTTAACCAAAATCTTTAACTAGGTCAAAGTCCAAGGTCATGGTCACTGGATCCAATGTTATGGCATAAATTGAAAGGTCTCATCATGGGCAACCTACATGTATAATATAAAGTTTCTACTGCATACAGTTCCTTAGATTTTGCTTAAACCAGAAACTTTAACCAAAATCTTTAACTAGGTCAAAGTCCAAGGTCAAGGTCACTAGGTCCAATGTTATGGCATAAATTGAAAGGTCTCATCATTGGCAACCTAAATGTATAATATAAGGTTTCTACTGCATACAGTTCCTCAGATTTTGCATAAACCAGAAACTTTAACCAAAATCTTTAACTAGGTCAAAGTCCAAGGTCAAGGTCACTAGGTCAAATGTTACGGCATAAATTGAAAGGTCTTGTCATGGGCAACCTTCATGTATAATATAAGGTTTCTACTGCATACAGTTCCTTAGATTTTGCTTTAACCAGGAACTTTAACCAAAATCTTTAACTAGGTTAAAGTCCAAGGTCAAGGTAACTAGGTCCAATGTTACGGCATAAAATGAAAGATCTCCTCATGGGCAACATACATGTATAATATAAAGTTTCTACTGCATACAGTTCCATAGATTTTGCTTAAACCAGGAACTTTAACCAAAATCTTTAACTAGGTCAAAGTCCAAGGTCAAGGTCACTAGGTCAAATGTTACGGCATAAATTGAAAGGTCTTGTCATGGGCAACCTTCATGTATAATATAAAGTTTCTACTGCATATAGTTCCTTAGATTTTGCCTCAACCAGAAACTTTAACCAAAATGTTGACGGCAGACGGACGGACGGACAGACGGACGGACAGACAGACATCGTCAATCTATAGACTGGAATTGCTTTGCAATCCGGTTACGGCATAAATTGAAAGGTCTTGCTTGTCATGGGCAACCTTCATGTATAATATAAGGTTTCTACTGCATACAGTTCCTTAGATTTTGCTTTAACCAGAAACTTTAACCAAAATCTTTAACTAGGTTAAAGTCCAAGGTCAAGGTCACTAGGTCACAGACGGACATCGTCAATCTATAGACCAGAATTGCTTTGCAATCCGGCCAAAAAGGTTATAAAAAAGGCTGGGTAACATAAGCACACAAATGCCATAAAAATGGTTGCAAGGCAAATATTAACACTATTCTACCAAAGCGAGTCATATGTTCAACTATGGATTCTTTACTTACCTGATGAATTCTTGAAATTTTTATTGCTAACTGAAGTTTTAGATCTACAAAACAAAAAAATCAAAGGACTGAAGGTCCTGAGAGATACTTCTAGATCTACACAAAATTTATTGTCAGCAGATATTAAAATGTTGAATAATTTTATCGTAAGGCAATGATGATTATTTTTTTAAACACAGGATGCATGTGTGAAGCTTATAATATCTCTATAAACAACACAAACTATGTTTATCTAACCTCAGTGTTGATATAAGAAAGACAACTCTATAACTCTAATACAATTTTTGAGTTTTCCTTACATTGTCATAAACAAAGAAGTATATTACTACGCCACCATTGTGCTGTGAAAACAAGAATTATAGTTGATATTGTATGGTGAATTTATTCTATATGAAATTGAAACTGTTTTCAAGATGGAAAATATTCTTGTTCTTCCATTTGTATGTGGTAGAAGGCAAATTCCTGAACTAGACACAGCACTATATTTTGAGGTGCATATCGGCATTATCTCAATTTGCATATTTTGAAGCAGTTACCATAACAGATAGATACTTCCTGAAAGGAAGTATCTCAAATAAATGAAATATTATTATGTAATCATTTGACAACTGATTTATGTCAAAACCAATACATGTATGAAATTCATATTTCTGTGGTACCATTCTCCTGCATATCTTTAAATCTAGGGACTACGTAAAAAGAGTACTAGGTAATAATATACCAGTGTTCTCCCCAGGCCGTTTTAGCGTGGCGGCCCCGCCACGCTATCGAGATTTACCGCCACGCTATCGGGATTAGCACCACGCTATATTTTACGGCCGCCATGCTATATTTTTTCCCCTAAAAATTCGTGAATTAACTATTTTGTGTACCCCTTTGCGTTAATTGATTGATTTAAGAGCCGCTTTCCCGGTTAATTAGCCCCGGCTGTATACAACCCGAAGTGTTAAACGTCTTGTAACCCCCCGCAAGCTTTATTTACCTGAGCTGAGAACGTGTCTGGCTTCAATCTATCGGACATTTAACATAACTGCGTTGTCAATGTCTATCGAGTGACCAACAAAAGACGACCACTCTATAACGTAGTTCATGAAAACCTTTTCATCTACATGTATAATGGCTAGATCGTGTTGACCGGCACGTGTCATATAGTTACAGCGTAATAGAAATGCGGTATATCAGATGTCATTAAAATATGTTTTTAATCCGTCTTTCTCAGTTACTGTTCGACATATTACCCGACCTCGCCGTTTTGTCATAAAAAGATAATTGCCGCTTTTACAAGATATGAAAGAGGTTATCTCGCTCGCGCAAATCATTCTACTTTGAATAAATAACGAGTCGGTACGTCCGTATTTTTGTTTGTTTGTTTGGTTTTTTTTTTATCAGGGACGTATATAAACGTCCCTGCTTGAATCTAGTTAATAAGAAGTTTAGATAATCATCAAAACACAACATGGTGCACGGACCATCGTTTTATTGATGAGTCGGATCGCGATATAGAAGGCTTTTTATACGATTGACGTAATTACAAAATAGATCTTGATTTCTTGGGGGGGGGGGGGGGGGGGGCGGTTTGCTCCATACTGTTGGCAAAGTAGAACAATTGTCAGCTTTCATTGCCAGAGATTACCCAAAAGAATATTGCAATGGCTAATAAGGATGGGGGGGGGGGGGTTAAATGTTTCCATATTTATATTCACTTTTTCAAGTAGGAATATTAGGAATTTGTATAAAGATAATTTTCAACCTTTTTTAAAAGGTGAAACCTGCCCTTTCCCTGAACCAAAAATTCAGAACTCAAGGTTAGACACCCTTTCCATAACACACTTAGATTCACTAATATCAGTGATTAGGAAGGACAGAGGACATGTACCATAGTCCCATTAATTTGCAAAATGAACCATTGAAAACTTAGAACTGTTTTGAAGAAATGGCCCATTGATATTTTAGAAAATCATGGAAAGTGGCCCATTCACAGAATTTCCTTCCAAATCAGTGTAATATGCCAAATTCTTACACTAAGCTACCTGGAGTTATGGTCATGAGACAGTCTCAAGATAATTTTCTCAAAAGGCCAAAAACTAATTGAGTTTTAAAACTGTCATGAATCTCTCTTTACAAAGAGAACACCAATGATCTCACTGTCTATTATTTAATGATAATTGGCATGTAGATAAGAATCATTATCAAAATTATTTTGAACAGTTTAGTAATAAAGCAGCAACACATGAAACAGTATGCAATGATGCAACGCGCAATGATGCAACGCGCAATGGCGCATCCCAACGCAAGGTGCACCGCGAAGACTTAGCACCATGCTATCTGAAATTTCTGGGGAGAACACTGTATACGGTTGTGCAAAACTCAAAAGTTTTAAAGGTATAACATGTATATTTTTTACTAGTGCTGTCAATTCCATAGTTTGATAGCAACATTCTTATCTGTAAGTTATTGAATATTGAAGATTTACCTGTCCATCTGGTTTATACTTTTTCCACCTCCCATTTTGTTTCTATTGTAAGAAGGCTTAGATCCTTTCCAGCTTCCCTCAGGCCTATTGTTTCCTTTTCGAAAAAATGTATTAGGTCCTTTATGAGATTTCGGCTTAAACACAGTCTTTTTCTGTTGTCTGTTAAAGTCTGTAGTGGTATCTTTTCTCCTTTTTTCAGCAGTTTTTCGCCATTTCTTCTCTGACAATGAACCCATAAAAGAGGAATTAAAAGCCTTCATGCCTCTTCCTAATGTTACCTCTTCATCAGAACTAAAATCTTTTTCTTTGACATTTTGTTTATCCGTTTCATTTTCATATTCACTTGCACTATCTGCGTCACTAGTAACAAAGAAAGCATCCTTTTTTGCTTTAGACTTAGCTGATTTGACAGAATCTGAGGAAGATTTAATGAGGAATGAAGGAATGCTTTCCGCATCTTTAACAACCTTGTCATCTACCGAGTCCTCCATTTCGTCTAAATTAATTTTTTTGACAACAACCTCTCCATGAGATTTTGCTCCTACGTACCCTTGGATCCGTTTATCCTTGAAGGCATTGTTAGATTCTTCATCACTATCTTCATCATCAGCAACATCACTTTCACCACTATCAGAAGCAATATGTTTTCTTTTGAAATTTGAATCCTTATCTTCCTTATTGTCATCATCTTCTTCATCATCATCTTCTTCATCATCATCTTCTTCATCATCATCTTCTTCATCATCATTTTCATTTTCATCAACATCCTCATCATCACTATTTTCATCGTCATCATCTACTTCATCCTCTTCATCTTCATCGTCATTTTTATCAATATCATCCTCATCCTCTATATTTTTGGATATTTCCTTTCCACTTTTCTTTGTAGATTTTCCGTCTTCCTTACGACCTTTAGCCTCACCAGGTTTTTCCCTCTCCCTAACATCCCTCCTTAACGTGTCAGACACCAGACTTCCGTACTTATCTTCCTTCAGTTTCTCAGTCTGCGGACAATCGCTATCAAACTTTCCTTCCAGGAATGACTTGATCATTACCTCACCAGCTCTGACATTTGTGATGATCTTTTCAACTTTATTTAATTTCTTCTTCTTAAAACGTCGCCCAGAGTTTCTACTTAACAAATAAGCAGCTAAAGATTTCCAGTCCTCATGTTCAGTACGAAACTTTTTGACCTCTTCCTGGATCAGCTTATGCTCTGATAATCTGGTGAGTGCCCTATTTTCCATCATATGATCTGGCTAAAATATCCATTAGAAAGAAATTTGAGTACAATAGAAAACTTACTGGACATAACAGATTAATATCAAATCCCTTCTATGATGTTACACTGCAAAATGGATCTGAACACACTCAATTGTGGTTAAAGGTCAAGTAATTTGAACATATGTAAGTCAACATTTGATTGGTTTAACCAGTTGTAACTGCTTTGGATGGACAAGGAAAGCAAAAATACTCAGCCTGGAACAGTGTAATTTAAGACCCTATTTGCAGCATACTATCATAGAACTTTTAAAACTAGATCATTTTCATACCTGGAGAAATATCTTTCTAATGGAAAAATAGAGTGCAAAATTTCACATCAAGTGTAAGTGTTCTGTACTAAATTTAGGGTTGTAATACAATACATCTACACTGTATAAGATATGAATTGCATAAACATGTATTAATCGGAGGTTTCAGATACATCAGATATGAGAACTTACCACGTCACAAACCTCCTTCAGGGTTTTTGTATTGCCAAATGCAAACATTGCTATTTTGTCAGGTTTCAGATGCTGAAAAGTATCAGAAAGAGAGATCAAATTCTGATAGGAGTTAATGCATCTTTAAATTAATTGAACTTGAAATATACATGACAATGCCTCAGTAAAGATGAAAAAATCAAAAGGAAAAATTCTTCTTTTGTTGAAAGAAAACTTATATAATATTAAACAAACACTCTCTTACACAAATTTCAGTCACTTAATGGACATGGTCAAGTGTGAAAAACAAATGTACTTGAACAAGCTATAAATATGTAAGTGGCATCCATGGTGTGTCAATGTTTTCCACAGATTTTACATTAATAAAATGGGACTCTCATACATTTACTCAAAACATATATTATGAAACACTATGCAGACTGTAACTACAGGGTTTGTTTTTTTTATTTTGGGGAAGGTGCCTGTGCCTGTCCCATTTGGGAAAATTTGCGACATTTTGCTGAAATTGGGAAAATTTTTATACAAATTCTCACCAAAGTATAATCCTTAAGTATCATTTATTAACACTGATAATCTATTTATTACCTTGAACTGAACAAGGGATGAATAAAAAGCTTAAAAATGCACTTAGAAATAGGACATTTTGTGCTGAATTCCAGGTCATGAGTCTTATTTTCTCAGGTGATTTTTTCATAATTCCTCTTTAGGAATGTAAGAGTGATTTTTTGGGAAAAATAGAGGAAATTTGGCATTGGGAAGGGGCTGAAATTCGGTGCCAAAACAAGGCAAAAAAAAAAAAAAAATGCAATTATTGCTGTGCAATATAAGTCCCCTTCGGGCGGCATAAATTTATGTCTTGCATCTCTGCACGTTCATCAGTCCATCATCTGCAACAACAGCCAAGGAAAGTCTGGGAAACTGAATTCACAAAATTTGCTAAGTCCAAGGGCCATAACTCTTGTGAAAATTAGTCACTCTAAAGTAAACTCAAACTTGATCTTCATCACACTACAATGTATTCACATACAAAAAAACATAGGTAATCACAGATTACAAAGCTCACCTCGTGACAGCAAAATTCAATTCAAACATATTTCTTAGTACATGTATATTGGCTTTTAAAGGCAAAACCACTCAAGCAGAAAAAGTAGGTCAAGGTCATTTTATGAAAGTTTGATCAAAGATACATCCAATATGCAAGTTTGGTACATGTAGCAGTTATGCTTTGCTCAATATTGGCTTTATAGAGCAAAATCACTCAAGCGGAAAAAGTAGGTCAAGGTCATTTTATGAAAGATTGATCAAAGATACATCCAATATGCAAGTTTGGTACATGTATCACTTCTACTTTGCTCAATATTGGCTTTTAAAGGCAAAATCACTCAAGCGGAAAAGTAGGTCGAGGTCATTTTATGAAAGATTGATCAAAGATACATCCAATATGCAAGTTTGGTACATGTATCACTTATACTTTGCTCAATATTGGCTTTTAAAGGCAAAATCACTCAAGCGGAAAAAGTAGGTCGAGGTCATTTTATGAAAGTTTGATCAAAGATACATCTAATATGCAAGTTTGGAACATCTAGCACTTATACTTTGCTCAATATTGGCTTTTAAAGGCAAAATCACTCAAGCGGAAAAAGTAGGTCAAGGTCATTTTATGAAAGTTTGATCAAAGATACATCCAATATGCAAGTTTGGTACATGTAGCACTTATACTTTGCTCAATATTGGCTTTTAAAAGCGAAATCACTCAAGTGGAAAAAGTAGGTCAGATGCTGCATCCGATGCATGGGTCTATCTCGGCATCCAAAGATGAATCACTTGTGCAAGTTTGGTTACTGTAGCATTAGTACTTTGTTAGATACTGAGCTACCCCAAACTTCTTATCCAAATCACTCAAGCGTAAAATGTAGGTCAGATGCTGCATCCGATGCATGGGTTCACCTCAGCATCCAAAGATGAATCACTTGTGCAAGTTTGGTTACTGTAGCATCAGTACTTTGTCAGATACTGAGCTACCCCAAACTTCTTAACCAAGTCACTCAAGCGGAAAATGTAGGTCAGATGCTGCATCCAATGCATGGGTTCACCTCAGCATCCAAAGATGAATCACTTGTGCAAGTTTGGTTACTGTAGCATCAGTACTTTGTCAGATACTGAGCTACCCCGAAACTTCTTAACCAAGTCACTCAAGCGGAAAATGTAGGTCAGATGCTGCATACGATGCATGGGTTCACCTCAGCATCCAAAGATGAATCACTTGTGCCAGTTTGGTTACTGTAGCACTAGTACTTTGTCAGATACTGAGCTACCCCAAACTTCTTAACCGGACGCGGACGCGGACACGGACGTGGACGCGGACACGGACGCGGACGCGGACGCGGACGCGTGGGGTTATAGCATAAGCTCACTCAACTTCGTCGAGGTGAGCTAAAAAGGTCTTATCACAAGGAATGCACATGTGAAATATCAAAGCCCTATCACTTACCATTCAAAAAATATGGCCAAGGTTAAAGTTTTTCAAAAGTAGGTCAATCTCCAAGGTCAAGGTCACAAGGTCAAAAATTTTGGTATCCATGGAAACGTCTTGTCACAAGGAATACACATGTGAAATATCAAAGCCCTATCACTTACCATTCCAAAAATATGGCCAAGGTTAAAGTTTTTCAAAAGTAGGTCAATCATCTCCAAGGTCAAGGTCACAAGGTCAAAAATTTTGGTATCCATGGAAACGTCTTGTCACACGGAATACACATGTGAAATATCAAAGCCCTATCACTTACCATTCCAAAAATATGGCCAAGGTTAAAGTTTTTCAAAAGTAGGTCAATCATCTCCAAGGTCAAGGTCACAAGGTCAAAAATTTTGGTATCCATGGAAACGTCTTGTCACAAGGAATACACATGTGAAATATCAAAGCCCTATCACTTACCATTCCAAAAATATGGCCAAGGTTAAAGTTTTTCAAAAGTAGGTCAATCTCCAAGGTCAAGGTCACAAGGTCAAAAATTTTGGTATCCATGGAAAGGTCTTGTCACAAGGAATGCACATGTGAAATATGAAAGCCCAATCTGTATTGGTTTAAAAGTTATAAGCAAGGTTAAAGTTTTTGTGCACGCGCACGCAGACGCAGACGCCAAAGCCAACGCCGACACCGGGGGTATGACAATAGCTCTCCGGACATTCGTCCCGGCGAGCTAAAAATCAGCGCATTATTTGCAATACAACCGAAGAAAATTCCGGAAAACAGAAATTTTCATAAAATTTGCTAAGTCCAAGGGCCATAACTCTTGTAAAAATAGGTCAATCTAAAGCAAACTCAAATTTGATCTGTATCACATTACGATATATCCACATACCAAAAATGAGTCCAATTTATTCGACAATAGCAGAAAAAAGTCCAGAAAACTGAAATTTTCATAAAATTTGCTAAGTCCAAGGGCCATAACTCTTTTAAAATTAGGTCAATAAAAAGCAAACTCACACTTGATCTGTATCACATTGAGATATATCCACATACCAAAAATGAGTTCAATATATGCAACAACAGCGAAAAAAAGTGCAGATAACTGAAATTTTCATAAAATTTGCTAAGTCCAAGGGCCATAACTCTTGTAAAATTAGGTCAATCAAAAGAAAACTCAAACTTGATCTGTATCACATTGAGATATATCCACATACCAAAAATGAGTTCAATATATGCAACAACAGCAGAAAAAAGGCCGGAAAACTGAAACTTTCATAAAATTTGCTAAGTCCAAGGGCCATAACTCTTGTAAAATTAGGTCAATCGAAAGCAAACTCAAACTTGATCTGTATCACATTGAGATATATCCACATACCAAAAATGAGTTCAATATATGCAACAACAGCGAAAAAAAGTCCGGAAAACTGAAAATGGGACAGACGGACAGACGGACGGACGGACGGAAGGACAGACAGACAGACCGAGAGGAAACTAAGAGTCCCCTTCGGCGTTGCCGGTAGGGGACTAATTACAAATATTAATCATCAGACATGAATGTCAAATAAACAGAATAAATTTTTTGACTCTGACAAAGAATTCTTGGATTATTGAGCCACCTTAAGGCAAAATCACTCAAGCAGAAAAAGTAGGTCAAGGTCATTTTATGAATGTTTGATCAAAGATACATCCAATATGCAAGTTTGGTTTATGTAGCACTTTGCTTTGCTCAATATTGGCCTTTAAAGGTAAAATCATTCAACCGGAAAATGTAGGTCAGATGCTGCATCCGATGCATGGGTTCACCCCAGCAACCCAAGATGAATCACTGGTGCAGGTTTGGTAACTGTAGCATCAGTACTTTGTCAGATACTGAGCTACCCCAAAAACTTTAACCAGACATTGACAAAGTCATTCAACCAAAAAATGTAGGTCAGATGCAGCATCTGATGCATGGGTTCACCTCAGCATCCAAAGATGAATCACTTGTGCAAGTTTGGTTACTGTAGCATCAGTACTTTGTCAGATACTGAGCTACCCCAAAAACTTTAACCAGACATTGACAAAGTCATTCAACCGGAAAATGTAGGTCAGATGCTGCATCCGATGCATGGGTTCACCTCAGCATCCAAAGATGAATCACTTGTGCAAGTTTGGTTACTGTAGCATCAGTACTTTGTCAGATACTGAGTTACCCCAAAAACTTTAACCGGATGCGGACGCGGACACCGGGGTTATAGCATAAGCTCATCTCAACTTCGTCGAGGTGAGCTAAAAATGAGTTCAATATATGCAACAACAGTGAATAAAAAAAATCCAGAAAACTGAAATTTTCATAAAATTTGCCAAGTCCAAGGGCCATAACTCTTGTGAAATTGGGTCAATCAAAAGCAAACTCAAACTTGATCTGTATCACATTAAGGTATATCAACATACCAAAAATGAGTTCAATATATGCAACAACAGCGAAAAAAAAGTCCGGAAAACTGAAAATGGGACAGACGGACGGACGGACGGACAGACAGACAGACCGAGAGGAAACTAAGAGTCCCCTTCGACGTTGCCTGTAGGGGACTAAAAAAACAACACTGAACTAAGTATAGAAAATGTGCTACTAGAGTTAGGCAAAATTCCAGGATGTATAAAAATAATGATGGTAATTTTTGCTATATGTTACTAACTGTAAAATAGTTATTTTTCTTGATAAAGGCCAAGTGGCCAATAATTTGTATACAAAACATTTGTTTTTTGTTTTTGTTTTACTGTATTTCAAGAATCCACTTCCTGTGTAGAGGAACTTCATGCAAGAGACTATACTTTTCTGTGGTTGTAAGTGAATGTTTAAGAGAAAGTGTGACTACCAGACAGACGAATAGACAGACAGCTGAAAGTGTGAATCCTGTATGTCATAACTGCATTGCAGGTGACAAACTAATGAAGAATCATACATAGTAATAATACCTTAATGACTTGGATTTCTTCTACCAGCCGCTGCCATTTCCTCTTAAATTTCTCTAAGACCTTCTCATCCTGTCCCCTTCAAACATGAACAATTACCATTCAAATAAACATTTCTTATCATGAAGAACTCTATTTAACGTTATTCATTACAAAATTCATCTACAAGCTATGAGAGCAGATTGTTTATGTAAAAGACCAAGGTCAGGCAGCATGTACAATCTTGGACATTTGGCAAACCAGCAACTGCACTTACAGCAAATTTATTTGCTACCTAAAATTCCTAGTTAAGCCTGATTATCTATGTATTCCAATTCTGGTCATCAATCTGACCCAAGAAATTTATCTGTAGCTATCTACAAGTAATTCATTCTTTCAAAGTTTCATTTAGAAATGAACTTACATACATGTAATCATGTACATTATACAAATGCTACAAAAAGAGCTCATATATGATTCACCAAAAAGTGTTGGGAAAAACATGCCTTCAATGAAAATACAATCCTATAACAATGGTTACTTGACTTTCGTCACAGACAGCTAATAAAAAAGACCAGTTACAAATACTTTGAGAATTACTGTGAACTTGTCATCACTTTTCTAAAATATGTTCTTTATAGATTAGATACAAAATCTTACTTCCTCCCCTTCAGCTTCTTTATTTTGCGAGACAGATAATGTATAATGTAAACTTTTGCTTTTTCTATGACTGGCCTCAGTTTTATAACCTGTAAGTCAAAGAAAGGCGCTCTTGTAAGTTACATGTATGTGCGTAATAGTTTTTTTTCATTTCTTATAGTAAACCTAAGTACGCTGAAAGCGTGTCTTAATCATGAAACAAGAAGAAACACATTAAAAAAGCAAATCAATTTAAAATGACAGATTTTCTTTACTTAAAATGGGCATTTCTACAGGTATGGTTTAAAATATACAATTATTAGAAAGGTTGAAAGTTGCCACAATGATCGGTTCTATTAGGATTTGGAGATTGATTTACTTTCAGTGCCTCATTATAGCCAAACTGTATGATTGCTCATTTAATATTTGAATGAATTCTACGTAAATTCCATGGATTACCTTGTTGTTAAGGGCTACTTTATCTACAGATGCTGATTTTGCCACATCAAGTTTCCTGAAGCTTGTCTCCCTAGACTCCTCATCTGAATCCATGTCTTTCTCCACTGTGTTGTGTTAAAAGCTACAAAATCAATGGATGGTTCAAGGTAAAATACTGCTAACTTGGCCTAATTTAAACAATTGTGATCTAATATTGCAACTTTTATGTTAATGCTTTTGGGCATTGGGACACCATGCACAACAACAAGTTTCACTCATTGCATTGTCAATCACAACCAGCATTGGGCAACAAAGATCTGAAGTTCCTGTCACACTACAGCTTGTGAAGATACTGGCAATTTTTAAATACTATAAATTTGTTTTATCCCTTTTACCCCTCTAAATTATTGATTGACAGCTTACATTAAAACAGATGAAATTGTTGGTATCTCATGAGCATAATAAGGATAACCTGTCAGTTAGTCCTGCTTTCAAGACTCTGGTACTCTTTTTTATGCTGATGACATACCAGAGTCTTGTCGCCACCGCCATTTGGTTAATGGTTCTTTCCGCACTGGATTTGTGCGGTAACTAGAACTCAGTAATCACGATGATTTAAACATTGACAGAGAGTAAGATTACATTAAAATGACAGATCAAATATTATATAACCACTGACTAACCTTTAAATTTTAGATAAACTTAAAAGTCCAACACTTAGTGTAATTCTGTTATTACATGTACATAACCAAATATGATTTACTCATGTAATTTAGCGATAGCAAAACCAGAGCCGAGTTTTCATTTGGATCATAAGATCTCATACAAATGACATATTTGATCAAGGAATAAAAGATGATAAAACCTAGGCAACGCAAAGCGTAGCATCTCCTCGTACAGCATTTAAATCAAAGTACTCACTCAGGCTGTATACAAGGATTTTACCTATTTCCAATTTGTGACCTTGACATTTGACCTATGATCTTGAAAACAAAAAAGGGCTCTTCCTCTTGTCATGAGCAATAAATGTATGACTTTTGGTAATGATCCAATAAAACTGTGTTCTCTAGGTTGTATACAATTATTTCAACTACAATGTATTTCCAGTCTGTGACCTTGAACTATGACCTTCGAAATCAATAGGGCTATTCTCCCTGTCATGAACAAGAAGTGTATAAAGTTTGGTAAGATCCCATCAAAACTGCACCCTCTAGTTTGTATACAAGGATATTGACTATTTCCACAAGGATTGAAAATATTTCTAATCTGTGACCTTGATATCTGACCTATAACTTTAAAAAACAATTGGACTGTATAGAAGGATTTCAACCATTTCTAATCTGTGACCTTGACATAGAAAAACAATAGGATTCTTCCTCTGGTCACAAGGAATATGTGTATGAAGTTTCATCAAGATCTGATCAAAACTGTGCCCTCTAGGCTGTATACAAGGCTTTTAGCCATTTCCTATCTGTCATCTTGACTTTTGACCTATTACCATGAAAATCAATAGGGTTCTTCCTCTTGCCAGAAGGAATATGTGTATGAAGTTTGGTCAAGATCTGATGAATACTGTAGCCTTTACGCAGTATTCAAGGATTTTAGCCATTTCAAATCTGTGACCTTGACCTTGAAAATCGATAGGGTTCCTTCTCTTGTTATAAGGAATATGTGTATAAAGTTTCATCAAGATCCGATCAAAACTGTAGCCTCTAAGCTGTATTCACCTTTGACCTTGAAAATCAATAGTGTTTTCCCTCTTGCCATAAGGAATATGTGTATGAAGTTTGGTCAAGATCTGATCAAAACTGTCCTGTAGGCTGTATACAAGGATTTCCAATCTGTGACCCTGACCTTTGACATTGAAAATCTATAGGGTACTTCCTTTTGCTATTAGGAATGAGTGTACAAAGTTTGGTAAAGATCTGATCAAAACTGTGCCATTTAGACTGTACCGGCATATAAAGTGTGACATATACATGCACATACGCACCCTCCCTCACACTCACAACGGCAATACTACATGTACAAGATGTATATCCCCCTTCAACTACATGTATGTTGTGAGGGGATAATAATTTAATTCAAAAAGATAAAAGGTAAGAAAATGATGTTTGTTTAAAATACAGGCAAAATAAATATTATTTATATATGGCCATTTGGACAGATATATAACACCGCATCTCATTAATTAAAAACGGAGAAATTACGGTTTTCAATCACCATGTATATCTACCATGCCAAATCCATTCTCTATGTCGGCATGATGTCACACAAAGGTTCAATTAGAGATGAGATCAGAGAAGTTCCTAAATTGTTGGGGAATAAACTTGGTGTTTATCATTAAGAGCATAGTGTATGGAAATTGCTTTATATCTAGAACGTAACGTTTATATCAAGGACAAAACTACTAGAATTCATTGAAGAAACCATTGATGAATTAGCTCTTAGCTCCTCAAAACCCAATATAAAACAGGGATTTTTTTGCCCCTTTTTGGGGCCGTTATTCGGCCCCATTCCCAATGAAAAATAGTATCTTTTTTTCCCAATTGTGGCTCTAAAATTTCCCAATCACATATAGATGGAATTATCACTGAAATTAGTGAAATTTACTGGTTCAAAAGTAGCAAATTTACCAATGAATTGCCTCATTATTGTAAGCACGAGAAATTAAATCATATCTAAAAGAAAATTTTGTGATGAAACATTCAATTCTGATCTTTTTCATTGTATAAACTGTCTTTCTACTCATATATAAGTAATTCCCAAAATATTCCCAAATGTCGTTAATTTTCCCAATTGCACGGGCCCCGACCCCATTACCAAATTACTGAAAAAAATCACTGTAAAAAGAGATTTGAAGATCGAAGGAGCAAACAAAATCACGGCTTTTTCATAGGGCACAGAGAAAAATCTAGAGACACATCCCCCTGTGCACATGGAGGAAATTTGGTCATGTAACCAGTCCGACATCTGTAACATTGACCTTTTTATACTCGTGGAAAGATTGTGGCTTGCGATGGGACAAGTGACCACTGCATATGGTTTACGTCAAATCGCAATCCTCGATCGGGATCCTTGATGCGATGCACATTCGACTATACATATTACATGTACTTACAACAACCAATTTAGATAGAACTGGAGCAATTACACATGCTTAAAGTGATTGAAAACTGTCATTTCTTCATCTTTTATCATAATCATATTAGATGAGATTTAGAGAATTTTATTAGAAATGAAAAAATAACATACATAATTTACCCAAAATGACAAAGGATCAGAGTTTGACTCCTTTTAAAAGCTAGTTTAAATCTTTAATTTGTATCTCCGTTGTTTAAAATGTTCATTTTTGGTTGGTTTATGGTAAAATAATGAATCAATGAATACGTGCAACTTGCACCTCGTTTGTTGATTGAAGTCAATGTCAAAAGCACGCTTAAGTATATAAGAAAGGTAAAAAACGCATTAATGATCAAATTACTTGTATTAGACGTTTCGGCGTCATCTACAACAAATTTCGGTCTTTGTTACTCCAATTAAAATTTTCTTTCGAATTTTCATTTCATTATTAACCGAGGAGTACATAAATCCAATCGAAAATAAGCCTAAGACAAATAGAAACCATAATTTTCATAAGTAGAAATTAACTCACAAACCAGGATTGAAACCACTCAGGTTCCAAGGAGGAGTGAGCATCTCCTGCCAGCATATTTTTTTGGCACTGACAATATTGATGAGGTAATTTCAAATTTTACTGGACTCTTATTAATGTGATAATAAATTTGTCATCACACAATGCACTTGAAAATCTTAACAAGTTAAGATGAAAAATGTTATATATTGAAGCCTATAAGTTGGTCAATAAAAGATTTTCAAAATTAAGTACAATTCATGGAGATAATATATCCCATACAAATAAAAAAAAACTTTTCTGCACTTATAAAAATACAATCTCTATCAGATTAAGAGGAGTATGAATAACATGGGTAAATATACAGAAAATAGTTTGTATTTTGAAATCTTAATATACATGTAATTATAGATCAAGAATAATATCTGAGGTATCAGATTTAGTGGAATTTCTGTGTTTGAAAGTAAAATATTGGAAGTTTGAATGATGTTATGATGTCCAATAGATCAACTTATGTGGCTTTTATACAATCTCTGCAACTTCATAATATTGTTATGGAAAACTTTTGGAGTGCAACATGAATGTGTATTAATTACAATGTCTTTGTATTAATTACAATGTCTTTTATCATATTTTAAAGATTTCAATATTACCTTTATATGTGTACTTGAAAATGAATACGTTCCTCTATCTATTGTTTACATATTAATAGATAGATCAAAATTATATAAAAAAAATCACAACTAATTTGACAAGGCAATGGGTACTGACAGGTAAGCTAATGTCATTCCACATCTTTAAGTTAAAGAACATTTATATTATGTGAAGTTTAATTGGAATTCAAATCTGTCAATAGCTATAATTGATCAGAATTGTTGTTAAGCAGTTTGATACTGATGGTTTTCAATCAGGTCAAATAACCTTGGGTCAAGGTTATATGAATTTTTTAAGTTTGATGGAAATGTCTTGTAACCCACTGAAAAAAAAAACACCAATTGCATGGGTATAATATCAGCTGTCACATAATCTGATTTTAAAATATATAGTCATTAAGGTAAAGGCACACCACTGGCTGAAAATACAGCTCATGGATAATAAAGGCTACGCAAGGGTACCATCTCCTTGCAACAGTAAACTGATTTTAAAATCAAGTCCGTAATGGCAATTACCTTTGACCCTTGACCTTGAGCGATAGGGTTCATCCTCCGTCTATAGGGAATGTTTATGGAAGATTTATGTTTTATGATGATTGCTCTCTCTTCTATGCAGTTCACAAAGATTTTGAGCACAAATCCAGTGACCTTGAACTTTGACCTTGAAAATTAAAATGTAATGGGGCTCATCCTCATGATAACCTGGTCTTCTGTGCTATACACAAGAACCGAGATGCACATGTACTAGGGGTAAAATGATACACCAATAGTGAATTGCGGTATATTGCCATGTTTCATTAGCTGTATTGCGATATATTGTTTCTTTTCATTTTTATCATTTTTTTGTCATGTAAAATCAGGTTCCTCTCTGTATGTTTGTCCATGGTGTTCATATTTTCTGATTGAATTTCACATTGTAACTACAATTTTGCTTGAAGAAACACACACTTTTGAATGCTCTTGTCATAATTCATTTCAGTTGTGAGCGATGTAGATCATTGGTGTCTTGTTTTCCATTTTAACTGATTAAAATCAAAGTCATTCAATAATTTATTCATTTAATCCATAAGGGCACGATATATTGCGATACACATTTCGTATTGCGATACGATACAAATTTATGAAATATCGCAATATATTGATATATTGTTACACCCCTAACATTTACCATTTCCTTGCAACAGTAAACTGATTTTAAAATCAAGTCATTCGTGACAATTACCTTTGACCCTTGACCTCGAAAATTCATACTTGCTCTGCAATTATTTAATAAGACCTAGTTATAATCCAATTTCATCTCAATATCTATTAGTACATGTATATCAATTGCGTTCATTTATATATCAATGGCACCAATGGGTAAGAAACAAAAATTCCAGAAGAATAGCAGGAGGGGTCTAGCCCTGAAACTCTAGATGCATCGGTCAAAAATCTTTCTTACTCCTCTTATATATAAAAAATACTAAATGTACATTGTTATGTATTCTCTACAACAGACAGTTGGTGACCTCCCATCATGCTTGTCTCTTTGTCAAGTCCTCAGTTTCTACAAAGTGGACATGTTGAGAACATCTAATCCAGATATCTACCATGCTTAATAGAAAGTAAACTACTGTCTTAGGTTGTCGTTTTGTCATATGTTTGTATAAGTATCCGAGGAGTGTAAGTCTAATACAAATAAAATCATTCGTGGCTGATAATTCTGATTTGAAGTCCTGTTGGAGAAATTTCCACTTCTTAGATTCCTAAAGGATCTTACTTTACACAAAGATGACAGAGATTTCAAATTCAGTATTTATTACAATAACATGTTACATTGTATACATGACAAAATTATAATTGATGAAACAAATGAATCAGTATCACAATATTATCTTGTCATGCACGTGTAATACATAAAACAAATTCAAATGAATTGCTCCGCCTTGTCAGCGAAGACAAAATGATCACAGAAATTAATAAATTTACTAGAATACACCAATGATATCTAGTGGGAAAATGCATGTAATTGTTGGACGATTTCATTGTCAACTTGGGACATCAAAGTGTTAAATCTCTCTTGACCATACATTTGCTGACACATGTTCAAATGTCCCATTAAAAAGTCCTTCAAAGGAATGGTGTGTACAGGATCTTTCTTGGAGATCTGAAAAAGATGTAGAAGACATTTAAGTAAAGTGCTCAAAAGTTAACGGTGATACTTTTGTCTAAACCTAAATGTGACCTTGACTGTACGATATAATTTGGATGAACCTTCCCTGCAAGCTCAATAAATATGTGAAACAAATCAGAAACTATAGCCATTATAAACAGTGGGACAAGTAGAATGATGAATGTAAAGATATCAGATCAAATGTTTTTTAGTCAATCTCTTCATCAAGAGAATAAATCTACTAATTGGTTTGAATTCCTTTGATTTCATAAAATTAGGAATTAGAGTAGAACCTAGGTTTGAAAAATTTGACAGACAGATTGATGCTTGAAAAGTAAGTACTATACTTCGTTTTCATGAAGGTGACTTTGAAATACTCATTCTTGCCAATATCCCTATACAGAGCATAAAGTTGGAGACCCTGTGATCGCCTAAAATTTGATAAATTTTAACATGTTGAACTCAAAATGTATTTTTCTAGCATTACCAAAGTTATAAACTTTCCGTTTATTACAAAATTATAGCACTCAAAACCTCAATAATATCAAATTATAAAGATAATTTCTTGTAAATATTTCTGGCTCACAATATTTACAACAAAAATGAAAAACCATAAGTTACGCATACAAATTACCATTATAAAAAAATTTAAAATAATAACGACAGATTTTTCAACTTAACGTATTCAATGTACAAATGGAGATCTTCCTGACATCTCGTCAATTTATAAACAGTGATAAAATAATCTCAGTAATCTTCGGCAATGTCGCGATAGTTTCCGTGGCTTAGATAGGGGTTTGCATGTTGACCTTTGATGTTGGAAACTAACTTGTTGTATTTTGGTATATTTAGGTAAAGATATGCCGTAATTCTACCTACAGTATTTAACACACTTGATATTTATTTGTACAACAGATACCTTAATTTAGGGTAAATAAGGGTAGATTTTCATGATTCATTCAATAGGTTATCACTATAAATCACTCAAACCTTTCAATATTGATGACTAAAAGGTAAATTAAAGCTTCGCGATTCCCTCTGGAAGAAATATTTCAATCTACTTTAAGTATTTTGTTTATAATATAAAATACAATGTATATCTTAAAACTACAGTGACAGTAGCCAACTGACCATTCTTTTCCTCTTTTCGTGTTCAGTGTCTTCTACGTCCTCCTCCACCTCCTCTCTCTGACTATCACTACTGTCTGATATCACCAAGGAACTGAAGTACACATAAAATATTGTTACTTTAATCGAGAAAGTACTATAGCTGGACTGCAGAGGTAAATCTTTTGTTTCAAAAACAAAAGAGAAGTTTGCTGAATATCTGAAAAGTTCATGCTTGACAACTCAATGCAAGATTATTTCTGCATGCCCATCTATTTCAATATTTCTATTTATCTATTTTTTCTTGCTATCGAGAGTGTTAATCATTTTCCAGAATGAAAATCAATATATTTACTGTAAACAACTTTTTATTAGCGAGGACTTTATTTTCGCGTAATTTCGCTTCCTTGATAAAACGCGAAAATAAAGTCCTCGCTAATAAAAAGTCTGTCCAAAAGATAAAAAGTAAATCAAATTTGACAAAATTCAAAGGCATCTTATTTTCCCTTTCTATAAGAATTAATTACCCTAATTAGACAACGGACGATCATAGGCGTTGATGTTAGGGATGTTTGAATTACAAACATAGCAATTAATCAATTACCCTTAATTACCAAGACAAACAATTTACTAAAAAACTGTAAAATCCTGTAGAAGAAAAAATCATGGCGCATTTCTTTATATTTTTAATCATCCAAAAAGGAACAAATTAAAAAAGAATTCAGATGATGAGCTCGCGAAATTAAAGTCACGTGAATTAACCTGTCGTCGAGTTGTCGCGAAAATAAGGTCACGCGAATATAAAGTCGTTTACAGTATTCAATTGTCTGAAATTGTTTGTAGAATTTCATGGGAATTGAATAAATATTTAGAAAATACTTCACAATGATTTTATCATTCCCCATAAAAATAAGCCAATACTGAAAGAAACTGTTGACTAAACGGTCACATTTGGCCCAATGCAAAGAATATCCACTTGTCTGGAGAGGATTTACAAGGAATATCCTCCAATGATACATGATGAAGTAACTTACTCTAACTGTATGGAGGGGTCCTCATCTACAGGCACACTGGTCACGTCATGAAGAACTTCAACACATAAACTTATTATTCCACAAAACTTCTCTGGAACAGCACTGTAAATACATGAAATAAATGTAATAATAAATCATGTATGTATGTATAAAACTCAAGACATTTTGTTATTGAAGGCCTGTAGCTCTCGTAGAACTAGTTCATTTCTTATGGTGAGGTTTTACCCTGCAAACGCAAACATCAACTGTCATATTTTTGTACCTTAATGCATGACCTTTAAGGTAACCTTGACTTTTCCTAAATGTTGACTCTCATCAAATTTCACGTATATTAGCAATAAATTTATGACATTGAGATGAATAATTTTATAGCCATTAATGTATCAGTGAAAATATTGGATGGAAACACAGATAGAGGCAAAAAAGTACAGCAAAGACATTTTAGATACAATGGTCCAACTAGCTTTCATTCCAAGGAAACCATGCACATGTATATCAAAACTCACTCATTTACGATTTACATGAAAATTGAAAGGTTTTGTTTAGTTGATTTTGACAGACATGTAAATACAAATTGTGTTATAGCAAAGTAGTTGGTAAGTATTTGTTTACCTTGCATCAACAGAAAGTAGTGATGCCATTGCTAAAGCTGCAATTTTCCGCCTTTCTGGTTGGACAACAAAATCTATGTTGCTGACCCATGCATCAATAATTATTCCTAGCAATTCATTGCTCTACAAATATAAATAGAAATTATATAAATATGACATATCTATGAAACACAAATGCAGCTATCTTTGTCATTAAAATATCTGTCCTCTAATATGAAAGTCATATACTCCAAGGTCAAGATCACAAGGCAAATAAAAAAAAAACATGCCTGTGAAACATGAGTACACTATCTGCATCTTTATCAGTAAAGCAGCTGTAGAGTAAGACATAGGTCAACCCATGAAGTCAAGGTCACAAGGTCAAAATTTTATATCATACACATGTAAAATATGAAAGCCCTATCACCTACTGGTCAAATGTTATGACCAAGGTTAAAGGTTTTTGCAAAGTAAGTCAAACTCCAAGGTAAGGGTCACAAGGTAAATAATTTTGGTATCCATCTTGTCACAGGAAATATACATGTGAAATATGAAAGCCCTATGACCACAATTCAAAAGTTATGGTCAAAGCTAAAGATTTTGCGGACAAACAGATAAATTGACAAACGGCTAGGAGAAAAACTATATGCCTACAAATCTCCAATAAAGGTGACATTCTATCACTTACCATTCAACAGTTATGGCCAGGTAAACATTTTTATCAAAAGTAGGTCAAACTCAAATGTCAAGGTCACCAAGTCAAAAATTTTGCAAACAGAAAATCAAACAGATAGATCCGAATCTCCAATTGCCGTGGGATAAAATTGAATGAATTTTGTAGATGGGATTTGAAGTACTTAACATCATGTTCATCAAGTACAATAAATTAGATGTATTTTAAAGTAGTAGGGTCCCAGCTCATCTTATTCATTTATTTTAACATATACACATTTATACACAAACTTACAATTTTGCCAAGTTTGGGTGCAAAGTCATTCAGAAACTTCCACAGAGCATCTTTGTTTTGTAATATAACACGTCCTAGTATGCTCATTTGTATGGCTATTACAGTAGGGTGTTCCTAGAAAAAATTTAATGTGACGTTACTGTATACTCAAGATTCAATATTTTTTTACTTTCCGTTTTGCATTACCTGCCCTGGAAGTATTTCAACAATTACATTATAAAAAGCTTGAACAAATCAATGGGACACTTTGATAAAAGATGGTGAAATTGTCTCAATAATAGAATTTAAATTTGAAAATAAATCATTATTCTGAATTTTATTATAATAATGATATTTATTCATAAAGGTCTGCTGTTAAAACAGTCAAAGTAAATAATAAATCAATAAGATCAAATTTCTCTAAAATAGTTTCCCTATCTCATCTAGATTTCCATCCAACATCAAGAAAGGGTTGGAACGATGTTTTTTTCTCAAGTAATAATGACACATCAATCATACTTTGCAATTTATAAAGGTTTCTCGCTCATAAAAAAAAACTTTGCTTGCCCATTTCAGGTTTTGGAATTGCAAATTTACCTCTCTTTCAATGATATCTTGGGTTAACTTTGGCAAGTAATTAGCAAACAATTCAGGAGCTTCTGTTGGAAAGGTTTTGAAAACCAGTTCAATCACCTGTAAAATTTATGCATAAACACTTACATGCATAAAACAAGAGGCCCAGGGGCCACAACGCTCACCTGAAAACTACGTAAACTAAGCACATCAAACAAAAAGAAGTTTGTAAGAGGAAAATAACCAGACTTCAGAGTGGAACAAAAATTAACAACACTTCTTAAGACATCTCTCTAGATAATCCTGATCTCGATGCTTTCGGTATGTGGATACGTGCTTCCGTTCTGAAGAAGAAGTTTGTCAAATGAGGGTACTTCCCATGACCTATTTTTGCCCGTTGTGGTGCCATTCATCCTACCAAGTTTCATGAAAATCTGTTCAGCGGTTCTGGGGAAGAAGTTGAATATGTATGAAAATCATCTCCCCCCTTCTTCTTGAGTAATCTAAGTAACCCGAGACAGATCCTGCAAATAAATTACAGCCTTCCCCCCCCCACCCTCCTTTCACTACGTTAAGTAAATGTGAAGTTCTGTTTTTACATTAATATTTTGAGCTGCTCTCAATATTTTAATTTCAAAGTTATATATCTAAGTCTTCATAAGATGAATTTGAAAATACTTATTCATCTTTTTTGAATTATTTAATTTCCTTTTGCATACTCATTTAATAATTTAAAATATATAACGTTCAAATGAATCGATAATCCAAGAATACATATATCTATATTAAAGAAAGGCAACTCTTGCATACATGAGTTCTGCTGCCTCTTATACGAAAGGGTTTAAAATTCCTTATATAGATAAAAGAAGTACCAGAACTTGAACCCACAAGCCTTGGGTCAATGTGCACAGTAAACATATCTATTCATGATTGAAAAAAATACTGATAAAAATCTGTTCAGCAGTTCTGGAGAAGAAGTTGAATATGTATGAAAATCAACCCCCCCCCCCCCCCTTTTCCTTTTCACATAAGAAAAAAAAATTCATAAAAAATCAAAAAATTAAAATTTTAGTATAAAATACATATCAAAGCAATGCTCAGGTGAGCTAAAAATTGTTGGGGTCCCGCAGGGGTTTGAAGCCACTCCCCATGGGTCAATTGGGCATGGAAAACATACATTATACCTATGTACAATCTTAAAAAATATTTCTTAAAAATGCAAAAGTTGATATCTTGACAAAATTCTTTCACTTGTAGGGTACCATGCATGAGTACCTCATACCTACAAATTGTCATGACAATCTGAAGAGTGGTTATAGAAAAGAAGCAGAAAATGCATGAAAATCAACACCCAGGCCCCCCCCCCCCCCTTCCTTTTTACATAAGAAAAACATAGTGTAATCAAAGATTACGAAGCTCACCTCGTGGCAGCAAAGTTCAATTAAAACATATCTCTAAGTACATGTATAATAAGAAAATCACTAAAGTGGGAAAAAGTAGGTCATGGTCATTTTATGAAAGTTTGATCAAAGATACATCCAGTATGCAAGTTTGGTACATGTAGCACTTATACTTTGCTCAATATTGGCCTTTAAAGGCAGAATCGCTCAAGCGGAAAAAGTAGGTCAAAGTCATTTTATGAAAGTTTGATCAAAGATACATCCAATATGCAAGTTTGGTACATGTATCACTTATACTTTGCTCAATATTGGCCTTATAAGGTAAAATCGCTCAAGTGGAAAAAGTAGGTCAAGGTCATTTTATGAAAGTTTGATCAAAGATACATCCAATATGCAAGTTTGGTACATGTATCACTTATACTTTGCTCAATATTGGCCTTATAAGGTAAAATCACTCAAGTGGAAAAAGTAGGTCAAGGTCATTTTATGAAAGTTTGATCAAAGATACATCCAATATGCAAGTTTGGTACATGTAGCACTTATACTTTGCTCAATATTGGCCTTTAAAGGCAAAATCACTCAAGTGGAAAAAGTAGGTCAAGGTCATTTTATGAAAGTTTGATCAAAGATACATCCAATATGCAAGTTTGGTACATGTAGCACTTATACTTTGCTCAATATTGGCCTTATAAGGTAAAATCACTCAAGTGGAAAAAGTAGGTCAAGGTCATTTTATGAAAGTTTGATCAAAGATACATCCAATATGCAAGTTTGGTACATGTAGCACTTATACTTTGCTCAATATTGGCCTTTAAAGGCAAAATCACTCAAGTGGAAAAAGTAGGTCAAGGTCATTTTATGAAAGTTTGATCAAAGATACATCCAATATGCAAGTTTGGTACATGTAGCACTTATACTTTGCTCAATATTGGCCTTTAAAGGCAAAATCACTCAAGTGGAAAAAGTAGGTCAAGGTCATTTTATGAAAGTTTGATCAAAGATACATCCAATATGCAAGTTTGGTACATGTAGCACTTATACTTTGCTCAATATTGGCCTTATAAGGTAAAATCACTCAAGTGGATAAAGTAGGTCAAGGTCATTTTATGAAAGTTTGATCAAAGATACATCCAATATGCAAGTTTGGTACATGTAGCACTTATACTTTGCTCAATATTGGCCTTTAAAGGCAAAATCACTCAAGTGGAAAAAGTAGGTCAAGGTCATTTTATGAAAGTTTGATCAAAGATACATCCAATATGCAAGTTTGGTACATGTAGCACTTATACTTTGCTCAATATTGGCCTTATAAGGCAAAATCACTCAAGCGGAAAAAGTAGGTCAGATGCTGCATCCGATGCATGGGTTCACCTCAGCATCTCAAGATGAATCATTTGTGCAAGTTTGGTTACTGTAGCATCATTACTTTGTCAGATACTGAATTACCCCAAAAACTTTAACCAGACATTGACAAAGTCATTCAACCGGAAAATGTAGGTCAGATGCTGCATCCGATGCATGGGTTCACCTCAGCATCCCAAGATGAATCACTTGTGCAAGTTTGGTTACTGTAGCATCAGTACTTTGTCAGATACTGAGTTGCCCAAAAACTTTAACCGGACGCGGACGCGGACGCGGACGGGGACGGGGACGCGGACGGGGACGCGGACGCCGGGGTTATAGCATAAGCTCATCTCAACTTCGTCGAGGTGAGCTAAAAAAATCATAAAAAATCAAAAAAATAAAATTTAAGCATAAAATACATATCAAAGCATTAAGTAAGTTAACTATGATAAATATGCAGTAAATGAGTGTGTAAAATCATACACTTATTGAGTTATTTAAAGAAATAGTGCAAAAATGTGCATTTCTGACTAAGTCCAAAAAGACGTCAAAAACGTGTCAAAAATTTGACTTCCGAGTGGAACCAAAAATAACAACACTTCTTAAGACATCTCTCTAGATCATCCTGATGCTTTCGGTTTGTCCATACCTGCTTTGGATCTGAAGAAGAAGTTTGTCAAAGGAGGGTACCCCCTGTAACCTACTTTTGCCTCTGGTGGCGCCACCTTTTGATGGATCCGGACGAAAAACAACAACACTTGTAGGGGACCATAAGTACTTCATTCCTACCAAGTTTCATGAAAATCTGTTCAGTGGTTTTGGAGAAGAAGTTGAATATGTATGAAAATCACCCCCCCCCCCCCCTCCCTTCCTTTTCACATAAGAAAAAAATTAATAAAAAATCAAAAAAATTTAAATTTTAGAATAAAATACATTTCAAAGCATTAAGTAAGTTAACTATGATAAATATGCAGTAAATGAGTGTGTAAAATCATACACTTATTGAGTTATTTAAAGAAATAGTGCAAAAATGTGCATTTCTGACTAAGTCCAAAAAGACGTCAAAAACGCGTCAAAAATTTGACTTCGAAGTGGAACCAAAAATAACAACACTTCTTAAGACATCTCTCTAGATCATCCTGATGCTTTCGGTTTGTCGATACATGCTTCGGTTCTGAAGAAGAAGTTTGTCAAAGGAGGGTACCCCCTGTGACCTACTTTTGGCTGTGGTGGCGCCACCTGTTGACGGATCCGGACGAAAAACAACAACACTTGTAGGGGACTATTAGTACTTAAGAGAGAAAATCACTGACCATCGAGCATTGCATGGAAACTTCAAAATTTTGATTTTCCATTTTTCACCTTTTTTGTAATCATTTTGATGCTCCTTGACCATTTATAGCAATAAAAAGGTTTTTAAACTTTTTAAAAGAATATTTGCCTGTGTTTTAGTTGTTACCATGGAAACCTGCCTGTGAGACAAGAAAATTCTATAAATTTGTAAGATTTCCAACGTATTTTTTTCATGTTTCCCACTGCTCAATTAAATTCAATTAAGTATCAAACAAATGTCTCATGTACAGTGTAAAAGAAAAATTGAATAACATGCATTAAATTGAAGTGACTTTGTTGCTATGGTAACCTGAAGTAGGCCTATTTTCTAAATTTTGAAAAATCGAAATTATATCTCTAAAACATAATTCAATATTTCAAATCTGCAACAGTCAGGACATATAATACAGATTGCGTATGATTAACCAACCATAGCTTTATTATAATCATGAAAAAAATCGGGAAGCCTTTTTGAGGAAAAACGGAAAAAATTGTTTAAAAAAGTCCCTTTTTTTCAGTAAAATTCAAAATTTATTATTTTCGATATCAAATAATTTAAAATAAATTTTCATATTTACAAATGAATTTTCCCTCTTAATTTGTATAAATAGACTAAGGGAGACATATTTATATGTAATATGGGAAAAATCCTCCATAGCAACCGATTTTATTCCATAGCAACCATTTTCAATAATTAAATTTGATTATTTAAGACGAGTTTTTTACTTGTTATGTATATGATTTTTTGTTTGGCTCATATTAGGATATTTTCTTCTTTTGCAAATATTTCATCTTATTCCAAAATTTCACAGAAATTGCCCATTTTACCTAGCAACGAGATGTACACCTTAGTTACCATACCTTTCAGCTCCGTAGATGCATAATACCGGTTTATCTTATATTACCAAGTATGGATATTTATTCCATACTAATGTATTGAAAGTCTTACAATGATAAGCAAATTACAAAACATGAGAAATTCTATACATAAGATGTGATAAATCCTCCATAGCAACCAATTTCATTCCATAGCAACCATTTTCATTGATTAAATTTATCATTTTATTACTGGCTTCTATCTATATATATGTATGCAATTTTTTTATTTGGCTCATAAAAGGATATTTTCTTATGTTCCTAATAATGTATCTATTATCAAAAAGGTCATTAAAATTGCCCATTTTACCTAGCAACGATATGTACACCTTTGTACACCGTTGTTACCATACCTCTCAGTTCAGTAGATGCATGATACCGGTTTATTTATATTCCCTCGTATGGATATCTATTGTATACTAATTTATGGTAAGACTTACAGTAACATGAGAAATTATATATATAAGAAGTGAAAAATCCTCCATAGCAACCAAATGTATTCCATAGCAACCATTTCAAATAATTGAAATTAACTATTTATAACGGGGCTTTATCTAGTTAAATGTGCGATTTTTTAAGATGGAGCTTATCTTTTATCTAAAATGTCACAGAAATTGCCCATTTTACCTAGCAACGAGATATACACCTTAGTTACCATACCTTTCAGCTCCATAAATGCATAATACCGATTTATTTCATATTACCAAACATGGATTTTTATTCCATACTTATATATGGAAAGACTTACAATAATTGGCAGATTACAAAATTCTCCATTGCAACTACTTTTTTACCTTAGCAACCAATTTTCGTTTTTCTGCTAAGGACTGTCAGATGGAATTTTCAAATGTAAAGTGTTTCCTTTTTGTAAAATTATGTGTACTATTGTATGGTGAATGGAATAAAGAAATATCTTTGTATGGTATTATTCATCTACCATGATGATTAATAGGAAAGAACAGTTCTGTGCCACAAGCCCCTCACATGTTAATGGGAATATAGGCCTCCCTCACCTAAAGGTGAGGGACCGATCGATATCTTTTATAGAAATAGTGTCAGATATAAGATGGTCCGGGGATCACTGAAGCATATCCTCCTCCTCTTCAGGATATGCTTCAGTGAACTCCAGGACTAGCCTTACTGGCTCGTCAGAAGCTCCGATCGAAAATGTATACAAATATTTTAAACATTTCCAATCTGTGACCTTGACCTTGAAATCAATAGTAATCTTACACACGTCAAAAGCAATAAGTGTATGGAGTCTGGTGAAGACCCATAATTCAAAAATGTACCCTCTACGCAGTATACAAAGATTTTAAGCATTAGCATTCTGTGACCTTGACCTTTGACCCTGAAAACCAATTGGGTTCTATCTATGTCCTAAGCAATTATTGTATGAAGTTTGGTGAAGATCCAATCAAAACTGCAACCTTTGGGCTGTATACAAGGATTTTAATATGGATTCTCTGTAAAAAAAAAAAACCTTTAAAAAAATCTGACAAGTTTGGCCACTACATGTCTCAGATTTTGGATATTTTTTGTGTACAAGGTGTAGTATATGATGTCCTCAGAACGAAATGACCATCCATTTTTTCTCTGACGTTCCGTTGCCATGTTAACCAAGGTTTTGTATAAAAGAACTTTTAAATAAGGCAATTTTATGCATCCCTTTACCAAGGAAACGAATGTTGAATGTATATGCAATTTTCTGAACAGAGTATTCAAACCCTCTTAAACTTAATATAATTTGATTAGTCAATGCTTCTTCTTAATGTACTCCATATAAACTTCAATTTCACGAAAATTGCTTATTCAAAATGTGCCATTTTAGCCCTTCAAAATGTGCCATTTTAAGCCAATTTAGACCTGATTTTACCTGCATTTCACTTTATTTTGTAATAATGCAGTTGCACAAGATTAGAATTACAGTTGCCTATTTCCTGAATAGTACTATCCTAGGACTACATGGGAATCGAAGGAAATTTATTTAGAAATGAGATTTTTCTGTTTTTTTGCCGTTGAAATATTTGGAACGAATACATGTCATAAAAAGATGTATCCTTGCTATCGTTACAAAACTTGGTATGATCAAGAATCATGAAGAAGAAACTATTCTACATTTATTTTGGCAATGTGAAATGGTTAATCAGTTTCTTGAAAACTTTAGTGGGTGGTTATTTTTAAAGATAAACTATTTATTCAATTTCAATGTTAGAATTATTATATTTGGTACAAATACTAAGTATCATTATAAACCTTTGAATAATATTATCATATTATTGAAGTTTTTCATTTATAAATGTAAAATGCATAACGTTAATTTAAACTTAGATACATTTATAATAGAACTTAAAAGTCAAATTAAAATTGAGCGAAGTGTAGCTATAAGTAAAAATTCACTTAAAAAATTTGAAAAAGAATGGGCTTTGTGTCTCCCAATGCTAAATGAAAACTGATTTGTTGTTGCACTTAATCATATGAGTATTAGCATTTATTACATTTCATGGTAAAAAAAAATGTATAATTCTCAATTAGAAACTATATACAGGTGTGTCATGATTGTTATACTATGCTTTGTATATCATATATCTACATGCAAAATGGTTAAATAAAAAATTAAAAAAAAAAAACTTGGTATGTAGATGTATTAAAGATAATTTGATGCTAACACGACCTTGAGAAAATGTCAAGGTCATTTGATCAATTTTCAAGGTCATTGAAACATATTTGCTAATTTCAGGTCAAATGGTGTGATTTTTCACTAAAAAAAGAGACATGATTGACATTAAATCAATAAGGGGTCAAAGTATGATAACTGATGATTTGTTGGGATGAGTATCAAAATTATCGAATACCATTGAAGACCCAAATAAATGTCACATATTTTATGAGAAAAATCTCGAAAATCTAAATTTCATGCTCTTATTGAAAGTATGTCATACATAGAAGTGAAATATGATTTTACAAAACTGTGATGAATTCTACTTCTTTTGATAGATTGTTCAACTGTCAATATTCAAAATCAAAGTATCTAATGAAACAATTTAGAGAAATCAATTCAAAATAATTTGAAATCCTGTTTTTTTTTTTGGTGTGTGTGTAAATTTGAGTCTAAAGTTAGAAATGACCTTGAGCTTTGGACAGATGACCTTGAAATGAATAGAATGTCAAATGAAAATGATAAACAAAATTTGTATACAGGTATCCTATTTCATGATCATAGGACTCACAAATGGGGAAAACAATGTTTTTAAATATTCGGTACTACGAAATATTGATTCAGGGTTGCTAAAGCAACGGTTTTTGATTAGTATTCATGACAAAATGATTAATTTCACCCTAAATTTTATTTCTTGAATTTTTCAGTAATGGACATCAATTTTGTCAAGATGACATCGAATACCCATAACATGTGCCAATTATGGTTTTCCCTAAAATAGACCTTATTTTTGTCATGGTTTCCATGACAACAGAATGCCACAATATGTCTTATTTCTCATATATCTTGTGGTGTCAAATAGATACCCCAATGCGATGGTAACCATGGTTCAAATACAATAATATAGACTAAGTTTGTTTTCATAGTTTTTAGATCAAGTTTGATAATTACAGAAATTTTAATCAAAATCCATGACATGCTGTGGCAAGCTGTTTTAGGTTTTTACAGGGAATCCATATTAGATATTTACAACCTGTGACCTTGACCTTTGACCTAAAACCTTGAAAATCAATAGGGAATTTACTCTTGCCATTAGTCATAATTGTATGAAGTTGAATACAGATCCAATGAAAAGTGCAATCTTTAAGCTGTATACTATGATTTTGATTATTTCCGATCTGTGACCTTGACCTTTGACCTTGAAAATCTTAAACTTCAATAGTGTTTTCTATGTTTATTTTCTGCAGCAATTTAATTATCTTAAAAAGGTTATCGATTTTCGTAAGTAATATCAGTTATTCTTGATCTTTATTCCCAGACATAGCAGCTTTTGGTTTATAAATAGAGTCATTATAGCCTTTTGTTTTACACTCTAATCCGTTGCTAAGGACATATAAAATACTGATCAGGAGGGTAGGGGGTTAATTTGCATCTTTCTTGAAGTCTTTTAAAACGTTTATGGTACAATTTGGCTAATAGAGAGTTAAGAATGTTAGAAATATGGTTACATCGCATATAATTAAAGAAACATCAACGGTTGCTATGGGATATTCATGGTTGCTATGGATGTCATGAATGGTTGCTATGCAATGCGTAGGTTGCATGTCACTGTTTCACTCTAAAAGGCATAAAACTAAAACACAATCTAAATTTTTGGTCTCTAAATCTCTGTTAAACTCTTTTTTGAGGAGTTGCTATGGAGTAAATGGTTGCTATGGAGACAAAAAATACATAAAAGGGTTCAATTATTTCATTCATCACCAATGCAACATTTATAAATTGATTTTACGGCAAAATGACGAATGAATCCAGTCAATACAGATGAAAAAGAGTAAGATATCATTTTTTGTCGTTTTGTTTTTTCTCAAAATTAAGAAAGTTTAAGCTTCGTTTCTATAGCAACCGTTAAGAGGCTTCCCAATTTTATTTTTCAAAAAACTCAATAAACTTCAGTACTATACTAAATAAGTTTATTTTTGTTTGTACATGGTTGCAGATTTGAACTAGCTGACCCTAAAAAATGATGAAATTTAGTTGAGGCCTTTTATGAAAACTAGGTCAACTTCCGGTTACCATAGCAACATATTCAATATATGAAAAGGATTTTTTTCATAATCATTCTTAAAGACCAAACCTCAAACTATGATATAGCATTTCAGAAATTATGACATCTTTCATTTAAACTAAAGAAAACATAGTGTACATTTTGCTGTTTTAGACATTTTGATATGAACAAAAAAGCGGTATCCATGGTAACAACTTTAAATGCCATAAAAACTATGAAAAATTGACTAAATATCAATATCATGCATCGTTTTGTTTAAGAATCCTACATTTTCTTTCGATGAAATAAGAAATTTTGAAATGTAAATTTTTGCACTTTCCATGATTTTCATAGGGAATGCTCGATGGTAAGTGATTTTCTCTCTTAATACCCACCAAGTTTCATCAAAATCCCTTCAGCTGTTCTGGAGAAGAAGTCGAAAATGTGAAAAGTTTACGACGGACGACGGACGGACGACGGACGCCGGACGGCACGCTATGACAATAGCTCACTTGAGCTTTGCTCAGGTGAGCTAAAAATGATCAAAACAATCGACTGCATATATACATGTCGGTAAACATAGGTAATCACAGATTACAAAGCTCACCTCGTGGCAGCAAAATTCATTTCAAACATATTTCTAAGTACATGTATATTGGCTTTTAAAGGAAAAATCATTCAAGCAGAAAAAGTAGGTCAAGGTCATTTTATGAAAGTTTGATCAAAGATACATCCAATAAGCAAGTTTGGTACATGTAGCACTTATACTTTGCTCAATATTGGCTTTTAAAGGAAAATCACTCAAGCGGAAAAAGTAGGTCAAGCTCATTTTATGAAAGTTTGATCAAAGATACATCCAATAAGCAAGTTTGGTACATGTAGCACTTTTACTTTGCTCAAAATTGGCTTTAAAAGGCAAAATCATTCAAGCGGAAAAAGTAGGTCAAGCTCATTTTTTGAAAGTTTGATCAAAGATACATCCAATATGCAAGTTTGGTACATGTAGCACTTATACTTTGCTCAATATTGGCTTTAAAGGAAAATCACTCAAGCAGAAAAAGTAGGTCAAGGTCATTTTATGAAATTTTGATCAAAGATAAATCCAATATGCAAGTTTGGTACATGTAGCACTTATACTTTGCTCAATATTGGCTTTTAAAGGCAAAATCACTCAAGCAGAAAAACTAGTTCAGATGCTGCATCCGATGCATTGGTCCATCTCGGCATCCCAAGATGAATCACTTGTGCAAAGTTGGTTACTGTAGCATCAGTACTTTGTCAGATACTGAGCTACCCCAAACTTCTTAACCAAGCCACTCTGAACTAACCCTAACTTCTTAACCAAGTCAATCAAGCGTAAAATGTAGGTCAGACACAGCATCTGATGCATGGGTTCCTCTCGGAATCCCAAGATGAATCACTTGTGCAAGTTTGGTTACTGTAGCATCAGTACTTTGTCAGATACTGAGCTACCCCAAACTTCTGAACTAAGCCACTCTGAGCTACCCCAAACTTCTTAACCAAGTCAATCAAGCGTAAAATGTAGGTCAGATCCAGCATCCGATACATGGGTTCACCTCAGCATCCAATGATGAATCACTTGTGCAAGTTTGGTTACTGTAGCATCAGTACTTTGCCAAATACTGAGCTACCCCAAACTTCTTAACCAGACTCGGACGCCGACGGGGACGCGCGGGGGTATAGCATAAGCTCACTCTTCTTCGTCGAGGTGAGCCAAGGACGCATGGGGGTATAGCATAAGCTCACTCTACTTCGTCGAGGTGAGCTAAAAACAATTGCAAAACAAAACATAGGTAATCAGAGATTACGAAGCTCACCTCGTGGCAGCAAAAGTCAATTCAAACATATTTCTAAATACATGTATATTGGCTTTTAAAGGCAAAATCATTCAAACGGAAAAAGTAGGTCAATTTCATTTTATGAAAGTTTGATCAAAGATACATCCAATATGCAAGTTTGGTACATGAAGCACTTATACTTTGCTCAATATTGGCTTTTAAAGGCAAAATTACTCAAGCGGAAAAAGTAGGTCAAGGTCATTTTATGAAAGAATGATCAAAGATACATCCAATATGTAAGTTTTGTACATGTAGCACTTATACTTTGCTCAATAATGGCTTTTAAAGGCAAAATCACTCAAGCGGAAAAAGTAGGTCAAGGTCATTACATGAAAGTTTGATCAAAAATAAATCATATATGCAAGTTTGGTACATGTAGCACTTATACTTTGCTCAATATTGGCTTTTAAAGGAAAATCACTCAAGCGGAAAAAGTAGGTCAAGCTCATTTTATGAAATTTTGATCAAAGATAAATCCAATATGCAAGTTTGGTACATGAAGCACTTATACTTTGCTCAATATTGGCTTTTAAAGGCAAAATTACTCAAGCGGAAAAAGTAGGTCAAGGTCATTTTATGAAAGAATGATCAAAGATACATCCAATATGTAAGTTTTGTACATGTAGCACTTATACTTTGCTCAATAATGGCTTTTAAAGGCAAAATCACTCAAGCGGAAAAAGTAGGTCAAGGTCATTACATGAAAGTTTGATCAAAAATAAATCATATATGCAAGTTTGGTACATGTAGCACTTATACTTTGCTCAAAATTGGCTTTAAAAGGCAAAATCATTCAAACGGAAAATGTAGGTCAAGCTCATTTTTTGAAAGTTTGATCAAAGATACATCCAATATGCAAGTTTGGTACATGTAGCACTTATACTTTGCTCAATATTGGCTTTAAAGGAAAATCACTCAAGCAGAAAAAGTAGGTCAAGGTCATTTTATGAAATTTTGATCAAAGATAAATCCAATATGCAAGTTTGGTACATGTAGCACTTATACTTTGCTCAATATTGGCTTTTAAAGGCAAAATCACTCAAGCAGAAAAACTAGTTCAGATGCTGCATCCGATGCATTGGTCCATCTCGGCATCCCAAGATGAATCACTTGTGCAAAGTTGGTTACTGTAGCATCAGTACTTTGTCAGATACTGAGCTACCCCAAACTTCTTAACCAAGCCACTCTGAGCTAACCCTAACTTCTTAACCAAGTCAATCAAGCGTAAAATGTAGGTCAGACACAGCATCTGATGCATAGGTTCCTCTCGGAATCCCAAGATGAATCACTTGTGCAAGTTTGGTTACTGTAGCATCAGTACTTTGTCAGATACTGAGCTACCCCAAACTTCTGAACTAAGCCACTCTGAGCTACCCCAAACTTCTTAACCAAGTCAATCAAGCGTAAAATGTAGGTCAGATCCAGCATCCGATACATGGGTTCACCTCAGCATCCAATGATGAATCACTTGTGCAAGTTTGGTTACTGTAGCATCAGTACTTTGCCAAATACTGAGCTACCCCAAACTTCTTAACCAGACTCGGACGCGGACAGGGACGCGCGGGGGTATAGCATAAGCTCACTCTTCTTCGTCGAGGTGAGCCAAGGACGCATTGGGGTATAGCATAAGCTCACTCTACTTCGTCGAGGTGAGCTAAAAACAATTGCAAAACAAAACATAGGTAATCAGAGATTACGAAGCTCACCTCGTGGCAGCAAAATTCAATTCAAACATATTTCTAAATACATGTATATTGGCTTTTAAAGGCAAAATCATTCAAGCGGAAAAAGTAGGTCAATTTCATTTTATGAAAGTTTGATCAAAGATACATCCAATATGCAAGTTTGGTACATGAAGCACTTATACTTTGCTCAATATTGGCTTTTAAAGGCAAAATTACTCAAGCGGAAAAAGTAGGTCAAGGTCATTTTATGAAAGAATGATCAAAGATACATCCAATATGTAAGTTTTGTACATGTAGCACTTATACTTTGCTCAATATTGGCTTTTAAAGGCAAAATCACTCAAGCAGAAAAAGTAGGTCAAGGCCATTTTATGAAAGTTTGATCAAAAATAAATCATATATGCAAGTTTGGTACATGTAGCACTTATACTTTTCTCAATATTGGCTTTTAAAGGCAAAGTCACTGAAGCGGAAAAAGTAGGTCAAGGTCATTACATGAAAGTTTGATCAATGATACATCCAATAAGCAAGTTTGGTACATGTAGCACTTATACTTTGCTCAATAATGGCTTTTAAAGGCAAAATCACTCAAGCGGAAAAAGTAGGTCAAGGTCATTACATGAAAGTTTGATCAATGATACATCCAATAAGCAAGTTTGGTACATGTAGCACTTATACTTTGCTCAATAATGGCTTTTAAAGGCAAAATCACTCAAGTGGAAAAAGTAGGTCAAGGTCATTTTATGAAAGTTTGATCAAAAATACATCCAATATGCAAGTTTGGAACATGCAGCACTTATACTTTGCTCAATATTGGCTTTTAAAGGCAAAATCGCTCAAGCAGAAAAAGTAGGTCAGATGCTGCATCCGATGCATGGGTCCATCTCGGCATCCAAAGATGAATCACTTGTGCAAGTTTGGTTACTGTAGCATTAGAACTTGGTCAGATACTGAGCTACACCAAACTTCTTAACCAAGTCAATCAAGCGGAAAATGTAGGTCAGATGCTGCATCTGATGCATGGATTCACCTCAGCATCCATAGATGAATCACTTGTGCAAGTTTGGTTAATGTAGCATCAGTACTTTGTCAGATACTGAGCTACCCCAAACTTCTTAACCAAGTCACTCAAGCGGAAAATGTAGGTCAGATGCAGCATCCGATGCATGGGTTCACCTCAGCATCCAAAGATGAATCACTTGTGCAAGTTTGGTTACTGTAGCATCAGTACTTTGCCAAATACTGAGCTACCCCAAACTTCTTAACCGGACGCGGACGCGGACACGGACGCGGACGCGCGGGGGTATAGCATAAGCTCACTCTTCTTCGTCGAGGTGAGCTAAAAATAGTTGCCAGAGTCACCTAATGCTCGACTGCATAGCATAATATCTCTCATGACAGCCAATTTATAAACACTACAAATGTATTTAAAATAATATATTTGATAAATGAGGAGATGGAGTCAAGACTCTACTTTGCTCAATATTGCCAATTTAAAGCAAAATCATTGAAGCAGAAAAAGTAGGTCAAGGTCAGATTTCAATAGTCTAACCCAAGATGCATCCAATATGCAAGTCTGGTGCATGTACCACTTATAATTTGCTCAATATTGGCAATTTAAAGCAAAATCACTGAAGCAGAAAAAGTAGGTCAAGGTCAGATTTCAATAGTCAAACCAAAGATGCATCCAATATGCAAGTCTGGTACATGTAGCACTTATAGTTAGCTCAATATTGCCAATTTAAAGCAAAATCACTGAAGCGGAAAAAGTAGGTCAAGGTCATATTTCAATAGTCTAACCCAAGATGCATCCAATATGCAAGTCTGGTGCATGCAGCACTTATACTTTTCTCAATATTGGCTTTTAAAGGTAAAATGATTCAAGCGGAAAAAGTAGGTCAAGGTCATTTTATGAAAGTTTGATCAAAGATACATCCAATATGTAAGTTTGGTACATGTAGCACTTATACTTTTCTCAATATTGGCTTTTAAAGGCAAAATCACTCAAGCAGAAAAAGTAGGTCAAGGCCATTTTATGAAAGTTTGATAAAAAATAAATCATATATGCAAGTTTGGTACATGTAGCACTTATACTTTTCTCAATATTGGCCTTTAAAGGCAAAATCACTCAAGCGGAAAAAGTAGGTCAAGGTCATTACATGAAAGTTTGATCAATGATACATCAAATAAGCAAGTTTGGTACATGTAGCACTTATACTTTGTTCAATAATGGCTTTTAAAGGCAAAATCACTCAAGCGGAAAAAGTAGGTCAAGGTCATTTTATGAAAGTTTGATCAAAGATACATCCAATATGCAAGTTTGGAACATGCAGCACTTATACTTTGCTCAATATTGGCTTTTAAAGGCAAAATCACTCAAGCACAAAAAGTAGGTCAAGGCCATTTTATGACAGTTTGATCAAAGATAAATCATATATGCAAGTTTGGTACATGTAGCACTTATATTTTGCTCAATATTGGCTTTTAAAGGTAAAATCATTCAAGCGGAAAAAAGTAGGTCAAGGTCATTTTATGAAAGTTTGATCAAAGATACATCCAATATGCAAGTTTGGTACATGTAGCACTTATACTTTGCTCAATATTGGCTTTTCAAGGCAAAATCATTCAAGCGGAAAAAAGTAGGTCAAGGTCATTTTTTGAAAGTTTGATCAAAGATACATCAAATATGTAAGTTTGGTACATGTAGCACTTATACTTTGCTCAATATTGGCTTTTAAAGACTTTATTGCTATCTTAACATTTACCTTATCATCTCAACATTTGCCTTATCATTTGAAATAATTTTAAAAATCCCAACCCCAGGGGCTATATCCTCATCTGGATATATTAAATGATGTATAATTAAACATTTGCAACAAAAAAAACCAACAGAATATGAATATAGGAAAGGTAAATGTGTAATCTTAACATTTACCTTATCATCTAGTTCGGCCGACGCCGACGCCGACGCCGGGGGTATTGCAATAGCTCTTTTGCACTAAAGTGCAGTCGAGCTAAAAACCAGCTCATTATCTGCAATAACAGCCCATAAATGTCCGGGTAACTGAAAATTTCATGAAATTTGCTAAGTCTTAGGGCCATAACTCTTGTCAAAATAGGTAAATGGAAACCAGAATCAAACTTGGTCTGTATCACACTAATATGCATTCATATACCAAAAATCAGTTCATTATCTGCAATATTACAGAAGAAAAGTCCGGAAAACTGATTTTTCATGATATTTGCTAAGTCCAAGGGCCATAACTCTTGTGATATTAGGTCAATTGAAATTAAACTTGAACTTGATCTGTATCACAATATTATGTATCCACATACTAAAAATCAGTTCAATATTTGCAATAACAGCCAAGAGAAGTCCAGAAAACCGAAATTTTCAAGAAATTTGCTAAGTCCAAGGGCCATAATTCTTGTAAAAATGGGTCAATGTAAACCAAAATCAAACTTGGTCGGTATCACACCAAGATGTATTCATACACCAAAAGTCAGTTCATTACCTGCTGTAGAACTAAAGAAAAATCCGGAAAACTGCAATTTTCATGAAATTTGCAAAGTCCAAGGGCCATAACTCTTGTAAAAATTGGTCAATCAAAACCAAACTCAAACTTGATCTGTATCACATACCAAAAATGAGTTCAATATATGCAACAATAGTGAAAAAAGTCAGGAAAACTAAAGTGTGACAGAAGGACTGACAGACTGAGAGGAAACTAAGAGTCCCCTTCGGCGTTGCTGGTAGGGGACTAATTACATGGAAACTTTCTTTAAACTTGAGGAAATAATGGTGAAAAATTGTCATAATGGATCTATGTTAGATGCTGTCTTTAATAAGAAATTACTCAGTATTCTAAAAAGACTCAATAACTTACCTTCAGTATCATAAGTAAACCCTCTGTTCTGATGTCTGTTGTTAAACTCTGTAGGGAGGAGGCCAAGTCTCGAGAGTAATACTACATTAAAACATAATATTCAACATCAATAAATGAAAGTTGGTTTTTTTTATTAGTATCATAGTTAAATAAAAGCCCTGATTGGTAATTTTATCAGTTAGAATTTAAATAAAGATAAATTCAGATTTCTCAAGTTGTTGCTATCACATGTACTATGATTCAGAATTTATTTTCCACAGAACTTAATGACGAAGGTACATATAACACTAACATGCATGAACTCCTGTGGACACAGTAACAAGTATCAGAACTTATCAATGAAGGCACATATAATACTAACATGCATGAACTCCTGTGGACACAGTAACACGTATCAGAACTTACATGCATGAACTCCTGTGGACACAGTAACAAGTATCAGAACTTACATGCATGAACTCCTGTGGACACAGTAACATGTATCAGAACTTGCATGCATGAACTCCTGAGGACACAGTAACAAGTATCAGAACTTACATGCATGAACTCCTGTGGACACAGTAACAAGTATCAGAACTTACATACATGAACTCCTGTGGACACAGTAACATGTATCAGAACTTACATGCATGATCTCCTGTGGACACAGTAACATGTATCAGAACTTACATGCATGAACTCCTGTGGACACAGTAACATGTATCAGAACTTACATGCATGAACGCCTGTGGACACAGTAACAAGTATCAGAACTTACATGCATGAACTCCTGTGGACACAGTAACAAGTATCAGAACTTACATGCATGAACTCCTGTGGACACAGTAACAAGTATCAGAACTTACATGCATGAACTCCTGTGGACACAGTAACAAGTATCAGAACTTACATGCATGAACTCCTGTGGACACAGTAACATGTATCAGAACTTACATGCATGAACTCCTGTGGACACAGTGACAAGTATCAGAACTTACATGCATGAACTCCTGTGGACACAGTAACAAGTATCAGAACTTACATGCATGAACTCCTGTGGACACAGTAACAAGTATCAGAACTTACATGCATGAACTCCTGTGGACACAGTAACAAGTATCTCTCTATCACCTTCAGACATATCCTCAGATTCTCTGTGCCAAGCTCTGAAGAAATAAAATAGTCATATTCAACAACGAGCATGCAGAAATCAGTTGAATACCTTTTCTGCTTTCACCACAACTGAAATGAGTTCATTTACAAATTTTTTTCCTATAAGAAATAAATAAACTTCAGCTTAACGAAAATACAGTATGAACAGTATGTCTGTAAGGACCTTGCACGAATTGGGGGGAATTCCGCCCAGATAATAAAATCTCCTCTAGGGTTACTAAAACTATCTTAAGGTATAGAATATATATTTATGGATAGAAAAACTTATAATCTATAATATTTACTCAAATGTTTATCATTTACATCACCTACTTGGCATTTATTCAAAATCGAAGCAACACAGGGGTCCACCATTTAGAGTCTGTGGTATTACGTTATAATATTCAATAAGATGAGATGAAATTGAGAAAATCGTTTTACTCTGAGTTATCATACATTTAGTGATTTAATAAACGGTAGAATTATTGTCCTCCTTCAAAAACTAGTATTTCTTTTCCGTATTCAGAACTACATTTTTAGTTCATCACTATACTCCCAATAGTTCACAATGGATGAATGCGCTTAGTGCGTTTACATTACGAAAAGATACATGTAAGCGAAAAACTATCAAAAAAGGAGAGATTTTTTGTGGTTATTCGTAAAAAACAAATAATAGAGTCTTTGATAAATAGAGGAAAATAAAATATAATCGAGAACAGTATTCTTTGTTGGAAGTGTTTGAATGAATATCTCAAAAGAAATAATGTAGTCGCAAAATGTTTACTACTCACCCAAACCATAAAACGACATCATAAAAATAATTGATCGTTTAAAGATCCAAGAAAACAGTCTGTTTTCCATAAGTAGATGATAATAAAATGATAAGAAATGAATATTATATTTTTTCTGTTGATGCAGGTATCACCCGAAAAAATGGACAGAAAACTTTTGCATCAACGCGCTACGCGCATTGATGCAGTTTTCTGTCCAATTTTTTGGGTGATACCTGCATCAACAGAAAAAATATAAGATTCATTTCTTAAATGAAAAGGAGCACAAAAAATCCTATCTTTGACGATTAATTTCGTCACCTTGTCATCCATAATTATTTTTGGTAAGTGGTATATTTGGAAACATACCTAAGAGGGCCGGCATATTGTTATATAAGCTCAGTATCTGGTTGTTAGCGGCAGAACAGTTTTCTAACATCGTCAGCCACAGTTCCAGTCCGTCCTCCATCAGGTATACGTGCTGATCCTGCGTCACGTCTGTGCTGGCTTGGATGACAGGTAGGAGGAAATCATACATATGGATACTTGTGGTACCAAAACCCTGAAAAACATCAATAAATCTGATATATCTTCAGATTGCAGCAATAACGAAGCAAATGCATAATTCAGATCAAGGGAAATTCTAAACTATGCACAACCAATGTAATTCCCTGAGATGAACCTTTTGAAAGGAACATGTTTGCTTTTCGCATGAAAACGCTCGTGATGTAACAATGCATAAAATCTGAAGAAACATGCCACAAGGGCTGTTCTAACCTGTAAGCTGAACCCACGGTGACCAGAATGTCAAACAAAGGAGGGGATCTCCAACAACACCAGGTTGCAGCACCCACAGCAAAACCCCAAAACACCCTATGCAAAAACACAGAGCAGAAAAGCACAGGAAGAGACACAAAAGGGACAAGGACCGTCAACGCACAACACAGAAACATCAAACACAAAGGACATAAACCAACGAGACCAATGGGCAACAGGTGCTGACTTAGGACGGCCATCTGCCAAGGAAACGACAGAAGGTGTGGTTATCCTGGATTACGTGCGCACAACCCTCCCACTTTTCCGATTACCAAGAGGTCTCAAAGAACGTACATTTGTGGTGTAAAACAACCTATCTTTGTCTATCTTTGATCCTTCTTATCTTGTTAATTATGTCACCATAAAGTGCAGGTTGTGAAATACCCAAAGTAATATACTCTGTTGCCTGTATTGATCCGAATTTCAAAAGAAGTTGACAATAATTTTTGTAAAATTTCCAGAAAGTCTTTGTCAATGTCACCTTTTTACCTAGAAAAAATACGATTTCAGAAAAAAAGAGTGAAACAGACAACTGTGAAGCAGATATATAGAATAAATGTCAAAATTTGTGTTTTGCATATCCGGAACAAAACACATAGTCAGACACTTATTCTCTATAAACAAATCATTATGTAAAACTGCTAAATTCTATAAAGAATAACATATGATTCTTCCAAGAAATGACCTTGATCCATAAGCTAATGTCTGTACATGTATCATGAAAAGTTATGACGCATTGTTTAGGAGATGTAAGTACAATGCAGTACTTTTACTAAGTTCCAGTTCTAGAGCGACCTTGAACTTTGAGAAATATTTGTCCTACATTATCAAAAGCAATTTGTAAAGTATATAAAATCCTATTATCTTCTTACATTACAAAGCTACGGGTATATTGTGACAGAATCTTTAAACCTTGACTAGATGGGCGAGTGTGATTTATGTTGCATATCTCAGCATGTTATGTTCCTTGTACTTTCGCCAGAGGGACAGGAGGTAATGAATTAGTGAGGACATACATGTATATGGTCGCAACAACTTTCTCCATTACAATCATTAAAAAGTTATTTCATGACAAACCTGGACTAGATGGGTAAGTGTGGTTAATATTGCACATCTCAGCATGTTGTGTTCCTCCGATTCTTGCCAGAGGGACGGGAGGTAATGAATTAACGAGGACGTATATGGTCTAATCTGGGCACCAACTCGCTCTATTACAAACGATATCACATGCAGAACCTGCATCTGAAAGTACAATATCTCAATAATGTAGACATTCACATGTAGATTTTTTAAAATCTTGAATTATTACATTATAATCATATACATGTAATAGCATCTTATATGCATGAATCAAATTTAAATGTAAAGCCATATTAATTTCCATGAAAAAATGAGACCTCCTTTTGAAATTTTCAAAGTGTTTTTTTCATCATGTGCAATTAGTACCTTGGTATCACATTCTTTCACTTCTTTCAGCAAATCAAACAAGAGGGAAAAGGAGGGACTTAAAAACTGTAATGACAAAAGACAGTGTTAAAAACAGTGAGATATAATACAGAAATCTTCAATGTCTATTAAAAAAACCCCTAGTATTTTCACACCATTTTGAGATTTACATGTAAAAGAAATGTATGTATATTTAAATGTAAATGCATGTGTATGAATTTCTACTAAAAAAAAAACCAACATTTGTTTACTGTGTGATTTATAAATTACAGTATTATCTTAATTTTCTTACCGGTAAAAATTGTTCCACATTGAATTCAAAGTCATCAACCAGTAACTCACAGTTAAGGATAAAATGTTACTTAAAATTTTAATTACATGTAAATATCACTTCATCAGTCACAGAAAACACAAAAAAATTAACTTGTTTCAGAAACATTTGAAAAGGTTCAAATTCAAGTTAAAAGTTCAAATTCATATTGAAACATAAAATATACAAAATAATACAAGAAAACACTCTATAAAGGATATTTGCTTTGAGAGTAGCGGCAGTTTCCAGTCGTACCACCAAATCTTCACTTTTCTGCAGCAGTGGGAGCATGGCTTGGTATAACGTGGGTCGTAGACTGGAGGAGAATTTAACTCCAACCCACTGACCACACAGCCATATCACACGTCTCCTTATTATTCTGTAACTGTATGAAATTAGAGGGATCTTCAAATCCAAGTATTTACTTAATGCAAAATTATTGTAATTGAATGAATACATAAACATTTAAATATCCATGATATTCTTAGTGACTTTATCATTTAGAAACTCAATCCAATCATTTTCAGTTGATTGAAATTTTAAATCTACTGAAGTTAGATAAATGTCTGAAGATCGTTTGCTTTCCTTATTTGTTCACATTATCATCATACATATACAATGTACATGTAGGTATATAGACTTTGATAATCAAAAGGTCTAGTGGATATGGTACAGGATGTCAGATTTTACATCAGCTGCCGATGGTCATATCCCCAACAAAGCACAGCCAGGGAAAAAAATACAAATTACGACAATGTCCAGCAGATTTTGGAAAGTGATCTAGAACTGGGGTACAGTGTGACAGGGGCGTAAAGTGGAGTTAATACAGCCAGTACATGTGCTACTCCTTTACTTACTTTTGATGTTTTATTTCCAATTCACGGAGTAGATGAGTCGTAAACCATTCATCAAAATTAACATCATCAAACAGATCATACGAGGAAAGACCAACAGCATTGTAAACTGTAAAAGAAAACCTTAGTGTCACCTGATCATAATACTAAAAGGTTACAACATGACATTGTATTTTCATGTAAAAGATTTGATCTTTACAAAACACTTTGACCTTCAATTTTTGATTATTTACATTGTATAAATGTGCATCTAATCATCGAAAGAGAAAGCTCAATGCCATGAAGATATACTTCAAAAACAAATCTAGCATGTTCTCATATCTAAGGACCAAACTGACAAATCAATTACAAAACAAATGCTTTTTCCAAATAAGTTTGACTCTAAGTATGACCTAAATTTTCATTGCCTGTTGTACACGTACACGTATATTATACATATGTAATTCAAAGACTGACAGACATAAAGACAAACAGATACCAGCATAAACATTTCCTTCATGCCACTATACATGTACTTTCACAAAACACAAGACCCATGACACACAAAGTTAATATTATCACTGCCCTTACCTCCATCTTTTCTGAGAACTGCGGTAAAATCATCAGGATCGCAGGGACTCTGGACGGAGTGTACCATTTCTAACAATACCGGGGTGAGGGACGTACGAAACTCTTTGAACAATGACAAAAATAGCACCTCTGTGCACGGCTGCAAAGTAGAATAAACCATACATTACCATTTGTTTTCATAGAAAATACTATGATAAAACATACGGTCATACATTTATAATCAAGACGAAAGTGTGAATAATTCAATTAAGATGATAATAACTAATAATTCTCCCCTGCTATATCATACAAAGTGATATTGATCGGTGTAAAGCAAACAAATTCATGTATTTTGACAATTTCAAATATTTCATTTATAATACCGACAGACCATGAAATGGGAAAAAGTTTTTCACTCCTTCACAAAGACTTACCCGTAATGAGTATTTATAATTATCTCCAACTTCCTCTTGACCTGTAAACAGAAAACATGTTCCCTTTTATCAGAGAATCAAAGGGCTTAAATTATAAGTCAATATTTCTAAGGTGAGCTTTTTCCTTTTAACCCAAAATTCTTCACTCCAAAGACCTTTTCTCTTTTCTATACATGTATGGTTCAGATAGAATATATAAAGTACTGAGTTAAAATTCAACATCCAATAATTTCACCTTAATTTTTTTTAAGTTGTGACCTTTGACCAAAATATCGACTTTTTCACAGTTCTCATATGCAGTTATCCATGTTTAATTTGAAAAGGAACTTGAAGCCAAAACTACAACAGAATGAGGGAAAGAAAAAGTAAGTCGTTATGACTTCCAAGCATGTCTGGACAAGAGTTTTATTAAATAGACAAACATGCAGCCATTTGAGCCCTGAGGGAAACACAGTTTTGCAATAAGTCACATTACCACAAAATGAAAGCCAAAGTCTTGAGATAACAAAAAACCAAAGCTTCAAGGAAATATTTTTAAAAGAATACAAGTATTTTTTATGAATAACTGTTCTTTTCATTTCTATCTACATGTCTCCTAGGCATTTCATGAATATCATTATTGTGTAGTCTAAGCTTCTAAAGAATCAAGTTATCCTGTTTTTATTCACAGTGCCATAGCGTAAATGAAAATGAAGGGATTTCAAACTACAAGAAAAACATAAAAGCTTACAGAATTCCTCAGGGTCTGTTTCCCATGTTAGTAGGTCCTCTGTTGATAGAAGGAAATACTGAGATACCAATCTCCTACAGATCTCCGTTAAAGTTGCGTACGTGAAAAACTCCATCTTGGTTTTATACGCCAGCATTCTACTCTCGTTTGACTCTGTAAGTACATTTTTGTAATTGTTAATCATCAGTGCTATTCATGTGTAGCAGTAACTACATATACATGTATATACCAGTACTCTTATGTGTACTCATTTTAGCACCATACCATTCTAGTAGAAACAGACTAAAAGGAGATAAACAAACATTCTTGCTCAATAAAGTAAATACATGTACATGTGTATATACATGTATGGCATGCATTCTATATAACATGAGGTCTGAATTCTCATTCAGGTCACTGACCACCAATATTCTACAGGCAATCATTAAGATAAATGTCATTGAAGTTGTAAGAATATTCCTTGGCCTACTTGATGACCTGAATTAGTTTTTGTGAATTTCAACCACTGCAGAATCAACAGTTCATTATAAAGACATGTATGGACATTCAAGCTGTTGTTATTGGTACTTTGATTATAAAACATACAAATCTAGTCCCAGTAGAAATAAATACCATTACCACACATTGAAACTTTTAGTGTCATTTCCAGTTTCATTTACATGTAATTAAAATTAGTGTTGTGCTGATTATTGCCGACGTCAGCGACATCAGACCCTTCCGATTACGATAATCAATAGTGATTTTGATAATCGATTATAATCGGGAAATCTAAAACATTATAAGAATGACATATTGGCATCATTAAACAGTATTTATTTTAGAGAAACAGTTCATATGTCGTACTAATAATTTAAGTCGACTGATATATCTTTGACTTGGGTTACTATGCATACTCGTATGACACATTTTGCCGAGTTTCCATAAAATTTGCTGTCAATAAAAAGAAGCTAATGGACAAATCATGAAATATTTTACAGTTTTGCAGTGTATTACAAGAATCCAATTATAATCGATAATCATTCAAAAGGCTTTCCAATTAATCAATTTCCATCCAATTCCCAACATTAATTAGAATTAATTGCATCATTTCTATTCTTATGATATTCTATATATCTAAATATTTTACCTGAAGCTTCCTTTAATGGATTGTAGACATCACACATCAGTATGCCTTTAATCAGGTTGAAACAATTCACTGTAAACTTAGGGAATAACCGACCTGAAATATACAGGATAGTGCGTCTGTAAACCATCTTGAAGTTGATTTTATGAAACTGATAAAGAATTTCTTTTCAAAATAAACCACCATTTTTATGAGGGATTCTATCCATGCATGATTATCCTATCCTAGCCATGGTAGCATACATGTAATTAAAAACAGAAGCCTTAATCTAATCCTCATCCTCATCATCTCAAGTTTAGATTTTTTTCTCTTTGATGCACAATGATACAGTATATATATGCCCATTACATGATACATGTATAAATTGCCATTTGTGCTGCATACCCTTAACAAAACACAAATATAGACAATAGTTGTATAATTATTCATGCATAAATCTTATGTGTAAGAAGAACCCATCATTATTAAGGCCAACAAAACATAAAGAGAAAATAATTGAATGGCATACAAATTTGATTAAATGTTCATTTACATTGTACATGTAACATGAGTGACAAATCTTTGCAATGAATCAACTTTTCGTTTAAGACTATCACTTACCTTTCTCTGCCTGAGAAAAATTATGCATTACAACAAACTGTAAAGTAGGTCGTATCAATCCTGTGAACGTCAAGGGATGTAACTCTAGCATGTCCAGTAACTGAAATGTACATGTAACTGTGAAGAAAATATGAGCCTACATGTATGTAATGTAAGCTTTTTGGGTAAGTGAGTGGACAAAGTTACAGCTCTGAATTTTCCCCTTAAACATATACAACTAATTTATCCATTTTTTAATTCACTAGCAGAAGCATGCATCATGATTAAATTTAGTTGGCAAGATTTTTAATAAATCATGCAGTTAGAGCGTGAAAAAAAATCAAATAAGAAGTAATTTTTTTTTTTACCACTTTTGTAAAAAGGAGGATAATTTTTTCACACTTTTCCAGGATTTGATGTCTTCCCCACATACTCTGCCCTGTAAATTAATGTTCAAGCAGTAAATTAATGTAATATCAGAAATATCTGTGTATAATTTACGTCAATTTTATGTATAGAATATGAAACCTATATTGCCTATGATGTATGTATCAACATAAATAAATCTGCAATTCCACTTTTTTTATTATATTACGCCTAAATAAATTCTGTGCAATTTCTTCGTCGACAACGTTTTAAATACCTGTCGTTACAGATAGATTATTGTGTCTGTAGCGGATTGTGAATGCTGTTCACCCAACGTGTCGTAAGACTCGTTACAGGTAGATTATTGTAAATAAATTCTGTGCAATTTCTTCGAAGGTGGCGTTTCTATTATATTGATTGCAGTGGTGTTAAATCCTGAATCGCCTCAGTACATGAACCATTACTTTGCAGAGTATCGTATGTTACACGTGACATGTATTGTGGATAGCGACTAAAGAAAGAAAGAATAAAAGAAAGAAACTTGTATAAAATGACCAAAAAGAAAAAAGAAAAACCCCAATTCATGAACTCATGTACACACGCACATTTTATAATATAATGCTTTGTATTAAGTATTTCAAAGTATACAATGTTTTTTTTTTGGGGGGGGGGGAGGCGTTCTTATATTTTAGGATAAGTAAATAAATTGTCAGCTTTCTTTGTAAGAGATTACTTGGACCCAAATGATTTACTTCAACGTTGTGTTGAAACTGCTGTCAAATATGGTCTTTCACAATAAATAATTGGCTTTAATCAATTATCTTATGTAATTAATAGAAAAGAAACTTGAATATTTACGGGCTCCTTGTTTTTTGGCATGGGTTCCTTGAATTCCAGAACTAGGAGCCCGTATGGCTCCTTTGGAATTCTCTATGAATTTCAAACTCTGACTGTCCTCGCATTTTCATGGGAACAAAGACTGCCACACATACGTACATCATCACATGATTGCACCTTATAATTTCGTTTGTTGTGGGATTTCGAAACCCTTAGATGACAATTCCCGTTTTTGTTTTCAGTAACATTTAGACAATGAAGGTCCACCAATGAATTTACTTTTGCACATAGTTCATTATATTTAATTTCCTCTTTTTTAATGTCAAGTTCTAAAGTACTTGGATGTGATTTCGAAAACTTTAATTTTTTTTCGCGCCACTTTGAGACTGTCGTCAGGATCTTCTTTATCTCGTTTCACAACTATGTTCAAAGAATAACTATTTGGCAATGAATGGCGACCTCCCAAAGACTTTCACATGCGTGGATTTGGTCCAAATTTTGAATCATGTCTTGCAGCCGATAAAATTTTTGAGAAGGACTATTCATTTGCATCTACCCAGTCGCCTTGATCGTCACGATTCATTGTCTTAGCGGACATGTTATTTGATGCAGATATTTCACTTCTTAATTTTTCACAAAATCCATGGTAACCGTTATTTCGTAAGTCACATATGCTGCATTCCGCAGAAACGCGAGTTTCACGTCCAGGAGAAGTACAATGGACTAACGACGTCCGACATGTTGGACATAATGGTTAAAAGTGACTGTTTAGTATGTATCTGGGTATAAATGTTCTACAAAATTGATAAGAACTAATATAAACATTGTCATCGCGGATGGGGTCTGTCACAAGCTATAATTATAGTATTAGGAGTACAATGGCGAGGTACACGATACAGATCCTTATTACTGTAAACATGGTCAATGTCATAAAATCTGTAAAGATGTTAGTAGATCTAACATGATATGAATCAGGAGTGGATCTAGAAAATTGTACACCTTTAACGAGGAAAGAATGAGAAAGGATAGGGAATTAGTTTGGTTTAAACAATATTTATTGATATTCATTTTTCAAAGAACTTTTTTCAGGTTGAAATTATTTTTTCAATATGAGTTTTTCATAGTTGAACTCATTTAAACTAAAATAAGCAGTGATATCAATACCCAAAACTGCATCCACCCCTGGTGATTTGCACTGGTCTCATTAACAACTATTAATAGAGCCATTAAAAGTTCATTGTCATCGGGACCATTTACATTAAAGAAACTTTCAAAACCATCTGCAGAAAGATTTACTGATGCAAATATGCAATACACTCAAGCATTTATGAACTACATGCATCACATAAAATGATTTTTTACGAAGCTGTCTTTAATTCAAGAGAAATGTATTTAAGACATCTAGATCACCAAATATTACACTTAATCTGTCAAATGGATTACATGGATTGATGCATTGTTACGTTATAGAAGGTGCCACTGATTTAATTTCATTTCGATCTATGGATGCTTACACTGAACATGGAGAGCATGCAATATGTCCAGGCGACATTGTTATAGCAGACAACACACCTGCTGAAAGAAATCAAAGGGGGGGGGGGAAGCTGGTTCTATCAGTTTTCTTGGATAATTTTGGTGTAGAGTACATCTGTACATCCACTTAATCCTGTCGAACTGGCATTTAGCGAAGTTCGATCAATTCTAAATAGATCAGACTTTATCTGTTTAATACTCTCTGTCGTGATAATTTGATGTATGCATTTTACTAGTATCTGGTTGTTTCATTCATAACGTCTGAAAATTGCAAAGGCTACTTTAAAATATCTAATACGATAGTTACTTTTTATGAAAGTACCTTTATACTATACATTTTCCTTATTGACACGATAAAATCTCAATTGACTTTTGTTTAAACAAAACTAAAAACATAGCATAATGCATAACTTATTTTTTTAATTTTGGCGAGAGAGAGAGCATATTATATTATAAGAACAATTTTCTGTCAAATGATCTTGGAACTGCTTGTGCCTCAATTTGAAGCATTTAAACATTGTAAATACATTTACTTATATACGTGTTTTCTAAAATTGCATTTTACTTTCTTTCTTCTGTTTAATTATGAATTTTTATATATCTGAACTACAAGTCTCTATAAATGAGGACCGTTATGTTTTGCTTCACCGCACACACTGTCCAGGTAAATGGAATCCCTGCCATCTACGAAGAAACTGCACAGAATTTACAAAAATCTACCTGTAACGAGTCTAACGACATGTTAGATGAACAACATTCACAAACCGCTACAGACACAATAATCTATCTCTAACGACAGGTATTTAAAACGCCGTCGACGATGAAATTGCACAGAATTTATTTAGGCGTAATAAATATATACTTTTGAACTCATCAAATAAAAAGTTATTTTTTCAAGGTCATGGACTGAAGTCAAGATAATGTTCAATTCCAAAATTTCTTTGTAGTTTCCACTAGCCAATCCTCATAGTTCTCTCAAAATCAAGTTTCATTTAACTCATGCCTTGTTCACATGAATGCGCATTAAATCTAATTCGCATTAGATTTGAAGCGCATAATTTTAATGCGAATTAGATTCGCATTGCGTTCACACGGCAGATTCTAATGCGCATTAGATTTTGGTACAGGTGCACTGATAGCCATCATTTTCAAATCATAAAGGGTAGAATTTATGCCAACTCATAAATTTTCATATAGAGAATAAGTGTCTTAATTTGTGTTTTGTTACGGGTATACAACACACAGCAAGTGCATTTATCGTACATGTAATGCGCGTTAGCGCATTTCATGCGATAAATGCACTTGCTGTGTGTTGTATACCCGTAACAAAACACAAATTATGACATTTATTCTATATATATGCACCATAGTTGTCTATTGCATTCTTGTTTTCTGAAATTGCCTTTTCTAGGTAAAAGAGTGACGTAAAAATTCATCTCACCGCGGGTTCAGTTTGCAGGTTAGAACAGCCGTCGCGGCATGTTTCTTTAGATGTTATGCATCGTGACGTCACGAGTGTTAATACACGAATTGCAGCACGTTCCTTTCAATAGTAACATCTTAGGGAATTACATTGGTTGTGCATATATATGTTTTTTTTTTTCATTATAGTAAATCAAAAGTTCCAGCAAGGCTAAAGAATGATACATGACGTCATTATGAGATAAAATGACGTCACAGTACAGTTTCGTAGGTCAAAAGACACGTTTCACTGCATAATGAACTAAACAGTATTTTGGCCTCTTGTTCTATGATTTGAGGTCAAAGGGTGGTTGAAATTGTCAAGTTATGGTCTATACATATTATACAACTTAAGTACATCATATACGCATGCGCTAGATTTAATGCGAATTAGATTCGCTTTGCGTTCACACGACAAAATCTAATGCGCATTAAATCTAATGCGAATTAAAGTAATGCGCATTAAATTTGTCGTGTGAACGCAACCAAAATCGAATGCGCATTAAATACGATTATATGCGCATTAAACCTTCCATGTAAACAGGGCATAAGAAAAAAAGATTTAAAATCTAATGTTATGGTAAAGATCAATTTGAAATCTGCTAATGGTTCATTTTCTACCATCAAGGATATGCCTCATATTCTATAAAGTTTTGCTTAATATGAAATGAACTTTTTGATGTTATTTACAAAGAAGGAATTAAAAAATTGACTGATAGCAAAACAAATAGATCTGAACAAGTTTGCCAATCTGGCTAAAGAAGTTTTCAAGACTGAATAGTAAGTTTTCTTACGACAGTCAAGCATTTCCTTCATTCTGGTGAATATCTGGTTTAGGAAGTTGACCATGTCTTGGTTGGTACTAGGATCCCTGGTTCCAAATGCTATTTGTTTCCGTAGAACTGGAAGATCCACATTGTACATTAATGTAGCGCAAAACAAGCATTTCCTCATTCATGTATCAACGATGTATACATGTATCTATGTATGAATGTAAACTATGGTCTTTCAAAAGTTATCAATTTTGGCGTATGTTATGGCATGTTTTGACAATATACCTATACATGTTATTAAACATCGTTTAGACAATCTACGTAAGTAAATGTAATTTCCACTGAAAGATAAATGCCTTCAGGAACTTTAAAGTTCCTGGACTTTGATTTTCTTTCTTAATCAGAGTTACATGTACTTCTTATTTATGACTGTTAGTTTCTGTAACATAAACTTACTTTTACATGTAAGAATTGCCTTATCCAGAGAATGGCCCATTTCCTCACTGTGTGTTGCTGCTAGATCATTAAAGACCTGTAGGTATGACGTCCATAGTTCCAGGACATAGCCAAATATCTCACTTGTCAACTGTAATAAATATTTTAAACATGTATCATAAATAAACATTCAAATAATAATACAGTAAATCAAATTAAATCACTTTTTATATCAATACTTTTATTTTCCTTGTTGCAAAGATAAAGTGTAATATTCTGATACAAATTCTTCCCTTACCCTTTCACTAAAATTGCTCACAGCATTTGACATACAGTATACAAGAAATTCTTCCCAATTTTATTTCCACCCTTTTTCGCCCATCGTCATGAGGGCAAATTTAAGAGGGCAAATAAAATTTAGCATAAAGGACTTCTAATCAAAATGTGTAAGTGGGTGAATTCAATACAGGGCAAATCAGTCTCATATCTAAAGTGGGTGGAAATAAAAATGGGTGAATTCAAAGCTGAATACAGTTTGTGCTTGTTAAAGATACTAATCTTGTGATGAAATATATTTACATCTTCAAACAGTTTCCTATCAGGTGCTAAACGTTTTGATGCCAGTGTCTTGGTCACATGATGTAGGGTAAGCAGTGCCCTCTCTTGCATGAGTTTATCGTCACTGCGTACTGTGCTGAACAAACTTGGTAGTAAAGCTTCCCAGTTACGAGGACAGTCTAGACGAGCTATCTTTGCGGCAAGTACTGCCAATTGTGTGGCTATCTTAATAGAGACAGAAAAAACAAATATTATTTATTTTTACATTCTCAATAGCATATTTGTCACATCTTTGCTTTTTGTTTATTATCTTGATAAAAAATTACCATTCAAAAATTCAAAATAAAAATAATTTCATCAAAATCCATTTGTAATATATTGTAACTGATGACAAGGTTACTGAGAATGATCATCTGCTTAAACCATTATTCAAAGAAAAGGTATCAAAAAGCCAAAGGATATAAAATCTAAATGATTGAACTGTATTTACATATTGTACTAACTTGTGGGACTGGTTCATTGAAGTTAGAAACCAACTTGACTTTTAGCCTCTCTTTTTCCTCTTCATGTATTGCACTGGAAAGAGTAAACAAATAAGATTCATGAATCATAATTCCTTCATGTTTCAATACCTACATGCATCATTATATTTGCAGTTTGCTTAAAAACAAATCGTGGTTAGTGAAATTCCTGACTTTCTGCATAGCTCATAAACAAGTTTATACATGTATGTTCCTCTCATTTAGAATCAGGAAATATACACTTACTTTGGAGCAGTTCTTCTCCAGTATCTGTCCACTCCATTTTTACAGTAAAGCACAGCCAACCAGCGAACATTCACATCAAGGTTATGATTACAGAAAACCTCCTGAAAAACAATATGACTTTGTTAATGTTCGGACACATGTAATACTTCTAATGAATTTTCATATGGATACTGTAGATAGTTATTCAATATTGAACTAAATGATATTTATCATTTCAAAATAAAGTACATATTCCTCTGTTACTGAATATGTGCTAAATTTAAGATATCTAAATGTATACTTGAGAAAAACTTTATGTACTTGAAATATAAAGACTTACAGAGAGTATAGTATAAAATCCAGGCTGTGTTTCCCAATCTTGTAATTGTTTTTCTGCTGGTTTCAGTATATCTGGGTTCTGATCACATGCCTTTGTCAGGGCATCCAGCACCATGGGTCCAGCACTGCCCAAATCCATGGCTACATCAGTGATGAGCCTTGTATTACATGTAGTGATATCCACCAAAATAAATCTTTTTCACTCAAGAAATCTTAACTTTATGGCTACGGTACTCCACTGACTATATATCTCACTACTCCATTACTGCATGTCCTTACTATCAAACTGAAAGGCAAACATTCACAATGTACACAGTATCTTAAATTTGTTGTCATACTGTTTTAAAATTCCATGCAGTAATATGTATATGTGCTCCTATTCTATTTTGTTTCAAATTTTCTACAATAATTCATCACATTGTATATATGTACATATACTTTGTAAATAAGAAATATATGTACATTTTGTGAAATATTAAATTTAAGTAGGGTCACATTTAACAGTGTTCTAGAAATTTTTGGAAAAAAAAACATTTACCGACGGGTAAGTGACTTATTAAAATCCACATACTCGCAGACAAAATTCACTTACCCAAAGGGGAAACTTTACCATTGAAACAAAAAAAAAAGACATTTAAATAGATTATGATATGTATCTCCCATTTTAATCAAACAAATAGAATAAAAATTAAATATAAGTTTGGTCCCTATTATCCCATATGTAAATGTATGTAAAAATCACTAACTCTTCTTGGAAAAGTAATGGTAAAGGATATTAAAACCAATTAAACAATCAGTTTTTTTTCCAAAATATGCCTTATAACCTAACCCAACACTCTTCCTTTAAAAAATCATAAAATTCCAGTCCAATTTATTTTTTTAGAGGGGCAGGGGAGGATTCCATTAAAAAAAATAATAAATCGGCCAAAAAATTAGGTAATCACTGATTACCAAGCTGAGACACCTTGCGGCAGCAAAATTCAATATAAACATATTTCTAAGTACTTGTATATTGGCTTTTAAGGAGGGTTTGAACACCAAGATGGCGGCGGCATTATTTGTTTTCTCGCTTCCTAGGAAAAGTACACTCTTAACTCCCTTAAAACATTTGATACTCTGATTGATGTACGCATTTGAGTATCCTGATGCAGTTTGAATAATTTCCGGCGTCATTTGAAGAAATTATGGCGAGTTTCAAAATTTAGGACTTTGGGAGTTTTATCCATGAGCAAACCACGACGTCATTTCGACGTTATCGGGAAAAATGGCGTCACAAACCTTCGCATTCAAAATGCAATAAAAACATTATTACTAAACGTATTGCATTGAAACTTAGCATGTATAAAATAGAAAATTCAATCTTCATCACGTTGTATTCGTTGACATATTTACGGCTGTCACTTCATTGAAAATTGACGATTTTGGAAGAAAAAATTGGAAAATATAAAGCCTTGTAATATTTAAATCCTAAATTCAATTTTTCCCATTTAATCATGAAATCGTCTCTGGACATACTTGATAATTTTGATAGTTTTTGACAAAGATTCATCCACAGGATTTCTAATAATTGACTAGCAACAACAGTAAATTGGATCGAAATTGCTTTTTTTTAGCGACTGTGTCATCTTGTATTCAAGTATCCTGCCTGTGTTTAAAACACAATTCATCTTATCTTTTTCATATGTAAGTGCAATACATTTATGGATATTTTGGAAGTTAAATCAAAATTATTTTCTAATAGCTTTACGAGAACCGGAATGACACTTTCAATATCATGACGTCATCAAGAAATTCATGAAAGCGTCGATTAATGCATATTTCAAAGTCTCGTAGAAAATTTTCCTGTGGATAGAATCAAATGTAAGTTTGTATAGTCAAGGACAGACAAGAAATATATAATTTCATAAATTTTTAGAAAAATTGAATTTGGCGTCCAAGTGTTCAATACCTCCTTAAAAGCAAAATCATTCCAGCGGAAAAAGGTAGGTCAAGGTCATTTTATAAAAGTTTGATCAAAGATACATCCATCATGCAAACTTGGTACATGTAGCACTTATATTTTGCTCAATATTGTCTTTTATACATAAAATCAATCAAGCAGAACAAAGTAAGTCAAGGTCATTTGATAAAAGTTTGATAAAAGATACATCCAATATTCAAGTTTAGTACATGTAGCACTTGTACATTGCTCAATTTTGTTTTTTAAGGCAAAATCACTCAAATGGAAAAAGTTGGTCGAGGTCATTTTATGAAACTTTGATCAAAGATACATCCAATATGCAAGTTTGGTACATGTAGCACTTATACTTTGCTCAATATTGGCTTTTAAAGGCAAAATCACTCATGCGGAAAAAAGAAGGTCAAGGTAATTTTATGAAAGTTTGATCAAAGATACATCCAATATGCAAGTTTGGTACATGTAGCACTTACACTTTGCTCAACATTGGCTTTTAAAAGCAAAATCTCTCATTGACTTGACAAGTGGAAAAAGTAAGTCAGGTACTGCCTCCAATGTATGGGTCCATCTCAGCATCCCATGGTGAATCACTTGTGCAAGCTTGGTTACTGTTACTTAGCATCAGTACTAGGCTTGTAACAATACAAACAATTTGTATATCCATAGTATTGATCGCAAGGTCATGCGATACGCGTATCGTATCGCGTGACCCGGGTATCGCGATACTGAGATATGTTTACCCATTAGTGTAAGAGTAAAGTGGAACAAATAAGTATTTTACTAATTAAGTGGCTGGCCGTCTATATATTAAGAAATGAATGCTTATCAAAGAATTACATATGGTGTACGTCACTCCGACACATATTAATATGTATACATGCGGCTCAAATACAACGTAGAAAGATGTTACACTGTCCATTTCACACTTGTTGATTTTATTTAAAACTAGGATTTAATTTACACTAATCAGCAGAAGCTTTGGTGCTGAAATATAAATTGTCTTTTTCAAAAACAACTTTCTTGTCAATGCAACCCCCTCCCAAATGGTCGGTTATTCCAAGAATTTATATACAAAAATATTTCCAAAATTCAGAATGGCTGGTCAAGCTCAGATTGGGATTTGAGGTCTCATTCTTTGAATGTTACATGTTGGAAAATGTGCATTTTGTTTTACAAATATCAAATAGGGGGAATGCATTACAGTCCGTCCAATTCCGCATATGTACACTTACCTCAATCTACACGACTGATTTTCATAGAAGTAGTCAAGATACCGGTATTTCAAAGAATAAATTGTGCGGAATCCAGGACCCAGAAATATATATGTTAGTAAAATGATATAGATGCATGTAACAAACCATAGTGTAATAAAAGATTACGAAGCTCACCTCGCGGCAACAAAGTTCAATTTAAACATATCTCTAAGTACATGTATATTAAAACATAGTGCAATCAAAGATTACGAAGCTCACCTCGCGGCAGCAAAGTTCAATTTAATCATATCTCTAAGTACATGTATATTAAGAAAATCACTCAAGTGAAAAAAAGTAGGTCAGGGTCATTTCATGAAAGTTTGATCAAAGATACATCAATATGCAAGTTTGGTACATACAGCACTTATACTTTGCTCAATATTGGCCCTTAAAGGCAAAATCACTCAAGTGGAAAAAGTAGGTCAAGGTCATTTTATGAAAATTTGATCAAAGACACATCCAATATGCAAGTTTGGTACATGTAGCACTTATACTTTGCTCAATATTGGCCTTTAAAGGCAAAATCACTCAAGTGGAAAAAGTAGGTCAAGGTCATTTTATGAAAGTTCGATCAAAGATACATCCAATATGCAAGTTTGGTACATGTAGCACTTATACTTTGCTCAATATTAGCCTTTAAAGGCAAAATCACTCAAGCGGAAAAAGTAGGTCAAGGTCATTTTATGAAAGTTTGATTAAAGATACATCCAATATGCAAGTTTGGTACATGTAGCACTTATACTTTGCTCAATATTAGCCTTTAAAGGCAGAATCACTCAAGTGGAAAAAGTAGGTCAAGGTCATTTTATGAAAGTTTGATCAAAGATACATCCAATATGCAAGTTTGGTACATGTAGCACTTATACTTTGCTCAATATTAGCCTTTAAAGGCAGAATCACTCAAGTGGAAAAAGTAGGTCAAGGTCATATTATGAAAGTTTGATCAAAGATACATCCAATATGCAAGTTTGGTACATGTAGCACTTATACTTTGCTCAATATTGGCCTTATAAGGCAAAATCACTCAAGCGGAAAAAGTAGGTCAGATGCTGCATCCGATGCATGGGTTCACCTCAGCATCCCAAGATGAATCACTTGTGCAAGTTTGGTTACTGTAGCATCAGTACTTTGTCAGATACTGAACTACCCCAAAAACTTTAACCAGACATTGACAAAGTCATTCAACCGGAAAATGTAGGTCAGATGCTGCATCCAATGCATGGGTTCATCTCAGCATCCCAAGATGAATCACTTGTGCAAGTTTGGTTACTGTAGCATCAGTACTTTGTCAGATACTGAACTACCCCAAAAACTTTAACCAGACATTGACAAAGTCATTCAACCGGAAAATGTAGGTCAGATGCTGCATCCCATGCATGGGTTCACCTCAGCATCCCTAGATGGATCACTTGTGCAAGTTTGGTTACTGTAACATCAGTACTTTGTCAGATACTGAGTTACCCCAAAAACTTTAACCAGACATTGACAAAGTCATTCAACCGGAAAATGTAGGTCAGATGCTGCATCCGATGCATGGGTTCACCTCAGCATCCCAAGATGAATCACTTGTGCAAGTTTGGTTACTGTAACATCAGTACTTTGTCAGATACTGAGTTACCCCAAAAACTTTAACCGGACGCGGACGCGGACGGGGACGGGGACGCGGACGTCGGGGTTATAGCATAAGCTCATCTCAACTTCGTCGAGGTGAGCTAAAAAATCATTCAAGCGGAAAAAAGTAGGTCAAGGTCATTTTATGAAAGTTTGATCAAAGATACATCCAATATGCAAGTTTGGTACATTTAGCACTTATACTTTGCTCAATATTGGCCTTTAAAGGCAAAATCACTCAAGAGGAAAAAGTAGGTCAAGGTCATTTTATGAAAGTTTGATCAAAGATACATCCAATATGCAAGTTTGGTACATGTAGCACTTATACTTTGCTCAATATTGGCCTTTAAAGGCAAAATCACTCAAGTGGAAAAGGTAGGTCAAGGTCATTTTATGAAAGTTTGATCAAAGATACATCCAATATGCAAGTTTGGTACATGTAGCACTTATACTTTACTCAATATTGGCCTTTAAAGGCAAAATCACTCAAGGGGAAAAAGTAGGTCAAGGTTAGGGCTGTCACGATACGCTAAGCTGACGATACGATATGTATCGCGATATTTACTCACGATACGATTCGTATCACGATGCATCATCTTTAATGTAGATATGTAGGCATTTCTGTTATTCGTCAGATATTTTAATAAAACAAGTTTAACAACAACAAATAAGATCATTAATAACTTGAATGCTTTGAGAATAATTGTATGGACTAGAAAACTGGGGAAAAAGTACAAAACTCAGCAATATATAACAATATTACATTGATCGGGAAGGCAAACTTGCTCAATTGGACTATGGCCCCATCCACTTGGACTTCAATAGGCCATTCACAAAATTAATGGGCTTTCTTCACGAAAGGGCCATTCCAAAAATGAAACAATTTTCGAAAAGCTTTGCTTACAATGTTTGTATATTACATTTGTACATAAGATGTTTGCACATTTTTAGTCATGAAATTCCCAATTTTACCATTTCCAATGAATAATTTACAGACAAATCACAGAAACTTTCAGCCACCAATATCCTGTTTTTTTCGTGTCCATGTATGGGCAGCTTCATGTTCAGCTTTGTGAAAAGGGGAAAGGGGATTGACTGCAATTGACATTCCTGTACAAATTTTACTACTTCAATTTGAACCCATTGACTGACCACTTAAAATGACATAATAATATTACGGCGAACGCATACACAAGTACCTTTACGTTGATAAGATACGTAAGTGGACGTTGGAGATTTAAATCTCAGGCGCAGAACGAGAATAAGAAAGAATGTCGGAGAAAAATCAATATTGTAACTGTATCATAATTCGGATGAACAGAGCAGAAATTACTGGCCATGTACAGTAAGCTGTGATCCACACGTTATCTACGTGTATGTTAGATAGATTTGGAAACCAAACATGGACATCGGAAAATAATGCGCACCAGGGCGAAGCGAGTTGCCAATTTTATGGGCCATTTTTTATCAGAATGGGACTATGTAACGGGGCGCGTGGCCTTCTCAATTGCTAATTTAACAATATAAAGGAGCGTCTTTTAAAGTTATCTTTGATGACCCGGCGTCGAGTGTCGCCCATGTTGATTTTTTAAAAATAAAACTTAATCATGTTAATGCTGAAAACGAACCGTAAATCAATGATACGGCCTCTTCTCGTATCGTGTATCGAACCGTAGTCAAGAACCGCGGTGAATCGAGAACCGCGGAGAATCGTGACAGCCCTAGTCAAGGTCATTTTATGAAGTTTTGATCAAAGATACAATGTACATATGCAAGTTTGGTACATGTCAGGGTTTTTTTTTTATTTTGGGGAAGGTGCCTGTGCCTGTCCCATTTGGGAAAATTTGCGACATTTTGCTAAAATTGGGATAATTTTGGAACAAATTCTCACCAAAGTATAACCCTAAAGTATCATTTATTAACACTGATAATCTATTGATTTGCTTGAACTGAACAAGGGATGAATAAAAAACTTTTAAAAATGCACTTCGAAATACAGGGATTTTTCAGGGTATTTTACTTTGGGTCCAGGGTCCGGTAAAATTGGGAAAAATCGCGGCGTTTTAATGGAATTGGGAATTTCCAACAGTTTAATTTGATTCTTAATGGAATAAATCCTTACACAGAGATATAACTCCTTCTTATTAAAAGTGTCTCCAATAAAATAAACAAAGAACTAGTAAAACCATCTATACTTTAGATTGTACTTCAAAGGACATAATGATTATCTTCTAGGATCAGGAACAGGCATCTGTTCAGAGTCAGAGGGGCTACTTTAATGATCATGATCAATCAGGATTCAGATTCAAAGTCAGTGTTTGACGGGGGACATTCCCGCTGTCCGAGTCGCCCTATTCTGTTTACTGAACATGAACTACTTTCTGTTGTTTCTTTCATAGTCACTATCCACAATTTTATTTTGAAGAATGTATCTCTCCTCTACAAAGAAGATGTACTCCCTTTTGTCATTTTTTGGTATCAAATTTGCTGTTGTAAGACGACATGGTCATGGGTTCCCAATACTGGAGATATGATTTGATGATTAAAACGTAAACCTATACCGGATACAAGATTTCTGACCAGTTTACACATCGATCCTCAATGTCGTATTTCTGCAATGTATCTCAGTCGTCATTGTTTTGCTCTTTATTGAAGAACACTTCAAAAAAATTAGGAGGTTCAAATTGGGAAATTTCAACCATAAATTGGGAAAATACAGGTCATTTTGGCGTTGGGAATGGGTCCGATAATCGGACCCAAAAACGGACTTGAAAAATCCCTGAAATAGGACATTTTGTGCTGACTTCCAGGGTTTGAGTCTTATTTTCTCAGGTGATTTTTTCATAATTCCTCTTTGGGAATTTCAGGGTGATTTTTTGGGAAAAATAGAGGAAATTTGGCATTGGGAAGGGGCCGAAATTCGGCCCCAAAACAAGGAAAATAAAACCCTGCATGTAGCACTTATACTTTGCTCAATATTGGCCTTTAAAAGCAAAATCACTCAAGCGGAAGAAGTAGGTCAGATGCTGCATCCGATGCATGGGTTCACCTCAGCATCCCAAGATGAATATCTGGTGCAAGTTTGAAAATCTAAATCTACCTTGCAGTCAGAAAGGTGTGACGTGAAGTACTCACTGCCTAGTATAGAAAGAAATGTTATGAAATAGACCATTTTCTGATCTTGATTAAAAACTGAAATGTCAGAGTCAACATCTTCTGGCGTTGATTTTCGTTATGACATCACTGTTAAAAGACGCAATTCTATTGAGACGTAACAATGAAAAACTTGCGAAAGTTGCCTACCTCGGACATTTTGCGTATTTTTGTCAGCCATTTGGCCCATTATGAATTTTGGCAAGTGGTCTATTGATAAAGGCTCGTTTGAAAGGAAATTCAAAGGCTATGTTCGTAGACAAGTCCCGCAATACACAACTTTAAGATCTTTCGCATCTAAACACTGCTCAAATAATAGTTTTATAATTACCAGTATCAATAATCTACTTCCAAACAGGTAAGTACAAGATAAAATTTTAGTTACTCGAACTCATTTTTGTGTCACCTGCAAAGCATAGTGACACTTAGGGATTACTTTTTTACTTCAACTTCAGTACTCCCGAAAATCCATATGGACATTATAGCGAGGAAACATGCGTGCAGTAAAATGGCGCAATATTTTAAAACCAAATGGACAGCGAGAATTACATTAAAACTTTAAAACTATATACACTATGTGGTAGATCTAGAAGGCCAAAACGGAGCCATGAAAACTCATCAGATGCCTGTAAATTATTCCATTAAAAGGTGATTGTTCTAGGAAAAAAATGAATGTTGGTGCTTACCACGGTTCATGGGATTTCTAGATTTAAGAAATAACATGTAATAACTAGCTTAAGCCATGGTTTATTGTCCATGCAGTAATTCCCCAAGTCGCATGAACCAATCAAAATTATCACCATTAGCCACGAAGCGTCAAGGTGATCATTTGATAGGTTCATGCGACGAGGGGTTTGAGGGCTGATCACAAAATGTTTAATTGCACATACTGGCAAACTTTCAGATTATGACGTTAAAATCAAAGGCCCATCATATAACACTTTGACAGGCATCTGATTATGACAATATAATATTAGTCTGTGAACATAATTTTAAAAGTGGAATTGCATGATTGATCGTCATATGTCCAGAATAACACATTTTATCGGACTTTCATATTATGACGTCACAAACAATGGCACGTCAAACAATGCAATGATGGACTATTTCAACAGGTGCAATGTCAAACAGGTGTAATAATATCAAAGTGATGAAGGATCTTGAACAGACTGGGCCACAGTAAGTTAGGAACTTCAACGTAACTTTTCGTAAAACTGAATTTTCATCTACAATAGGATAATAAACAATATAAAAATTGCACCTTGGTCGAGATAATCTACGATGAGTGAGACTACATTTGTTCTTAATCTACAATTTTCCAGGCTAACTGCAGGTTAGGCAGGTACTTGGCACGATTTTGCTAAATACAATGGCGTAAGGTCCCCTATGCAAAAAAATAGATTTATCGGTTATAATACAATACTGAGGGGACCTTACGCCATTGACTTTCGTGTTAACCATAGTAAAGAGGGAACCTTACGACATTGAATTTAATAAAAAGGGATCCTTACGCTTTTGACTTTTCATAATTGGAGGAGGGGGCGACAGAACTGGGAGAATGATATCAGAAAGGGATGAGGGAGGGGAAGGAAAGGGGCGGAGAAGGGAGAAAAGGGTGGGAGGTGGTAGGAAGAGAGGAGGTGACCTTACGCCATTGACTTTCTACATCAACCATAATAATGAGGGGACCTTACGCCATTGACTTTCTATATGGACCATAATATAGCGGGGACCTTACACCATTTACTTACTCTATGTATCGTAATACAGAGGGGAACCTTACGTCATTGACTTTCTATATGGACCATAATAAAGAGGGGACCTTACGCCATAGACTTTCTTTATGGATTATAATACAGAGGGGACCTTACGCCATTGACTTTCTATATGGATTATAATACAGAGGGGACCTTACACCATTGACTTTCTACATGGACCATAATAAAGAGGGGACCTTACGCCATTGACTTTCTATATGGATTATAATACAGAGGGGACCTTATGCCATTGACTTTCTATATGGATTATAATACAGAGGGGGACCTTACGCCATTGACTTTCTCTATGTGGACCATAATACAGAGGGGACCTTACGCCATTGACATTCTATATGGATTATAATACAGGGGGGACCTTGCGCCATTGACTTTCTACATGGACCATAATAAAGAGGGGACCTTACGCCATTGACTTTCTCTATGTATTATAATACAGAGGGGACCTTACGCCATTGACTTTCTATATGGACCATAATAAAGAGGGGACCTTACGCCATTGACTTTCTCTATGTATTATAATACAGAGGGGACCTTACGCCATTGACTTTCTATATGGACCATAATAAAGAGGGGACCTTACACCATTGACTTTCTATATGGATTATAATACAGAGGGGACCTTACGCCATTGACTTTCTATATGGATTATAATACAGAGGGGACCTTATGCCATTGACTTTCTCTATGTGGACCATAATACAGAGGGGACCTTACGCCATTGACATTCTATATGGATTATAATACAGGGGGGATCTTGTGCCATTGATTTTCTACATGGACCATAATAAAGAGGGGACCTTACGCCATTGGCTTTCTCTATGTATTATAATACAGAGGGGACCTTACGCCATTGACTTTCTATATGGACCATAACAAAGAGGGGACCTTACGCCATTGACTTTCTCTATGTCTTATAACACAGAGGGGACCTTACGCCATTGACTTTCTATATGGACCATAATAAAGAGGGGACCTTACACCATTGACTTTCTATATGGATTATAATACAGAGGGGACCTTACGCCATTGGCTTTCTCTATGTATTATAATACAGAGGGGACCTTACGCCATTGACTTTCTATATGGACCATAATAAAGAGGGGACCTTACGCCATTGACTTTCTCTATGTATTATAACACAGAGGGGACCTTACGCCATTGACTTTCTATATGGACCATAATAAAGAGGGGACCTTACGCCATTGACTTTATATATGGATTATAATACAGAGGGGACCTTATGCCATTGACTTTCTATATGGATTATAATACAGAGGGGACCTTACGCCATTGACTTTCTCTATGTATTATAATACAGAGGGGACCTTACGCCATTGACATTCTATATGTATTATAATACAGGGGGGACCTTGCGCCATTGACTTTCTACATGGACCATAATAAAGAGGGGACCTTACGCCATTGACTTTCTCTATGTATTATAATACAGAGGGGACCTTACGCCATTGACTTTCTATATGGACCATAATAAAGAGGGGACCTTACGCCATTGACTTTCTCTATGTATTATAATACAGAGGGGACCTTACGCCATTGACTTTCTACATGAACCATAACAAAGAGGGGACCTTACGCCATTGACTTTCTATATGGATTATAATACAGACGGGACCTTACGCCATTGACTTTCTATATGGAGTATAATACAGAGGGGACCTTACACCATTGACTTTCTACATGGACCATAATAAAGAGGGGACCTTACGCCATTGACTTTCTATATGGATTATAATACAGAGGGGACCTCACGCTATTGACTTTCTATATGGATTATAATACAGAGGGGACCTTACGCCATTGACTTTCTCTATGTGGACCATAGTACAGAGGGGACCTTACGCCATTGACATTCGATATGGATTATAATACAGGGGGGACCTTGCGCCATTGACTTTCTATATGGAGCATAATAAAGAGGGGACCTTACGCCATTGACTTTCTCTATGTATTATAATACAGAGGGGACCTTACGCCATTGACTTTCTATATGGACCATAATAAAGAGGGGACCTTACGCCATTGACTTTCTCTATGTATTATAATACAGAGGGGACCTTACGCCATTGACTTTCTATATGGACCATAATAAAGAGGGGACCTTACACCATTGACTTTCTATATGGATTATAATACAGAGGGGACCTTACGCCATTGACTTTCTATATGGATTATAATACAGAGGGGACCTTACACCATTGACTTTCTACATGGACCATAATAAAGAGGGGACCTTACGCCATTGACTTTCTATATGGATTATAATACAGAGGGGACCTCACGCTATTGACTTTCTATATGGATTATAATACAGAGGGGACCTTACGCCATTGATTTTCTATGCGGACCATAATACAAGGGGACCTTACGCCATTGACTTTCTCTATGTATTATAATATAGAGGAGACCTTACGCCGTTGACTTTCTATATGGACCATAATAAAGAGGGGACCTTACGCCATTGACTTTCGTGTTGACCATATTAAAGAGGGAACCTTACGACATTGAATTTATTAAAAAGGGATCCTTACGCTTTTCACTTTTCATAATTGGAGGCGGGGGCGACAGAACTAGGCGGAAGATATGAGAAAGGGATGAGGGAGGGAATGGAAAGGGGCGGAGAAGGGAGAAAAGGATGGGAGGAAGAGAGGAAGGGACCTTACGCCATTGACTTTCTCCATAAACCATAATAAAGAGGGGACCTTACGCCATTGACTTTCTATATGGATTATAATACAGAGGGGACCTTACGCCATTGATTTTCTATGTGGACCATAGTAAAGAGGGGACCTTACGCCATTGACTTTCTATATTGATTATAATACAGGGGGGGGGACCTTACGCCATTGACTTTCTATATTGATTATAATACAGGGGGGGGGGGGGGACCTTACGCCATTGACTTTCTACATGGACCATAATAAAGAGGGGACCTTACGCCATTGACTTTCTATATGGATTATAATACAGAGGGGAACTTACGCTATTGACTTTCTATATGGATTATAATACAGAGGGGACCTTACGCCATTGAGTTTCTATGCGGACCATAATACAAGGGGACCTTACGCCATTGACTTTCTCTATGTATTATAATATAGAGGGGACCTTACGCCATTGACTTTCTATATGGACCATAATAAAGAGGGGACCTTACGCCATTGACTTTCGTGTTGACCATATTAAAGAGGGAACCTTACGATATTGAATTTATTAAAAAGGGATCCTTACGCTTTTCACTTTTCATAATTGGAGGCGGGGCGATAGAACTGGGCGGAAGATATGAGAAAGGGATGAAGGAGGGAAAGGAAAGGGGCGGAGAAGGGAGAAAAGGGTGGGAGGAAGAGAGGAAGGGACCTTACGCCATTGACTTTCTACATCAACCATAATAAAGAGGGGACCTTACGCCATTGACGTTCTATATGGATTATAATACAGAGGGGACCTTACGCCATTGATTTTCTATGTGGACCATAATAAAGAGGGGACCTTACGCCATTGACATTCTATATGCATTATAATACAGAGGGGACCTTACGCCATTGACTTTCTATATGGATTATAATACAGGGGGGGGGGACCTTACGCCATTGACTTTATACATGGACCATAGTAAAGAGGGGACCTTACGCCATTGACTCTCTCTATGTATTATAATACAGAGGGGACCTTACACCATTGACCTTCTACATGGACCATAATAAAGAGGGGACGTTACGCCATTGACTTTCTATATGGATTATTATATAGAGGGGACCTTACGCCATTGACTTTCTATGTTTATCATAATACAGAGGGGACCTTAAACCATTGACTTTCTATATGGATTATAATAAAGAGGGGACCTTACGCCATTGACTTTCTCTATGTATTATAATACAGAGGGGACCTTACGCCATTGACTTTCTATATTGATAATAATACAGAGGGGACCTTACACCATTGACTTTCTATATGGACCATAATAAAGAGGGGACCTTACGCCATTGACTTTCTTTATGGATTATAATACAGGGGACCTCACGCCATTGACTTTCTATATGGATTATAATACAGAGGGAACCTTACACCATTGACTTAAAGAAAAGGGGATCCTTATATGCTATTGAATGCATTGACTATAAGAGGAGGTGCGACAGAGGGGAATAATGGGTGCAAGATGGGAGGAGGGGATCACAGGATTATGACACATGTTTTATACAGAGGGGACCTTTCTAACAGAGGGGACCTTACGCCATTGACTTTCTATATGGACAATTATATACACAGGGGACCTTACGCCATTGACTTTCTATATGGACAATTATACGGAGGGGACCTTACGCCATTGACTTTCTATATGGACAATTATAAACAGAGGGGACTTTACGCCATTGTCTTTCTATATGGACAATTATATACAGAGGGGACCTTACGCCATTGACTTCCTATATGGACAATGATATACAGAGGGGACCTTACGCCATTGTCTTCCTATATGGACAATTGTAACAGAGGGGACCTTACGCCATTGACTTCCTATATGGACAATTATAACAGAGGGGACCTTACGCCACTGACTTTCTATATGGACAATTATAACAGAGGGGACCTTACGCCGTTGTCTTCTTATATGGACAATTATAACAGAGGGGACCTTACTCCATTGTCTTCCTATATGGACAATTATATAACAGAGGGGACCTTACGCCATTAACTTCCTATATGGACAATTATATACAAAGGGGACCTTACACCATTTACTTTCTCTATGGACAATTATATACAAAGGGGACCTTACGCCATTTACTTTCTATATGGACAATTATATACAAAGGGGACCTTACACCATTGACTTTCTATATGGACAATTATATACAAAGGGGACCTTACGCCATTGATTTTCTATATGGACAATTATATACAAAGGGGACCTTACGCCATTGTCTTTCTATATGGACAATGATTATATACATAGGGGACCTTACGCCATTGTCTTCCTATTTGGACAATTATATACAGAGGGGACCTTACGCCATTGTCTTTCTATATGGACAATTATAAGTGGGGACCTTACGACATTGACTTTCTATATGGACAATTATATACAGAGGGGACCTTACGCCATTGACTTTCTATATGGAGAATACTATGCAGAGGGGACCGTACGCCATTGACTTTCTTTATGGACAATTATACACAGAGGGGACCTTACACCATTGACTTTCTTTATGGACAATACTATACAGAGGGGACCTTACACCATTGACTTTCTTTATGGATTATAATAAAGAGGGGACCTTACGCCATTGACTTTCTATATGGATTATAATACAGAGGGGACCTTACGCCATTGTCTTCCTATATGGACAATTATTACAGAGGGGACCTTACACCATTGACTTCCTATATGAACAATTATATACAGAGGGAACCTTACGCCATTGTCTTTCTATATGGACAATTATAAAGAGGGGACCTTACGCCATTGACTTTCTATATCGACAATTATATACAGAGGGGACCTTACACCATTGACTTTCTTTATGAACAATAATATACAGAGGGGATCTTACACCATTGACTTTCTTTATGGACAATAATATACAGAGGGGACCTTACACCATTGACTTTCTTTATGGATTATAATAAAGAGGGGACCTTACGCCATTTACTTTCTATATGGATTATAATACAGAGGGGACCTTACGCCATTGTTTTCCTATATGGACAATTATAACAGAGGGGACCTTACACCATTGACTTCCTATATGGACAATTATATACAGAGGGAACCTTACGCTTTTGTCTTTCTATATGGACAATTATAAACAGAGGGGACCTTACGCCATTGACTTTCTATATGGACAACTATATACAGAGGGGACCTTACACCATTGACTTTCTTTATGGACAATAATATACAGAGGGGACCTTACACCATTGACTTTCTTTATGGACAATTATGTACAGAGGGGACCTTACACCATTGACTTTTTTTATGGACAATAATATACAGAGGGGACCTTACACCATTGACTTTCTTTATGGACAATAATATACTGAGGGGACCTTACACCATTGACTTTCTTTATGGACAATAATATACAGAGGGGACCTTATACCATTGACTTTCTCTATGGATTATAATACAGAGGGGAACTTACGTCATTGACTTTTTATACGGACAATTTTACGAGAGGAACTTTACGCCATTGACTTCCTAAGGTCGAAAAGGGACGAGAAAGGGGAGAAGTGGTACCTCCTTGTCTCTCTCTCCCCACCCCCATAACAGAGGGACCTTCCGACCTTGTCTGGACAATAAGTTAAGTTGGTAAAGCGTTAAGTACGTCGTGGTCAGTGAAGCATGAGACTGACAGGTTCGAATCCGACGAGCGCCAGGTGAAGGGACGATTACCAACTTAGAGCCTCGCCAGGTGATGTGGGCCTACACCTTGTATATAGACAAGTAACCCCAGCCTAGTCTTTCTGAAGGGACTATAAAACGGGGGTCCCCTGTCTCGGATAGGCGTAGGAACGTAAAAGAACCCTCACTGCTTCGGTGGGTCCGTTGCATAGGTCAAAATTCCAACATACAGCTTATTTCTGACGGTACGCCTATCAAACTGAACTGAGCAGAGGGGACCTAACGCCATTGACTTCTGTTTCGATATGCAGTAATACGGAGGGGACCTTACGCCATTGAAAAAATTTACAGAGGGACATTACGTCATCGACTTCCAATAATCTTAAATAGATAGGGGACCTTACGCCATTGACTTCTTATATGGACACTTATATTGACTTTCTAGAAGGACAGTAATATAGAGGGGGGCTTATGGCATTGACTTTTTATATGGACGATTATTGTTCAGAGGATACATTTTGACATTTCCTTTCCATATTGACTGTAATACTGAGGGTACCCTTATACTCCAAATTCTTTCTATATTGACTAAATACATTTGTTACTTCACGCAACAAAAGTAATGATTGGGTATTCAAGAAGACTCGGTATCAGCATCCATATGAAAGGAGGGAGAGGATCTCCAACATGACTCTGTTGCAGTACCAACAGGAAAACGCCAAACATCCCATGCAAAAACACAAAGACGAGCACCCGACACAGAAACATGAAACACAAAATCTACACATAAACCAAAGAGACCAACAGGTAACCGGTGCCGACTTAGGACGGCCATTTAATACGCAAGTAGCAGAAATGGTGTGGTTATCAAGATTACGTGCGCACAACCCTCCCACGTTTGCAGTTACCAAAATATCTCGAAGAACGCAAAATTGTAGTGTAAAACGAGACCAATGGGTAACCGGTGCCGACTTAGGACGGTCATTTGTTACGCAAGTTGCAGAAATGGTGTGGTTATCCAGATTACGTGCGCACAACCCTCCCACGTTTGCATTTGCCAAAATATCTCGAAGAACGCAAAATTGTAGTGTAAAACAACCTCCTCACTGTTTGATGACCACACAAACAAAGACAGTTATATGCAGAGGCCAAAGCAACGCAGATTAATACTAGTATATAAATGGATGGGGTTAGGGGCCCGTACGTAATACCGGTACAGTCCGTGCTCTGCCGGCTGCAGCTAGCTCATGCTTTTTTTACACGAGGAGTCCGACTGACATTCAGAGGAGCTATCGGGCCCAGTCTTCTCTAAAGAAGTTTGGAAAGGACCCGGCTTGGATTCCCATCGTCACATTTAATCAGAGCGCAATTCTTACAAATGTGCTGACACAAGGCTATAGATTGGTCAAGTACCATGTCGAGTGTCCGTTCACTGACAGCGGGATCATATCCACGATACAAATGACAAATATGGACAATGACCATATCCCAAAATACAGTAATAAAAGGATGATTCAGAAAATCATAAACCGGGCCATACAAATCAGGATAAAAAAGGAACCAAAGCAAACAAACAAAAATAGCAATCCAAGAGATGCTTGTGTCTCCTGCGAAGCGGCCTATTTTTAAAAAGTTGATAAAATATGTAGGTCTAGGTCACTTGGTTCAATATTTGTACATTTATCAGTGGGAAAGTCTTGTCAAATGAAGTCGCATGTGAAATATAAAACCTCTTACTTATCAATTAAAAGCTATGGTCAATCTGTTACTCTCAGAAAAGGTCAATCATCTAGGAGAAGTCACTGGGTACAAATTTTTGGGAATAAAAGAAAGGACTCATCATAAGATATACATGTTTGAAATATCAAAGCCGTGTCACTTATAAAATAAAACATATAGCCATTCTTAATTTTTTTTCAAATGTAAGTCAAATACCTAGGTCAAGGTCACTAGGTAAAAAAATTGGTATCTGTAATAAGGTCTTATGAAAAGGAATACACATGTTAATTATAAAATTCATATCACTTACCAATCAAAAGTTATAGCCAATGTTAATTGTTTGGAAAAGTAGGTCAAATATCTAGGTCAAGGTCACTAGGTCAAAATTTATGGTACATGTTGTAAGGCTATGTCACAGGAAATACACATGTGAATTATAAAATCCCTATCACTTACCAATCAAAAGATATAGCAAATGTTTTTTTTTTAAAGTAGGTCAACTATCTAGGTCAAGGTCACTAGGTAAAAAGAATTTGGTATCTGTACAAAGGTCTTATGAAAAGGAATACACATGTGAATTATAAAATCCCTATCACTTACCAATCAAATGATATAGCCAATGTTAATTTTTTGAAAAGTAGGACAAATATCTAGGTCAAGGTCACTAGGTCAAAAATTATGGTATGTGTAAAAAGGTCTCATCACAGGAAATACACATGTGAAATATCAAAGTCTTATCACTTACCGATGAAAAGTTATGGGGTGTGACACCCAAAGTGTGACAGACAGACGGACGGACGGACTGACTGACAGACGGACAACGGACAAAGTGATCCCTGCGCTTCCACTACATGGAAAGAAGCGAACTCCCATTACATGAGAGTGAGACCAGGTGCCCAGAAAGAGTCGGCATCTCCTGCTTGCATCTATCAAAATCTATATATTGTGTACTTTATCTGGCATATTAACACGCCATAAGCAGGCGCTGAAAGAATGTTGCTACTCAGAAAAGGAAAGTTTGTGATGCTGAAACTTAAGTCGTCACGTTTGTCACAGAGTGAGGTGTTCATGTGACCATCAGAGTCATGGGACAGCATAGAGTGTAACTTTTAATGTCTCAGTAGAAAGTGATAGAATCTATTTCTTCTTCCATGAAACATAATGGTGTAAGGTCCCCTCTGTATTACAGTTCTTATATAAAGTCAATGGTGTAAGGTCCCCTCTGTACTATGATTCATATAGAAAGACAATGGAGTAAGGACCCCTTTGTATTATGATTCATATAGTAGTCAAGGGTGTAAGGTCCCCATTGTATTATTGTCCATTTAGAAAGTCAATGGTGTAAGGTCCCTTCTGTATTATTGTCTATGTGTAAAGTCAATGGTGTAAGGTCCCCTCTGTATTATGGTCCGTGTAGAAATTCAATGGTGTAAGTTACCATCTGTATTATGGTCCATATAGTAAGTCAATGGTGTAAGGTCCACTCTGTATTAAGGTCCATAGAGATTTCGTTAATAGTGTTATGTTCCCCTCTGTATTATTGTGAACATAGAAAGTCAATGGCGTAGGGTCCCCTCTGTATTACGGTTCTTATAAAAGTCAATGTTGTAAGGTTCCCTCTCTGCTATGGTCATACAAAAAGTCGATAACGTAAGGTCCCCTCTGTATTATGATCCATATAAAAAGTCAATGGCGTAAGATCCACCCTGTACTATGGGTAATATAGAAAGTCAATTGCGTAAGGTCCCCTCTGTATTATGATCCATATAGAAAGACAATGGCGTAAGGTCCCCTCTGTACTGTGGTCCATACAGAAAGTCAATGGCGTAAGGTCCCCTCTGTACTATAGTCTATATAGAAAGTCAATGGTGTAAGGTCCCCTCTGTATTATGGTCCATATAGAAAGTCAATGGCGTAAGGTCCCCTCTGTATTATAATACATAGAGAAAGTCAATGGCGTAAGGTCCCCTCTTTATTATGGTCCATGTAGAAAGTCAATGGCGTAAGTTCCCTCTGTATTATAATCCATATAGAATGTCAATGGCGTAAGGTCCCCTCTGTATTATAATACATAGAGAAAGTCAATGGCGTATGGTCCCCTATTTATTATGGTCCATATAGAGAGTCAATGGCGTAAGGTCCCCTCTGTATTATAATACATAGAGAAAGACAATGGCTTAAGGTCCCCTCTTTATTATGGTCCATATAGAAAGTCAATGACATAAGGTCCCCTCTGTATTATAATACATACAGAAAGTCAATGGCGTAAGGTCCCCTCTGTATTATAATCCATACAGAAAGTCAATGGCGTAAGGTCCCCTCTGTATTATAAGCCATATAGAATGTCAATGGCGCAAGGTTCCCTCTGTATTAAAATACATAGATAAATGTCAATGGCGTAAGGTCCCCACTTTATTATGGTCCATAAAGAAAGTCAATGGCGTAAGGTCCCCTCTGTATTATAATACATAGAGAAAGTCAATGGTGTAAGGTCCCCTCTTTATTATGGTCCATATAGAAAGTCAATGGCGTAAGGTCCCCTCTGTATTATAATACATAGAGAAAGTCAATGGCGTAAGGTCCCCTCTTTATTATGGTCCATGTAGAAAGTCAATGGCGTAAGGTCCCCTCTGTATTATAATCCATATAGAATGTCAATGGCGTAAGGTCCCCTCTGTATTATAATACATAGAGAAAGTCAATGGCGTATGGTCCCCTCTGTATTATAAATACATAGAGAAAGTCAATGGTGTAAGGTCCCCTCTTTATTATGGTCCATATAGAAAGTCAATGGCGTAAGGTCCCCTCTGTATTATAATCCATATAGAATGTAAATGGCGTAAGGTCCCCTCTGTATTATAATACATAGAGAAAGTCAATGGCGTAAGGTCCCCTCTATATTATGGTCCATATAGACAGTCAATGGCGTAAGGTCCCCTCTGTATAATAATACATAGAGAAAGTCAATGGCGTAAGGTCCCCTCTGTATTATAATACATAGAGAAAGTCAATGGCGTATGTCCCCTCTTTATTATGGTCCATGTAGAAAGTCAATGGCGTAAGGTCCCCTCTGTATTATAATCCATATAGAATGTCAATGGCGTAAGGTCCCCTCTGTATTATAATACATAGAGAAAGTCAATGGCGTAAGGTCCCCTCTTTATTATGGTCCATATAGAAAGTCAATGGCGTAAGGTCCCCTCTGTATTATAATACATAGAGAAAGTCAATGGCGTAAGGTCCCCTCTTTATTATGGTCCATATAGAAAGTCAATGGCGTAAGGTCCCCTCTGTATTATAATACATAGAGAAAGTCAATGGCGTAAGGTACCCTCTTTATTATGGTCCATGTAGAAAGTCAATGGTGTAAGGTCCCCTCTGTATTATAATCCATATAGAAAGTCAATGGCGTAAGGTCCCCTCTGTATCATAATACATAGAGAAAGTCAATGGCGTAAGGTCCCCTCTTTATTATGGTCCATATAGAAAGTCAATGGCGTAAGGTCCCCTCTGTATTATAATACATAGAGAAAGTCAATGGCGTAAGGTACCCTCTTTATTATGGTCCATGTAGAAAGTCAATGGTGTAAGGTCCCCTCTGTATTATAATCCATATAGAAAGTCAATGGCGTAAAGTCCCCTCTGTATTATAATCCATACAGAAAGTCAATGGCGTAAGGTCCCCTCCTGTATTATAAGCCATATGGAATGTCAATGGCGTAAGGTCCCCTCTGTATTATAATACATAGAGAAAGTCAATGGCGTAAGGTCCCCTCTTTATTATGGTCCATATAGAAAGTCAATGGCGTAAGGTCCCCTCTGTATTATAATACATAGAGAAAGTCAATGGTGTAAGGTCCCCTCTTTATTATGGTCCATATAGAAAGTCAATGGCATAAGGTCCCCTCTGTATTATAGTACATAGAGAAAGTCAATGGCGTAAGGTCCCCTCTTTATTATGGTCCATGTAGAAAGTCAATGGCGTAAGGTCCCCTCTGTATCATAATCAATATAGAATGTCAATGGCGTAAGGTCCCCTCTGTATTATAATACATGTACATAGAGAAAGTCAATGGCGTTTGGTCCCCTCTTAATTATGGTCCATATAGAAAGTCAATGGCGTAAGGTCCCCTCTGTATTATAATACACATAGAGAAAGTCAATGGCGTAAGGTCCCCTCTTTATTATGGTCCATGTAGAAAGTCAATGGTTTAAGGTCCCCTCTTTATTATGGTCCATATAGAAAGTCAATGGCGTAAGGTCCCCTCTGTATTATAATACATAGAGAAAGTCAATGGCGTAAGGTCCCCTCTTTATTATGGTCCATAAAGAAAGTCAATGGCGTAAGGTCCCCTCTTTATTATGGTCCATATAGAAAGTCAATGACGTAAGGTTCCCCTCATTATTATGGTCCATGTAGAAAGTCAATGGCGTAAGGTCCCCTCCTGTCCTCCTACCACCTCCCACCCTTTTCTCCCTTTTCCGCCCCTTTCCTCCCCCCCCCCCCCCCCCCCCATCCCTTTCTGATATTCTTCGCCCAGTTCTGTCAGCTCTCCTCCAATTATGAAAAGTCAAAAGCGTAGGGATCCCTTTTTATTAAATTCAATGTCGTAAGGTTCCCTCTTTACTATGGTCAACACGAAAGTCAATGGCGTAAGGTCCCCTCAGTATTGTATTATAACCGATAAATCTATTTTTTTGCATAGGGGACCTTACGCCATTGCAAATAGCGACATTCGTACTTGGCATGTGTCCGTCGTTTAAAATTAAACTAACGAGTCCGAAGTTTCAAAGTGAAAGTAGATATCCTGCCGTGGAAATCCCCATTTCTAACTTTTCAATAGAGTATTTTACGCACTGCACAGCTTTTTCAGTACAAAGAATAGAAATGAATCAGGTAGTATGGTATTATTCATATAGTTCTACTTTTTAATACTCCTGCTAACTGTTTGCTTTTGGACAGATTGACGTAAAGAAACGGAAAATACTACTGTATGCATCATATCTTGCAAATACTAGCTGCTAGTATATTTGGTGCTGTCCTCAATATACTATAGATTGACTCTTTAAAATTAGTACCAAAATAAGTGACACACAGATTTTTAAAAGTGTCATGCAAGTAGCAATTTTCATTCATTGATAAATCTTCCCTCTCAAATAAAAAAAAACTCGAGATACTACCAGTGGAGAAGTAATTATCGCCAATTCTAAAATAATTTTTTGCTCTATTTTCTTTAATTTTCAAGACTTGCACACAAAATTTTGACAGCACAAACTATAACCCTTTACCTGTATTTCCATCAATTTCAATAAATTCTGATGACTGGTACTGGTTTTATAAGCAATAAAAATGCACTACTTTTAAGCACTCTCTGAAGAGGTTGGCGGAGCAATTATTGCCATGTGGGATCATTCTCTTCTACTATCCACAATATTCCAACTATAAAATTATACCATCGGATTCCTCTATTCTTTTTCTGATCAGATGCGATAAAAATCATTGAAAATAGTTTGAAATTTCTTCAATGATTGAGAGAGAAGACATCAAGGAGCTAAGGGGAAGAGAATGCATTTTCATGAAATTTAGGTGCTAAAATTTTAGCTTTCATGGCATGGATTCATTTGAAATTTCATTTACAGTTTGATAAATATAAGAAAGTTCGAATCAAGTCTCTGTCATTAATTAAACTGAAGATAATGGGCAAACGGCGATAATTACTGCTCAGAGATAACTTACCATACTTCCCAACCAGTACAGTATATTGTATCACATCATTATGCTTTTGGTGAATCATGTCACTCTTAAACAGTGATAGGGTTTTCAGATATTGTAACAATTAATAGCTGCATGATTTTCCAGTAGAATCATTTGGCAGACAGACTTCAGACATCACAAAGTTTGGCCATATTTTCATGGTGATGTCACAGTAGAAAACTTGACATTATGCATAAAGTCAGTGTGTTCAAATATAATTTCTCTATTCAAAGTTTTGCCAAATGATGATGCTGGGGGCATATTGATTTAAGTCTGTCTTTATGTCTGTCTGTTCACAAAAACTTAAACCATGGCCATAACTTTTGAATAGTTAGTGCAAATTATCATATTTTACATGAGACAAGACCTTTCCATTGATACTAAAATTTTTTACCTTGTGACATTGACCTTGGAGTTTGACCTACTTTTGAGGAACTTTAACCTTGCATCTGAATGGTAAGTGATAGGATTTTCATTATTTCGCATGTGTATTCTTTTTGACGAAACCTTTCCATGAATACCAAAATTTTTTACCTTATCATCTTAACCTTTGAGTTTGACCTACTTTTGAAAAACTTTAGCCTTTGCTACTTGTAACGGTATTACTTTTGAATGGTAAGTGATCAGGATTTCATATTTCATATTCCTTGTGTCAAGACCTTTCCATGGGCACCATGATTCTTGACCTTTTGATCTTGACCTACTTTGTACATTTCAGTATTTATTAACAAAGATGCAGACAGGGCATTCATGTTTCACAAATACATTTTGTTATTTAACTCATGACAATGACCTAGATGTTTGACCTACTTTATTTTTCTATTGTTAATTATTGTTGTTGATGTTCTTTCCTTACAGTATTATTTTTCAATTGATACCAAATCTTTTGATAATGTCAAAATATTTTATTGCAGTTTGACAGTATCTGTCAGGCATTGGGAGAGATTGAGAGAACAAATAAATTCATTCTGAAGAGACTGCATCAACAAGAGAATTATTTTATGGGAGATGAAGGGCAAGTATTACGATGTATAATATCTTGTGAAAGTCACTAAAGTCACTTAGATGAATGTCTATCAATCTAATAGAAACAAGATCTTTCGAAATCTGCAGTCCTACTACAAAAAGCTGCGTCAAAAACATGTATCTTGATTTAATTCAATTCAATTGGTTTCCAGACTATAAGTCAAGTATGATACATGCTAGTGTAATGAAACTTCATACACTTACTCACCATGAGTCAAGGATGACCCCTATTGATTTTGGGGTCCAAAGGTCAAGGTCACAGGACTCTGATTATTGAAAACGGTTTCCAGACCATATAAGAGCCTGTATTGCACCTATGATCATGAAACTTACCAGAAATGTTAAGTTCCCCTGAATCAAGGATGACCGCAAAAGGTCATAGGTCAAGTAGGGCTGCCACAATTCACCGCGGTTCTCAGTTCTATGCGATTAATGAGGACGGTTCAATACACTATACAAGGAGGGGTCGTATCGTTACTTTATGGTTCATTTTTAGCATTCAGTATTCCTGATAAAAATAGATATATTCTAGTGGAACATATCAGACAATGACAAATTCAGATGAATGAATTCATCATTCTTAACTGAATGTAAGACATCATGTACAATTTTTCAAGGAATGATGATTTGATCTTAATGAATTGTTATTGGTGAATTTGTTTCATTAAAATATTGGACATATTACAGAAATGTTCTTAAATCTGCAATATAAATTCAGTATCAAGATACGAGTTGTATCTTGAGTTAGTATTGTGATACATATCGTATCATGCGCTACACGTATCGTGGCAGCCCTAAGGTCAAGGTCGTAGGACTCGGATGATTGAAAATGGTTTCCGGACAATATTTGAGCATGTATTGCACCTATGATCATGAAACATGCCAGAAATGTTTCCCATGAATCAAGGATGACCCCTATTGATTTTGGGTCCAAAGGTCAAGGTCATAGGACTCAGATGATTGAAAATGGTTTCTGGACCATATTAGACCCCGTATTGCACCTATGGTCATGAAACTTGCCAAAAATGTTTGGAATCAAAAGATCAAAGGTCAAATTCATAGGACTCAGGTAATTGAAAATGGTTTCTGAATTATACATGAATGTGTATCAATCTGAAACGTGCTAGTAATGTTTCCAATCTGTCGAGACCATATAGTTATACAATTCATGTATATTTAAAATCTGCACTGCAATTATTCATACTTACATTCAAGTTTTGCAACTCGGCACTTTGCATCTTTGATGCTTATATTGTAGGTAATTAAGGCTGTAATTGGTTTCAAATTGATATTTTTTTTCAAAGAGAATAATTCTCATGTTATAATGTACATGTTTGTCATTATAGTAATTGCTATAATAGCTTTTGAATACTTTTCCAGGAATGGATATTCAACAGATAGAGAAATAGGTAGGTCAAACTCTTTATAATATAAGAATCCCTACTCAGCCATGAATCAAATGTAGAGGTATCACATAGATGGTTCACATAAGAATATGCTAAAGTACTATTTGGAGTTCCCCTCTTTTCTTTAATTGGATGATAAAATATTAATGTATTTGATGAATTGGGTTCATATATGTAATTTTAAGGGAATGTACTCGAGAAAATGGTAGAGCTTGAGGCTAGGAACAAAACGAGAGATGAACAGATTGACAGACTGATGGATAAAGTGGCAAGGATTGGAGACAAATTGACATCCATCCTCTCTGATTTCAACGAAAATAATTCAGATTTAGTTGAGTATCAAAATGTACAAACAACTGGAAATAAGGCAGATACCACGGAGGATTTAGATACTGAAGGATCGACAGAGAGCTGTGTGAAAGAAGTGACAGATTCTGATGGTAAGAATGAAATTCAAGGTGAAAAAATTGAAAAAACCTCTTCAAAAGTTACTGCAGAGAAAAAAGAAGATGACAGTGAAGAAAAAACAATACAGATTAATGTTACAGAAAATTCATCAACAAGAGTGCATGAAGCAGACAGTGCCATAGATACCCATATTATAGACCAAGAGCAGGATGGGAGAACAGGTAATCATACGATTTCTGACTCCCAGTCTCACACCATTACAAAAGGAGACAATGAGAATCCAGATTACAAGCCGGTGATAGAGGACAATGACAGGACAGGTTATAAAGAAACTTTTCAAAAATGTAAATTTAGGAGAAAGAGAACAGAGGATGTGGAGGATAATAGACTTACACCAGATGCAGATCAGCCTATTGTACGGGATACATGTAGGAAATCAACAAATATAGGTAATTTTATTAGTACATTTGTATACTACTTAGTTGCTGAAAAAGAAATATTCAGTAGTAATGTTCAGTATACTGACATGATTAAAATGAAGGAGAAGAATCAGCTGGGATGTTATTCTCAGTTGTTTATGTAGCACATCCTTTTTGGGGTAACTTTTGTAAAGATCACTATATAATTATATGAGTGATTTATGTTTGAACTTTCTTGTCTTTATCACAATTCTTGTAGTATGCCATGGTATATACATTATTGGATTAAGATTATATGCACAGACAAAAAGTGTAGGTTATAAGATTCAAAAATGTTTATCGGCATTATCATGTTTAAATTATGTGATGCCATTTATATGACTTTTGACACTTTCCATTTGGATTTCTCATTAATGATTTTATCAAAATGTGCAACTTAAAAGTACAAAAAATGTACAGTTATAAAAAAACAGAATAATGGTCTATTTGCAGAGAAAATCATCGTTCAAAGTTCCATAGAAGAATCTCCTGATTTACATATGCCACCATTTGTTGACTTGGAAGAAAAATGGAGAAGTATATTTGGATTATAATTTTCACATTATAGTATTTCATTTTATAATCAAAATAACTTGTGTGCACGTAATGCTATTCTATTTCAACTCAAAAAGGATGACTCATACTACACTTTGCATTAAGAACAATATTCTTGTCAAAATCAAACATGATTGATTTAAGTTCCTATTATTGGAGATTTATGGACACTTAGTTTTTGTGTTGTCCATTTGTCTGTCAGCAAAATCTTGACCATGACCATATTTTATGTTCTGACATAAGTGATAATGTTTGTTTCACTTGTGTATTCCTTGTTACATTACCTCACTATTAGCATAATTTGTTCAATACATTGATAATACCTTTTTTCATTATTATATATACGCCTTTATCACACAATACACCCTTTATTTGGTTACATAAAGCCATTTCATACATAAATTTTATAATAACACTTTACATATCACTTTGGGAGCGTGATCATCATATTGCCAGGGATGAAGCGCTCCAGTTCCTTTGTGACATCAAAATAGAAACGGTGACGTTGGCGCGTTATTTATAAGAAATGAAGTCGGAATTATAGTCAATTACGTCATGTTTCATGTTTGCCAAGGCTTGGGGATGTAAAATTCACACAACTCGTTTCATAAATACCGTATGAATAGAAAATCATTTGAGATTCTATATGTATTCATTTTTAAAAAGCCTTTTTTCTATTTTCCTTTCAAAAATTTCCCCCTTGGCCTTGCTCTTTGAGCTTGACCTTTTTAACTTACTCTTCCAATTATTATCTTCATGATGACTTTATTGTTGTACAAAAATTGTACCACGGCATCAGTGTTTCACTTAAATATCTTGTTTTAGATATTTTTTTAATAGCTAGACCATTTTCCAATCTTGTCAGAAAGCTCAAAATGTCCCGGTCAACATCTTGAAGCGTTATTTTTCTACTGTTTTTTATGACCTCACTTTTGAAAAAACGCAAATTCATTGGGACGTAAAAATGAAACAGTGCACAAAAAGTGCCTACCTCGGACATTTTTTTGTCATTTTGTCAGAATTTTGGCAATTGGTCCACACCAAAAACTCCTGTCAGACTAGAGATATTGCATATTCAGTGTGTTTTCAGGGTCACATGATTTTTTTATATTGTAAGAATTTAGTTTCTATGTATTGTATTATAACATAACTGTTTTATCTTAATTTACAGGAGACAGAGAGTTACTTGCTAAAGCAACCCCTATAAATGCTCCAGAAGTTTACAAACAAAAAACCGCCTTGGAATCTTTGAAAGGTATTTTGGTCAAGCTGTTCATTTTACATGTGTATTTGGTATAAAAAGGTCATTTTTATGATACATTTGATCAAATCTTTTAGTTGTTGGAGGGTAAAATTTTACATGTAAATATAATGCATATTGTTATTCTTTTTCATTTATACGTATTATATTCCTGTTTTTCAAAGATTTTCTCATTTGCTAATACATGTACATACAGAGCTGTAAGCTGAAAAAGTTACTGAATGTGATAAAATTTCTTAGAATCAGTAATCAATTATATCAAAATTGTGATCAGAGAATATTGTTGAATAAGATTGATGTTTAGGATTAGAATGAGTTTTTTTTATGAAAATGTATTTTCCTCTTCCTAAGTACCAAAGGCTTAGGCATATTCTTTATCCTCTGTCATTATTATTATACTTATGTCATTATTGCCATATTTATGTATCAATTTTGGTGGGGTTGGTTTTTTTTTGTGATCCTTAAAAAAAATAATAAGAGCATATAGTTTCCATCGTGTCAGTGTGTGTCTTTCTGTCCATTCTTCCATATAAGTTCATATCTCCTTCACCGATCGTACTTCACCTAAGTGATTTACAGAATATTGACTTTTGGAAAAAGATCACTCAAGGTCATTTCTGAAATATGGAGGTCACTTATTGATTAGGAATTAAGATACCCAAAAGTATTTATACTTCTCATACCTTCATCAGAATTTGATCAAACTTCATCAAAGGTTTCACAGTATGTGAACTTTTTTGACAAAGCTAACTAAACATGCTTAAGTTCATTTCTGAAAGTTCAAGGGTAATTTTTAACTTATATTTAATTAAGATACATGAAGGTGTACTTAGAACACACCTTTAAGCAGAATTATATCGAAATTTTAAAAATTGTCATGTTCGATGTAGACTTTCAGACTAAGGTCTTCAAGCCCATTAATGTGAAAAGTAAACAGACATAAGTTATTTGTGATAATTTCTGAAAGGTCAAGGCCACTGAGAAGTAGAACATCAGATATTAAAGGGAGAATCCATCAGTCTCACTAGTTTATTCCCGTTTTTTTGTTTAAACAATTTTCCAACAATTTTTATTACAGGACGATCCGTGGCACATCTGCGTGGTAAGGGTATTGACACTGTATTTATTATTGACACCTCAGAGAGCATGGCAGGAGAAGGCTTTAGACAAATACAGTCAGCTTTTCGAGGCATCATGGAAGGTAATAAGTTAACTTTTTAGCTCACCTGAGCCAAAGGCTCAAGTGAGCTATTGTCATAGTGTGGCGTCCGGCGTCCGTCGTCCGTCGTCCGTCGTCCGTCCGTCGTAAACTTTTAACATTTTCAACTTCTTCTCAAGAACGGCTGAAGGGATTTTGATGAAACTTGGTATGCATGAAGTACTAAAGGTCCTCTACCAAGTTTGTTCATTTCGGCTCGATCCCTTCAGGGGTGGATCCAGGGCGGGGTCAAATAGGCCCCGGAGGGTACCCCTCTTCAAAAATCTTCTTCTCCAGTTCCACTGAATGGATTGAAAAACTAATTGTATCTATGTGATCTAGAAGGATGTATGATTCAAGTTTGTTCATTTCGTTAAAATCCGACAACTAATTTTTGACGCGTTTTTGACGTCTTTTCGGACTTAGTCAGAAATGCACATTTTTGCACTTTTTCTTTAAATAACTCAATAAGTGTATGATTTTACACACTCATTTACTACATATTTATCATATTTAACTTACTTAATGCTTTGATATGTATTTTATGCTTAAATTTTATTTTTTTGATTTTTTATGAATTTTTTTCTTATGTAAAAAGGAAGGGGGGGGGGTGATTTTCATACATTTTCTGCTTCTTTTCTATAACCACTCTTCAGATTGTCATGACAATTTGTAGGTATGAGGTACTCATGCATGGTACCCTACAAGTGAAAGAATTTTGTCCAGATATCCACTTTTGGATTTTTAAGGAATATTTTTTAAGATTGTACATAGGTATAATGTATGTTTTCCATGCCCAATGGACCCATGGGGAGTGGCTTCAAACCCCGGCGGGACCCCAACAAAATTTTTTTCCCTTTTTATTAGCTCACCTGAGCCAAAGGCTCAAGTGAGCTATTGTCATAGTGTGGCGTCCGGCGTCCGGCGTCCGTCGTCCGTCGTCCGTCGTCCGTCCGTCGTAAACTTTTAACATTTTCAACTTCTTCTCAAGAACGGCTGAAGGGATTTTGATGAAACTTGGTATGCATGAAGTACTAAAGGTCCTCTACCAAGTTTGTTCATTTCGGCTCGATCCCTTCAGGGGTGGATCCAGGGCGGGGTCAAATAGGCCCCGGAGGGTACCCCTCTTCAAAAATCTTCTTCTCCAGTTCCACTGAATGGATTGAAAAACTAATTGTATCTATGTGATCTAGAAGGATGTATGATTCAAGTTTGTTCATTTCGTTAAAATCCGACAACTAATTTTTGACGCGTTCTTGACGTCTTTTCGGACTTAGTCAGAAATGCACATTTTTGCACTTTTTCTTTAAATAACTCAATAAGTGTATGATTTTACACACTCATTTACTACATATTTATCATATTTAACTTACTTAATGCTTTGATATGTATTTTATGCTTAAATTTTATTTTTTTGATTTTTTATGAATTTTTTTCTTATGTAAAAAGGAAGGGGGGGGGGGGGTGATTTTCATACATTTTCTGCTTCTTTTCTATAACCACTCTTCAGATTGTCATGACAATTTGTAGGTATGAGGTACTCATGCATGGTACCCTACAAGTGAAAGAATTTTGTCCAGATATCCACTTTTGGATTTTTAAGGAATATTTTTTAAGATTGTACATAGGTATAATGTATGTTTTCTTACCAAAAAAGAAAAGAAATTCTCAAATCGCACCGGGTTATACACATTGTTACTACTTTTAAATGAAGAAATTTTATTTGAATCACAAAAAAAAAAAAATGCCGTAATGATTAAAAGTACACAACTTTTTAAATATTTTTCAAAGCCATGCACCTGGTTCCGGACCGGAATTATTCGAATTTTATGATCTGAGGACCCATTTTCACACGTATTCTTCCACACATGTAGATGTCTCACACACTTTAAAACTATATTCAAAATTTTATTTCATCTGTCTAGTAAACAATCACGGAGAAGACAATTCAAGATAAACATTGTGTGTATTTTCCACCAATTGTTGAAAATAATAAGAAAATAATCGGAACTATTTGACAGGACAATGACCTAGATACGCATTCATTCATCTTCGTCCCCAAGGCGCATCGTATTCCGCTAGGCGCTTCATTGCAATACAAACCGCAAAGCAGTACTGCGATATATTTCAGGAGATACAGTGCAAACGGAATAGATTTTTATAATTGGAACACTTTCATAATCTGTATCTGTATGGGTACGTTGAATTACCAATACTGGCTTGTGATCAACGGAATGAGAGAGCGCATAAACTTACTTAATCGCGCTTCAGGCTGAATCTAAAGCCTTCCACAGTCCTTGACAGCACTTGATGGTTATCCAGTTCGTTCCACTCTGTGACTGTACGTATGAAGAATGAGTTCTTCCTGATGACGGAATTACATGTAGGTATGTTAAAGGAGCGAGTATGGTTTGAGCTATGAACAACGTTCATAATGGTTATCATTCATGTACTTGGAACACTTGCATATACTTGTTATTATGTATAAAGTTTGCTCGAATTTCCTCTGTCTTAGACTCTCTTAGATGAAGTAATTTACGGACTGATTTCTTGAAGAAACGTCTAATGAGTAATCTCTTCCTCTGGATTTTGAGAATGCATAGGACATTTAATATCTGAAATTCTTGAAAATAAATAATTCCGTTCAGAGTTCCTGAAATCTTCCAATGAAATGTTGGACCACAGAAGCTGTTGTTTTTTAATAGAGAAAATAAATTATTATTCACAACCTTAAGCCACTGTGTTCGTCATCTTGTATGTATAATATTTCTAAGAGGAATACAGAGGCCTGAGGTTTTGAATAATAAAACATTTTCTCTCATAAAGCGACAGGATCCTGTGTTAAGACATTTGGGAATTTTTATCTGTTCAAATAATAGATACATAATGAGTTTTTATCAGACCAAATAACTTCTTGTCGGAAAATCCAATGCAACCGATAAATTTCATGAACTCTCTCCGCTAACAACTTGCCCGTGTAACAGACCTATGATGAGGTAAAACAATTAGTTAACAGTAAATAACGATGTCGTAGGTCTGCTAGTTGGACAAGCTTAACAATTTCATGGGCCTTTTAATTTGTTTCAAACTGCGAAACCTTAGAGAAACCACTTGAGTTGTTGAACAGCATATGCTGAAATGCGACGCTCCTTCTCGCCTGTTGAAATATGCATAGGCAAGAAGCGTCGCATTTCAGCATATTTACTGAAAATTATTTGTTCAAGTGGCTTCACTGGGTCATGAGGTTTGATACAACATACACTGCTTTTTTGGAAAACAAACTGGCACAATTTCTGCACAACTCACTTGAATTGTTGAATATTGGATCAAAACGATTTTAGCTGTACGTTTCATGTATTTGAGATGAAATCAATACTATTCAAAAGCATAATTCATAGATTTTAGTGAATAAAGGCAAAACCGAAAAATCTTTGTTTTTTATGCCCCTGGAATAAAAGATTCGGGAGCATAAAGTTTTTGGCCTGTCCGTCTGTCTGTTTGTCTGTCTGTTTTCCAAAAAACTTTAACATTGGGCATAACTTTTGAATGAAAGCTGGTGATAGAGGTTTCATATTTCACATGTGTATTTACCAAAATTTTTGACCTCATGACCATAACCTTGACGTTTCACGTACTTCTCAGAAACTTTAACATTGGGCATAACTATTGAATGGTTATAGCGATAGGGCTTTCATATTGTACATGTGTATTCCTTGTGACAAGATCTTTCCATTGATACCAATATTACGCTGACCCTGACCTCTCACATACTTAACAGAAAATGGTGTTTATACTAACAAAGATGCCGCCGGGGGCATTCTCGTTTCACAAACACAGGCTTTATAATTTCTGGCATGCTAGCTATCAATAATGAAAGGTTTTGTGTTCAATTTTAAATAAACTTAATTTGTGAAATCATTTCATTGTTTTATTCTTTTTCTGCTGCACATTTATGTGGAATTTTACAATATGATTTTATTTTTGATGTTGCATAATTGAACTATACTAGCTGGGCATATGACGTTGGACCACTTTATCCGTTTTTTTTTCAAATCAGTAAAAAAGTTATTGTTTTGAAATTTTTTTCTTTTTTTTCTTTTTTGTACCTTTAAAGGTTGTCTGAAAAAAAAACACTTCTCTGCATCCGGCAAAAATCTTTTTAGAAAGGTTGTGGGCTAAAATCCTGGTACTGGCACTATCAGTATTCAATGTCAGTATGTCAGTTAGAGCGTGCATGGGTATCAGGTGAGCGTTGTGCCCCCTGGGGCTCTTGTTTTTTAACCACAAAGGATTATTAGCAAATTTTGGTTTTGATATTCTGTAATGCTGTATAGTTTTTGTACAGAATGGCCATATGTTCACAGCATTGAAGAGAACCGTCATGGTCACCAGTATAAACTTTTAATATGACAATGTACATTTACTTCAGTATGTTCTTAAGGTATGCTATTGAAACCCCCCCCCCCCCCCCAAAAAAAAATTAGATAAATAAAATTTATTTAAGTATTAAATTAATAAATATGCATTGTATAAACATTCATTATGCAGAAATTGAAGAAACACATCGACCTGGACATGAAGAAAATGTAGCTGTAGTTACATTTGGAGCAGAAACTGAAGTTCTAGAGCATTTGTCCTGCAATTACAGCAATAAAAAATACTGCTTAGGTATGTTACACTATTTTAATGAAAAATATGAAGATTTCATTTTTAAAAGAGATTCATTAAATTACATGTAATTATTTATGAATAATTTCAAGGTATTTATTTTCTATATGCTGCTTTACATATTTTTCCATTTATATATACAGATAACATAGAATGTCGAGGTCCCTCCCCTTTACTGTCAGGACTCTGGTTGGCTCTTGGGCCTCTCCAAGGAGGAGGTGAGTGGGTAAATCATGTTTAACGGTGGGCTAATTCAGAGTTAGGAAATTCTAATATTGATTGTGTATATATTTTTTTTTGTAAAGACATACGTGGTAAGGCAATCTTTTTTTGTCTGTACTGTGACGATACTGTATGTGTACTTATTTTAGCAGGAGTGATATTAAAAGGGATTTAGCACCGTCATGAAAGCACTTAAAGAAACACTAACATCGTTGTAAGCTCACTTCGACGAAGTTGAGTGAGCTTATGCTATAACCCTGCGTGTCCGCGTCCGTGTCCAGTTAAGAAGTTTGGGGTAGCTTTGTATTTGGCAAAGCACTGATGCTACAGTAACCAAACTTGCACCACAAGTAATTCATCTTGGGATGCTGAGATGAACCCATGCATGGGACGCAGCATCTGACCTACTTTTTCCGCTTGAGTGATTTCCCTTTAAAAATGCTATGATCGCTGAGCGATATAAGTCCCCTACCGGCGGCATATATTTATGTCCTGCAACTCTGCCTATGAATTACTCTTCAACTAAACATGGGTTTTAATTAAACTTACTGTATGTGCAGCTCAGTTCTGAGGTTTTATCAGCTTTATCGATTCGAAAAAGAGGTCAAGCGTGACGAAAGTTGAACTTGCTCTGTAACTATCCAAGACTAAGCTGAGTATATCAAATTTTACCTGAATATCACTATTTGTTGCAGAAAAAAGTCTGGAAAACTTACAAAACTGAATTGTGAAAGTCATCAAGGGGCATAACTCCTCGAAAAATAGGTCAAGCGTGACAAAAGTCGAACTTGCCCTGCAACTATCCAAGACTAAGCTGAGTATCAAATTTCACCTGAATATGTCTCTTTGTTGCAGGAAAAAGTCCGGAAAACTGACAAAAATTGAATTTTCCAAGTCATCAAGGGACATAACTCCTCGAAGAATAGGTCAAGCGTGACGAAAGTTAAACTTGCTTTGTAACTATCCAAGACCAAGTTATGTATCAAATTTTCACCTGAATATTTCTATATGTCGCAGACAAAAGTCCGGAAAACTAACAAAAACTGAATTTTCCAACACATCAAGGGACATAACTCCTCGAAAAAAAGGTTAAGGATGACGACTGTCAAACTTGCTCTGTAACTATCCAAGACGAAGCTGTGTATTAAATTTCATCTGAATATCTCCATCTGTTGCAGAAAAAAGTCCGTAAAACTGACAAAACCTGAATTTTCCAAGACATCTAGGGGCATATTTCCTCGAAGAATAGATCAAGCGTGACGAAAGTCAAACTTGCTCTGTAACTATCCAAGACCAAGCTGTGTATCAAATTTCATCTGAATATCTCCATCCGTTGCAGAAAAAAGTCTGGAAAACTGACAAAAACTGAATTTTCAAAGTCATCAAGGGGCACAACTCCACGAAAAATAGGTTAAGCGTGACGAAAGTCAAACTTGCTCTGTAACTATCCAAGACCAAGCTGTGTATCAAATTTCATCTCAATATCTCCATCCGTTGCAGAAAAAAGTCCGGTTAGGTAGGGGACTAATAAGAAGCCAATATTGAGCAAAGTGTAAGTGCTACATGTACCAAACTTGCATATTAGATGTATCTTTGATTAAGCTTATATAAAATGACCTTGACCTACTTTCTCCTCTTGAAGGATTTTGCCTTTAATAACAAATATACATATACTTAGAAATATGTTGAAATTGAATTTTGCTGCCACGAGGTGAGTTCGTAATCTGTGATTACCTGTGTTTTTGTAATAAGTTATAATGGAAAACTAGGGATGCATTCCTTTATGCAGAACGTTCCTGTTGATCTGGCCGATTCTGGTAATGGAACACGCCCTTCCAGCGGATCGGATCATCTGGCACGTCTAGGACCGACGTTCCAGGCTGTTCCAATATGGCGTACATGGTTACCATCTCTTTACAGTGCTGGAAATCTTTATTGTTATTGCAAATTTCGGTATGGATGTCACAAGAAATGATAAACATTTGATTAAATAAGGAAAATTAGAACTATTTCAACACCAATTATGACTTTATTTTGGGATTTTTTGAATATCAAGATTTTGCTTTATCCACTGTTGCTATGGTGAAGTCATTCTGACGCCATTTTCGTTCCATTATCAGAATGGGATCGTTCTGGAACGTTCCGCATAATGGAACGCAGCCTAGGTATGTGCGCTAATACATGACCAGGCTACTATGACAACTTATCTCATTTTCACCTGTTTCTGCTAAAATAAGATAAGTGAACATACAGTATATGCTTTGGTGTCCAATATGTAGATTCTCCTTGACCAGAACTTTTATTTGGTATTATGACTTTTGACTTAGTGACATTGACCTTGGATTTTGAATTACAGTACTTTTAAAAATTTGAATATTTCATAAGTACATTTAGATTCCTGAAGAACTGCAATTTGGTTCCATGTCTTTTGAATTAACGTTCTTGACCTACTTTCATAGGACTTTTTTACCTAGGCTATATCTTTTAGTACAACATGGATAGGGCTTTTATATTTCACCTGTAAATTCCTCATGTAAAGAGTTTTGTTTTCAAAAGTTTACTTTCTTTTTACAAATGTTAATTTTGGTTGCATAGCATGTCATCAATTGTAGCTGGAGTTAATGTATTCAATGGCTGGCATGTGCATCCTCGCATAATCCTGATGACAGATGGTAGGGCAACATCACCAGAATACCCTGACGGACCTGAAAATCAAGATTTGTATGACAAAGCTACAGTAAGTCAAATAAAAAAAGAATGGAAATTCATTTGTGAGACATTATGCCTCCATTGGTAGCTTTTCAGTAAAGCCATGGTCACAATCCTTCATACGTGCTGTTTACGTGGGCTAAATTTAGGGATGTAGGGATCGGTCCCAACGGCCTCCATACAGATTTGGGTGCATGCAGACATGCCATAGCAGTTCTTAAGTGTATGCAGAAATTTCCTTGCTTTTGGTCCATGTTTTGTCTTGGATTCATTTCAAAGTACAGCACATAGGTAGAAAGTATGATGCAAGCACATATAACTCACTGACCATGTAGGGAGTGAGGACCCTGTGTGTCTACAACAATGGGGTTTTAAGATTGTTGTTGTATGCAAGTTAAACACATTTTATAAGCACATATAACTCATCACATGTGCAACATATGATGCATGCATTCACCCATATAAATATGTGCCTGCAACATGTGTTGACATATTCCTTCTGTTCTAATGCTACTCCCTTCCCTACATCTTCAGAAAAACATAGCAACGGTATCTCCCCAAAACATGCATGGGCAAATAATATAGTATAGGCATAGCAGGTTGTAACATAAACCAGAGCTTTAGTATGGCAAAGTGCTACTTTATGTTTAAAATCACTAGTTCAAAGTTCAAAATATCAAACGAAAGTCACATGTATGAATGCACATGTAAACTTATCAAAATCATTGAAATATGCTTTGAGGACATTTAATTAGTTGATTGTCATAAGAAATGCAAAATACCTAGTAGGAAAATAGTAACTTCAAAATTTGAAATTTTCAACATCAAAAGAGTTGCTTTATTGCAATTTAGAATTAAATTCAGAGGTCTTCTTTTCAACTAGATTACTACTGAAGCTAATTGTTGTGACCTCACATCATTATAAATTGATCATGTTATAGAATAAGTGTCTGAATAAAGATATGCAATGCACAGCAAGTGTATTAAGTATCTTGCATGTTGTGTGTGTTTCATTGGATAAATGCACTTAATTACTGTGTGTTGCATACCTGTAACAAAACACAAATTGTAATATTTATTCTACATAATACATGTATATGCAACACCATTGTCAGGTTCATTCTTGATTTCTGAAAAAGTGTTCTTCCAGGTAAAAATGTGATTTTAAAATTCTGGTTACTGCGGTTTCAGTTTGCAGTTAGAACAGCCATTGTTGTATGTTTCTGTAGAGCTGATGCATTGTAACTCACAAGCGTTTACGTGCAAAATGCAATATCACGTTCCTTTCAATAGTTGTATCTCCGGGAATTACATTGGTTGTGCATATATTTGAATTTAAACAACATATGATATTGATTATAACTTTTTTTACTCCATGAAAAATTTTAATGGACTTGCCTTAAATGTAAGAATAATAGAATCTATCCCCAGATGTGATCAGGGACAAGGAAATCCAACCCGAGTGTCCAGGATTTACTTGTACCACAACGAGGCTTGCCGAGTCGTGAACAAAAGCAAATCCTGGACACGAGGGTTGGATTTCTGTGTCCCTGATCACATCTGGTGATTGATTATTTTTCTCCCACTGTCAATAAGCGCTCAAAATGAGATGTTATGGTTTTTTTTCATAATTTGATCGGCTAACGCAGCAATCATGTATGACGTCACAGTTGATGTTACAATCATTTAATTTCCAATGTCATTTTCAAGAAACGAAGATTCTGATTGGCTGAGAAATTTTGTTGATACATCGATCAACACAATTTTTCACAGAAGTCTATTTATAGCACTATTTTTAGAACTGGGGGTTCCCTCAAACACGAATGAACTCGTTGCTGAAAATACAATTTGTTGATGTTTGCTTATGATTTAAAGGGTACCATTTCTTTTCTACTTACTCAAAAGTTAACACTGCATGTAGAATTTGCTCAAACTGGTCCTGATTACAAAGATATAGAGAGACGATCGTTCGCTGTTTGAATCATGGCGGCTGCCATAACTTGTTTTGGCAGGCGTATCACTGCGAAACCTTCCGACTTACGAAATATAGTGTGGTGATTGATTGTTTTTAGATCCAAGAAAACAGTCTGTTTTCCACAATTAAATGATAAGAAATGAATTTTATATTTTTTCTGTTGATGCAGGTATCACACGAAAAATTGAACAGAAAACTTTTGCATCAACGCGCTACGCGCATTGATGCAGTTTTCTGTTCAATTTTTCGTGTGATACCTGCATCAACAGAAAAAATATAAGATTCATTTCTTAAATCAAACGGCACGTGAAAATGTTATCTTACCCCATAGGGGTAAGACAAGGATATCTTTTCAAAAGCGTTTCCATTGATATCCCAGTCCACAGTGGGAGAAACATTTTTCTTCATTATTCAATTCAGTATTAGGACATCAGGACTGAAGGCAAGCTGGTCATATTTAGAGTGGAAGTAGTTTGAAGAATCTGTATGACATGGCTAGTTGGCAAATCTGAATTCTCCTTGTGACAAAGGAGTTCAAGACATGTTAGACTGAGATGCTGAGATGACTTTGAAAATACATGTACATGCATGTGATTAATTTTTACGAACTAATTTCTCCATATCTGCATTGTAGGTCAATATGAATATCATACATCATGCAGAGAGAATAAAAACACCAATTAACTGTGTTCCTGTGGGAGACCCAGATATGGTATCATAAACAATGTTTTGTGATTCTTTAAAAATTCTGGTGCAAGAAATATATTCTCAGTTGTAAGGAGCTGTTAAGAAAAGACATAAAATCTGCCTTGAAAAGTGGAATTTTGAAAATGGAAATTTCAAGCAAAAATATATACTTACATGTATACGGCATCCCATCAGAATCTGGAGTAATCCTATAGAAATCAATAGAAAACGGAAAAGTTTTATTGAACATTGTTCCCCCTGGATATACAGAATGCCACTTATACTGGAGATGTATATCCATGATACAAATTTCCTGGGGGAGGGAGGGGAGGGGGGGATTACTACATACTACTTATTTTGTCCATCTGTAATTTTCATGTGTCCTTCATCATTTGGTTCTGACATCATAACTCAAGTAGTTTTCAAGGTGCAGCTTTTTCAATATACATGTATTTCAATATGAGATAAAGCATTTAATATACCAGACAAACGTATATGTCTTTTTCCTTTTGTTGGCACAGCTCACTTTAGAAACTGGATATACATGATTTTGTACTATTTTGTCATACAAAAATTGAAATAAAAGGAGAAGGTTCAGTTAACTGGAAAATTGGCCCGATTTTCTAGTGGTTCAGATTTCGATTATAATAATATTATTATGTATTTAATATCAAAGAAGTCAAATGTATGGTTGTTTGAAATATCTAATAAACATCTGATTTTAAAGCTTTGCACTGAGATATACAGCTACAAAAAACACCCAAAATTCATCAAAGGATGAAAAATGTCAAGAAATAAGCCAAGTTTCAGTGTAAATCAATGAAAATAAGTAGGGTGGGAAACCTAAACTAAAATAATTTCTACAATGAATTATAGCTGTGCTATTTATCTTTCTATCAATACTAGTTTAAAATTATTTTGGTTTAGGGTTTGTGCCCGTATTAATATATTCGTGCATATGTAATTGAAAAATTAGAGGTAGAAAATAATAATTTTCATAATCTCACGAAAAATACAGGGCCAATATTAGTGAACCTTCTCCTTGATACCATTCACGACAAGAGATCTCATTTGCATGGTAATAAATTTTAATTGGTAAATGTTATATGGTCATTGGTTTATGCAATAGAATTATACAAACAAAATACTTTTTAGACTGGGCATTTTCAGTGTTAAATTTACAATGTAAATGTAATGATACGAAGTTTAATATCATGTCGCGTCACAATGTCATTAAAAGGAAAATTAAGCATTTGAAATTGCTTACCTTAAACGAATTATGTGTATAATATTTTTGATTTAATTGCGTGCACCAACAATTGTAAAACTTATACCAAAATTTACGACTAAGCAAGAATCTATTGTGTTATATTAATTTCATCTAAATTTTTGCATGATCAAGTAGTCAAAATTGTGTTTATTCAGCTTCCAAAGTGAGTCATGAGGACAGTTGAGGCAAAATAAAACTAAGAAATATCACAAGCAGAAAGCAAATCATGCACTAACTACTGTATGTTCATACTGGCTGTCTTTTTACTGAAAGAAGTTTTATTCATCAAATATTTCAGGATCTTCTAGGAACACTGTCAGCGTTAACAAATGGACAAGTTGTACATCTTCATGAAGTTAGGGTCAAGCTTGGACGATTCCAAATTAATGTGGTAAACATCAATATGTTTCTTCATATTGTGCATGCTAATCAGCAACTGAGGATTTTAGTAGAAAAAAAAAATCAAAGCTATTTGTAAAGATTCTTATGTAATTTTTTTTTTTGATAATTTAAGTCTGCAAAGATTGAAAACAAGAGGCTCATGTTGGTCTATGCTGCTCACTTGTTCGGTACATGATAAATTGTTCTGAAAGCTGAAAGGATATTATTACTTAAAATTTCGGTCAAAAAAAGGTCATTCTTTTTATGCCCCCGGAATCAAAGATTCGGGGGCATATAGTTTTTGGCCTGTCCGTCTGTTTGTCTGTTTATCTGTTTGTCTGTTTGTCCGAAAAACTTTAACATTGGACATAACTTTTGAATGGGAAGTGATAGGGCTTTTATATTTCACATGTGTATTCCTTGTGACAAGACCTTTCCATTGATACCAAAATTTTTGACCTCGTGACCTTGACCTTGACCTTTGACCTACTTTTCAAAAACTTTAACATTGGGCATAACTTTTGAATGGTAAATGATAGGGCTTTCATATTTCACATGTGTATTCCTTGTGACAAGACCTTTCCATTGATACCAAAATTTTTGACCTCGTGACCTTGACCTTGACCTTTGACCTACTTTTCAAAAAACTTTAACATTGGGCATTACTTTTGAATGGTAAGTGATAGGGCTTTCATATTTCACATGTGTATTCCTTGTGACAAGACCTTTCTATTGATACCAAAATTTTTGACCTCGTGACTTTGACCTTGACCTTTGACTTACTTTTCAAAAAACTTTAACATTGGGCATAACTTTTGAATGGGAAGTGATAGGGCTTTCATATTTCACATGTGTATTCCTTGTGACAAGACCTTTCTATTGATACCAAAATTTTTGACCTCGTGACTTTGACCTTGACCTTTGACCTACTTTTCAAAAAACTTTAACATTGGGCATAACTTTTGAATGGGAAGTGATAGGGCTTTCATATTTCACATGTGTATTCCTTTTGACAAGACCTTTCCATTGATACCAAAATTTTTGACCTTGTGACCTTGACCTTGACCTTTGACCTACTTTTCAAAAAACTTTAACATTGGGATAACTTTTGAATGGGAAGTGATAGGGCTTTCATATTTCACATGTGTATTCCTTGTGACAAGACCTTTCCATTGATACCAACATTTTTGACCTCGTGACCTTGACCTTGACCTTTGACCTATTTTCAAAAACTTTAACATTGGGCATACCTTTTGAATGGTAAGTGATAGGGCTTTCATATTTCACATGTGTATTCCTTGTGACAAGACCTTTCCATTGATACCAACATTTTTGACCTCGTGACCTTGACCTTGACCTTTGACCTACTTTTCAAAAACTTTAACATTGGGCATAACTTTTGAATGGTAAGTGATAGGGCTTTCATATTTCACATGTGTATTCCTTGTAACAAGACCTTTCCATTGATACCAAAAATTTTGACCTCGTGACCTTGACCTTTGACCTACTTTTCAAAAACTTTAACATTGGGCATAACTTTTGAATGGTAAGTGATAGGGCTTTCATATTTCGCATGCGTATTCCTTGTGACAAGACCTTTCCATTGATACCAAAATTTTTGACCTCGTGACCTTGACTTTTGAACTTTTAACCCAGCGACCTCACATACATGTACTTAACAGAAAATAGTGTTCATACTAACAAAGATGCCACCGGGGGCATTCGTGTTTCACAAACACAGGCTTTATTACCTCTGTATCTAGAAAAAAAGGGCAATAAATTAATTTTCTAATGATTTTGGGGTTTCACATTCTACGTATTCTAGGAAAATACATTAATGACAGTATTTCTTATATGTGCAATGTTCATACATGTATTTCACATTGTGATTAAATCTGTTGTAAAATACCTTTATCTTTGAGTAATACCTGCCCACAAGTGCATCGTAATTCACAAGCACTTTCAGAAGTTGGCACCATGGTCTAGTGGATAACCTGTTGAGCCAGCAACGAAAAGGCAATACCGGTTTGAGTCTCACTAAAGTCCATAGGTTGGCAGACATACACACTTCTTTGTCATGTGTTATATACAAAAAGTGTTCTTGTCTGTGTAATGTTAACGTGTTTGTTGTGTTTAAGAAAAAATATGATATTAATAAAAGTTCCTCTTGCAGATGATGCTTCTACAAGTAATACACTCTTTCATAAAAAAACATAAAGAATGCTTTTCTTTGTCTGTAAAGGTTCTCCTTTTGTTCCAGAGTAGGGGAAGTCGCTTGTGTATTCTTGAAAAGAAAGAATGGGAAACAATGTCTGATGAGACTCTAATGCAGGAACTTCTCACACATCCTGCCATTGATTCTAGGGAAAAGTTCATGATTAAAGATGGAGATGGGGTTTGTATATTGAAATAATAATAACATTTATTGATAAAGAATAAGTTTAGTTGACTGTGAGGATTTATCGCTTGCTTTCTGTATGCTTATAAATCCATACTTGATATAATTTGTGATGCTTGAAGCATGCAGTGCATCATGAGAAGGGTAATGCTGTAAAATTAATAGGTTTATGAGAATTTGCACCCAAATAATGTGACTGCTAGTTGCGAGAATTTTCTACAATCATTTAGTTTAAAAAATCAAACAACAGAGGTGTCATTTTAGTGACATTCTTCCTTAAATCATCACTCATACATGTAGCTATATCTTGCTTCACTTTTCTTGGTAATAGACTGAAATGAGAGAGATGTTATGTAATGAGGAACGCTTTAAACAAACTGATGATGATGACGATGATGATGAAAGTCAGTACATTAAAATAGAGGATTCATCAATGCCAAGCTTTGGTTCCCGTGTCAGACGTGGACCAGACTGGAAATGGAGAAATCAAGACTCTTGTGGTCTAGGCACTGTTGTGGGCCATGGACAACCTGGTACGACATTGTATTTCATGTTTTCAAGGCCCTGCTTTTGTTTAAATTCTGTGGATATCATACGTTATTACGGTTCCATACAGGTAATATGGTCTGATATACCTTGTCTGAAATTGATATTTCCCAAGCCGAAGGCGAGGAGAATATAAATTCCAGACAAGGTATATCAGACCATATTACCTGTCTGGAACCGTAATAACATTTTTGTCATACTGCAAATCACTTATAAATTGTCATTTCAAAATGCCGTCAACAGTAAAATTTCTAACCTTTTTATTTGTTGATGGATTAATTGTAAAATTTTCTTCACCATCAAAAAGATCGTACCTGTAAAAGGATTATTAAAAATGAATTAACCACGAATGAAATTCATTTTAGCAGAAAAATAAAAGTGAAGGATCTGAAGTGGGAGGAAAATTCAAAACATTTTAACGTTTTTAAGGGAAATACTAGCTATGACGTCAAGAAACAATGAGATATCCGTGACGTCACAAAGTTCCATGTTTATGACTGCTGACACGTAACTTAGTATCATAATTATGGCTAAACAACCAATGAGATTCCTAGAAATTTATTTGTAGTGTGACAAAATTAAATATAACTTTGTAGAATGAAGGACTGACAAGAAATAAATAATACCAGAAAATGTAAGAAAATTGAATTTGGCGTCCATTTGTTCAATACTTCCTTAATTTTACACAATCAAATTAAGAACCATGTACATCGTATGATAGCCTTCCATGCTTTTGAGTTTGATTAGCTTTTGATGATAATCAGTCTTGAGATAATGTATTTTTAAAAAAATTATCACTGGTTTGTAAAACAAGTAATACATGTATTTGTATGAAGGATCTGGTGAAGAGAAGTGGATCTGGGTAAAATGGGATGCTGGTGAGAAGAATCATTATCGCTTTGGTGCTGACGGTTGCTTTGATATAATGGAAGTGAATGAACCAAGAGTCTTGGTAGACCAACTTATTGATGTGGGCTGTAAGGTAACCAGAGGTGAGTGACATATTTAGGCATTTGGATCCCCTCGCCCTTTATTTGTAACGGCATAAAAGACTCAGACGGCAATGGTGGAGGGATTTGCATCAAATTAATGTAAAAGTAAAAAGGCACTTTTTCAACATTCAAAATTCTCCAACCAGGGTGAGTAATGTTGTGTGTAACATATCTGTCAGTTAAGATCCAGTGTTGAAACTTGTATTTCATATTAGATCATATCAAAAACAAATAGACAAATGGGAAACTATTTTGAAAATGACACCCACTGAGTCCGAGTCTTTTTTCGGAGAAAAGGTCGATCATTCTAATCCGAATGATCTTTAGGCCCCTAGACCCACGCCATAATAGAGTAGCTGTCTTTATGTGGAATTATAATGTTTCCTTCCACTATAAAAACATTTTCTACCTGATGTCTGCCCATGTGTCATTCATCATTTGGTTCTGATCCCATAATTCAAGTAGTTTTTAAGGTGCAGCTGTTATATTTCACAGATAAAGCATATCATGAGAAGAATATGCCTATACATTTTGAACTCACTTTGTTGATATATATGTAATTTATCACTGTACTGATAATGTATGAAACTAATGATGTTAATGTTATAGGTCCAGACTGGATGTGGGAGGATCAGGATGGTGGGGAAGGGAATATTGGATCTGTATACAAACTAACAAATGGTGGTCAAGTCTATGTAAGTCTTTTCTTCCATTTACTTAATGCTTCATAAGTTTAGTTTTGGTGGAAGGGTAATAGCATACATGTATTGATGTTTCAACTCTCCATGACCACTTGAATTTTCTCCCAGCATCAAGTCAACTGCATATTGTCACTCCCTTTTGTAAGGAGCAACCATAATTTTTTGTTCCCAAACCAAGAATATAGACTGTTGCTCCTAATATTCCCTTGTTTCTTCTGACTGCCCCTATAGATTAAGAAACTCAATGCTATATTTACATTACATGTATATATTACTGAGGTACATGTATGTAGTTATAGCAATGTTTTTAGTAGGTCACATATGTACATGTATATTATAAAAGGATGGTCTAAATAGAGCAGTTCTATACAGAGAACATTTTACGTACTTTCTGACATATACTTTCATGTATTTTTCAAGTTTGGTCAAAGGACTAGATGCGCTAACCCCTCATATCGGCCCTATTATTTCAATGAAAAATGCTTTTGATATACGAATTATTTATTATCACATTTTGCAATGTTGAATGTTTGAGAAAATAACGCGTCTTAATTTTGAGCCCTCATAACGTCACGCATGTGATATATAACGTCATGTTCGGACGTCATTTGCCCTGAATGACGCAAAACAAAGGAAAATCATCGTATTTTACACACAAAATCTTCAAAATTCATCTACGCTCCAGGCCACAATATTTTTCATGCAAATTAAAAGGCCTATCAGAAATCCATCAATTGGTACAAAAATATTTATGGGCAAGGCCTGGAGCGCTACTTGATTTCATAATTTTGTATCGAAATTTTGCAAATTTTTTTTATATTTTCAATGATTTCAATGTTTTAAGACGTTTTGAGCGATGTATTATTCAGTATAGGACTGTGAAATCAAAATAGGCTTTCCTGATTTGGAATCACCATACATTTGACATTTTATAAACTAGAATATAATGGATATACATGTATTACCAACTTTGAAAATTGGGTTGAAATGGCAGGTTTACCGCACCTACTCCTTTTTGTATCATACATTTATATGATGAAGCATTTTTGCTTTTGAGTATAAATGGTAAAAGATTAAGGTTAAAAAAATTGCAATTGATAAAACTTGAAGACATGAAAAAAGAAAGATGGTGATCTTTTTATCAGATTGTATAAAAACTGTTTGTAGGTTAGATGGCCAACAGGTAGAAAGGACAGCTATAGATTTGGAATGGATGGTAAATTTGATCTGACTGTGTGGTAAGTTCCCTCATTACTTTAGAAAGATTCTTTTGTTTTTCTCATAAATTTCTTCTGAATCAATAATAACACATTCAATGTATATTTGATGATTTTACATGTGCAGTTGTATGTATACATAATAAATACCTATTTGCTAGTTTGAACTGAACTATTTACAGTGACCCTTTTGATCCTTCTGTAAAGAGAAAAGTTGCAGAACAAAATCTTAGATCAGGGGCATCAGCCACAGTAGGGGCATCAGCCACAGTATCAGCAAAGACTACCACAAAACCAAGCATGTCAGCTAAACAATCTGTTACACAACCTGTTAAAGGTAAAGATCCAATTCAGCTTGGGTAAATGAATACAATATACATGTATATTGGTCAGTTTTTATTATCCTCAAAAGTCACATCTGTCATGATTTATGTATTGATCTTGACCTTGAGTTTTGACCTTGACCTTGATAAATGCAGTTTAGTGTTATGCTTCAATGTTCTAATACTGTTTTGTTTTTGTCATAATTTTTGGCCGATTTGTGAAGCAAATCCAGTTTATGACATGGCGAAGTCCGTCTGTCTGTCAGTCCATCTGCCTGTCTGCCCATCAGTGCGTCAATATTTTGGTTAAAGTGTTACGTACAAGTCCGTTGGGAGAAAACTGCTTGAAGCAGCAACTTGAAACTTTACATGGTGGTAGACCATGATGAGATGAATCAACACAGCAATCAAGTTTAACCTTGACCGTTGACCTTGAAATAGAAAATTCAGAATTTAAGTTTAAGCCAGCAGGGAGAAAACTACGACGAGAATTGACAAGTAACTTTACATGAAGATGGACCATGTTAAGACCTTAACTTTGGACCTTGTGACCTTATTTTCAAAAACATTAACCTTGGCCATATCTTTTGAACCTTAAGGGGTATGGATTTTATATTACACATGTAAATTCTTTGTAATAAGACCTTTCATTTGAGATCTTGACTTTTGACCTATTGACCTTGACCTTGAAGTTGACTAACAATCCAAAACATTAACCTTGGCTATATCTTTTGAGTTTTAATGGTAACCGTTACAGCTTTCATATTTCACTTGAACATTTCTACAAAAAATCTTATAATGAAAGTTTGACCTTTGACTTAGTGATATTTGCTGTACTTTTCAAAAACCTTAAACTGCACTACATGTATATCTTTTTAACCATAAGGGTACATTAAAATTTTGTTAAAATAGAAGGGGTAGATCTCTTTAATATTTCACTTATAGATGACTTTTGACAATACCTTAGATAAATAAAACAAACACCAACTAAAACTGCAGTTTTGCAATCTGGCCATACCGCCTTTAGTAGTTTAAGGTTTATTTTTTACTGCATTGAAGCTTTACTATAAGAAGTATTCAATTAAAACTTAAATTGGGGATAGAATTAGATAAGTGAACTTTATCAAGGATGGACCTTCAGGTTTGACCTTGACCTTGAAAATATAATATTAGTTAGGCTAATTTGAACCAATATTACAAAATATCACATTAAAACTTGGCATGGAGATAACAGATGATGAGAAGAAATGACTTCAAGCATCAATTTTGACATTTAAGAAATGACTGTCTTGCTTTTGGTGTTCATGGGTGTATAATTTCGGTTGGTCATGTGCAAATTATCGCCTCTCGGAAAACCTGCACATGTCCAACCAGAATTATACACCCATGAACACCAAAAGTAAGACAGTCATTTCTTATATTTACATTTATTCTAATTATCGGTCATTTTTATTTGCATGCACATTGCACATTTTGCCTGTAACAAGGTCAAATGTATTTTAACATTGGTAAATTCTCCCTACATGCAAAACTAGAACGTGACGTCACAATAGCAACCCAAGTTGTCGGAATATAATTGTAGTTGCCTAATGGGTGTTTAAAATGGGGAATCTTCAAGTAATGTAAATATTTAGTTTTGACCTTGAAAATTTGATTTTGAATTAGACTGTAATGAACTTTAAAGGATATAACTTCTACCTAGACCTTTGTTAAAATGTACAAGTAGATTTGCAATTTAATCACATTTAAGCAGTGTTTTGTTTATAATTACACAGAGTCAACAACAGAAATAAAGGAACTGACAACAAAGCCAAAGGAATTCTACTCCTCTAGTGAATTAAAGGGATCTGAATCAGTGTCTATATATGACCTGGCTCCTCCAGCTACACAAGTGTCAACTCATGAAGAGGAGGTCATAAATCATAGTAAAAAACATCTTAAAAGAAAAGTCAAATCTGAAGAGAGACATGATAAACATGTAAATGGAAGTAATGATAAGTCAAAAACATCAGAAAACATCAAAGATTTTGACCATGTAAGAAACAATGAATCTAGTGAAACAAGCAAGAAAAATATCAATAAAGTTGATAGTGAAAATAAGGTGTCAGAAAGTGTGGAAGGCAACAGTGTAAAGACAGACAAGGAAAAGGACACAACTTTGTCCAAAACAAGTATGAATATCAGTGATTTTCTCCGAAGACAAGACCTAAGATCTGGAAAAGATGGTGAGATCTTGATAAAGTTATAACATTCAAATGTTTATAGCAAATGTACTTGTAATAATTACCTCATCCAGTGTTATGTTGGATATACTTTAGCTGGGCTATATCACTCAATAAGTAATACCTGTTGTATGAACTTACTTTCAAACATTTTTTGATATATAGATGATGCATCAGACAGTGTATCTGTGATCTCAGAAGTCAGCAGCTCTTTGTCTCCATCAGAACCAACTCTGGCCCAATGGCAGTGGAGGGATTCTGAGGGATTGTGGGTATCTTATCCAGAAACAACCAATCAGAAAATAGAAAAAGTATTTCAAAAACATCCAAAGGCAACAGCATTTGTCAGCGTTTATGAAAAGTAGTAAGTGGTTAATTTTTTAATTGCCTGCAATGCAAGAGCGCCACATCACTCTGTCCAGTGTCCGTCCATCTGTCTGATGGTCTTATTTTCACATATATGGCTATAACTTGTTTCATATGCATTAATACTTCCATCAAGCTTTCAGGGATGATCAAGTATGATGAGACTCAATTAAGGTCAAGGTCAACTGCAAGGTGAAGGTCACATATTTAGGGTCAAAGATGTAACAGACCAGATACCTGTTCTTTAACAATTTGAAATTAAGATAAGAATTATATTTTCCTGTTGAGTTCAGCATCATACATGTATTTCAGCTATTGACAAAGCATGTGATTCTTTATCTGTCATTTTACGTTCAAATTATGGCATAAATTTACTATAAAGGAGCTTATAATTATTGAAATTAATTACTTAAGGAATATAATATAGATTATTCATCTTACAGCCTACATAGGAAAAACCTTATACTAAATGACAGACTAAATAGTGCAGAATCATTCAAATGAAGGTCATGGAGAATTTGTAGAACAACATTGATTATGTTCAGGGGTGATACATGTAATATCAAGCATACTAGGATGCCTCTCCCTTTTATTTAATATCATTTACTTTATACTTTACAGCTACAGAATAATTTTTTCAAAAGGAATACAGATTAGCATGGCAACACATGAAGAAACTGAAGTCAGACGACTAGGTAAGCTTAATGATTCTATGTCTTTCTTATAACTAGTGTTGTGAAATTTGTTGAAAGTTATTTTAAACCTTACTAAAGAACTCGATATGTTTAAAATTGTTTCCTTTGCAGAGCCTATGAATGATGTTGCAAATCTCAAGGATGTGGACTCTACCACTGACCAATAGTTATTGATAATAACTGATACCTACAACTGACATATAGTTATTGATAATAACTGATACTGGTAGTTCATTTATTTTAGAAAACATTTTCATTTATATGTGATAGTATGCTATTTACTTGATTTACATGTGAATGGTATGTTACATTATATACATTTTATTTTTTTCTACATGAAGTTATATATGAAATGTGCCATAATGGAGTGGAATACTTTTGCAAGGAAACTAGTTGTATTTCATTGTCAGTATTAACTTAATATATCTGTTGGTACTGTATTAAAGAAACTAACGACTTCATTACTTATTCAAGTTTTATCATGCAATGGGAACAGTTGTTTTTACTTCCTCTATTATTTAAATATAGTTATATTGCACCATACTTTGGTTTTTTCATTCAGTATGTGAAATGCCATGTATTAAATGTGGAGATGGATTGCGTGGTGGTTAGCGCGGTGGACTTTAAACCCATAGGTCATGGGTTCGAATCTCGCCGTCGCTAAACATTGTGAAACCATTGGGACCTTGGGCATGTTACGTAATTCTGCATTGCACTCTCCCCCCCAGAGTAAGTGGGTATCTGGCATATCAGACGAGCTGGCACTGTGAATGTTTATGTTAGCATTAACGCCTAAACGACAGCTCTGCTGTATACACGCAGAGGGAGTTTGAGAAGACATATGAATGATCAGCCAGGGAGGAAGTGTAAAAGTGAGGCTCAGAAGAATGTGGCTATAATTCTGTATCTTAAGCTTTTTATTAAGCTCACCTGAGCGAAACGTTTACATACTTACAGTCATGGTGACCGTGAATTCTATGTATAATTTTGGTATTTAGTTGAAGGGGTATACTCTGGTTTCGCCATGTCTGTCTGTCCACATGATTTTGTTTCTGTACCATAACTATGTAATTCTTATCATACATTCATGAAACTTGAAACATAAATTGCCTATGATCAGAGGATTCCTTTTGACTCTGGGGTTCAAAAGTCCAATGCACTTTTGGTGTATATGAAAAACAATATTTAACCGAAAGGGGTATTGAGACTACCTATGATTAAAAGAGGATCTATATAGATCAAAACTGAAGGTGTAACTTAGCATTAATGGAAAACAATGCTCATTAATTTTTCTGCACCAAATTTCAAGTAATTTAGACCTACATGGAAGATTAATGTCATACACAAATGTCTTAGGATCAAAAGGGGATCCTTCACATTTTGGGCTCAAATGGTCTTAACATGGCATGTATTGAAAACAGCAATTTTGCACCATCTTTCAAGGAATTAAGGGACTTCACAAATAGATTGCTTATGATAAAAGGAGTTCTAGATCTCCATTGATTTTCAGGTAAAAATAAAGATCAATGTCAAACTTACCATAAATGGAAAACTTTCATGCACCTGATCTCTATTTCAAGTCATTCGTGATGGACAGTGATGAAACTTTACACATAGACTTTTCATGGAACCCGTTTTTTTTATTGTTGGAACCAAATAAAGGTGGAGGTCAGACTAATTGGTATGTATGAAAATAGCATATCTGCACCTTTACTCAAGAAATTCATGACCAACAATCACAAACTTAAAAAAAAATATTGTCTTCTATCAATAGAAAATTCCCATATTGATATTGGACGAACAAAATCAAAGGTCAAGGTCAATGGTCTTGCATTGACAATATGAAAATCCCTGATTGATTGCTCCAGGTTTTCATTGTTCCCTGGGACCGTAGGCTGCTTTGTTTACCATCACTGCTTTTAGAGAAAGAGAGAGAGGGGAAGGTGGTGTTATGTACCGTACAAACATTTGGAAATTTTCATGTGCAAAACAAATGCATGGAGAATATGGATATATTCTATCATTGAATTTGTAACTCCTTCGGGTTATATATTTAATATTTTCTTTTCGGTTGTTTAAATAATGTTAAACATCTGTAAATAAGTGTGTCTCCTTTATGCTGCATGTTATGATGGAGAACAAACAAAAATTGATGTCAAAATATTATACATGTATTTATCTATGTTTCAATCATTTTGATTTCATAGTTTATTACATGATACTAGTAGTAAATCAATCTGCCTCGTAGATCATGCCCAATTGCTAGCAAAGGGCCATCAACACGAAATCAACGCGCTGCATCAAAGCAAGTTGAGAAATTGGCGTCTCAAAAATGGCTATATTTGCTTTTGCCTTTTGGGGTCAAGTCGTCGGATAATTGTTCCAAATATAAAATGTATACACAGGAGTGAAATGTAAATTACCACGAGTATATTCCGGATCATCGTCCTCCTTTATACTGACAGCCCCAAAGATTGACTCTGAATACGTCACTGAAACTAGAAAAAATCCGCAGTAAATACTAACTTTTTTTTCCTTTTCGTGAGATCATTCCCTTATTCGTTTCTTTTTTCACTAAATTAGAATGAAAACAAATTACTGAGAGATAGTTTTCAGAAAATTGCGAAATGTAGTGATTTACAAATATTATAGGGGAGGCACTTTTAATATAACCTCATTGAATTTAATAAAGATGTCTCTGATAATGGAATATTAACCCAAAACGTATACAATACTAACGAGAGTTGAAGAATTCTAATCGTTCTGGAGCCGTTGTGGACGTTCTGTACAGATCCCCTGTCCCCGGGTCCGCTCCGTACTGACTGACCCTGGCATGGTGCTGTATGGAGGAATGTAATGGTACAGTCCCTATAATGATCTCAACGGGGACAAGGATCTCAAACGCTGGTCCAACGGGGTCAACTTGAAGCTGGGAATTAAATATGGAAAAAAAAACAGCATTTGTAAATAATGTTTTCCACTGCTCTCCATGATTGAACTTATTTTGAATTTCAACACCATTCTGTTGTCTTTTTATCTGTCTGAATGTGTCGCATTCATAAAGCGAATGCAGTTCTACAGTACGGAAGTTAGAGTTGAAATAATGCTGGAAATAAAGAACATGTTTCTGTGAAACACGAATGCCCCGTCGGCATCTTTGTCAGTAAAACAGGTTACATGTAGATCGTACTCAAAAGTCAAGGTCAAGGTCAAAAGATAATCCTTTGTCCTATAGGAAGGTCATGCCACAAGAAATTAAAAAGTCACCAACTTAAAGGCTCGTCACAAGGAGTACACATGTGAAATATAAATGCCCTACCGGTATCACAATCCAAAAGCTATGGCCAAGGTTAAAGTTTTTCAAAACTAGGTCAAACTCCAAGGTCAAAGTCACAAGGTCAAAGATTTTGGTATTCATAGAAAGGTCTTGTCACAATGAATAGTGAAATGTGAAAGCCCTATCACATGTGAAATATGTTACCTGTATCACTTACCATCCTAAAGTTATGGCCAATGTTAAGGTTTTTGCGGACAACGCCAAAAACTGTATGCCTCCGATTACGGGGGCGTAAAAAACGTGAAACGTAATTCCTCTAATGATGTACTCCGGTAAAATAAAAAAGTCAAATGTGATTCTAAAAGTTTACATGTTTTAATAGTTTCTTAGTGTTCTATTCGTCCCACCATTACTTGTAAAATGTTGCATTAAAACTGTAATATGCAGCCCCCTCCACTGCTCAATTTTCATCTTTGGAGGGATTTATATCAATGTTTATCATCATACATAGATAAACGATTTAGTATGAGAACTAAATGACCCAGGAAATCTGCTGCAGACATAAAATGATTTAAAAACTAGTTCAGAAATAGATCAAAACTTTGGCTGACGGGAGAACGTTGTAACTCGACAACGGAATGAATCAGCTGATGTAAATTTATAATCTGGTAAAGATTTTAGGAATTAAGCAAACTGCCACCTGTCTAAGAATGAGAAGCTTTCCTTTACCTCCAGTGTGTAATGTATATCAATAATGCTGCACCCTAGTAGAAAGCTCGGAGGTAAAGGTGGCAGATAAAGTTTTTCTTCGTTCCAAGTGTTCGCATTTCCTCTGCCGACAGGTCCGTGTTGAATTTTGGCCAGCTGAGTGGTGATTGATCTGGATTTGGTACCAGAGTGAAATGTTGTTGTCTGAAAAAAACACATTTGCATAATGTTTGAAAATAAAGTGTTCGAAGACGTGAAACTCAAAATATTCATTTGCCCGGATTCGAGAAATTATATACATACTTGAATTTTATTTTAAGAGAAACGTTCCTTACGACCAAATATTGCAAGTAAAAGGAAATTCAAATTTATACATGTAGTAATATGTGAAAAAAAGATTGCTGTGAGTCCAGGAAGACATTTGTGTATACGGAAGAGTAGCGCACACGTAATCCGAGTAACCACTCCATTCGTTATTAAAGAATGATGGCCGTCCAAATTTGGCACCATGTGCTTATTACTCTCCATCGACTTATGTTTCCAATAGTCGACTTTTTGGTCGGATTGCGGAGCAAAGTCCAGCTGATAAAATGGCGATGTCCATCCGTTTGTCCGTTTGCGTCAACAATTTGGTTTTACTTGCGTTTAGTTAAGTTATGAAAGAACTATTATATGAGGTCAAATCTAGAAACTCGGTATAGAGATCAAACATAGACAGAGGATTTGAACAAAGGTATTGGTCTTTGACCCTGACCTTGAGGTTTGACCTTGAACTTAACAATGTAATTTAATAGTTCAGCTCTGTTGTACTAATAATATGTGTAATATCACGTTTGAAATTTTTAGAATAAGGAATAATGAGTTGACTTCCAGGATTGACCTAGAGGTTTGATATTGATCTTGGAAATGTTATTTTTGAATTTGGCTATATTGTAGTTACTGGTAATGTACTAATAATACATGTAAAAAATACTATGTAAAATATCGGATCTAGGCATCTCGTAGTGAAGTTGACCTTGAGGATTGACCTTGAAGATATGGTAACGAATACTGTATTATGCCAATTAAGATATGAAATAGCACAATGAAACTTTGAAATGAGATAGAACCTAGTGAGTGGACCTGATTAATTAGAAATTTGATATATTGCACTTCGTTGCTCTTAATGGACATAGCGTTTCAAAACACATTCTGCTACCAGCAACCCGGCTCGTTAGAGGTGTGTTATATTGCTTGTGGTCCATCTGGTGTGGATGCTGTAGTGTCTAGCTGCTCCCATGTAATGTCTGTGGATGTGTTTCGCTGTGGTTGAGAGTTTGCCTTGCTGGTGATTTTCTCCATATCCATCAATTTTCTCTTTATTCTATGCTAATTTTTAATTCTGTACAATATAAGTCTTATATTATTCCTACCATTTTGAGAGCGACTGACGTTTGTCTAATTTTTCTCCTTGACATATTGTCAACTTCGGCATTGATGAGGATTGGCTCCCCAGAGACAAAGCCACGCCTTTCAAGTGAGAGTTGAGCTGTGATTGGTCCACTCAGACAACACAGGCAACACAATTGGGCATGTGATCCGTTTCGCACTGATGTCTGTCGTAAAAATGCAATTAGTGATGATAGTACTAGTATTTGGATACCAATTGAGGTTTTCTTTTTCCAACTACCGTATGTTTACATTTAACTTCTTTTGGGTTATGGAAAATCTAAAACTCGGGGAGGGGGGTGGCGATGTCATGTCATAGACTGGTATTATATTACATTTTCTTGGCTTATCCTTCATACCAAAGCATACACACTTAATCTCTACTAGTAGATTGTAAATGAACATATTTACAATTCTAGGTTCTAACCACCTACATTCACATGCCAAATGTTGTTCAAACCCTTGGTTCCAGACACGCCTCTGTCATTGTTAGCAAAAGTTATTTCGCGTATGTCTTTCGGGCTTTGGTTATCCATAGGTTTGCCTCTGTGCTACCAATAACGTCAGTATTCCTATATCAACCTTGCAATGAGATGTCTTTCTTATTAACCGAATAACATCGGACGAGATAATTACGCAATGGGAAGTTAATATCATACTGTTTTGTTGACGAGTTCCACATAACCTATCTGCCGACTTTAACTATTACGCAAAAAAAGTGACTTACATTTGCATCTGGTAAAGAATTTAGATCCAAGGCACTTATGACACTAAAAGCTGTTTTAGTCACGTGATCAAAGCTCCATGGTTTCTCCACTGTGGCCTTGACCCAGTAACGGACATATCCGTATTGTCCTTCAAATGACGAAGGTAGATTTGGAGGAAGCTGGAACTGAAAGGGATACGAGTACTTCCCGGGAGGCAATATAATCCTTTTATTGTGTTCTGGAACAAAACGTAGTGGAATTTAGTACACCTTTCAGAGTTGACATAGACGAGGAGGTTGCGCTTCACAAAGACAAGGTTTCATTCCCCCAGACGAGGAGAGGTTCGGCCTTGCAAAGACTAGGTTATGAAGGTTGTGTGTACGTAATCCGGATAACTACACCTTGCTATATATGAATAGCAGATGGTCGTCAACATTTAGCTCAAGGTGCATATTCACCCTTTCTTTATATTTTGCCCTTCATATTTCGATGTTGTCTTTGCTTCCTTTCTTTGTTATTGGTCCTCTTGTGAGCGTTGTCGTGTCTTACTGTCCACAGCTGTTATTGTCATTGTTGTTCTGTGTGGTGTACGTTGTTTTTGGTCTTCTTGTGAGCGTTGTCGTGTATTATTGTCCACGGCTGTTTATTGTCATGGTTGTTCTGTGTGGTGTACGTTGTTTTGGTCCTCTTGTGAGCGTTATCGTGTCTTATTGTCCACGGCTGTTTATTGTCATTGTTGTTTTGTGTGGCGTACGTTGTTTTGGTCCTCTTGTGAGCGTTAACGTGTCTTATTGTCCACGGCTGTTTATTGTCATGGTTGTTCTGTGTGGTGTACGTTGTTTTTGGTCCTCTTGTGAGCGTTATCGTGTATTATTGTCCACGGCTGTTTATTGTCATGGTTGTTCTGTGTGGTGTACGTTGTTTTGGTCCTCTTGTGAGCGTTATCGTGTCTTATTGTCCACGGCTGTTAGTTGTCGTGGTTGTTATGTGTGGTGTACGTTGTTTTGGTCCTCTTGTGAGCGTTAACGTGTCTTATTGTCCACGGCTGTTTATTGTCATGGTTGTTCTGTGTGGTGTACGTTGTTTTGGTCCTCTTGTGAGCGTTATCGTGTCTTATTGTCCACGGCTGTTTATTGTCATGGTTGTTCTGTGTGGTGTACGGTGTTTTGGTCCTCATGTGAGCGTTATCGTGTCTTATTGTCAACGGCTGTTTATTGTCATGGTTGTTCTGTTTGGTGTACGTTGTTTTGGTCCTCTTGTGAGCGTTATCGTGTCTTATTGTCAACGGTTGTTTATTGTCGTGGTTGTTCTGTGTGGTGTACGTTGTTTTGGTCCTCTTGTGAGCGTTATCGTGTCTTATTGTCCACGGCTGTTTATTGTCGTGGTTGTTTTGTGTGGTGTACGTTGTTTTGGTCCTCTTGTGAGCGTTATCGTGTCTTATTGTCCACGGCTGTTTATTGTCATGGTTGTTCTGTGTGGTGTACGTTGTTTTGGTCCTCTTGTGAGCGTTATCGTGTCTTACTGTCCACGGCTGTTTATTGTCATTGTTGTTCTGTGTGGTGTACGTTGTTTTGGTCCTCTTGTGAGCGTTATCGTGTCATATTTACATATGCCCATTCATTTGTATATAACTTACACTGTAATTATAGGAGTATAATCGCAATGGCGTGGTTTGTACTTTGACGTCATAGTAACTTGGCTTGATTTGAACTGTGACGGTACGTAGTAACAGAGCCTTAGCAACGGAGTTTTATTCGTATTTCAACGTCATTTAAGCGTGAAAAACTGGAATGTAAATATATATAATGACTGTCTTTTGGAATGTGATTATACTGTGATAACCTACAATGGATCCAGGAATTATGTTTCTCATAATGCGCTAACGCGCATTATGGAACATAATTCCTGGATCCATTGTAGGTTATCACAGTATAATCACATTCCAAAAGACAGTTATTCTATAATTATTGTCCACGGCTGTTTATTGTCATGGTTGTTCTGTGTGGTGTACGTTGTTTTGGTCCTCTTGTGAGCGTTATCGTGTCTTATTGTCCACGGCTGTTTATTGTCATTGTTGTTTTGTGTGGCGTACGTCGTTTTGGTCCTCTTGTGAGCGTTAACGTGTCTTATTGTCCACGGCTGTTTATTGTCATGGTTGTTCTCGTCTTGCACTACAACGTCATCGGTTCCCTCCACTACTTTACGGTTCACAAATGATGTATTGTAATGAAGCGCCTAGCGGAATACGATGCGCCTTAGGGACGAAGATGGGTTGTTCTGTGTGGTGTACGGTGTTTTGGTCCTCTTGTAAGCGTTATCATGTCTTATTGTCAACGGCTGTTTATTGTCATGGTTGTTCTGTGTGGTGTACGTTGTTTTTGGTCCTCTTCTGAGCGTTATCGTGTCTTATTGTCTACGGCTGTTTATTGTCGTGGTTGTTCTGTGTGGTATACGTTGTTTTGGTCCTCTTGTGAGCGTTATCGTGTCTTATTGTCTACGGCTGTTTATTGTCATGGTTGTTCTGTGTGGTGTACGTTGTTTTTGGTCCTCTTGTGAGCGTTATCGTGTCTTATTGTCCACGGCTGTTTATTGTCATGGTTGTTCTGTGTGGTGTACGGAGTTTTGGTCCTCTTGTGAGCGTTATCGTGTCTTATTGTCAACGGCTGTTTATTGTCATGGTTGTTCTGTGTGGTGTACGTTGTTTTGGTCCTCTTGTAAGCGTTATCGTGTCTTATTGTCCACGGCTGTTTATTGTCATGGTTGCTCTGTGTGGTGTACGGAGTTTTGGTCCTCTTGTGAGCGTTATCGTGTCTTATTGTCAACGGCTGTTTATTGTCGTGGTTGTTCTGTGTGGTGTACGTTGTTTTGGTCCTCTTGTGAGCGTTATCGTGTCTTATTGTCCACGGCTGTTTATTGTCATGGTTGTTCTGTGTGGTGTACGTTGTTTTTGGTCCTCTTGTGAGCGTTATCGTGTCTTATTGTCCACGGCTGTTTATTGTCATGGTTGTTCTGTGTGGTGTACGGAGTTTTGGTCCTCTTGTGAGCGTTATCGTGTCTTATTGTCAACGGCTGTTTATTGTCATGGTTGTTCTGTGTGGTGTACGTTGTTTTGGTCCTCTTGTAAGCGTTATCGTGTCTTATTGTCCACGGCTGTTTATTGTCATGGTTGCTCTGTGTGGTGTACGTTGTTTTGGTCCTTCTGTGAGCGTTATCGTGTCTTATTGTCAACGGCTGTTTATTGTCGTGGTTGTTCTGTGTGGTGTACGTTGTTTTTGGTCCTCTTGTGAGCGTTATCGTGTCTTATTGTCCACGGCTGTTTATTGTCGTGGTTGTTCTGTGTGGTGTACGTTGTTTTGGTCCTCTTGTGAGCGTTATCGTGTCTTATTGTCTACGGCTGTTTAATGTCATGGTTGTTCTGTGTGGTGTACGTTGTTTTTGGTCCTCTTGTGAGCGTAATCGTGTCTTATTGTCCACGGCTGTTTATTGTCATGGTTGTTCTGTTTGGTGTACGTTGTTTTGGTCCTCTTGTGAGCGTTATCGTGTCTTATTGTCAACGGCTGTTTATTGTCGTGGTTGTTCTGTGTGGTGTACGTTGTTTTGGTCCTCTTGTGAGCGTTATCGTGTCTTATTGTCTACGGCTGTTTATTGTCATGGTTGTTCTGTGTGGTGTACGTTGTTTTTGGTCCTCTTGTGAGCGTAATCGTGTCTTATTGTCCACGGCTGTTTATTGTCATGGTTGTTCTGTGTGGTGTACGTTGTTTTGGTCCTCTTGTGAGCGTTATCGTGTCTTATTGTCAACGGCTGTTTATTGTCATGGTTGTTCTGTGTGATGTATGTTGTTTTGGTCCTCTTGTGAGCGTTAACGTGTCTTATTGTCCACGGCTGTTTATTCTCATGGTTGTTCTGTGTGGTGTACGTTGTTTTGGTTCTCTTGTAAGCGTTAACGTGTATTATTGTCCACGGCTGTTTATTGTCATGGTTGTTTTTTGTGGTGTACGTTGTTTTTGGTCCTCTTATGAGCGTTATCGTGTCTTATTGTCAACGGCTGTTTATTGTCATGGTTGTTCTGTGTGGTGTACGTTGTTTTTGGTCGTCTTGTGAGCGTTATCGTGTCTTATTGACCACGACTGTTTATTGTCATGGTTGTTCTGTGTAATGCACGTTGTTTCGGTCTTGTGTTTGGGTGTTCTGCTGTAGTCAATGCGCTGTGTGTTGTCTAGTTCAAGATTAACTTATTATAAATAAGTTTGGTGTCGACACATTACACTAACATTTTCTCAGGTTAGTAGTAGATCAAAAACAAACTTAAATGTATGATTTCAACAAGTTTGTCAGCCTATGTGCACTTACCCTCTGATTTTAGAACCGTACACACAAAATCAAAGTATTCCTCGTTCGCTGAATAATGACGAACCACTTTATACCTTGGACTACCTGGGCCTCTCATATTCTGATTGGTCCAATGTACAAAAGCTTTCCCCTTGGCGTAAATTCTTATGGCTGAAAACAAAGAAACCAAAATTCAAAACGTCATGCCTACATTTTCCTTTCTAGGGTCCGTTTGCAAATATGCAACAACAAATTGTTGTCTTACACCGTGCATATTATTTTTAGCGAAGCTCTTTTTTACGGAGTTTACCGACTCTTTTTTATAGTTTTAGCGAAGCTCTTTTTTCAGTAGCTAATATTTTATTTTGGATTCATCAAATCGTTTGTCAAACTGGGAATTGATATGAGATGGAGTTAAACATTTTAGTGCTTTAAGCAACAAATGTTATTAATATTTGATAGATCTATATAAAATGATAGACGTAACTATTTATAAAACAAGAAGATAACAAACGAAGAAACAATAATACCTGCCAATTTTAAGGGACGATCTAATATTAAATCCAGATCTGCCTTAATTATATTTCCAGGTTTGAATATTCCGTTCGATTCCATGAAATTTATTTGAAAGTAGCTGGGTCTTATCATCTTCTACAATAAGCCAGATCGGCGAATATATAGCTAGTGCTTCCTATATACTAGTAATATCAACTTCTATTGTATCTCTCCTTGTTTGTTTGGAAGAAGGATTTGGTCAGTCTTTTGTGACAGAAACATTCATTAGTTCAACTTTCCCTACTGATCGATAGTGTTAGTTCAGTAACTCAAATTAGGTCGCAAATAAATCAATTATGTCAATGTCAGCTACCGTTGCAAGAGAGAACAACGCGGAACTCTGATGAATTCAATGAAAAGTCGTACAAGTTTATATGTATAAGTGGCGTGATTGTATCAATTATCACTTCGATTTGTCCACAGAGACCCTTTACTATCTGTCTCTTAGACAATATCGCTTGTTCTTAAATTAAGGGTAATAATAGTTTTCTCTCAACACATATATAATTCTGTCGTTTAGCTCACCTGATCCGAATGATCGACTCAAATTTCAGAAAGAGGTATTACCAGAGCTTATTCCGTTTGTCTGTCTGTTTGTTTGTAAACATGACCCAAGGATTAAAACTGGGATGGGGTGATATCCCTCCACAGGAATTTACCTAAAAATTTTTTTTTTTCAATTGTTTAAATTCTGATCCATTCCTATCATTTGGTAAATTCAAGATCCGCGCATGAACTTAAAATTACGCATGCCCGACGTCTCATCCTTAACTACATGGAGAGAATGAGAAAACCTTATTGAAAGCAACAAAATGTGAGGGAAAGATTTCCAACAATATCAAGTTGCAGTGACTCTGCACAGCGGAACACACGCACATGACTGCAACAAACAACGGACATGACGTTAAACAACCACACGAACAAACAGTCGGAGCAACCATATAAAAGAGAACATTCTCACAAGAGGACCGACAAACAAAGCTAGGATATTTTGTTTAGATTGAGGATCACTGACGAGGGTTAATTATCCGAAACGTGCATGCCTGGTCCATGCTGCAAATTTATCTGTTCTCAAATGATGCTAATGAATTTGAAGACATATAAAATTTGTACCAACTGGTGAGTGTCACTGCTGGTTGACCAGAAATCCCGAGGGCACATGTAGCCAAGTCCGATTACAGGTAACTTGGGTTGATCGTTTCTTCAAACGCATTCGAAAATTTCTACTCACACAATTTTTTTTCGAAATTTCTGAAAAGTGGGTCCCCACTCGTTCTGCTACGTCTTTCGGTACTTTTTGGACAAAACTTTGTCTATGGCCATATTTCATTGTTTGGATAGAGGATCACTGACGAGGGTGAAGTACCCGAAACGCGATGGCTGGTCCATGCTGCAAATTTATCTGTTCTTAAATGATGCTTTGAATTGAAAATGTGTAAAATTTTCACCAAACGGTGAGTGTCACTGCTGGTGGACCAGGAGTCACCGAAGGCACATGTAGTCAAGTCCGATTAACTTCAGTTTAACATTTCTTCCAACGCACTCGAAAATTTCTATTTACAAAATTTTCTCAACATTTCTGAAAAGTGGGTCCCCATCCGTCCTGCTTCGTCTGTCGGTACTTTTGGACAAAACTGTCTATGGCCATATTTCATTGTTTGGGTTGAAGGTTAAGTACCCGAAACGTGCATGTCTGGTCCATGCTGCAAATTTATATGTTCTCAAATGTTGCAATGAATTTGCATTTTTCATTTTCTTGTTTTTGTGCAATAATTATTGCGCAACAATTTTTTGCTTAATTTTTTTTTTTTTTGCAAGTTTTCGATCGAATTTCTTGTAGAATATAATAACTTAACTATTTGGAATAACCACGAACAAAAAAAAGTCTTAAAATGTTCATCGTTTCAGTAAACACAGAAGGAATGCACATTTTGTGCAAAAAAACTCTTTTAACTTACCGTCCACTTTTAGTGGACATTCACTGTCCATCACCAAAGTCCCTTGCAAAAGTTGTCCAGCGTGATAAACTCCATCACAGCTACTTAAAATCAAACGGAATGTTTTCATATTCTTCATACTTTATTCCTTGTCTTATTTGTATTTTTTATAGTAGAAATGCACTTTCCAAATCGGTATAATCGAAGTTATGTATACGTAGTCGGATAATGCTTCACATAATGTTAGATTTGTTGCCAGCACTTCAACTTTGAAATTTAGCAGATGAAAACAAAATTGATAGCAATTAGAACTAAAGCTGACATGCTGCGAGCCGTTCTTAGCGTGTATTACGCCGGAATCCTGATGAAAATTTACTAGAAGCCCCCTGGAGGTCGTCTGCACGGATATTTCTGTACGTTTGGTGTGTATATAATCTAAAATGATCGCATGATAATATATAGAAAATGGAGATATCATGTTAAAATATCAAGATAAATGATGAAATTACCGAATCATCATGATCATAACAATCTAGAGATAAAATGTTCGACCGCTTGCAAAGGCAGAGGGGACTTTGTATTCCATATATATTTTTTTTTTTTCGCTATTTGCGAGTAAATATTTATATATTCTATAGATTAATTTTTGAGTGTCATGAAGGTGAGTTAATTACCATAATCGCTTGATAACAATAAAAGATTGTTATTTTGGTTTCTGATTGCAAAGTTAACTGCTCCCTGAGTGCAGAATTTAATTGGACCCGTAAGTTCATGTATTTACAATCCTATACTAGGGGTGCAATTTTATACTTCAACTAAAAATATTCACTAAGTTTCTCTTACTATCCCTTATTCAAGAAGATTACGAGTTGGAAATTATTTTCTTTTGCAGTGTGGAGCACTTTCCCCGCGATGAAGTGTTTCAAGTGTTGAATTATTTTCTTTCCAGTTCTGTTGACTGAAAGAAACTTTGTATTGGTGCTTTTTCAATTTGACATCATATATTACCTTGCTATTTTGTAAACTTGTCATTTCATCCTAAAATGTCATCGAGATTAAAGGAGGTTAGCATTCTTGTAGACTAAATAATCCAGTCTCTCCGCTGCCGCTAACAGAGACTGAACCCCACTATGGTTGTTACAGAACGAAGTCGGACGAAACTGTTGCCCAACGATTTTTCCAAATTACAGACCTTTAATATTGATTTTCTTGCAGGTGTCACTTAAGTAAACATTAAACTAACTATCTATACCCACCTCGCGTTTTTTTCTCGCTTCGTTGTTGCATTTTTGCCAATTTTAACTCCCTACCAAACTAAATAGGCAAGGCAAAATTGGCAAAAATGCAATGTTCAACGAAGCGAGAAAAAAAAAACGCGAGGTGGGTAGAGATAGTTAGTTTAATGTTTACTTCAATGTCACCTGCAAGAAAATAAATATTAACGGTCTATACATGGAAAAATCGTTGGGCAACAGTTTCGTCCGACTTCGTTCTTTAACAACCATAGTGGGGTTCAGTCTCTGTTAGCGGCAGCGGAGAGACTGGATTATTTAGTCTAGCATTCTTGCATCTCTCTCCAATGCTCTTTAGTCATAGATTCTATTCAACTGGAGGGACACTACAGGAAATTATGAGCCGCGCACACTTTACAAACCAGATACACAAAATTCAGAAATGAAAGTAGAGGGCGCTACTGAGAATCACAGAAAGTTACACTTCAATTTTCCAGTTTGCAGGCAGTACTGTGGTTGAACTAAATCTCGACTGGAGGAAGGCAAAGTCGTCAATATCCTATACTAGTGAAGATTAAAAGGGGATTCTCGTTTCTAGATCTTTGTATGGAATTTGATAAAACTTCAACTTATGGGAGACGAGAATAAAACATTCTGTCGAAACCTTTAATAAACCAATTCTACCTTATTTTTAAATTTAGGCCAACATTGGGATGTTTGGTCTAAGTTCTCAAAATGGAGGCCTGTCATGAAGGCCAAGGTACAGTTAAAGAGTCAAGGACATGGTGAAAACAGAATTATGGTTTCACAAGGAAGTCAGATATGAAATATGAACAAGTTATTGAAGAAAAATGGAACGACAGGAAAGATCAAACCCAGAAAATAATACATTATATAGAAATACTTGTTTTTTAGTAAACCACGTTATATATATATATACTTTTAGTTCAGCCCCTTAAAATAAAGAATATTGTTGTCAGCAAATAGGGATAAGAATACAATTACTTTTTACAATAACGGACAGACAAAACGTTGTTTTCAAGCTTGAGACATTTTCAATACGTCAATACAAAAGAAAATAGCATATTACCAACCATTTAGCTTCATCCGTCTTGCCACGTGTAGAATAAGTTTCCCTTTCAGCCATTGTCCAGATATATACTTTGTCTTTGATCCTGTAAACATAAGCTGGAAAACTACCATCTTATTCATATTACATCCCTCGCACCACTGATAGAATATGAAGTATGCTTTGTACTATATATGGGAGGTAATATTATTCTGTCGTAATAAGGAAGGTGATTACAGTGGGTTTCCGATAGAAATATATTGGATCTATAGAGTCATTCTGGGACTCGTTTTATGGTAAATTAAGCTCAGTAATACAACAGCCTTGTATTTTATGCTACTTGGGTGTACTAAATGAATTTACAGGCAACAATGATTTGATATAGCTACAGCGAGGCGACACAAATCCTTTCTATCTATATATTTCAAAGAAAGAGCTATCAAATAAATAACCGAATGGTGTGGAAATCTTGATCGTACTACGAATTTTGCTGTCACAACTTCAAAAGTGTATATATGTTTCAAATCGTATACGATAACACCCGTAGTGTATTCACGATAATGGCTATCGCATCATCGTCGCACTACAACGTCATCGAAACGTCGTGCCGTCATCGCATTATTGGTACCGGACACCTGTGCCATCGTGCATTCCAAATTGCCTTTTCAAAAAACTTCTTTCTTGAAAGATATCTCTACACGTTTCAGTAATACCTCCTACTTATTTTAGCAAAAAAAATATAATAACGAAAAACTTAAAAGGGGCGCTCTGTCTGTCCGTCATGAAAACTTTAACATTAGACAAACCTTTTGAATGGTTTTAAAGTGATAGGGCTTTCATATTTCACACATATTCTATCTATGTCAACATTGTATACCTCGTGACCTTGGAGTCTGACCTACTTTTGACAAACTGTAATCTTACGTATAGTTTTTGAATGTTATTAAAGTGATAAGACATTTAAATTTCATATGGGTATTCCTAGTAACGTTTTGATACCAAAATTTGTTACCTCGACCTCAATTGAAGTTTGAGCTTCTTTTGAAAAACTCTTGGATGACGTGATGGGAAAGTCAAATTTCAAATGGGTACTCCATGTGACAAGGCCCTATTTTGATACCATTTTTCTAGCTTTACCTTCGGAGTTTGACATACTTTTTAAAAAATTCACGTGTACATTCCTATTGTGAACTTGACCTGCTTTCGTAACAAGCGCCAAAAAGCCAAAGACCACAATTCTCTGAACTTTTAATTGATTTCAAAATCAGCCATGCAGGAAAACCTTGCCTTCTTACAAAATGTATCAGCAGATATCAGTAAACAAGCAGCTGTGATCAATTTCATAGTGCATGTATCACTATTAATTTTCTATTCATTATATTCATATCTTGTTTTGGAAGTTTCTCTGCTTTCCAGTCTCCAGACTACTACATACATCCAAACACTTTGCAATATACAGCAGTTATAAGAAAGTATATACAATTAATGCATAATTCTTCGCTAGCCATTCTATTCAATCACATATTGCCATGTTACTATTGTTTTGCATGATACACAAGTCAATGAAAAGTGTAACAACCCACAATTAGCAACAATTTCCATTCTTCAATCACCTTGCTAATAGGTCTTCATGACCTTGTCTTGACCTTCAACGAGAATCATTATTGTACCATCAAACATGCAAATATAGAAGTCCAAATTGAGACCTTCACCATTGACCTAGAACATTGATACATGTCCTCTCAATGTGCTCAACTAACGTGCAAAATCTGATGAACTTACTGTATGTAACACTGCTGCATGGGATGTTAATGTTGTCATGCTGTTTTGCATGAAATGAAGTCAAAGTTATCAATTCTTCTCACTCTGTGCATACTATAAGATACATTTCACGAGTAAAATTCAGAAAATTATTTGAGATATTCAATGTATGCAACAAGTAAGCATCTACTACTTTGCATTTTTTTTATTAACTGAAAATGGCAACATACATGTACATTAGAGTTTCTCCTCTGAACAAAAGATGGTAGTAGAATTTCTTACATGCATAGACTGACTACCATTTCATAAAATAATGCATTTGATGATTAACCGAATATTCACTTATCCAATCTATCCTTTATATATAATTGTGCATTATTGTGTAGTAACTGTTGCAAATTCATTTATTACAACCCAAATAAATACTGTAATTTTAAACTGCTTTCTAAGCAGACAATTTCAAATAATTTCATTTCACAGTATAAGACACAATATTTTTTTCCATCACTTGCCGTTAGGCATCAATTATGTGAACATAGATGTAAGATATCAAAATAAAGCCAAAGCCTCAACAAATAACGGCTTGATATATCTGGAAACTCATTTTTTTTTCTCACCCAAACAAAAGAAATAATCAAGAATTTTTCAAAGATTAAGAATTCTCATTTCAGAATACGGTTTCATATGAAGTATGCATACTTTATATAACTGAAGACAAACAGTTGGCACCAATGAGATTTTCACCGATAAAATCGGCGAAACAACCACTTCACCTGTCCTAATACACGTCACAGTCATGTGACAATCTTAAAGAGTTTGAGTTGATATCATATCGCAGGATGAGCTGTAATAAATAGAATATTGAGCCGTCGTTAAATGAAGTCTTCGTCATAAAAGTCATTGTAGTCCCCGTAACTGGCTGCAGCAAGATCACCAAAGTCAGTATCACGTTCTGATTTTAGCACTATGTTTTTCTTCTTCTTTTTCTTCTTATCTGCCTCCTTTAAATTAGAAAAAAAAAATGATATTACAATTAAATTCCAATTGCATTATCTAAGAATTTATCAATTACTCAACAGTATACAATTACTTAAAAGATTTTCAACAGCATATGGAATCACAGTTTTTTTTTTTATCATTTGCTCTGAATAATGGAAAAATGAACAAAACTAACATTCTAAAATGAGGCATTAACATCAGATTTCACTGGTTGTTTGCTCCTTGTTAAAAGCCATAGAATGAGAACAGTGAGTATAAATTTTACCTTTTGCTGTTTCTGTTTTTCATGGTATATATTGTTGAGTGTTGTGCCTAATTTCTTCACATCCTCAGCTTCCACTGCAATACATATTTTCATAGAGACATATCAGCAGGCTAAAGTGATATAATACCTTACTCATAAATTAGAGCACTTGAATTTTTTTCTTCTTTTCAGTAATTATTCGCAATAAGTTAGGGGTAGTTTTGAAGTGCTCTGTTACATGTAATATTGCTAATTTGCCGAAACATTTGTTATACATTACATACATGTATACAAATATAGTATATGGTCTAACATCAGAAATGAATCATAGTAAATGTGAGTATATCAAGTTTTCATTCCACATCAGATTACTCTTGATATGAGAATTTTCAGACAAGTTTTAACGTAGTTTCTTCAGAGCTACTATGCTAAAATTGTAACTGGTTTACATTAAACAGAGATTTATTTATAATATAACCAATAATTAGCAATATGATATACTATACTTACATGATACAACTAAATCTGTAAACAACTTATCTAGAAATGGAACATAATGTTGGGATTTCTGTAAGAGATGAAATGTGCATAAAGTATTTAAAAGACTGTACAGGTACATGTACTTATATGATGCCTAAATCTACACAATAATAGATGAGGAACTAAGGGAACAACTAGGCCTGTAACAATATATCCATAGTATTGATTGTGAGATTGTACAATACATGTATCATATAGTGACCGAGGTATCGAGATACTGTCACTATGGTTTATGCAAATAGAAAGAATTCATGCTTGCTTCAAAACAATGTTTATTAACTTTATTTTTCACCTTTCATAAATTATCTGACAGACAAAATAAAACACAGCCTGGAAAGAGTCATCAAATTTGATTATCAGTCTTACTTTCACCCAATTAAAGATCATTCTTTCATCTTTAACAAACAAGATTATCTAACAAAGATCCCAAACAAATTGCATTAGCTCAAAATGAAAGAAATATAAATTTTGAAGTATTGTGATACTATCATATCACAACCCCTTATCGTGATAATATATCATATCGTAGGGTACCTAGCAATACTCAAGCCTAATGACAACAGTTCTAAAATCTGAAGACCTTGGACTGAAATCATATCTCAGGAATGTAAAATCGCAGGGTAAAAGCAAGAGAGTTGGCAGATCTGCAAACATAAAAGTATGCATTGTTCCACTTATACTTTACTCTTAATATATTCAAAGGAAAATAAACCAGAAGTCTCTGACGAGACTGTAGCTCTCCTGGTTGTTTTTTCTAAAACATCAATTTCCTTTCTTTTTTTTTTAAACCAAGACCATAGGGAGCAGGCGCTCTAACAAATTATAAGTAGCATGACAAAACTACATATCCATTATACTGCAACTATAATAGCACTCATATAATTCATAATATCCGAGATAAAGTATTTCTAAAAAGAATGTCACACCCATTTTCCAAGATCCTAGGGGCCAAGGACTGCTAGCTCAAATGAACTACCAATGACACATCAAGACTTGGATAAAGAATTAACTCCCCATCATAAATAGCTTTAAACGAGAAGAGAGCACAACTATATAGGAAAAATTACTGCACCCATTTTCAAAGACCCTAGGGGTATAAGGCTAAAACAAAATATCAGGTGCACATCTATGCCACAGACCAATCATTGCAAAAAGAATTAATTATACATCATTTATAGTGTCAGAGGAGTTGCAAGCACAAGATTACATTTACTTATATAGGAAAAATGACCACACCCATTTCTGAGACCCTAAGGGTCAGGGGCTAAAACATAAAAACAGGTGCACAACTAGACCAGAGACCCATAATATTGCAAGAAGAATTTAGTCAGAGGAGTTGTGAGCACAAGATTACATAGAGTTATATAGGAGAAAATGACCACACCCATTTCTAAGACCCTGGGGGTCAGGGGCTCAAACAAAATATCAGCACAACCAGATCACAGACCCATCACATTGCAGAAAGAATTAAGTGTCCATCATTTATAGTGTCAGAGGAGTTGCGAGCACAAGATTACATAGAGTTGTATAGGAGAAAATGACCACACCCATTTCTAAGACCCTGGGGGTCAGGGGCTCAAACAAAATATCAGGTGCACATCAAGATCACAGACCCATCATACTGAAAAAAGAATTAAGTCTTCATCATTTATATTGTCAGAGGAGTTGCGAACACAAGGTTACATAGAGTTATATAGGAGAAAATGACCACACCCATTTCTAAGACCCTGGGGGTCAGAGGCTCAAAAAAAAATATCAGGTGCACAACTAGACTGCAGACCCATCATATTGCAAAAAGAATTAAGTCTCCATCATTTATAGTGTCAGAGGAGTTGCGAGCACAAGATTACATAGAGTTATATAGGAGAAAATGACCACACCCATTTCTGAGACCCTAAGGGTCAGGGGCTAAAACATAAAAACAGGTGCACAACTAAACCAGAGACCCATAATATTGCAATAAGAATTTAGTCAGAGGAGTTGTGAGCACAAGATTACATAGAGTTATATAGGAGAAAATGACCACACCCATTTCTAAGACCCTGGGGGTCAGGGGCTCAAACAAAATATCAGCACAACCAGATCACAGACCCATCACATTGCAGAAAGAATTAAGTGTCCATCATTTATAGTGTCAGAGGAGTTGCGAGCACAAGATTACATAGAGTTGTATAGGAGAAAATGACCACACCCATTTCTAAGACCCTGGGGGTCAGGGGCTCAAACAAAATATCAGGTGCACATCAAGATCACAGACCCATCATACTGAAAAAAGAATTAAGTCTTCATCATTTATATTGTCAGAGGAGTTGCGAGCACAGATTATATAGAGTTATATAGGAGAAAATGACCACACCCATTTCTAAGACCCTGGGGGTCAGGGGCTCAAACAAAATATCAGGTGCACAACTAGACTACAGACCCATCATATTGCAAAAAGAATTAAGTCTCCATCATTTATAGTGTCAGAGGACTTGCGAGCACAAGATTACATAGAGTTATATAGGAGAAAATGACCACACCCATTTCTAAGACCCTGGGGGTCAAGGGGCTCAAACAAAATACCAGGTGCACAACAAGACCACAGACCCATCATATTGCAAAAAAAATTAAGTCTCCATCATTTATAGTGTCAGAGGAGTTGTCCGGACAAGATTACATAGAATTTAATGACCACGCCCATTTTATAAGACCCTGGGGGTCAGGGACTGAAACTAAATGTCAGGTGCACAACTAGACCATGGACCAAGTAAAATGCAAAAAGAATTTACTTTCTATCTCTAACAGTTTCAGAGGAGTTGTCCGGACAAGATTACATAGAATTTAATGACCACGCCCATTTTCTAAGACCCTGGGGGTCAGGGAGTGAAACTAAATGTCAGGTGCACAACTAGACCATGGTCCAAGTAAAATGCAAAAAGAATTAACTTTCTATCTCTTACAGTTTCAGAGGAGTTGTCCGGACAAGAATTGTTTACGGACAGACGGACAGACAGACAGACGGACAGACGTACAGACGGACAGACGGACGGACGCCGGACAAAGGGTGATCGCATAAGCTCGACTGGTCTGAGACCAGTAGAGCTAAAAACAACAAAAAACACTGTATAAGATAATATAAATTATTGAATGACAAAAAATTGCATTCTAGTGTAACAATTGAATCTGTATCATTTCCAGACCTGCCTACCCTTTTCTTACCAAGAGTGAAATATTTGCATAAGAAAGTGTATTTTTTGGAAGTGAAGTGTACTATGAACCATTGTTTGTGAATCTGAGAAAAAAAAATCCCACTTAAACATTGTAAAATGTCTTTTTCCCACATAAACATTGCAAAATGTTTTTCCCCTCTCAAACATTATAAAACATCTTTTTTCCCTCTTAAACATTATAAAACATCTTTTTCCCCTCTTAAACTTGGTAAAATGTCTTTTCCCCACTTAAACATTGTAAAATGTCCTTTTTCCCACTTAAACATTGTAAAATGTCTTTTTTCCCTCTTTTAACATTATAAAATGTCACATTGTAAAATGTTTATTCCCCTCTTAAACATTATCAAATGTCATTTTTCCCTCTTAAACATTATAAAATGTCTTTTCCCCCTCTTAAACATTGTAAAATGTCTGATCACTTACATCCTTTGCTATACAATATGAATTGGATACAATCAAATGCTAAAGTGACAAAGATTCATTTAAATGAGTCTATTTGTTTGCTTAAAAATTTGAAGAAAGTCATTTGGCCTGAAATAACGTTTTTGACATAAAGTTGAGCATTGATAGCATATAGCATAATTTGGGGTCAAAATCAAATAAAAGATGCAAAAATCATCAGGATAGACAGGTTTATATTTCCAATAGAAAGTATAAATTTGATAGGTGATAAAGGCAGTTGATCCACTTACTTCAAAAAAGGAAATTTTGGTTTTTAATGCACTTTCAAACTCTTCGTATTCTGCCTCTGTTTCTGGATACATCACATCAATGCCTTTCACCTCCACTCCTGTAAAACAAATAATTATCATTAATTGTGATATTCTTAGACAATGTGACCATATAACATTATCATAGTTTATCTTTTATTGTTTATTTAGGCTTTTATTGACCCTCCCTTCATTCATCAGAATAGGATTTGGACAACAGAGGTAGGAGATAAGAAATCATTACTTAAATTACAATGAATTGAATGTGTCCTGAATACATTGTATTAAGTTTGACAAACGAACTGCATGTGTACTGCTGAAACAATTAGAGCTGCAACGAGTCGGGAACTTCTCGATTCGGTTCGATTTCGATTTTTGTGTCTCGATTCGTTTTTTTTTCGCTTCGAGTTTTTTGCAATATAATTTTCCAAGGATATCTAATTTTTTTCCCTTTTATTTGAAAAATTTAATCTCAATCTAAAAAAACCCCCATGTGCATCACTATCTACCCCCCACCATTTTATGGCGGGGGTATAAAAATGCATTAAATACCCAGTTCATGTGAAAGCACTGTATGATATATATGTTTATGTATCATGTGGAAATATTATTCAAGGTAACCCCCCCCCCTTTCACAGAACGGCCTTCTGGGGATATAAATTCAATACTGTGTACAAAAGATATATGATAACTAGCCAGTTTGCACAAAGAAGTGCATAGGTAAAATACTCTAAAAGAGGCAATTTTCAATTTGGGGTAGCACTAGCAGGCTCGTTAAAATGCGGTAAAAGTCGCCGTTTCGAATTTCCTCTGACCGTCACCCTGTACTTTCTTACGAATTGCTTGGTAAATGCACTTAAAAGGTTCATTTTTTATTCTAAATCATCACCTTAAATTATTCTTATTGGGAATCCTGCGATTTGTGCGAATTGTGAATACTTTAAAGTTGAAATTAGAACGTTTTTCTGCATTATTTAGACTATTCGACTCGAATCGTTTCTGACCACTACGACTCGCGATTCGAGTCAGAGCTAAGAATCGCGATTCTCGGTGCACCGCGGTGAATCTTTGCAGCTCTAGAAACAATACATGCACATGCCATCTACTGTCCTGTTCACTAAATCCAGAGCACCCTGTTTTGACAATTTATTCTGTCGTCTTAAGAATTTTGCTATAAATTATTGTTTCCAAGAATTGACCTCCTGTAGTTGTAACTGGAAATTAACTTCAACTTACCCTATCAGCTGCCTTCAACCCGCAATATGAAAAATAAAATGTCTACAGGAAATTCCCATGTTAATTTCTAGCCGCCTCCATATTGTTCTCCGTATCAACAATAGTAAACAGTGACGTCAAAGCCTCCGACGTCACACATTTTCAGCGATTTTACTATAGAAAATCCCTGTAGACTTTTTATTTTCCATCCTATTTCTAACTTAATTGACGCACAGCAAAAACAATGGTACTTTCTGTAACAACTAAAGGAATACTATAAAATTGATATCTTTTTGGAAGATGACATTATTATACTTTAGAGAAAACCAGGAAAACAGGGTGCTCTGGAATATGTGAACAGGACAGAAGTAGGCTCTACTTGTCTATATCTAAGTACACCATAGCAGGTTTCATCAATCTATCTGAAACATTGACACAGGATTATTTTTCCTCACTTTCAGCTAAGTTTAGTTACATTCTGTTTAAAAAGTGTGAGGAAAGTTTCAATGACAAGAAGTTTCAGTTTAAAGCATGTTAATTAACTCTTGCAAGGCAAAAAAAAGTTTTTTGACAAGCTGTCACACTACAACCGTGTTCATGCTCTCACTGCACTCAACTCTTAATTTCAAAATGAGAGAGGTGCAGTAGAACTGAAGCGCTCAATGTCAAGAGAGAGGTGCAGTAGAAGTGCAGTAGAATTGCTGTGATCATGGTGAACACGCAGCAAGGACACAGTGCAATAGCCTAGAATGCCATAGGGTCGCTGTGAAAGAGCAGTGAGTCGCAGTGTTGTCTCAAACTAATTGCGTTTCCACTGCGAACTCTCAGCACTCGCACTGCGTTGTAGCAGTAATTGGGTTAAGCATGCGCCCTGCGCAATAGTCACATTCAATACTAAAATGGCACATTTAAATTTCACTGAGCATGCGTGGCGCATTCAATTCTTAAACAAATTGTGGAAATCTTCCCTTCTTTTACTCAATGTGGTAATGACTTCATCATATTCATATCTGACTTTGCAATATGAATTGCATTATTGTTGACCCATAAAAACTGATGCAGATCTTTACATGTTCTGGTTTGTTTGGGTTTTTTTTTCAAACTGCTCATGGCACATTCATTTTCAACAATGGCACATTCGTTTTCAACAATGGCACATTCGTTTTGCAAATTGCACAAAGATGTTCCAGGATATGGGTTCACTGTCACAATCACCTCGTTGCCTATCCCAATCACTGTGTAGGAGAACTTACTGCACTGCCATGACGACCCTACTGCAATCTGAATAGAAGAAGTTCCCATGACAACTGTTTTGTGTATGCTCAAAACAAGCATCATGGTTTGGCGGCCAATCAGATCCGACAGTGATCATTGTCATGTCACTGTCATGGCGATGCTATGGCGATGCTTCAGCAGCTTGCCACTCCACTGCACTCCCACAGCGTTCTTCATGTTTCTAGGATGCTGCGGGGGCACATTGGGAGCGCAATTCTAGTGTGACAGGGGTTTAAGGGACTAACATCAGTGATACATGTACATTATAAGAATTACCAAATGCCTCCTTCGCAAGCTTCAGATCGTTTTCTTTCTGTATTTTTTCTCTTCGTAACTTCTCAGCAAGTTCCTCTTCTGGTGATAAAGGTTTTGACTCAGCTTCTTTCTGCAAATTGTAAGATACATGTGAACTTTTAGAGAAGCAAACTCTATGAGAATTATTCAGATGTAATTCTTAGTTTTCTGCCTAAGACATGTGCTTCCTCATTAATCTTTTACTTTTAAGCCCTGAAAGTATTTGCAAATTCAGTTAAATTGTGCTAATGAATCTTGATGAATAATGTTTTAGTGATACCATAATAGATCAAGCATTAACATAATAAGAGTCTGCTTCCTGGTTGTCTATTAAGGGGGTTCGAGTATCGTTATTTTGACACTGTTTGGATGGTCAAACTAACTTTATTTTTTCTCTAAACTAAAAATCTATCTTCAGATATTCTAAAATGTATAAAATATATATCTTATACATTTTAGAATAATTCGTGCAGGGCATCTTTAGGGTCTAATACTTGAACAAAGTTTGGCACTCTTAGTGGAAAATCATATTTTGCCCAAATTTTGAGTATATCCAAGGAAAACTGAATAAAAATGAATATAAGGTATCTAAAGTCAAATTTTCTAATGGAAAAGACTTGTTTAAGAACTGCAGGTACTTGTTATTAGCAGTAGAAGACAAGACAATTGTAATATTTTGAGAAATAGCAATGAAATGGTAAAAAATGTCACAATTTGCGTGCTAATATTTGATGTCAAAATATGCCAGAGACTATATTCATATGCCCTTTAATTAAAGGAAATCCCTTGCAAGGTGCTTTTTTCGTCATTTCCATGTTTTATCGATAAAGGTGAAACAATTTATACATATACCAAATTCTAAGGAGTTTCGACCATAACTTTTAAAGATGTTGTAAATCTAAATACAAAAATGCTATATTTTCAGCCAAAATGCGTAAAAAACTTGTATGACAAACAAAAAAGTTCTACAAATTGAAGGATTTATTTTTAAAACATGATTAAATACTTGTTAAACAAACTATTTTAAACATCTGCAATTAATTAAGGCAATTCAACATTATTCTTATATATTTTGGAAATTAGTGATGACGTCACGCGATACCTGAACCACCTCAAATCAATCAAGAAATCCTCAATTCCATTTGTAACTTTCTCTAAAAATTCTGGTTCTATGAGAAGGATTACTTTCAATGACTTGTATATCATGTGATATGAAGTCCTTTTCTACCGAGACATCTCATACACGCATCCTGCATAATTATACACAAGAAAGTTTCATGCAGCGATAGTGATAATGCAAATGGCTTCACTTTCAAGTGAGGATAATACCTATGCATTTTTTAGGTCAGAAAGTCTAAGGTCATTAGGTCAAGCTAAAACCAACATAAACTTTCTTGATCCTCTTAAACAATTAAAGCATAAATTCAAGCTTTCCTAGGATCTTTCTATTACCTGCTCTTGCCTAGCTTTTTCTGCTTGCTTTTCAGCTATTCGATCAGCCAATTTCTTTTTCTTACGTTGAAATGCTTTGTTTTTCTGATCATCTGTAAATTTAAATGTAAAACTCAAGAACAACAGAATTCATAATTCTAAATCAAATGTTATAAAAATAATTCTGTAGTGTACAATGAAATTACTTGTATCATCCCTTCCCTCTGGAAGAAATATTTCAATCTACTACAATGAAATTGCTTGTCATAATGTTAACAACATGAATCAAAGCTCTGAAGGAACTGATGGCGAGTTTCGTTTATTCATTTTAGAATGATATCAAACTATTTTATGGGATTTTTAAATATTGTATTAGCAGATAGAACAAATCCATTTTCCAATGTTCGGAAATAAAACATTTATGAACCTAGGGACGGAAATTGGCGGTCGCTCATGGCAACCAAATTTTTAGCTGGGCCCCCAAAACATCATGTCCTACTCGCCCATTTGGCGAATGAAAATAAAAATACATAGTCCATATTTAATTATAAAACATAGGTAATCACAGATTACAAAGCTCACCTCGTGACAGCAAAATTCAATTCAAACATATTTCTTAGTACATGTATATTGGCTTTTAAAGGCAAAACCACTCAAGCCGGAAAAGTAGGTCAAGGTCATTTTATGAAAGTTTGATCAAAGATACATCCAATATGCAAGTTTGGTACATGTAGCAGTTATACTTTGCTCAATATTGGCTTTATAGAGCAAAATCACTCAAGCGGAAAAAGTAGGTCAAGATCATTTTATGAAAGATTGATCAAAGATACATCCAATATGCAAGTTTGGTACATGCATCACTTATACTTTGTTCAATATTGGCTTTTAAAGGCAATATCAATTAAGCGGAAAAAGTAGGTCAAGGTCATTTTATGAAAGTTTGATCAAAGATACATCCAATATGCAAGTTTGGTACATGTATCACTTATACTTTGCTCAATATTGGCTTTTAAAGGCAAAATCACTCAAGCGGAAAAAGTAGGTCGAGGTCATTTTATGAAAGTTTGATTAAAGATACATCTAATATGCAAGTTTGGAACATCTAGCACTTATACTTTGCTCAATATTGGCTTTTAAAGGCAAAATCACTCAAGCGGAAAAAGTAGGTCAAGGTCATTTTATGAAAGTTTGATCAAAGATACATCCAATATGCAAGTTTGGTACATGTAGCACTTATACTTTGCTCAATATTAGCTTTTAAAAGTGAAATCACTCAAGTGGAAAAAGTAGGTCAGATGCTGCATCCGATGCATGGGTCCATCTCGGCATCCAAAGATGAATCACTTGTGCAAGTTTGGTTACTGTAGCATTAGTACTTTGTTAGATACTGAGCTACCCCAAACTTCTTATCCAAATCACTCAAGCGTAAAATGTAGGTCAGATGCTGCATCCAGTGCATGGGTTCACCTCAGCATCCAAAGATGAATCACTTATGCAAGTTTGGTTACTGTAGCATCAGTACTTTGTCAGATACTGAGCTACCCCAAACTTCTTAACCAAGTCACTCAAGCGGAAAATGTAGGTCAGATGCTGCATACGATGCATGGGTTCACCTCAGCATCCAAAGATGAATCACTTGTGCCAGTTTGGTTACTGTAGCATTAGTACTTTGTCAGATACTGAGCTACCCCAAACTTCTTAACCGGACGCGGACGCGGACACGGACGCGGACACGGACGCGGACGCGGACGCGGACGAGGACGCGGACGCGGACGCGTGGGGTTATAGCATAAGCTCACTCAACTTCGTCGAGGTGAGCTAAAAAAAGGAATTTCTTTCGCTTCTATGTTAGGCCCCATACTTCGTCAATGATGCTCTTTTAAAATCAGGGGCTTATATTAATACATGTACGTATCTGTTTACATACGCGAAATATACGTTTTCTCGTGTGTCACTGTGCGAAGCCCTCGTTCAAAGTTGCTATTAAGATAATTGGAATTTGGATTACCGCATGTTGTTCGGATGACACAGCCTTACTGCATGTACATGTTTTCAAAAGCATTTGTGTACACGTTTACCGATTCATTGAAAGGTAGTGGTACTTTGCACGGCCAAATCAAAACTAATTTTCTTAATTCATTTATCGAAAATCTTTTAAAGTCGTTCGCCAAATTTACGCCCAAAATCTCATTTCAACTGATTCAATCCATGCCATAGGGGATGGTATAACGGCGCGAATATATGTAAAGAATGTGCCGACCAGAAACTCACTTTTTACATCTCTCTCTCTGTTGAAGTTTTAAAAATATCTATACGAACCGTTTATTGTTCTAGCCCCCCCCCCCCCTCTCTCTCTCTTTCTCTCATTTTGTTGTGATAGCGTGAAACGTGAGACTGTACAATACTAAAGTGACGTTTTATTCAGTAGAAACCTGTCGGATTAAAAAGACCCCCCCCCCCCAAAAAAAAACCAAAACAATAGGCAAGCGTTTGGAAGGGGTGTCACGACCCACAGAAAGAAAAAAAACACGATCGTGAAAGTGATTTCAAAAGAACTACAGCAGAGGTTTTTATTGTTCTATTAGAGGCTATTAAAACGTGTAGAACTCGACATTGTACAAGAGTACCTGGAAGAAATAAACTTATCTTCTTTACAAGTTTAAGATTAGATGTGTATTTTTTCTGGGCCCCCAAATTTTAGCCTGTGCTCCTAAATTTTAGAGTTTAGGGGCCCAGTTGGCTCCTAGGATATTTTGGTAAAGGTTTGTCCCTGTGAACCTATGTCAGCATGACTGCTAGTCAGTGACAGATTCAAGGGGGGCGTAGGGTCCCCTTTAATTTTCCAATCATGGGTAAAACAATCATTTTAAATCAAGAAAGAGTGAATATTAGTGAATATTACTTACCTTTTAGTAAATATAATTGTTAAATGCATCAAATCCCATTCTTTAATTAATTACAGTCACGAAAATGGTCCTAAAAAGGCTGAAATTCAAGAGATTCCAGGAGGCTTCAACCCCCCTAACAGGGCTCTGCCCTGGACCCGCTGGGGATCTAGGAAGTCCCAGACCCCTTGCCAATTATTTACGTCCCCCCCCTAAATAATAAGGTGGATCCGCACTGATAGTACAGACGTTTATTTTTTCTTCATGTATAGCACAGGGGTGAGGTATTATCGCTTGGTCACAAACCCTTTCCTCTATACGTACCCTTTCTTCTATATGTCTATATTAAAAAAGTTTTATATATATAGACAGAAGGGTTTGTATTGAGGAAAGGGTTTGTGACCAAGCGATGATACCTCACCCCTGTGGTGTATAGATCTGCATATCTGTTCCACAGGCCGTAAAAGTGCCTGGTATGTGTACGACCTGTGTATATATTATTTAAGGCTAGTATTTCGCAGATACACAGTCATGTCAAATTTCTAACTTCAACCATTGCAAAATTCGCTATAGAGGTTCCAATAAGATCATACTTTCTACGATTGTACCTATATATTTTATCTACTATGTCACCAAATTTCATTAAAAAAAATTCCCCGTACTTCCAGAGATATTGTAGGTACCATTTCTTTAGTGACCTAGTTTTTGTTTACTCGAATTTAGCTGTTCAGCGAGTCCGTTCCAGCCCTGGCTCGGTGTTCAGTGAGTCAGGGCATTCTATTTGCGAGATGCGACAGACCAATGCGCTATGAACGCTTGATTGTCTGTGAATTCTAAATTGATTTCTATACCTAGAAGTGTAATGTATGACCGTAACTCCTCGTTAATCGCTTAAACACTCGAACTGCTACGACTTGGACATCAGTGCCTTCCATTTTATTTACATAGTGTCACTTGGTACAGTATACTAGAGGGTAGTAGGAATTACCGAAAAGACAGCATTTACCGAAAAGACAGTGGTATTTACCGAAAAGACCCCAAATTGCACCGAAAAGACCCCAAATTGCACCGAAAAGACACTTAAATTTCAAAACTAAACACATTTTATGATTGGAAATGTGTTTATACAATTAAATGTATCACCAAAACCAAAAATAAATATATCTGTCTATTCGGTAAATATCACTGTCGTTTCTGTAAATGCTGTCTTTTCGGTAATTCCTAGTACCGCAGTATAGCCGATAAACTTATAAGCAATTTCAACACACGTGCACACGAGACAGTTGATGTTTACTGCTTCCTAAGTATCCTTTTTAACATAATCTCTAACTTTTTTTTAAACATTATGAAACAACTGTTAAAGCGCGGAATGCTATGTACGCTGTCTTAAATAAATATGGTGAATAATGAGGCCAGGGTCATCGGGCCACACGATCGGAGTTGAGAAAAACTGAATCTTCACTCAATTTATACATTTTACGGGCGTGGGGATGTCACGGAAGTGGTGTGACGTCATGAAAATCCTGCGATCACTATAGCCGAGATCGCTACGCGAAACTCGCCTAAAAATTCAAGGAATTGTGGTCCCCCGCTTTTGGGTGTTTGTCTTTAAAGAAATGCTTACAGACATCCCCCCATTCTTAAGTTTTAATAATATATCTCATATATTATCAACATTCTAAATATGAAAGATTAACTCCAAGAAAAGGTCAAAAGTTACAAACTTTTGTTTTGTTTCCAAGGGACAGGGCTTATAAAAAGGTATGCACATGTGAAATATTTAAGACCTATGATTTAAATTAAAATCAAAAACTTATGGTCGAGGTTGAAGTTTTTAAATGTGGGTCAACCTCCATGGACAAGGTCACAAGGTCAGGTTGTTGTTACCAACAGAAAGGTCTCATCACAAGGAATACACATGTGAAATGTGAAAGCCCTATCATTTTCCATTAAAAAGTTATGGACAAGGTTATAGTTTTTTGTAAAGTAGGTCGAACTCAAAGGTCAAGGTCACAAGGTAAAAAATTTTGGTATCCATGGAAAGGTCTTGTCACAAGGAATACACATGTGAAATATCAAAGCCCTATCACTTTCCATTCAAAAGTTATGGTCAAGGTTAAAGTTTTTAATAAGAAGGTCAAAGTCCAAGGTCAAAGTCACAAGGTCAAAAATTTTGGTATCCATGGAAAGGTCTTGTCACAAGGAATACACATGTGAAATATCAAAGCCCTATCACTTTCCATTCAAAAGTTATGGTCAAGGTTATATATTTTTTTGAAAAGTAGGTCAAAGTCCAAGGTCAAGGTCACAAGGTCAAAAATTTTGGTATCCATGGGAAGGTCTTGTCACAAGGAATACACATGTGAAATATCAAAGCCCTATCACTTTCCATTCAAAAGTTATGGTCAAGGTTATATTTTTTTGAAAAGTAGGTCAAAGTCCAAGGTCAAGGTCACAAGGTCAAAAATTTTGGTATCCATGGAAAGGTCTTGTCACAAGGAATACACATGTGAAATATCAAAGCCCTATCACTTTCCATTCAAAAGTTATGGTCAAGGTTATAGTTTTTGTGACTGACGGACAGACAGACGGACAGACGGACGAACCGGTTTTAATGTCCCCGCGCTTTCGCAAAAGCGGGGGACAACAAAAGCTTTGCACTTTTTCAATTCATCAGTGATTCTTCGTCACAAGTTTGAAGATCCTTGGGCTAATAGTTCAGTCTGTTTCCAGCTCCATCAGCAAGAAAATCTTCTATCCAAAGAACACATTGTTCATGCAAACTGTAAAGTCTGGATTTAGGGGGCAAATTAGGCCTTATCATATATATTAGTCCTTTAATTTCGTCTTAGTCTTCAAATGAAGTAGTACTCACCTGTTTGTGGTTGATCAGCTTTCTTTTCCTCTTCATCATCATCTTCCCAGTTATCCTTTAATACACATTAATTGAAAAATATATTGAACATCTAGGTGAACATGTGCAAGATTTACTTTTACATAACTGGTTACTGGTAAGAAGTGACCTTAATCATGTGACCTTAGGACAATGTGATAAGAAACATTTAGTCCTGAGAAACAACACACTAAAATATGAAAACAATTGTAAGAAGGGTTCAGGAGATATAGCTCAGACAAGATTAGTATGTACAATTTCATTAAAAAGAACTAAATAATCTTGACCTTGGGCACATGACCTTGGATCAAGATGATAAGAAACCCTCCAATCCTGAGCAACAGCATACTAAAGTATCAGAGTGATCCAGTAAACGATTCCACAGATATAGCCCAGACTCAACAGCATTTACAATTTCATTAAAAAATGTAGTACTTGACCTTGACCTTAGTCATATGACCTTGGATCAAGGTGGTGTGAAACCTTTGGGTCATCAGCCCCATCATACTAAAATGTGAAGTGATCCGATCATGGTTCAAAAGATTAAGCCTGGACATAATGCCCTGTTTACACGACGGGCTTAATGCGCATTAAATCGAATTTAATGCACATTAGATTTTAGCTGCATTCACACGAGGAATCTAATGCGCATTAGTTTAATTCGCATTAGATTTAATGCGCATTAGATTTTGCTGTGTGAACGCAAAGCGAATCTAATTCGCATTAAATCTGGCGCATGCGTATATGATTTACTAGAATTCTACAGTGCATTTCCATCATAACTGGTCACTTGGACCTCGAAACATAAAACAAGAGGTAAAAATACTTGATTTCATTCATAATGAACCCTCCAAGTAACTGTACAAGTAACATTATATTATGAAGTCATTTTATCTCACAATGACGTCATGCAATGCATGCATAAGCCCAACTTACGAAGAGGTAAATCATTATGAGCAAAACAACATACAGGCATGCATTCGACCCTTTTACTATCTAAAGTATATGGCTCTCAGTGCAAATGTACCAAACTCTAATGCGCATTAGAATGTGTCGTTTGAACGCAATGCGAATCTAATTCGCATTAGAATAAAGCGCATCAAATCTAATGCGAATTAGATTTAATGCGCACTCGTGTGAACAGGGCATAATACACGTAAAAAATACAATTTCATTTAAAATATACTAATTGACCTTTGTCACATGACCTTGAGTCAACCTGATGAGAAACCTTTAGGTGATAAGCAACAACATACTAAAATATGACAGTGATCTGATAAATAGTTTTAAAAAGAGATACAGCCTCAACAGGATAGCATGTACAATTTCATTCAAATGTACTTAGTAACTTTGACCTTGATCAAATGACCATGGGTCAAGGTGAAACCTTTTAGTCATGAGCAAATACATACTAAAATGTGAAAGCAATCCTGAAAGCGGTCCAAGGGATAAAGCCTAGACAGGAATGTATGTACAATTTCATTAAAAATGTAGTAAGTGACCCTGACCTTTGTCACATGACCTTGGGTCAAGGTGATGTAAAACCTTCAGGTCATAAGCAGCAACATGCTAAAATATAAAAGTGATCCTGCAAACAGTTCAGGAGATATAGCCCGAAAAGGAATGTATTTACAATTTCATTAAAAAAAATGAACTAAGTGACCATCACTTTGGGTCATAAGGAACAACATACTAAAATAAGAAAGTGATCGGTTAATCCTTTCAAGAGATATAGCCTGGACAGGAATGTATGATAATTTCATTAAAAATGCACTAAGTGACCTTAACCTTGGTCACATGACCTTGGGTCAAGGTGATGTGAAACCTTCGGGTCATAAGAAACAATATACTAAAATATGAAAGTTATCCGGCGAACGGTTCAAGAGATCCAGCCTGGACAGGAATGTATGCATACCATAATTTCATTAAAAATGCACTAAGTGACCTTGACCTTGGTCACATGACCTTGGATCAAGGTGTGTGAAACCTTCGGGTCATAAGCAACAACATACTAAAATATGAAAGTGATTGGGCAAACGGTTCAGGAGATATAGCCCGTACATGATATGTGTCAGACAGACGGACAAACGGACAACGAAAGCAAAACCAATATGTCTCCTCCCCGTTGATATTTTGACCTAAACTTGGTCGATTTTTGGAATTTTTGTGTAAAATCGAGAACATTTCAAATGATCTGTGAATTTGGTACCTACGGTGAAACTTTATTAAAATCAAGTTTTACACAAAGCTGCTAACCTGCTTTATTATATGTTAACATAGAAAACTAAAATTAAAATCAAATGAGTCAGGGATTTTTTTAGGGTCTGTAGGGGGCCGAAATTCGGCCCCATTCCTAAAGCCAAAAAGTGGTACTTTTTCCCAATTTTACATGTAGATCTAAATATTCCCAATTCAATCTTTTCTCCAAAACGAGAAATTCATTTCCAATTTACGTATCATTAACTGAAAGGAAAGCAAAAGTAGAGCAAACATATTGTGTTAGTTTAACTCTAGGAGGGATTCAAAATATTGACAATTGATATGATAAGGGATAATTTGCATGAATATATCTTTTTGTTGTTTGAAATTTATTTCCCAATTTAGGTTGAAATGTTTTAAAATTCCCAATTTCATTGGCCCAGGCACCTGACATCAAGGGCTAGAAAAAAACCCTGTGAGTGCATTTTAGCACTTTTTGTATTTTCGTTGCAAATGTGCTATTTTTAGAAACAAATTTTCAGCATTTTTAACCCTGTTTTACAAATAAGCAAAAGTCTTGATTTTCATCACAGACCTATTAGTTTTTCATCGTAAAATGATTAATTGACATGAATCCTATGATTCAATATGGTGTTCAGAAAATCGTTGAAATTCCTCACTACAGAAATGACATGCCTTTAAAATCAGGTGTCTATAAAGTCTAATCCAGTGATTTGCGAAAAACGGCCTTCAAGTAAATATAGGGTCATAAAATTGGTCTAGCAACTATTTTTCTTGAAAGACCTTTCATTTCCTTTATTATGTGTACCGTATCTATGGAAATGGCAAAGCATTTATAAATTTTGAGAGAAATTTGAACGTTTTCCATAAATACCTCAGTTACACCTACTGATAAGGCAGGTTTTTTTTCCCCCTTGTTTTGGGGCCAAATTTCAGCCCCTTCCCAAAGCCGTATTTCCTCTACCTGTATTTTTCCCAAAATTTCACACTGAAATTCCCAAAGAGGAATTACAATGTATGAAAAAATCACATGAGAAAATATACTCAAAACCTGGAAGTCAGCACAAAATGTCATATTTCAAAGTGCATTTTAAAGTTTTTTATTTATCCCTTGTTCTGTTAAAGCAAATCAGTAGATTAGCAGTGTTAATAAATGATTAATCTTTGGTGAGAATTTGTATAAAAATTTCCAAATTTCAGCAAAATGTCGCAAATTTTCCAAATGAGACAGGCACAGGCACCAAAATAAAAAAAACAAACAAACTTGTAAGGCGAATGGAACGAGTAACAGATAACAAAATTTTCAATCTGTTGGTCGCATATTTTGTTACTCATCCGTTTGTCATAGTCATCAGACTCATCAGACTCATCTGCAACATCTCCCTTTTATTCATTACTCCATCGGCAATATCCCTTGGCAGGTTTTGTCTTGAGCATGCTCAAAATTTGCCACACGACAGAATGGACTAAACTGTATGTTACGGGTCTGTGGGAATCCGTTTTGTCCGTTACATCTCCGGTAGGTGCCCATTAGGTTCCGTTGTTATCAGTTTGGTATCCGATGATAGGGTCCATCTTGGTCGCAGATATTTTGAAATGGCAAGCCCGGCGAAGAAAATCTGCGAGGAGTTCCAATGATTTGTTTATAGTTCAACATGTCTGCGACCAAGAAGGACGGCGACGGAATGTAAAGCAATTTTAATGAAAGGTAAACGGACCTTGTATGATATGTTTTATTGATTTTTGCCAGTTGAATTCATATGGTATTTCTATGCATGCATTCCACGCGATCGTGAATATCCAAACGATTAAGCTTTTAAGGTGATGATTTTTTTCGTTTCACTACTTTAATTAGGTTAGGAAGATAAAGAAGGTGTGAACCGATTACACATTTATGTTCCGCAGTGACTGTGGACCAAATAAACAATAGAAGATAAAGAACTAAGTAGATGGAATAGGCGCAAAGTAAGAAGTACTGTGATGACAGTGATTCAGAGTCTGACTAAAAAACATGAAAAATTTGGGCTAACCTTTACATCATCTTCATCTTCTCCTTCCCAACGATCTGATGACGTTGTCTTCCCTTGAAACCCTTCTGGTTCGAAATCTTCTGCATCTTCAATTAAATAAATCACTTATGTTAGAATAGGTTAAGTTAATGTAATGGAATAATTGTAAAATATGTTCCGCATGCTTACCCCATGTGTCCGACATTTTGAAAGTACAGAAGTAAGATTATTTTCGGATTTTTAAACTTTTGAGATTTTTCTTCTGAAACGAAATATCCACGAAATTAAAAGAACATAGATTCCAAATTTTAAGTTCATCAACTTTTTTTGGTTATGATTTCAAATAGATTTTTATTTAGAGAGATTCGAAACTACATAATTACGTCATAACAACAAGTTGTTTACAAATGGCGCCAAGTGCGATGCATCACTGACAAAAGTCATCTTGTATTGATGAGGTATCGTGGGTCCCTTAATTCATTCGTTTGTCATGCCTTCATTCATTCATTCATTAATTAATTCATTCATCTGTCCATTGATCATTCATTCATCATGTTCATCTGTTCATAAGCCATTTTCACATAAGTGTGTGACTACTGTCTGCGCAGCTCACTTCAGAAATTGGAAAATTGAAGTTAAATTCTCTACTTTGTTGACATATTTTCCAATTAAAATTTATACCTACCTACTGTCCGCGTGGCTCACTTCGGAAACTGGATAAACGCGATTTTGATAACTTTGTCATGCAAAAAATAAGATAAATTCTATATCATTGAATACATCTCGCTTAGTCGTAAATTTTGGTATGTTACATGGTCGAGGGTTTATGCAATCAAATTATACAGACAATATAAATTTTAGATGGGGCGTTTTCAATGTTCAATTTCATCGTGACGTCGCCGAGTTTAACACTGAGCCTATGGAGAGCGTCACGGGAAAAATTAGCATGGGAAATGGCCCATCTAAAATTTGTTTTGTCTATTTATTTTGATTGCGTGCACTGACTATCATAATATGAATTATGGCAAAGCCCTTGAAGCGAAGTGAAGACGCGGTGCATGAAATATTGCATAGCCCGGCCAACGCAAGTTGCAGTGTTAATATAGGATACGAAACTAAGGATTACAAAAAATCCATATAGCATACGAAACTAAGGATTCAAATATTTTCTTACAGGATACGAAACTAAGGATTCAAAATTTTTCAGTCTCCTGTTGCAGACATCATAAGCTAACACTTTTCAACAATTTCACTACTTTTCATTCTAGCTTTATATTACGCACTGTAAAAAACAAATCTACACCATATAGCTGCAAAAATAGAGATTCATCTAGAAATATTTTCGTATAAAAACTGACTAAAATGGCGGCGCCCATCTTGCCAATTCTTGGTTGAAGAAAAATAAATTGGTCAGTATGTATCTTTTCTTCCTTATTTTCGTTCATTTTTCCACTTGTTTCATATATGGGTGCCAGTCAAATCGCCCCAAGTACAAATCGCCCCAACCCTAATTTCAATGGAAACTGAGGAGCTTCTTTAATTTTTGTCTAGCGCAACCTTGCGCTAGACAAAAATTAAAGATTGAGGTTGCGCTAGACAAATATTAAAGAAGCTCCTCAGTTTCCATTGAAATTACCCCAACCCGTACGCCCCGGTTTCATTACGCCCCAGACGCAGGTCGCCCCATCTACTTTTGGGGCGTTTTGAACAATATTCATAACGCCCCAATGTAATATCTGTACGCCCCATGTCCAAATCATATCGCCCCAAACCAATTTCATTACGCCCCAAGCCCTTACCAATACGCCCCATGCCCTAATCATATCGCCCCAAACCAATTTCATTCGCCCCAAGCCCTTACCATTACGCCCCAAGCCCTTACCATTATGCCCAAGCCCTTACCATTACGCCCCAAGCCCTCATCACTACGCCCCAATCTGGTTTCAATCCACCGCAAGCCTTATTCATTACGCCCCAGGCCCGTTTCATTATGCCAATTAAGTCGATTTATGACCGTCCATTTTATTCATTACGCCCCAAGTCCATAATCATTGCGCTCCAACCAAAGACATCAGATATAACCAATAGTAAATAGAGCAACCGGGAAGCGGTTACACACCCGGTGTCTGGTGCCTGTGTCCCCAGCCCTAATTTATAAGCGTCTTTTGTTCTCGGATTCGACAGACGCCGATATTGTTTTAAAAGAGCAAAAACACATTTGTAAAGCCTGTCAGTCCGAGGAAAATTAAAGTTTGACGAAAGTTCTTTTGAGGCAGTTCTGAGAAGACGGAGTGTCGATCTTTTATTCATCGAAAGATGACAAAATCAGGGACATTTAAATTTATGTGTTCCTGATGTAATTTTTATGATGAAATCGGAATTCATGTCAAAATTATTATTTTAAGTCTACTTCTATGAAATATTCAGATGAAAAAACACGTTTAATTCTCGCTACTTTTGCCACAATTCTTACGTGTTTTTTTTTTATCTGGAAGAGAGAAATTATACAAAGTTCATTGGCGTATCATGGATTTTTTTTCAGGAGTGGTCCTAAAATCCGAATATTTATAACGGAGAGCAAAAAAAAAAAAAAAAAATGCACACACCAGAAAATAAAGTTTCTGATCATGATTGTCAGTATTGCTTCTGCCTATAAATAATTTAAAACAGATGAAAGGCTAGCTGATTTCCAATACAAATTCATGTTATATTTTTCAAATGCGAGTATTATGACAACAAAAGGGAATCCCGTCCTTAACCTTATAAAATATGTATATTTATATTTTTGTAACTATGCTTCGAAAATTCCAGGGGGATCCGGAACACTCCCCCCCCCCCCCCCCCCTGGATCCGCGCTTGAAGTTAGGTTTGGGGTGATCAACCCTTTGATATATCCCAAATTATACAGTTATTTCAAAAACATCTGTTGGTTTGATCTATTTTTTCAACGACATTATTGTGAATGAATCGCATTTATAATCTCATTTTCTTGTTCACCTGGTTTCGTTGTTCAAACCACAACCAGAACAGAACAGCCTAAAATCAACTTTAAAAATAAGTTTTAATGATAATTTCTATATTCAAGACTTTTATTTGAAAAAAAAAACCAGTTGTAAGTTTTCTGTTTGTTTGTGATTATATCATTTTTGTAATTTTGACTTTTTTATTTCGTTGTTAAAAATAATATAAATTTTACACCGGACATGACACCTTTTCGAATTCACCGCAAGTAGCTATTGGTGTTAAAAAAGACGGAGGAATAAAGGACACCTGTCAGGTAAATAAGCAACAGAGGTAACAAACGATTGTATATTTGCTATTAACTGACCATGTCTTGTTGAGAGACAATTTGCTATTATGCGTTTGGCACTTGACAATTTTTTTTCATACCGGATGATAATATATTTTCTTTGCAAAATACCAAAACCGACATCAATTAATTTCTATTTGTCTATTTACATGTTGTAATTCATTTATGGATATATTCTTTTATTATATCGTTTTATATTATTCTTGAAGAAACCACTATCCTGATTGTCCATCAAAGAACTGAAAAATCTGGAGAATCATAGCACACTGCAAATCAATTGTTCTCTTGTTCACTGGCTAGCTTTTTTTCATCACTTCAACGGTTCTTTTGAAGCTTATGTAGTGTAAATGATATAGTAACCGACTATATATAACCCATTCAGTAATTGTACTTTTGAAAAAAGTTTATGAATTTTATGAATGGTGTAAATTATGGATACATTTCCGAATCGAAAAAAAGCAAACAAACAATGCCTCAATTAATGGTGTCGAAGCGGGGCGTATTGATCTGGGTGTGGGGACGGGATGTACATGCAGAAAATGAGTATAGGGCATAGAATACATAAAACAGATCTTTAATTAAAAAAAACAAACATTGGGGCGTACTGTATAGGGTATGGGGCGTAATGAAAGGTATTTGGGGCGTATTGAAGTGGGTATGGGGCGTACTGAAAAGGGTATGGGGCGTACTAAAAAGGATATGGGGCGTAATGAATACATGTTGGGGCGTTATGAAAACCAGTTGGGGCATACGTTTTATTGCTTGGGGCGTAATGAATTGGGTTTGTTTCGCCCCAATAACACCATGGGGCATTATGAAACTGGGGCGAAACGATCGTGGGGTGTACTAGCTGGGGCGATTGTCGTCGGGGCGATATGACTGTAATCCGTTTCATATATATGTGTTACCATTAAAGCTTGCTCGCTTCGCTTCGCTATAACTTATACCAAAATTTATGACTAAGCGAGATCTACTGAATGGTATCAATTTTATTCAAAGTTCTGCATGATGAAATAGTCAAAATTGCGTTTATCCAGTTTCTGAAGTGAGCCGCGCAGACAGTAAGTCTACCTAAGTCCTCTCTGAAAGCTAGGGCGTAGGTAGCCATGGTAGTCAAACTGTATTCAGCTCTACATCAGTCTCCTTTAGGGTAAAGTCCTGTTGTGGTTCCTGGTGGTGGATTTTAACATTGTATTCTGCCTCATAGTTATAAATCATCGGATGGTTTCCCCAGTGGCGATTAAGTCTACTTTCAAAAGTTTTCACATTTTTAGCATTTATGATGCTCTCTGGTAACTGATTCCATACGTCTACGACTCGGTTTGTAAAGAAATATTTTCTAACGTCCAAATTGCATCTCTTTTTTGATATTTTCAGATGGTGGCCTCTAGTTGTATTTGATGGTACTAATTCAAACAAATCCTTCGTTACTCTAGGGTCGTAAACTCCTGTAGTTATTTTAAATGTTTCTATCATGTCTCTCCGTAATCTCCTGAACTTCAGCGTTGGTAGCTTGAGTTTCCTAAGACGATCCTCATATGATAATTCTGACATGTTAGGTAACATCTTCGTTGCTCTCCTTTGTACATTCTCTATTGCATCAATGTCTTTCTTTTTATATGGCGATCAAGAAGATATGGGGCAGCAGATTTATGACGTCACAGTTGACCTGTGACCCTGACCTAGATATTTGACCTACTTTTAAAAAAGAGATAACATTGTCCATATCTGTTGATTGGTAAGTTACATTTGTATAGGGCTTTAGTATTTCACATGTATATTCCTTGTAACAATTAAGCTCTCATACAATAGTTTTTGAATTTTTGACCTTGACCTAGAAATTTGACCTACTTTTTCAAAAAATTAAGATTGGCTACATCTTGTGATTGGTAAGTGAGAGGGCTTTGATAATAATAAATATAAACATACCATAATTTTTTACCTTGTGACCCTGACCTAGATATTTGACCTTCTTTTAAAAAAGAATTAAGATTGGCTATATCTTTGATTGGTAAGTGATAGGGCTTTGATATTTCATATGTTTATTTCTTGTGACTAGACCTTTCTAAACTTGCCATAAGTTTTGACCTCATGACCTTGACTAAGATATTTGACCTACTTACAAAGTTTTTCAAAAAATAAGGTTGGCTATATCTTTTGATTGGTAAGTGATTGGGCTTTGATATTTCATATATTAAAAATTTTGTGACTAGACCTTTCTAAACATACCATTAGTTTTGACCTCATAACCTTGACCAAGATATTTTACCTACTGTTTCAAAAAAGTTAAGATTGGCTATATCTTTTGATTGGTAAGTGATAGGGCTTAATATTTCACATGTGTATTTCTTGTAAGAGGACCTTGCTAAACATAGCATTATTTTTTTTACTGAATTACCTTGACCTAGATATCTGACCTACTTTTCTAAGAAATTAAGACTGGCTTAATCTTTTGATTTGTTAGTGATAAGTCTTTAATATTTCACAGATGTATTTCTTATGATGAGACCTTTCTGTTGTTACCAAAATTTTACGTAGTGACCTTGACCTAAGATGATTGACACTCTTTTCTGAAAATTTGAGATTGACCATATCTTTTAATTGTTGAGTAAAAGGTATGATATTTCACATGTAAATTTCATTTGACAAGATTTTCCTACTGATACCAATAATTTTGAATGTGACCTTGACCTACATATTTGATCCACTTTTTAAAAACGAGCCACTTTGCACTGGCGACACAAGCATTCCCTGGATTGCTATTTTTTATTGAAATTATCATTTTGGTGATTCAAAAAATGAATAATAGAATAAGTTGTACTTTATACTGAAAGGTCTTTTCAGTAAATATTTTGGTCTTTTTAGGAAATAGACCCTTTCACATTATCTGCGGTACTGAATTTGAAGGCCAGTTCCGGGGGACAAACAATAGATTGTGCATGCACCAGTGACGTAATTCGATTGTTCCAAGATGTTTTCCGCGGAACAAAAGAAACATGATTCCGCGCTAAACATCCTAGAACAATCAAATGACGTCACTGGTGCATGCGCAATCTATTCGTTGTCCCCCGGAACTGGCATTCAAATTTAGTACCGCAGATAATGTGAAAGGGTCTATTAATCGAGTCTTTCCATTAATTCCTCATACTGATATATATATGTATACATCCCCCAAGCAGATGTGATGTGCAATACAGAATACATTTTGTAAGTTTGATTGCAGTACAGTTCTGTTCATTAATTTATGACCATTGCACTTTAAGTGCCCAATTTGCAAATGTAGCAATAAAATGAAAATAGTGGGAAAGATTTTACAATATAATGCATGTGCATGTATACTCTGATATTGTAAGTATTGTAGAATTTGATTTATTTTTCAGTGTGCAATTTGAGATATACAAGCAAAGATGAGTGATAAAAAAACAACAACTGGCAAACCTAAACAGGTACATGTACTCTCTCTCTCTCTCTCTCTCTCTTTCAGATTTGATATTTGCTTGAATTGCAGATAGGATTTTAATATTGAATATACTATAATTATGATATACCTACAATGTAGGTATGAATGCAGGTAGGCATTCAAAATTGGATACATGAGAACTGATAATGTAAGTACAGGCATTACAAGTCAAGTAAATAAGAAAAATACATAACATTGTTTACCTTTCTGCTCTTTTTTTGTCAGAGTATGGCAATGAACTTATCATTTTGGATATTTTTCAGCCTGCAGGAAGAGGGAAGCCTCAAGCTACAGCCTTGGGAAGTAAAGCTGTAGTGCCTAGAGGAAGCAGACAAATAGCCATGAAAAAGACAGAGGGTGGCATGCTGATACCAGAGGGTATGTATATAAATGTTTATAAAACATTAAAAATAGCACTAATTAAAAACAGGTATGTCTCCTGTTGCATGTTTGACCCTAAATACATGACATTGACCTTGAGTGACCTTGACCTACATAACAATTGATGTTCGTGTCACACTTATCTTCTCATGTTTGACCATTTCTCTAAGCTTGATGTAACAAATAAGATGAAAAGCAATAAATAAAAGCTGACCTTGAACTTGTAAGTGACCTTGACCTGCATTGGGTGTTACCTCTTGCCATGCTTAATTATCACTGCAAGTAGGAAAGATGTATGATGCATATCAGTTGAGGCCATTGCTACTACCATATATGAAAGAGAATAATCAATTAACCACTGACCTTTGATCTAGTTACATTGACTTTTGATATTGACATGTTCTCTAAAAAAATCAACCTTGGCTATATCTTGAACCCTAAGGGGTAGACCATATGATTCTTCACATATAAATTTCTTGTGAAAGCTTTGATTTGATGTCATGACCTTTTACTGAATAACCTTGACTTTAGACTATTATGGGTCATATCCCAATTTGATTAAATTCGTTGATTAAGGGGCACAAGCTTATATAAATGCTTGTTTAAAAGTAAAGATCTTTGAATATATAGTTGTATGTGACTTGATATATTTTAAATGATTATATGAAGATATTTGTAGCTGATGTTCAACCAGTTAGGAGCTATAAAAGTCAATTCAAAATCAAGATCTCGAATTGGGTGTGTGAGGTGTTTGAGAGGTTCTTTACGGACCATCATCCACCCTACTGAAATAAAATGCATTAATAAGATACTTTTATTTGTAGTATTTTGCTATATAGCTAAACAAGTGCCTTTTGCTTTGAATTAGGTTATACTGTTCGTAAGATTGAGCCTGCAAAAAATTACGATGTTGTTTCCTTCGCCCGCGCGATGAATCCTGACTTTGCTCCAAGACTGAAAAAGTTATTTGATCCTGAAACAGAGGCAGCTTTAGAGGCTCAGAGAACAGGTAAATATTTAATCCTCTCATCAGAAATTTAACCTAAATTATTCTCTCTCAGGAAAGGTAGCATACCATAGTGTGCATATGATTTTTTATGAGAACAGAACCAATCCAAATTCAAGACATCACTCCTTATTGTCTTGACTTAAGACATATGAATCTGTTTTTTGTTTTTTGTTTGTCTCAGTCCTAAAATGAAAGAAACTTACAAGTTTGGAATGAAGAAGCTTTTTCTAAAGCACATTTCTTTTAGATACATGTAATTCACATGATTTGTAATATGAAGACTTCTGAATTTGTTGAGATGTATGGTGATTTTACTATGTAGTTGTACGTGTTTATTCTAATTTTGAACATTTTTCCTTTTAGGTATTTACATAGGCTGGAGATGTCCAGAGTTCAAACATGACTGCCAGAGAATTAATAAAGTCTCTAAATGTTTCTGTGGTCATCAGCTATCGGAACATGACAAGTATACAGGTCAAGTATCTCTGTTTTTAATAGTATATGAAAATTACTGTGCAAATTAAGTCAGTTGAAATTAAAACAAGTTTTATAAAAACATGATAAACAGAGGATTTCAAATGATTTTCTAATTCATATTGTATTTATGATAATGTTTTGGGGGTTAAGTGTCATTAGTCTAGCAGTGTTTAATGTTGAAACTTAGCTCATTTATCTTCTTATGGTGTTGGGAATGGGATGGAGTAATAAAAATCGATAAATCCGATAAGCCTTTCGATTGATTATCGAATATAATCGGATTCTTATAATACACTGAAAAACTGTAAAATATTTCATGATTTGTCCATAACTTCCTTTTTATTGACAGCAAATTTTATGGAAACTCGGCAAAATGTTTCATATGAGTATGCATACTGACCTAAGTCAAAGAAATATCAGTTGACTTAAATTATTAGTACGACGTATGAACTGTTTCTCTAGCAAAAATACGGTTTAATGATGCAAATATTACATTCTTATAATGTTTTAAATTTCCCGATCATAATCGATTATCAAAATCATAATCAATTATCGATACTCGGCACAATACTATCTTCTTAAACTAAAAATCTACCAAATGTAGAATATAATTAACTTTTGTACGATATAGGGTACTTATAAAGTTCAAAATTCCAACAAATTTAGGTACTCTTAGAGTGATTTTCAATTTGCCTAATTTAGTTTACATGCAGGGAAAATTGATTAAGAAAGCATATTTATCACCTAAAGTACACTTATAACAATTACACTATATGAGGCATCGTAAGTACCCAGTACTAGTAGTACCAGACAACTATGGAATTTTAAGAAGTATCACTGACAATTTTATTGAGGGTAAATAATTGATTTTGAAATGAACATTTGCATATCTAAAGACTGCAGATGAGATTCATAAATAGTTGAAATATAAAAGGTATTTGTGGAATATGATTAAATTGTGGAATTTGTTCATTTTACGCCGGGCTTTGTTTACCAGCAGTTATGGATATTACGTAGAATTCTTTTGTATTCGTGCTTTTCCACTTGATAAAGGCCGAGTGGCCGAAAATTTGTGGATATATATTTTTCATTGTTATTTATTATTTGTGGAATACACCATGAAGATAAAAATTGATAATGCCAAACTAAGAAATTTTTTCTTTATCTTGTGCGAAAACAGATGAAAACATTGCATGTAAATGTAGATAAATGCAAAAGTTTTCTTATCAGACAGTGCAAAATGTATTTATACATCTTTTATTATAACACTCAATAGTTATACTGTAATTGTATTAAATAGGGAGGAGTGTAAGAGTGCCATGTAAGCAGGGTGGATGTAAGTGTAAAGCCTTTGCCTGGATCCCATCACGGCCAGAGGATGTAGGGGAGTTCTGGCACCAACGTCGACGGGATTTTGATCCCAGCACATGGAGGGCCAAGTGTCGATGTAAACACACACATGAAGAACATGATCCTACCGGAATGAGACGATGCAAATCAAAGGGTAAAAATATACATCTAGATATTGGTAGATATGCATGTAAAATATAATAGTTTTCTATTTGCATACATGTATGTATTGCATGACCTCAAATATCTTCACCTTTTAAAGCAACTGAAAGGTAAACTTTTCTCACTCATGCACTTACGTCATGAGACAAAAGAAAAAACGTAGACGTAGCAGTTTGAGATTTCCTTATCTCACACTCCATGTGACTCCTATTATGATGTCATAGAAAGTAATGTCACACCATCGTTAGATTTGTGTAGGTTTTTGTATCGATTCTAGTTTTAAAAAATCATTATAGCGGCATACCTCGTCGTGGATTGCATATCTTTTACACTCTGTAATTTGTATCTAATCTGTATGGTGTAATCGGTATCTAATCTGTGTGGTGTAATCTGTATCTAATCCGTATGGTGTAATCTGTATCTAATCCGTATGGTGTAATCTGTATCTAATCCGTATGGTGTAATCTGTATCTAATCTGTGTGGTGTAATCGGTATCTAATCTGTATGGTGTAATCTGTATCTAATCCGTATGGTGTAATCTGTATCTAATCTGTATGGTGTAATCGTTATCTAATCTGTATGGTGTAATCTGTGTCTAATCTGTATGGTGTAATCTGTATCTAATCTGTATGGTGTAATCGGTATCTAATCTGTGTGGTGTAATCTGTATCTAATCCGTATGGTGTAATCTGTATCCAATCTGTATGGTAATATTATCTGTACATGTATGTTGTTTTCCTTACAGGGTGCTCTTGTGGTCATTTTGACTCTAACTTTTTGTGTGCAGCCTGTGATCAACACTGGGAAAGACATGAAACATTCTTTGAAACAGAAGAAGACCGTGTTCAAAATGGACTTCCTGTTGGTATGTATTTGTTTTTCTTTTTGTGTTTGTTTTCATACTTTTAAAATCTTTTGATGGTCAGTGATATTGATTTCAAATGTTTTAGCCTTGACCTAATTATGTTTGACCCACTTTTTATTTGCCAAACATATGACAGACATATTATGGTATAGTACTGTCTGGTCTATCTATACATCATAATGAGTGGCATACATCTGTGGGATCTTCATACTTGTTTAAAGCAATTAAATTTAGAAGAGAAAAGTCCTATTGATTTTCAAGCTCAGAAGTTTAAGGTTAAGGTCACAGCAATTACTGTAAACTTTTTATTTGTGGCGTCTTAAGTTCGCGAACTCAAGTGAGGTGACTGGATCGCAGCATTTTATTTTCGCGACAACGTATGTACGTAACTTACTACATATATGTGTTAGGACATTTTTGTGGCGTTTAAAATTCGCGAATCAAATGATCTCGCAAATATCGCAAAAAAAAACACTCGCGAAAAAAAGACAGTTTACAGTATACAGTTTAAATATGGTTAAACATAGTAAGATGCGGAATTGAGCTTTAGTCATAGTAGGATCTTTAAGATTACCACACAAAGGATTAATAAAGTCAGATTTCAGAGATGAAGATCACAACTCTAAGGTTTACCAAAAAAAAAAAGAGTCATCTCTTTTCTAATGGATAGAGGAAGTGAAATTTGACTCGAGAAAAACTTTTTCATCACAAGTATATTGAACTATATTTTAGGTGAAATGTACATTCCATTTGCCGAGATGCCAGACCTCAGGAACATAGCTCTTACAGGTGACGAGTATGATGACTCCAAATATAAAGCCTTGACAATGGGGGAGGGATCAATTCCCCGCAGCAATAGACCAATGGGAAATGATGCTCCGGTCAACTTTGGTGGTGGAGCCTCAAAAACAGGTTTTAAGCCAGTATATGACTGATGGAACTATCAGAGCACAGGATGATTAAGAGATTCCATCACAAAGAATAGTGCTATATAGAGTTATCAAATGTTCAGTTTTTATACGCCCGTCATTTGACGGGTGGTATTATGGTATGGTGAAGTCCGTCCGTCTGTCTGTCCGCCTATGGAACGCAATAACTTGAATATGCAACAACGGATTTTCACGAAATTCATACATTATGATTGGACTGTGGAGAGGAAGCCGCCTTTCAGATTCATCTGATTTGTCGTTACAGAGTTATGGGACTTAGATTTTTAAAATACAGTGAAAATATACTAAAATAGTTTAAAATTATTTAAAAATCTATTTCTGGTCGAAATGTTTTGTAATTATGTATACTTCAAGTAGAAAGAATGTTCTTTGACATTTGTAAGCGGTTTTTAATTTTTTTGTCGCATAACCGAGATATTGTGTGTAATGGGAGGGGGGGGGGGGTTATATACACATACATGTTAAGCTAAGGGCAAAATATAGGCGCATGGAACGCAATAACTTGAATATGCATCAACAGATGTACATGATATTTGTACATTATGATCAGACTTTGAAGAAGAAGCCGCCTTTCGATTTTCAGGTTCATCTGATTTGTCGTTACAGAGTGATGGGACTTCGATATTTTAAATGCAATGAAAATATACTAAAATAATTAAAAATTCTTTAAAACTCTATTTCTGGTCCAAATGTGTTTAAATTTTGTATACTTCAAGTAGAAAGGTTGTCCTTTTACATATGAAACAGGTTTTTAATTTTTTTGTCGCATAACAGAGATATTATGTGTAATGGGGGGGGGGGGGGGGGGGGGGGGGGGGGGGGGGGGGGTATGCACATACATGTTAAGCTAAGGGCCAAATATAGACACATGGAATGCAATAACTTGATATGCGTCAACAGATTTACACGATATTTCTACATTGTGATCAGACTTTGAAGAAGAAGCCGCCTTTCGATTTTCAGGTTCATCCAATTTGTCCTTATGAGGTTATGGGACTTAGATATTTTGGTGTTGTGAAAAAATCCCAACGGGCGTATCTTGCTTGTGAGCGTAGGCTTTATCGCTTATTTTTATATTTATGGTTCTATAATTGTTAAAGTTGTCTCATTTTTTCCGCATGTGAATTTTTTTCACATCCAACATTTGCCTAAAGAGGTTCATTGAATCTATACTTTTTGTCTGTGATACTTTATTTTTTTTACATTTTATTTTAAGATCTGTGATATAAACTTTACAGTTCCTTTTTAGCTCACCTCGACGAAGTTGAGTGATCTTATGCTATACCCACGTGCATCCGCATCGCATCCGTGTCCGCGTCCCTGTCCCCGTCTGGTTAAGAAGTTTGGGGTAGCTCAGTATTTGGCAAAGTACTGATGCTACAGTAACCAAACTTGCACAAGTGATTTATCTTGGGATGCTGAGGTGAACCCATGCATCAGATGCTGCATCTGACCTACATTTTCTGCTTGATTGACTTGGTTAAGAAGTTTGGGGTAGCTCAAAGTGGCTTGGTTAAGAAGTTTGGGGTAGCTCAGTATCTGACAAAGTGCTGATGCTACAGTAACCAAACTTGCACCAGTGATTCATCTTGGGATGCCGAGAGGAACCCATGCATCAGATGCTGCGTCTGACCTACATTTTCCGCTTGATTCACTTGGTTAAGAAGTTTGGGGTAGCTCAGAGTGACTTGGTTAAGAAGTTTGGGGTAGCTCGGTATCTGACAAAGTACTGATGCTACAGTAACCAAACTTGCACAAGTGATTCATCTTGGGATGCCTAGAGGAACCCATGCATCGGATGCAGCATCTGGCCTACTTTTTCCACTTGAGTGATTTTGCTTTAAAAGCCAATATTGAGCAAAGTATAAGTGCTACATGTACCAAACTTGCTTATTGGATGTATCTTTGATCAAACTTTCATAAAATGACCTTGACCTACTTTTTCCGCTTGATTGATTTTGCCTTTTAAAGCCAATATTGAACAAAGTATAAGTGCTACATGTACCAAACTTGCATATTGGATGTATCTTTGATCAAACTTTCATGAAATGACCTTGACCTACTTTTTCCGCTTGAGTGATTTTGTCTTTAAAGGCCAATATTGAGCAAAGTATAAGTGCTACATGTACCAAACTTACATATTGGATGTATCTTTGATCAAACTTTCATAAAACGACCTTGACCTACTTTTTCCGCTTGAGTGATTTTGCCTTTTAAAGCCAATATTGAGCAAAGTATAAGTGCTATATGTACCAAACTTGCATATTGGATGTATCTTTGATCAAACTTTCATAAAATGACCTTGACCTACTTTTTCCGCTTTAATGATTTTGCCTTTAAAAGCCAATATTATATACATGTACTTAGAAATATGTTTGAATTGAATTTTGCTGCCACGAGATGAGCTTCGTAATCTGTGATTACCTATGTTTTTTTGTTACTTTGATATATTTCAAGTTGTTATATTGATCTCTTGCCAGACATAAAACTGAGATACATGTATATTTTATTAGTTGAAAATGCCACAATTATGACCATAGAAGTTCTTAAAGCTGAAAAATACTTAATTTATATATATTAATCTGACTGAATCTTGGAATCATACTTCCTCCTTAAATGTTTGTTGTGTTATAGCTTATATTTGATGATAGTAGAAATTGTATTCTTTATACACTGAATCATAAAATATAATATTGCACTTCCTCAGTTCTAGAGATGCATTCTACAAAAGGTTTTTAACAAAAGTACATCATACTTGCCAGATTTTTTTCAGCCACTCTGGGATATTGATGAAAATTTTAAGGGACAAATGACAAATTTCTGGGACAAAATTGAAAAATTCTTGGACACATTCCGGGACATTTTTTCCGACTTATAAACAAAATGGTAACATGTTGTCATGTACCTAATCTAGTCCTGTAATCCCCGTGTCTCGTATTAGTGTTTGCATGCGATAAAGATCCGTCTTTTTTTCTGGGGTGGATCCAATGAGTTGGTCTAAATTCGTTTATCTTCCGAAGAGCAGAATCCTATAGCATCAAAAATCGAAAGACAGCCGTGTGTAATGTACTTGGGTAATTTAAGCTTACGTACATTTCTCTAGCGGTTGTCAGCGGCCCATGCTCTTTTCTGAATTCATTATAATATGAACAGACTTGGAAATATTACAATGCACTCTCAATATCGTTTGCATAATTATTATTTCACATATAGAAAAGAGACCGAAAATTAAAAGTATAAGAACTTATTTTATTGAAAGTATACCAGATAAGCGCATGCGAGTAGACCTGCCTTTTAATACGTCAGCGACATGTGGCATCTTCGCAAGTTATTGATACTTCAGAGCCTTTCAAATCCATTGCACAAGGCTGAGTCATCAACGGGTACAAGTGCCTTACAGCTTCCTTAAAAAAAATATTTACAATGTGTGAATAAAGTCTGGACGTAAGCATTCTGTCATAAACCTATCATAAAATTACTCGTAACGTCGCACTGATGCCTTGTGATTACTGTGTTTTAAAGAAAAAATTTCAGGATAGCGTACCTTCCTTTCAATAAAAAGATACTTTATATTTAACCAGCGATGGCACATGAGACATGGCGGATATTTTTGTCTGAAAAAAAGTCTCGTCGGTTGGAAAAATTGTACTGTAGCATGGGGCGGTGTATGAGAAACAGTCAATCGGCCTAAGATATGAAATATAAACGTGTAAGCCAATTAACAGTCATGTTTTCACACCTATAATCTCAGGTATACCATAAGTTAGATCCATTGATCAGCTGTTTAGCCGGCAATTACATGACTTTCTTTGAACAATAAGAAAAAAATAAAACAAAATGACTTTGTATTGAAACACAGGACATTTCAGGACAAATTTTAATTTTACGGGAATTTTTGTGTCCCACCGGGACAGATTTTTAATTAGGCATGTTCTTCAGGGACATTTTTGTCCCGCCGGGTCATCTGGCAAGTATATGTGGTACATGTATATGTATATGATGGGCAATGAACAAAATATGAACAAAATTATATTAGTACAGCATATATTTGTTGTTTCTATGAGTTCGAATTTTTACCATGCTTTTGTAATATTTGTTTGCTATGAAAAGGAAAGTATTGAAATTGTATTTTACATAGATTAAATGGTATAACTTGTCAATGAAAAATGCTTTTTCTTCAACCATGGATTCATTTCTGAGAAGGTTTTTAAAGATGGTGGTATAACTTTTAAATGCATGAGAATAAATTGAAATAAAACATTTCAAATGTACATTTACATAAATATAGACTTAAAGAAGGTTTTGTTATGACATTTGTTATAGTCAATAAAATATTCTAGATCTACAGTATTGCAGTATTCTTTATTTGCCTTTTAATAGAAATATCAGAAATCAACACATTTATCACCTATCTGAAGGATGCAACAATGAATAGTTTTTTGCAGAGTTTTAAAGAATATTTTAGGTTGAAGCACTTAAACATTTCATTTCTTGTAAGAAGCATCTACAAAGCTCAAATTAATTTCTTTTTCATGACCTTGTTCGAATCAAAACATTTTTAAGGCATATAATTTTCAGTTTGTCTGCCTTTTAGTTTATTTATGTCTTGTTCGCATGTCTCAGGTAAAGAAAGTAACCTTGGCTATAAATTTTGAATCTGTTAAAAGACTTTCATATTTCACATATTTTTGTATTCATGTGAAAAGACCTATCTTTCCAAGTGGAGAAAAGTGGAACTGAAACTGAATGCATGCACAGGAGATTGTAAACTTGTGTGACTAATGTTTCTGAGGAAGCCTAATTGCAGTGTATGGTATACATGTATTAATACTGGCCTTGATCCATATTTCACTCTTGAGTGGCAAGGCTAGGTAAAATGGGACTCCTCCACTCCTAACTTAATAAAAGTAGCTCGTACTTTGTCCAAACTTGTATGACTGATGTATCTAAAGATTCCAGATGTGACCTATATCTCTTGCTTGAGTGATCAGGTAAGGTTAAGAAGGATATACATGTACCTCCATTCCAAGTTTATGGAGTTTACACCAACTCACCTTGTCTGCCAGGGTGATACTTCTGAAGATGTTTAGTCAATACGGATGCTGGACAAGAATTGTTGCTATTGAGATGGCTGGGCTTTGTAATCTTTTATTACACTATGTATGATTTTACTAAGCCATGTGATTCTCTGGGCTTATGAGTTTGTTTTGTCTGTCATTCTGTACGTCACACTTTCAGTCATCAGATGTTAAGTATAGGTCCATGTAAGAATCAGGCAGGGGTGATACATCAAATTTTTTGGCAAAACTTTTTATTTCTGTTTTGAGAAATATATGTCAGGTACAAATCAAACGTATGATATTCATTTCTCAATTAAGGTAGCGATGGTGAAGCGAATTATTCACCTCATTATCGTTGATATAAAGGATTATGAAGGGAAAAAATGGTGGGAGAAATTTCTCTATATAATTCAACCAAATTTGCTTCCCCTATAACTTTCTTCACCTATGAGTAAAATTCCTTCAGAACATTCATATGGAGGCTGATCTGAACACAGTAGGCTAGGGGACGACAATTTGATCCTGGGTGGGGGGAGCCTGGCAATTTTTTTCGGATCAGATTATTAATTTTCAACGCAGGGCCGGTCGGTTTATTTATTTTCCAGTAACTTAAGGTCAGAATATCTTTTTTTCAACTTGTAACAATCCTGACAAGCAAAAAACAAACAAACAAAAAAAAACCCAAGATTAGATGCACCTCCCTAGGTTGTCAACTAAATATGCCATCAGTTACATTTAATTTTATTTTACAACGTGCAAGACTCTCTTGGCACGTGAAATGAGTCTATATTTTAAATTATTAAAAGAGGAAAAAAAAACTTCCAAATAAGTGGGATCAGAAGACATCAGTTTACAAATCCTCACTGTACTGAGGAAAATCCCAGGGTATCGAAGAAAATCACAAATCTCCTCGCCTTGCCTGCCTTCAGCTTTTAAAATTTATTTGACAAAACAGAGAAATTTTAATTCTGTACATTACACCATTCACTGATTCTATTAGGTTATTCATTTTCGCATGGTATTCATGTGGTTTTGTAACGAAACAAAGTAATGTGACCTTGACCTCAAATGTAAATACACATACTTCAGAACTTGGCAGCTGGTCTCCTCAGTTATTTATCGTCGATAAAAGTGAGTATAGCATTAAATTGTTTGCATTTGAAACTTAGAGTAGATAGACAATTCTTCTGGATAGGACAGTAGATCTTGTAAATGGATGAATGTATCGATATGTATACAATAGAAGTACTAAGTTATACAAGGGGAGAGGAAATATTGTTGTGTAACTAGGTCAAGCTTCTGTTGTGTCACTAAATCATTAAACATAGCACTTTTAAGTTGCCTGAAACAGAGATACTCAGATTCCGTTAAAAAGCTTCTGCTGTTTTTATTTCCAAACTTGATCAACTATTTTCTAGGAATCATTTGACGACAACACGTTAATGAAATCAACCTCAAGATTACTTCAAGATGTCTGGAGCAGTTCGCTATAGCTTGAGTCCAGCAAGAAATGTTCTTTCAAGGGTTTCACCTGCAACAGGTAAGATACTTTAACATAAATTTCAGAAAAAAAAAAGAAAAAAAAGTTCCACAGCAAACAATTTGAAGAATAAAATTAATGGGTTTTAAGTGTATCTTTTAGTAAACATGATCTTAAGCATTTTACATGTATGTATACATGTATTTTCTATATAAATTAGCTAGATTATAAAATGGATTATCTATTTCAGTTCCCTCAAAGTGTAAGAATGCGGCTTCCTCTGTGAAGAATGGAATATGTATACATTTGCAGAGGACACATGTCTTGTTGCTGTCTAAACGGCAGTTTTCAGCTTTTACTTCCTGTCTCTACCAAGAGGCTTCTGGGGGTGGATCCTCATCATCAGGTGGTGGAAAGAGTTCTGATGGAGGAAACGAGACAATAACAGTCAGTTGTCCTAAATGTAACGCTGAATTAGAAATAGACACATCTCCCCGTGGGAAGCACCTAGGTGGGTGATAAAATTGATATTCTAATACGTCTTTAAAGTGTATGCTTCAAAGTCTTTTAACTAGTAATACATGTAAACATGAAATACTAAACAACAAAAAATCTTCATTCCTTTTAAGAAAGCATTGATATAATTACATGTATTCAGATTCAGATGCTTCCATTCCCGAATATTCTGTTACATAATTATTGAATGATACAAATGTATGCTTTTACAAATGTACGTGTACTGGTACGGTAAAACCAATGTCATCTAAAGGAATTCTTTTCTAATGCAGAGAACGACAGATTTGTAAGTTGTAAGAATTGTAAGAATCTGTTTGTTGTTGGATCCCTGTCCACATCTACAGAGGATGCAGAGGCAGAAAGGGAAGTTGAAGAAAGCAAGAAAGTGGAGGAGAAACCCCTACCCTATCCAAAAATGGTACTTTATATTCATGGACTCATTGAATTTCAGTTTCACTAATCTTCTGTTTTTAATAACGTCCATGCCCCATTAGAATATTCTTTCCAGGTACTTGAACGACTCTAACAATCAAATGATATTTTCTTAAGTCTTGTGTGTTTTAATATAAAGCCTTAATGCTTAATTTCCAGTGAAATCCCAGTAGATATTAGATCCTATTTGCCTGATTAGCAATTTTCAACATTTGTAGAAACATATTGAAATTCTAAATGTTTTATTAAGATCTTAGACTACTTGGACAAGTATGCAGTAGGTCAGCACACAGCAAAGAAAGTCTTATCAGTGGCTACGTACAATCACTACAAGAGAATCAAGCACAACATATCCTTAACTGACAAAAAGTCTCAGGCTGAGAAGATGCAGAGAGAACATGAGGCAGACATTGTCAACTCTATAGTCAATTCTGGCAAGTTTACTAAAGGTACCCACAAGCCTAATCTGCTTCATCAGTACACAGATAGCATACTCTTGGATCTTGCTCTTGATCCAAAAGGTACAATGGAGTAAGCTATCTATAGACAATCCTTAAAAGAGGATATTCAGATTATGATAACAGCATGTAACAGATGGCCAAAGTTTATAAATGTACTTTTCTTTTTCAAAGTGAAGATTTATTTAGAGGTTTTATCACAGTGAACATCTTCAGTGGTTATTATCCCTGACAATCATATATCATTACTAAAGACCATTTCCTAATTTTGTCTAAACCAAACATCCATGTACATGTACTAGTATTATCATAGACTGTATTAGGAATTGGTATAGACAATTTCTTTTGTAGATGCAAAAATATGCAATTTAACAAAATTGTGTAACATGGATAAATATTTAAAGATTTAAAAAATCAACATTTACCAGCAATTTCATCTCAGAAAAAATTATTTGATCAATTTCATGCATGAATGTTTACCTGTAATTTAAGCCCAAATTCACCAGTCAATAAGTGGACTTGGACCAATGACAATGCAGATCAGACCACCACCACCAGAGGAGACCACGGTGCCTGGTATGAAGACAGATGTACTGGAGGACACCAAACAGGAGGTGGTGCTAGATAAAGGCAATATATTACTGCTAGGACCAACTGGCTCAGGTATATATACTGTGCATGTAGCAAATAATACAAAATTAGAGCTAAAACGAATATTTGCGAAAGAATAGTTTTGAGCGAATATTTTAATAGAAAATTGGTATTCGAATATTTGTTAGTACTTATTTAGTGCCTGTAATTACATGCTTGCAGCATATGGAAGCTTAGTAAGGCAATATTTTGTCTTGAACAAGTTGAAGGGAAAGCTTTAACTAATTTAAACAAGACAGTGTTGTTCTTACATAAGCGGAAACGACATCAATTTTGAAAGCATCTAGAAGCGCTCCCGCGATGGTCAGTATACGTGGCTTTTAATTTTAAATGAGCACATGGCTGTCATGTGCCATTTGCATTGAGAATTATGATCGAAGTTCTACATGTTTGTATTACAAAAATTAATATGTTTCCGAATTCTGTTAATATCATGGAGTATTTCAAGCAAAAGCTGCAATTGAATACCTGAAAATGTGTGCCCCAAACTCCATCCAACCTCTCTTACTACCATATTGTAAAATAAATTCATTGTAAAATAATGATGACAACTTTTTTTCTGGTCGCCTGTAAAGTGATAAGAAATCCAGACGGTTTTGACGGGGGGTGTCCTAAAGTCGAAACTGTCGTTTATTGAATCATCATATGAAAATATGCAAAATTTTATCATGAGAACAACAAATTGCATGTCTCTTATAATTTCCATGTCAGAAACTCAAACATTCCTTTCATGTATTTGATCCTTCTCATATATCCCATCATATATCCCATGATGTTCCCAGGTGGGGGGGGGGGGGGGGGGGGGAGTATATCACTGGCAAGTTGGGACCATGGCTTGTAATGCCTACAGGATTTCTTAATGATACAATGTTATCGTTCACTCCAAACCTAAGGCATTAACACTTTAACGGTCATTGAATATACCAAGTATAATTTTTTTTCAAATACATTTGTAAATCCAGTTGTCAGACATGTAATTTTGAGGTCGCTCTTAAAAGTCTTCATACTGAATCATTATATTCAAATGTGAATCGAATAGATGTCACGAATATTCGAATACCAATTTCAGGTATTCGTTTTAGCTCTTTACAAAATTCTTTGCTAATCAAGAGTACACATCTACATGTAATTCCCATTTGTGAAGGTAGCTGATATAAACTAATTGAGATATCATCAAATTCTATAGAGACCAGCTCAAATTTCAGGGAAACGTTGCATACAGTGTATGTGCTATTTTAAAGGAATTTCACAACATCACTTTTATCATGTTTATGTCAGACTTCAAATGTGCACATGATACACAGCACTTTCATTTTACATTGTATTGTGACAAGAGTGTATATACATGTACACATGGAATTTATCGAATTTTCTTAATTAAAAGGCATATGTTTTTACCATACTATGTTCCTTGCTTTACCACAAGTTCTTTACCTTATAACTGGTGATTTACTGTTGATGTAAATATATCAGCATGCTTGTTTTCAGTTTTATTATTTTCAAAGTATACTATTTGTTGTCATTTAAGTATAGTAAAACTAAACAAGTTCAAAATGGAAATCAAATGATTTTCAATTCTTCACAACAATTAATTGTATGATTATAAACCACTTAATAAAATAGTGAAAATTGGTATCTCTTGAAAAATTTTGATAACTTGATATTCTACAAGTAGTGACGTTACATGTATTTTTTAGGGAAGACTCTGTTAGCCAAGACGCTAGCTAAGTGCCTGGATGTACCGTTTGCTATGTGTGATTGTACCACGTTGACAAGGGCAGGATATGTTGGAGAAGATGTGGAGTCGGTTATTTATAAACTTTTGGAGGTTGCAGACTTCAAAATAGATAAATGTCAACAGGGTAAGTATTAAGAAACTGTCAGTATAGGGACATGTCCATTGTTGATGCAAATGAGCTACTGTCCTGTTCACTAATTCCATAGCACCCTGTTTTCCCAGGTTTCTCTAAAATGTGATAATGTCAACTTCCAAAAAGATATCAATTTTATAGTACTCCTTTAGTCGTAACAGAAAATACCATTTTTTTGGCTGTGCAAAAGTTAAGTTAGAAATAGGACAGAAAATAAAAAGTATACGGGGATTTTCTATAATAAAATCGCTGAAAATGTGTAACGTTGGAGGCTTTGATGTCACTGTTTACTTTTGTTGACATGGAGAACAATATGGCAGCAGCTTAAAATTAACATGGGAATTTCCCGTAGACATTTTATTTTTCATATTGTGGTTTGAAGGCAGCTGATAGGGTAAGTTGAAGTTAATTTCCAGTTATGACCAAAGGAGGTCAATTCTCGGAAACAATAATTTATAGCAAAATTCTTCAGACGACAGAATAAATCGCCAAAACAGGGTGCTCTGGATTTAGTGAACAGGACAGTAGGAAACATTCTTCTACATGTATGTCATACATGTACATTTTCCATGTCTCTTTCATTTAAGAAAAATGGACTAATACTACCTTAAAGGAATTCCTTTTGCCTTAGAATTTATATCCTCTACTGGTACAGTTTCTTGGGACTTTGAATAATTTCAATCTTTTTGAACATTTGAAAATTCCTGCATAAATTTCACTGGAATTATAGAAGCGGATCTGACTCAGTTTACAGATCTGACTCAGTTTACAGATCTGACTCAGTTTACAGATCAGCGCATTTCATTTATAATGCATGTATATGATGCATTATTTTTCTTATTTAGAAAACACACAAGTACAAGTATTTTAAAGTAAACTTTTATTCAGAAAAAATCATTATTCCTTGACATATATTTAGAAAGATTGAACAAGTTATCTCTATTCAGCAGTTTTTCATTAAAATTTAGGTATCGTTTTCCTGGACGAAATTGACAAAATCCGAAGTTATCCGAGTATGGGCATTCCAGTTCAGAAAGACGTAGGTGGGGAAGGTGTTCAGCAGAGTTTGCTAAAGATGATGGAAGGAACTGTAGTTACTCTTAGTGATAAAAACCTCAGAAAAGCTCGAGGGGAAACCTTCACTGTAGATACTGCTAATATCCTCTTTATTTGCTCCGGTGCCTTTACAGATTTAGAAAAAATAGTACGAAAAAGGAAAGATAAAAAGGTAAATAAAGTACATGTTTCTTTACTGTTATTTAGAGAACTTAAAGGATGATTTTTGTCTGTAGTAAATGTATAACTGAATTATAAGTGAATATAGTTTATGCAGAAAACGATGCCTTTGGCATAATTTTTGATTGTTTTGTGGCTAACTTTTCGATTTGACCTCTTGACCTTGAAGGTTAACGTTCTTTATTAAAACTTTGATAAAAGATTGGTAAGGCTCAATTAATAGGGGATATCAGTTTTACAATTACAGTAGCACAGTCTTTTTCTGTTTTATGTGTATACCGACTTGTCCTCCTTAGGAAGCATGGTTTCTTGTAAAATTAAGTGGAAAAGAGTATATTTTGATAAATACCGGTACAAATAATACAACACCAAAAAAAAGTTATTTTAGCAGTATGTGGGTTGTTTTAAAAATCTATTTGTCATTGCACATGTTCACTCTCTTAATGTTTTCTATCTTGTATCACAGACTCTAGGATTTGGAGATAACTCGAGATATGACGATGAGTTAGAATCAATTGGAAGTTCTGGTCATTTAACAGACGGTGAATTAGAAGACTTAAAACGTGATAAACTTTTAGCAGACATTCAAGCAGAAGACTTGATAAAATATGGCATGATTCCAGAATTTGTGGGAAGATTGCCAAACATTGTAGCATTACATAGTTTAACAGAAGACATGATGGTTAAAATTCTTACCGAGCCTAAAAATGCTTTGGTGGCACAATATAAACTTCAGTTTGGCATGGATAGTGTAAGTAGATGTGCATATACTGTCATACACTAGACTTACATGTATCACTTTCAGGGAAAAATGTAACTTGAAATGGTTCATTTATCTTTGTTTTCTTTAAAACCGAATGCTTACTTTGTAAAATATTTGAAAGAAGGAAAAATTCTATGACTAGTAGAACATATGAATTTTGTCAGAAATATCCTATCTCCTTGTCTTTTAATGGATCTACATGTACTTGTATCATTCAATAATATGTGCTTAGAAACTGTATCAAGCTAAAAGTTAAAATTGCAGATTAATTTTTTTAGGGTATACATTTTGAGCATTAATCTTAATTCTTTCATATGAAATCCATTAATCCATTGATTCTTTATATGAATTCCATCAATCCATTGATTCTTCATATGAAATCCATCGATCCATTAATTCTTCATATAAAATCTTGATTATTTTTTTCAATAATTTCAGTGTCAGATTGAGTTTACAGATGAGGCACTTAAAGCTATAGCAAAGCAGGCCATGGCCAGGAGAACTGGTGCTAGAGGATTGAAAGCACTTATGGTAAATAAATATACTTATTTTAAGGTTATATCATTTCTACATGTATGTACACTTCATGAAATTGGAAAAAAATGGTCATATTATTGTGAACTTGCTTTAACAAATATATGTTTGTCTATCTATTGAAAGCTACAACATGTACTTGTATGTACATGCAATAGATATACTCCAGCAGAATTTTATTTTATAGTTGTGAGCACAAAGCAGCATATAGTGATGTCTGGTTGTCACATTTTGAACGTAAAGAGCTATAACTTTGTCATACATTTACAAAAGCACTTATACATTGCAGTAATAAACTTATTATAAAGCGAGGGAAGTTTCAATTACATGATATTGACATTTCATGTCAGTAACATGGTAAGTCAACATGGGTTGAATGACAGCATCACACAGTTAGGCTCTAGCATTCAGGCACACAAAATTTGTTATTTTAAACACTATTGTTTACTTAACTGGAGAGTCGTGAATTACTCTGTACATGAAAATATAATTTGCTTGAAAATTAAATATCTCTACTTACAGGAGAATGTATTATTAGATGCTATGTACGAGCAGCCAGGTTCCGACATTGTTAAGATCATAGTAACAGCAGAGGCTATAGAGAACAGGAATCACCCAGTAATGTACATCCGAGGTAATAAAACGACAGAGGAGGAGGTGGAGGAGGAGTACCAACCTCCGTTACAAGCCACGGACTGAAAACCTTAACCTCAATACAAAGTATTTGTGATAGTTAGGGTGGAAATTTGACATCAGCCTACAGCATTTGTGGTGATGAAGAAACATAAATGACCAATCTTTGTAGAGTTTATACATGCTCAGAAAGGAAGATTCCCTCAAGCGAGCGAATGCTGCCGACACATTTTGTATTCCAGTATGGAATTTGATTTACATACACATACCTGTTAATAATAAAATCAATTGCTCAACAACTGATGAATTTATTCAGTAAAGGGTATTCCTACAGATGTGATCATATTTGTGTTTTAAAACTAGATCATGACTCTCTCAATAATATTTGTATTATTATTATGATTCTTATTTATTGTTTGTTGAGTTATGCAAAATTTGTTTCGGATGGTTTTCATTTGATGGGGATTTTTATTGCATTAACTTACATGTATGCTCTATATACATGTGATATTACCTGGAAATTTGAACATACCTGTATATGCTGTTTTAAATCTATTGTTGATTTGTTGTAAATTCCCCACCACAAGATTATTTTCTCTCTGGAGGAATCGGTTAAAGCATCGTTTCCACTGGAAAGCTTTGCCAATGTTCTACAAGAATTGGACATCAAATCTTGTTAAATGTGAAATTGTTTGAAATTATTGTTTACATGTAGAACTTGTATAGAAAATATTTTTTCTTTTCTCTTGGTACAAGTGCCACACTTGAATTTCAGAACGTCCATTCATAAATTATGATCACAATAACGATAATACATGTATGTACTGTAAGGAATATTTGAATGTACATGCTCATATTCGAAAAAGAAATATAACTTCAAGATTCCTTGATGTGGGAAATGACGATTGTAAGAATATTAATGAAACAAAATTAAAGAAAGTAAAAACATTAACTCTTGATATCTTTAGGCATTTGTACCAAATATGCTCTTGGTATGAAAGGGCACTGGCAATAAGATTTCTTTACTTTCAATTTCCAGATTATTCTCTGGAACCCTTCAACTGTCCAAACAAAATTTGATATGATGGATATTCATGATGGAATATACTTGTCCATAGGTCAAGGTCCTTTCAGGATAAGAGGACTTCAACAAGAAACTGCTAAAGGCAGTATTGCCAGATTACAAAGCAAATTGTCCTAATTCAGAAGTAAACAGCAAATTATTAAAGTTTCAGATAAGATTCGGTGACATATTTTAGGAATAGTGTAGTGTGACGGTTCGGGTATCGTGCCCGGTTAGCTCAGTCGGTAAGAGCGTCTGCCCTGTAAGCAGAAGGTTTCTGGTTTGATTCCCGGACCTGCCACATTTTCCATTCTGCCTGTCACAGTAGCATAACCCATGATATATGTCTTCATAATATCATCCGTCCAAAACATCATGACTTCTGGATCTATATTTAAAAGGTCAAGGAAAAGATGCATTTGTGAAACACTGGTGTGGCTGGTTGACACTAAAGAGTTACTACATAATTTTTACCCAGGGTACTTTGTTAATGAAAAAAAAGTGTATTGTTGTAACAAATGCATATGGATGAATGTATATACATGTATGTATATAATAGTATTAGGGTCCTTCATTTGTCAATAATGTGTAATGTGTAAAATTAAGATTCACAGCTCGATAAAAATTTGATTGGTTCATGTGGGGAGGGGAATTAATGGACAATGAATGACGACTAACTAGTTATTATTTCTATTCTAATATTGTTCTGCAGACGACAATGTACAGAGCTTAGCGGACTGGAAGTTTGTTGGAGATTTTACACCAGGCGAATTCTAAAGTACGAGAATGTGTGGAGCTTAGCAGACTGGAGGTTTGTTGAAGACTTTACACCAGGCGAGTTCTAAAGCACATATAGGGAGGAAATATCAAGTCATATTAGAATACAATTTAGTTTCCATCATATTTCATTATTCAGAGCAATCAACAGTAAAACAATCATATCTTGTGCACAAGATGTTGAAAATGCTCAAAATAAGAACAGCACATACTCTATAAGGACTTGACTCATAATCTTATCACTTTGAAATTGCAATGAAAATATCTGATTTGTTATTTCAAGTTACACACATTCAGCATAGCCTCATACTTTTCATTAAAACATCTCCAAGAAGAGGAACTTTTTGCCCCCCCCCCCTCAAATAAATCTTGCAGACAAACAAATATCTGATGCATAACTTCATTTATTTCAAAAATATGACCTGCACAATCATCATTTCTAAATATGGTGATGATGGTTTAATACAATCATGGAATAAGGCATCACAACTATTACAACAGTTAACAATGTTGACCTATAAACTTAAATAATTTGTCTCTACAAACTGAGATATTAGATGAAACAGAAAAAAATAAATAAGAATTTAGATTTTTTTTTTTTGGTAAGACTTCTCAATCGGTTATTTATCCGATGCAAATGCCAAATTACACTACCTTCCTAAATCACTGGAAAACTGATCAAGTAATTAAGAAATGAAAATTGTCATAACATAAACTGAATAAATTTCAACAACTGACTCCTTATACATACATGCGTATATCGCAAGGCAATATGTATATACATCAACAAACTATTTGAATTAAATAACATTTCAATGGCAACTTTCATACAGTTGTTTAGCTTTTGTAAAAATTGTGTTGTGTATGTCACATTTTAAATAGCATTCTCAATAAATGAACAGAACAAAACTTATTAAAAACATTACTGTCCCAAATAAAATGGTAGCAAAAGCATTTTTTCTCTTTCGCAAAAGGTAAGAATTAATTATGTTTACATTCCATATGTAGTGCATCACCATGCTGCCAAGTTCAATAATCACAATGGAACAAATTTTGCAGAATTTGAAAAAAAAAACAAAAATGAACAATGTAAACATTTACTTCAAGACAGTTACATGAATGACAAGTCGGGTCCATATTATTTACGATAACTAGGGTTACTTCCTGTGTGGAATGATACCCGACACTGACTTGTTGTGACGTCAACAAATTACATTTAAACCTTTTGTAACTCAGGGAAATGAAAGGATACTACATGTAAATTGACATTACCATTTGTTACACCTTAACGGTGTACTTCAGATAATCATGTGGGAGATAACTCTATATTCCAGAAAGTATTACAGATAGATTGTGGGAGATAACTCTATATTCAAGAAAGACTCAATCTATTGTCAAATGTATATAATGAAAAAATATTCAGGGGCACCATTTTATTATATTTATGAGGTAACATCTCACTTTACAATTTCCATTCTCTAATACGCATAATGGAAATGGTCTAGGATAATATGGAAAAAAAATTTGGTGAATGATGGTTTTATGCGTTAGAGGTAGCATTACAAATTTCACCGGTGATCACATTTAGGGGGGGGGGGGGGGGAAGCTCTTCTAGAAATTAAAGATAAAACAAAATCAAATACTTGTACTCTAAAATGGATTCTATTTTCAATTTAATCAAATTACTAAAATGCAAATGAATAACAAGAAACACTTTATATCCACACATTTTGTGAAAAACTGAGTGTTTTTTTTATTTATTCATATAAACTTCCCTAGGAAGGACTATGCTTCAATCTACTAAAATACACTTTACTAAAACTAATGCAGCTATTTAACATGTTTAAAACATGGAGAATGATAAACTATGACAATTAGAGTGAAAGACATTAAGTATAAATTAATTATGACAGAACAATATTAAAAGATCACATTGAATACTAAGATAATGGATTCCTCATCACAGAATGCTCGGGTCTTTTCACTACATTTTTTGAGCCTCGTATATAGGTTGCTGGTTCATTCTGCCGTACCATGTTTTCAGTAACTATGACAGTCTGAATGTCTGAGCCCGGGATATCAAACTGAGGATCCAGTAGAATTTTTTCCTAAAGAAAAATATGTACAACAAAATAAAACTCTAAAGAAATATGTTAGAGCGTCATTTAAATAAAAAATACTTCAGAATTCCTTTTGCAATGTTCATGTATGTCCTATGATTAAACTACACTTCTCCCCTGTAAAACTGCCACCTTCTGTTTTTCTAGAATTTGGCAGTATAAACGGTTTTGTGGAATATTAAGGTTTACTGTTAATGTCAATAAAATCGGTGTGACTGTGTGCATTGGCATGTTGAAAATTTGAATACCAATAATGGCGTAAAACATATGTCCGTCAGTATATAAATAATTAAACGGTAAAAATACACAAATGTGTTCATTGGACGCCTATTTAATATCCATACTTAATTTACAACTTCATTTTGTATTTAATAGTCTAAACATAGGTAATCATAGATAAGAAGCTCACCTCGTGGCAGCAAAATTCAATTCAAACATATTTCTAAGTACATGTATATTGGCTTTTAAAGGCAAAATCTCTCAAGTGGAAAAAGTAGGTCAAGGTCATTTTATGAAAGTTTGATGGGGATTTTTATTGCATTAACTTACATGTATGCTCTATATACATGTGATATTACCTGGAAATTTGAACATACCTGTATATGCTGTTTTAAATCTATTGTTGATTTGTTGTAAATTCCCCACCACAAGATTATTTTCTCTCTGGAGGAATCGGTTAAAGCATCGTTTCCACTGGAAAGCTTTGCCAATGTTCTACAAGAATTGGACATCAAATCTTGTTAAATGTGAAATTGTTTGAAATTATTGTTTACATGTAGAACTTGTATAGAAAATATTTTTTCTTTTCTCTTGGTACAAGTGCCACACTTGAATTTCAGAACGTCCATTCATAAATTATGATCACAATAACGATAATACATGTATGTACTGTAAGGAATATTTGAATGTACATGCTCATATTCGAAAAAGAAATATAACTTCAAGATTCCTTGATGTGGGAAATGACGATTGTAAGAATATTAATGAAACAAAATTAAAGAAAGTAAAAACATTAACTCTTGATATCTTTAGGCATTTGTACCAAATATGCTCTTGGTATGAAAGGGCACTGGCAATAAGATTTCTTTACTTTCAATTTCCAGATTATTCTCTGGAACCCTTCAACTGTCCAAACAAAATTTGATATGATGGATATTCATGATGGAATATACTTGTCCATAGGTCAAGGTCCTTTCAGGATAAGAGGACTTCAACAAGAAACTACTAAAGGCAGTATTGCCAGATTACAAAGCAAATTGTCCTAATTCAGAAGTAAACAGCAAATTATTAAAGTTTCAGATAAGATTCGGTGACATATTTTAGGAATAGTGTAGTGTGACGGTTCGGGTATCGTGCCCGGTTAGCTCAGTCGGTAAGAGCGTCTGCCCTGTAAGCAGAAGGTTTCTGGTTTGATTCCCGGACCTGCCACATTTTCCATTCTGCCTGTCACAGTAGCATAACCCATGATATATGTCTTCATAATATCATCCGTCCAAAACATCATGACTTCTGGATCTATATTTAAAAGGTCAAGGAAAAGATGCATTTGTGAAACACTGGTGTGGCTGGTTGACACTAAAGAGTTACTACATAATTTTTACCCAGGGTACTTTGTTAATGAAAAAAAAGTGTATTGTTGTAACAAATGCATATGGATGAATGTATATACATGTATGTATATAATAGTATTAGGGTCCTTCATTTGTCAATAATGTGTAATGTGTAAAATTAAGATTCACAGCTCGATAAAAATTTGATTGGTTCATGTGGGGAGGGGAATTAATGGACAATGAATGACGACTAACTAGTTATTATTTCTATTCTAATATTGTTCTGCAGACGACAATGTACAGAGCTTAGCGGACTGGAAGTTTGTTGGAGATTTTACACCAGGCGAATTCTAAAGTACGAGAATGTGTGGAGCTTAGCAGACTGGAGGTTTGTTGAAGACTTTACACCAGGCGAGTTCTAAAGCACATATAGGGAGGAAATATCAAGTCATATTAGAATACAATTTAGTTTCCATCATATTTCATTATTCAGAGCAATCAACAGTAAAACAATCATATCTTGTGCACAAGATGTTGAAAATGCTCAAAATAAGAACAGCACATACTCTATAAGGACTTGACTCATAATCTTATCACTTTGAAATTGCAATGAAAATATCTGATTTGTTATTTCAAGTTACACACATTCAGCATAGCCTCATACTTTTCATTAAAACATCTCCAAGAAGAGGAACTTTTTGCCCCCCCCCCTCAAATAAATCTTGCAGACAAACAAATATCTGATGCATAACTTCATTTATTTCAAAAATATGACCTGCACAATCATCATTTCTAAATATGGTGATGATGGTTTAATACAATCATGGAATAAGGCATCACAACTATTACAACAGTTAACAATGTTGACCTATAAACTTAAATAATTTGTCTCTACAAACTGAGATATTAGATGAAACAGAAAAAAATAAATAAGAATTTAGATTTTTTTTTTTTGGTAAGACTTCTCAATCGGTTATTTATCCGATGCAAATGCCAAATTACACTACCTTCCTAAATCACTGGAAAACTGATCAAGTAATTAAGAAATGAAAATTGTCATAACATAAACTGAATAAATTTCAACAACTGACTCCTTATACATACATGCGTATATCGCAAGGCAATATGTATATACATCAACAAACTATTTGAATTAAATAACATTTCAATGGCAACTTTCATACAGTTGTTTAGCTTTTGTAAAAATTGTGTTGTGTATGTCACATTTTAAATAGCATTCTCAATAAATGAACAGAACAAAACTTATTAAAAACATTACTGTCCCAAATAAAATGGTAGCAAAAGCATTTTTTCTCTTTCGCAAAAGGTAAGAATTAATTATGTTTACATTCCATATGTAGTGCATCACCATGCTGCCAAGTTCAATAATCACAATGGAACAAATTTTGCAGAATTTGAAAAAAAAAACAAAAATGAACAATGTAAACATTTACTTCAAGACAGTTACATGAATGACAAGTCGGGTCCATATTATTTACGATAACTAGGGTTACTTCCTGTGTGGAATGATACCCGACACTGACTTGTTGTGACGTCAACAAATTACATTTAAACCTTTTGTAACTCAGGGAAATGAAAGGATACTACATGTAAATTGACATTACCATTTGTTACACCTTAACGGTGTACTTCAGATAATCATGTGGGAGATAACTCTATATTCCAGAAAGTATTACAGATAGATTGTGGGAGATAACTCTATATTCAAGAAAGACTCAATCTATTGTCAAATGTATATAATGAAAAAATATTCAGGGGCACCATTTTATTATATTTATGAGGTAACATCTCACTTTACAATTTCCATTCTCTAATACGCATAATGGAAATGGTCTAGGATAATATGGAAAAAAAATTTGGTGAATGATGGTTTTATGCGTTAGAGGTAGCATTACAAATTTCACCGGTGATCACATTTAGGGGGGGGGGGGGGAAGCTCTTCTAGAAATTAAAGATAAAACAAAATCAAATACTTGTACTCTAAAATGGATTCTATTTTCAATTTAATCAAATTACTAAAATGCAAATGAATAACAAGAAACACTTTATATCCACACATTTTGTGAAAAACTGAGTGTTTTTTTTATTTATTCATATAAACTTCCCTAGGAAGGACTATGCTTCAATCTACTAAAATACACTTTACTAAAACTAATGCAGCTATTTAACATGTTTAAAACATGGAGAATGATAAACTATGACAATTAGAGTGAAAGACATTAAGTATAAATTAATTATGACAGAACAATATTAAAAGATCACATTGAATACTAAGATAATGGATTCCTCATCACAGAATGCTCGGGTCTTTTCACTACATTTTTTGAGCCTCGTATATAGGTTGCTGGTTCATTCTGCCGTACCATGTTTTCAGTAACTATGACAGTCTGAATGTCTGAGCCCGGGATATCAAACTGAGGATCCAGTAGAATTTTTTCCTAAAGAAAAATATGTACAACAAAATAAAACTCTAAAGAAATATGTTAGAGCGTCATTTAAATAAAAAATACTTCAGAATTCCTTTTGCAATGTTCATGTATGTCCTATGATTAAACTACACTTCTCCCCTGTAAAACTGCCACCTTCTGTTTTTCTAGAATTTGGCAGTATAAACGGTTTTGTGGAATATTAAGGTTTACTGTTAATGTCAATAAAATCGGTGTGACTGTGTGCATTGGCATGTTGAAAATTTGAATACCAATAATGGCGTAAAACATATGTCCGTCAGTATATAAATAATTAAACGGTAAAAATACACAAATGTGTTCATTGGACGCCTATTTAATATCCATACTTAATTTACAACTTCATTTTGTATTTAATAGTCTAAACATAGGTAATCATAGATAAGAAGCTCACCTCGTGGCAGCAAAATTCAATTCAAACATATTTCTAAGTACATGTATATTGGCTTTTAAAGGCAAAATCTCTCAAGTGGAAAAAGTAGGTCAAGGTCATTTTATGAAAGTTTGATCAAAGAAACATCCAATATGCAAGTTTTGTACATGTAGCACTTATACTTTGCTCAACATTGGCTTTTAAAGGCAAAATCACTCAAGCGGAAAAAGTAGGTCAAGGTCGTTTAATGAAAGTTTGATCAAACATACATCCAATATGCAAGTTTGGTACATGTAGCACTAATACTTTGCTCAATATTGGCTTTTAAAGGCAAAATCACTCAAGCAGAAAAAGTAGGTTAAGGTCATTTTATAAAAGTTTGATCAAAGATACATTCAGTATGCAAGTTTGGTACATGTAGCACTTATACATTTTTTGTACTTTGCTCAATATTGGCTTTTAAAGGCAAAATTACTCAAGCGGAAAAAGAAGGTCAAGGTCATTTTATGAAAGTTTGATCAAAGATACATCCAATATGCAAGTTTGGTACATGTAGCTTTTATACTTTGCTCAATATTGGCAGATGTTGCATCCGATGCATGGGTCCATCTCAGCATTCCAAAAGAAGGGAGGGGATCTCCAACAAGACCCTGTTGCAGCACCAACATCAAAACAATGAAACACCCTATGCAAAAACACAAAAGACGAGAATAGTATGAGACGAAAAATAGACATACGACATGTAAACATCAAACACAAAAGACTACACATAAACCGATGAGACCAATGGGCAACCGGTGCCAACTTTGCACGGCCATTTGCTACGCAAGTAGCAAATGGTGTGGTTATCCTGGATTATGTGCACACAACCCTCTCACTTCTCCAATTACCCAGAGGTCTCGAAGAATGTACAATTGTGGTGTAAAACATACTCCTCACTGTAAGATGACATTACACAAACAAGACTGCAAAACGTAGAGGCCCCAGCAACACAGATGAATATGTAAATGGATATAAAAAGAGGGCGTGCGTAATACAGTCCATGCTCTGCCTGCTGTAGCGAGCTCATGTATGTAATCACTCGAGGAGTCCAAGATGAATCACTTGTGCAAGTTTGGTTACTGTAGCATCAGGACTTTGTCAGATACTGAGCTACCCCAAACTTCTTAACCAAGTCACTCTGAGCTACCCCAAACTTCTTAATCAAGTCACTCAAGCGGAAAATGTAGGTCAGATGCAGCATCCGATGCATGGGTAAACCTCAGCATACAAAGATGAATCACTTGTGCAAGTTTGGTTACTGTAGCATCAGTACTTTGCCAATAACTGAGCTACTCCAAACTTCTTGACAGGACACGGACCCGCGGGGGTATAACATAAGCTCACTCAACTTTGTCGAGGTGAGCTAAATATCTCAAGAGTAACTGCTCTACGTTTGACTTTAAATTGTCACTTTTGTCAGTGTGATCCACAACTTGTCTTTAAATATTATGCACAGTGCTGTAGTGATGGCGGTAAATTCGTCAACATAGATTGAATTGATGATATAGAATAGGCAAGGAGAGAATGAGGATGAAGAGTCAACGATTTGATTCTAATGTTATTTTTTATTTTTCCCCTATCACCCTGCTGTGAAGGGCGCATATCGCCGTTTATAAGTGTAAATTTCTGCTGCACGGTCAAATCTATACGTAAAAATTAAACTCTTTGGAATAATTATCTAAGGCTGAGAATTTAAAAAACAACAATTTAAAATTTCTATTGATCGGGGGATTAATGGCTGTTTGTACCTTTACATAAGTGGCGGATGGCAGTATGCAGGTTTGGCAATATATCAGGTTATTTATATGGGGAGAATTCTGTTCTTCACAAAATTGTGCTGCAATGGGAGTTTGGCGTTATAACAGGGGGAGATATGGCGGGGGAGGAGTGTACTTTTGAATGTACTGAAAGATAAATATGTCTTCTTTATACATAAAATAAATTTTCCATCAATTGTAATTTTACTATAGTGAATAAAATGACATACTAACCAGTATGGCACGTAATCCTCTAGCACCTGTACCAGAACTTTTGGCACGCTCCGCTATTGCTTGTAATGCCTCTGGTTTGAACTCCAAGTGGCACTTAAACAAGACAAATTCAACTTTAATAATGGAATCCATAATCTTATTTACAAAGTATGTGTTGCACACAATGACCTACTTTGTAGGAAGTACAGCTACTTCTCCTACTATTGCACTGCAATTCAGACTTTTAAAAAAGACATAAAATTTTTGACTTTGCAGAATTATTTCACAATTGAGAAAGTATCTGACACAAAACCATTACTATATGTATATGAACATAAAATCTTCCCATGAAACTCCTTTTAAAAATTTTACACTGGTATCCATAGAAATTTATGACTAGTACTCTATATACATGTATCAGATACTGACCCTATAAGAAATTAATAATTACAATGTATGTACATGTACTTGTATCTAAACTGCAGAAAACTCCAAGGTTTACCTGGTCAATTTCAAAAGACTTCTGGAACTGTGAGACAAGTGCCCTTTGTGGTTCTGTCAAGATTCTAACGAGCATTTCTAAAGTTAAGTTTTCCAAAGGTACTATAACAGGCATTCTTCCTATAAACTCTGGTATTAATCCAAACATTATGAGATCAGAGGGTTCTACACATTTCACTAGTGTATCTGACTGTATAACATCAAGGTCTCCTGAGGATTCTAAATCTCCTAGATCAACAAAGCCAAATCTTCCCATGACACTTTGCTGACTTTTTTCAGTGTTTTGAGAAAATCCTAAGGACTGAAAAATAAAGAAACAGTTTGTAGAGTCAATTATAGCTGAATGTATAGTTGTAAAAATGTAGTAATAATCTACATGTCACAAGTGCATGTGAAGTTGCAAATACTACATGTATTTTGTCTTTACTAAATCATTATACCATTTATAATTTTACTATTACTTATATTAACTGAAATGCTCAAAGCACTTTGAACCGTTATACTGCAGTAAAAGAAGAAATCAAACCTTCTTTGCGACTCTTTTGCGAACAATTTTATCCAATCCAACAAATGCGCCAGAGGCTATAAACAGGATATTGGTTGTGTCAATAGGTACTGTGGCCGACTTTTTACCGCCTCCCTCAGGAACGTTCATCACCGTACCTTCTATCATTTTAAGGAGGGACTGCTGGACACCTTCTCCCCCGATATCACGAGAATGAAGGCTTTTCATTGCTGTTATTTTGTCAACTTCATCCAAATAAATAATTCCTACAGAGATAAAGAAAGAATTGTTGTGTTAATATATTTTTGTTGCATTAGTCTTTCACATATCTATATTGTAACACAACTATCAATAATGACTAGATTTATGAATATTGAAAGTATGAAATAGATTTAGAGGGAGGATGGGGAGGGAGCTGAGGGTATAAAAGAAGATTGACCTTGTTGACACCTTTCCACATTATAGTTTGCATTTTGTAACAATCGTGTGACCACATCCTCGACATCTGCACCAACATAACCAGCCTGAGTTAGAGTTGTACAATCACACACAGCAAATGGCACGTCCAGGAAATTGGCTATCACTTGTACCAAGTATGTTTTACCTATGAAAAGTGAAACAAGAGGCCCAAGGGGGCCACATCGCTCACCTGAGGAGACTGTATGTATGTTTTCAATCAAAGTCAAGACCTGAAGGAAATCGCTTTTAGTGAAGCTTTGAGAAGGACAAGGTGTACAAGTTACTTCCTGTAAAGTTCAGTGACATTCTGTGCAGTAGTTTAAGAGGATAAGTCAAAAATGTGTCATTCAAATAGAGCCTATAGAGGACATCTTGGATTTCCAATCGGCTCGAAAAACACAAACTAAGTAGAGGGCAATTAGTACTTGCGTCCTGTGAAGTTTCAAGAAATTCTGTGAAGCAGTTTTAGAGGAGAAGTTGAAAATGTGTCAGCCAATCAGAGCCTGTGGCGGCCATCTTGAATTTCCGATAGGCTCCAAAAACGCAAACTTGATAGAGGGTATGAGTACTTGCATCCTGTGAAGTTTCATGAAATTCTGCGCAGCAGTTTCAGAGGAGAAGTCGAAAATTTGTCAGCCAATCAGAGCCTGCGGCGGCCATCTTGGATTTCTGATCAGCTCGAAAAACACAAACTTGGTAGAGAGCAATCAGTACTTGCTTCCTGTGAAGGTTTGTGAAATTCTATGCAGCCGTTTGAGAGGAGAAGTCGAAAATGTGTCAGTCAATCAGAGTCTGTGGCAGCCATCTTGGATTTCCGATTGGCTCGAAAAACACAAACTTAGTAGAGGGCATTGAGTACTTGCTTCCTGTGAAGTTGCATGATATTCTGTGCAGTGGTTATAGAAGAGAAGTTGAAAATGTGTCAGCCAATCAGAGCCTGTGGCAGCCATCTTGGATTTCCGATTGGCTTGAAAAACACAATTTGGTAGAGGGCATTGAGTAGTTGCTTCCCCTGAAGTTTCATGAAATTCTGTGCAGCGGTTTCAGAGGAGAAGTCGAGAATGTGTCAGCCAATTAGAGCCTGTGGCGGCCATCTTGGATTTCCAATCGGCTCCAAAAACACAAACTTGGTAGAAGGCATTGAGTATTGCTTCCTGTGAAGTTTCATGAAATTCTGTGCAGCAGTTTCGGAGGTGAAGTCAAAAATGTGTCAGCCAATCAGAGCCTGTGGCGGCCATCTTGGATTTCCGATCGGCTCAAAAAACACAAACTTGGTAGAGGGCATTGAGTACTTGCTTCCTGTGAAGTTTCATGAAATTCTGTGACGCAGTTTCAGAAGAGAAGTCAAAAATGTGTCAGCCAATCAGAGCCTGTGGCGACCATCTTGGATTTCCGATCGGCTTGAAAAACAAAAATTTGATAGAGGGCATTGAGTACTTGCTTCCTGTGAAATTTCGTGAAATTCTGTGCAGCGGTTGCCGAAAAGATATCGAAAATGTTAAAAGTTTACGTCGGACGGACAGACGATGGACGGACGACGCGCTATGACAATAGCTCACTTGAGCTTCGCTCAGGTGAGCTAAAAACATCAATACTTGTAGGGGACCATGATTTCTTCTTTCCTACCAAGTTTAACGAAAATCTGTTCAGTGGTTCTGGAGAAGAAGTTGAATATGTATGAAAATCATCCCCCCTTCTTCTTGAGTAATCTAAGTAACCCGAGAGAGATAGTTATACAGAAGCTAAAGCAAAATAACAGACCCCCTCCCCATCCCTTCACTGTGTTATTGATAACATTGATCTGTTCTTACATTAATATTTTGAGCTGCTCTCAATATTGTAATTTTATAGTTGTATATCTAAGTCTTCACAAGATAAATTTGAAAATACTTATTCATCTTTTTAAAATAATTTAGTTTCCTTTTCCATACCTATTTAATAATTCAAAATATATAACATTCAAATGAATCGATAATCCAAAAATTTAAACCTCAAAAACATAAATCTATATTAAAGAAAGACAACTCTTGCATACATGAACATGTACCAACTTATACGAAACTAAAGTTACCAGGGTACCAGAACTTGAACTTACAAGCCTTGGGTCCATGTTCACAGTAAACATATCTATTCATGATTGAAAAAATACTCATAAAAATCTGTTCAGCAGTTCTGGAGAAGAAGTTGAATATGTATGAAAATCAACCCCCCCCCCTTTCCTTTTCACATAAGAAAATAATTCATAAAAAATCAAAAAATTAAAATTTCAGTATGAAATACATATCAAAGCATTAAGTAACTTAAATGTGATGAATTTGTAGTAAATGAATGTGTAAAACCATACACATATTGAGTTATTTAAAGAAATAGTGCAAAAATGTGCATTTCCGACAGAGTCCGAAAAGACGTCAAAAACGCGTCAAAAATTTGACTTCCGAGTGGAACCAAAAACAACAACACTTCTTAAGACATCTCTCTAGATCATTCTGATGCTTTCAGTTTGTCGATACGTGCTTTCGTTCTGAAGAAGAAGTTTGTCAAAGGAGGGTACCCCCTGTGACCTACTTTTGCCTCTGGTGGCGCCACCTGTTGATGGATCTGGACGAAAAACAACATCACTTGTAGGGGACCATGAGTACTTCATTCCTACCAAGTTTCATGAAAATCTTTTCAGTGGTTCTGGAGAAGAAGTTGAATATGTATGAAAATCACCCCCCCCCTTCCTTTTCACATAAGAAAAAAATTAATAAAAAATCAAAAAATCTAAATTTTAGAATAAAATACTTATCAAAGCATTTAGTAACTTAAATATGATAAATATGCAGTAAATGAATGTGTAAAATCATACACTTATTGAGTTATTTAAAGAAATAGTGCAAAAATGTGCATTTCTGACGAAGTCCGAAAAGACGTCAAAAACGCGTCAAAAATTTGACTTCTGAGTGGAACCAAAAATAACAACACTTCTTAAGACATCTCTCTAGATCATCCTGATGCTTTCGGTTTGTCGATACGTGCCTCCGTTCTGAAGAAGAAGTTTGTCAAAGGAGGGTACCCCCTGTGACCTACTTTTGCCTCTGGTGGCGCCACCTGTTGATGGATCCGGACGAAAAACAACAACACTTGTAGGGGACCATGAGTACCTCATTCCTACCAAGTTTCATGAAAATCTTTTCAGTGGTTCTGGAGAAGAAGTCGAAAATGTTGAAAAGTTTACGACGGACGACGACGGACGACGACGACGGACGACGGACGCCACGCTATGACAATAGCTCACTTTGAGCCTATGGCTCAGGTGAGCTAAAAATATGTCACTCTTTATGTATCAAAGGTATAAATATAGATGTAGCTGATGTTTCTTCTACAACGTATTTATATGATTATTATAGGGCAAGAAGCATAGTATACATGTATGTAGATGTATTTTTCAAACATTTATAAAAAATATTTTAAATAAATACTGGCGCCATCTCAGAGTCCTCTACAGAATGCATCTTTTACACATTCATTCAAATGTGCAAAATGACAAATCAATCATCCACAAGGGGGTGGATGATAAGCTTAGTAACACGTGCGACGTTGACTATGACGTCTTAAAAACTGACACGCTGTGTCGCTTCAGTCTTGATCGAAAGATGTCAGAAAAGTATAAGAAAATTATTATTCATGGCATTTCTCAAAAATAGGGAGAAAAAAAATCAATTGCTGGATGTGATAATTGACATGGAAATCCAACCCTTGTGTCCGTGATTTGCTTCTGTCCATGACCGTGATGACTCAGGAAGCCTCGTCATGGTACAAGCAAATCCCTGACACTCGGGTTGGATTTCCTTGTAAATGCTCACACACGGTGATAGATTCTATTAATCACTTGATACAAGGAAAATATACTTCTACAATGTACATGTGTATCTGCAAAAAATGTGAATTTAATATATCTTACTAAGCCAAATGAGATAAGATCTGAACTCACTCACTTGAACACAAGTTACATTGCATCATTAAGGGTTATGCTTTGAATGTATGAATTTCATGTTTAAGGTACATGTATAAAAATTCAAGACCTTTAAAATTTTAAAGATCTGTAAATCTGTACATACCACTTCCTGTTGGACCTATCATAAGAATGTTGCTTTTCTCAAGCTGAAGATTCTCATCCATGGTAAGATCTATAGTTTTTACGATGTCTGTACCGGCACTTTTCTCAATCAGAGCCTGTGTCTTCTTTCTCTCTTCAGTAAGAAGATAATTTATTATAGGACTTTTCCCTCCTAGAAAACTATCGACAGGAAAATCTGAAAAAGGAATTGATATATGGATACAGTAATCGTGAAAGAAGATGACTGTTGACAATTTCTGTGGTTTTCATTCATACATTATGGATTTCTTCAAGGATCTAATTCATGTTACTAAGGAACAGAAGTTTACATTCGGGATAAAGCCATACTTTGTTAGACTCGTATGTTCTGATTTCTTCTTCAATGTCAATTCATGGGCGGATCCAGGATTTTTTTCAGGAGTGGTCAGTTCAAATATGTAAAAACATGTACAACATATGGTGAGTGCCAGCGAATTTTTATTTCTGAATTGGAATAAAATTCTCTATTCATGTCTTTTTTTTCAGTTTCATTACTCTTAGTGCCCTTGTTTATTGACCAAGGTGAAATGTATATGGGTTGTATAGGAAAGCGCAGCATCATTTGTAATAAATTCTGGTAAGCGAAGGCGAACCAGATAATTTTTTTAAAATGCTGACGGCAAAATACATGTATTAACAAAATAGCAATCCAAGGAATGCTTGTGTCGCCTGCGAAGCGGTTGGATTATTATTCTAGAAAGTGGATCAAAATTCTTGAAAAGTAGGTCTAGGTCAAATATCTAGATCAAGGTCAAAAGGTCAAATTTTATGGTCTGTGTAGAAAGGTCTTGTCACAAAGAATACACATGTGAAATACCAAAGCCCTATCACTTACCAATCAAAAGATATATCCATTCTTAATTTTTTGGAAAAGTAGGTCAAATATGTAGGTCAAGGTCAAAAGGTAAAAAAATAATGGTATGTGTAGAATGGCATTGATACAAGGAAAATACATGTGAAATATCAAAGCCCTATCAGCTACCAATCAAAAGATATAGCCAATATTACTTTTCTTGAAAAGTAATTCAAATATCTAGATCAAGGTCAAAAGGCCAAATCTAATGGTCTGTGTAGAAAGGTCTTTTCAGAAGGAATACACATGTGAAATATCGAAGCCCTATCACTTACCAATCAAAAGATATAGCGAATCTTATCTTTTTTCAAAAGTAGGTCAAATATCTAGGTCAAGGTCACAAGGTCAAAAATTATGGTATGTGTAGAAAGGTCTTGCCACAAGGATTGCACATGTGAAATATCAAAGTCCTAACACTTACCAATAAAAAGATATATCCATTCTTAATTTTTTTTGAAAAGTAGGTCAAATATGTAGGTCAAGGTCACTAGGTCAAAAATTATTGTATGTGTAGGAAGGTCTTGTCACAAAGAATACATATGTGAAATATCAAAGCTATATCACTTACCAATCAAAAGATATAGCGAATCTTATTTTTTTTCAAAAGTAGGTCAAATATCTAGGTCAAGGTCACAAGGTCAAAAATAATGGTATGTGTAGAAAGGTCTTGCCACAAGGATTGCACATGTGAAATATCAAAGCCCTATCACCTACCAATCAAAAGATATATCCATTCTTAATTTTTTTTAAAAGTAGGTCAAATATGTAGGTCAAGGTCACTAGGTCAAAAATTGTGGTATGTGTAGTAAGGTCTTGTCACAAGGAATACACATGTGAAATATCAAAGCCCTATCACTTACCAATCAAAAGTTATGGGCTGTGACACCCAAAGTGTGACAGACAGACAGACGGACAGATGGACGGACAGACGGACAACGGACAAAGTGATCCCTAAATGTCGCTATGCTTCGCAGGCGACACAAAAATGAAAGATTTCCAATACAAAGTCATATGATATATTTTTTACAAATATTATGACAACAAAAGGGGAATTAGAACTTAATTGTATGAAATATGTATATTTATAAAAATTTTTTAACTATGCTTAGAAACTTTCAGGGGAGGTTGTTTCTGAACCCCCCCCCCCCTCTCTGGATCTGCACTTGCAATTTGTATGACTCATTTTTCCCTGATTAGACAATTGGTAAAATCCAGGGAACATTTTCCAATGAAATCTCATGTTTCAAATACGAAGTCCCTCCTTATTTTATATAGCTAAATGACATACTAATGAGATTGAAAGTAATAGATGTTTTTTTTTTTAAATAATTTTATACTTGTAATACTTTATTTGCAACTTGAGGATAGAAGTTCACTATGGAATAATTCTTGAGTACATGTATGGGGCATCTGTCTGTTGTATCTTTTAGATTGATCATACTTTCCTGTAAGCAGTATGTTTGATACATGGCCCAGGATAATTCAAACTAAAACCGAAAGTAGGTCATTCAATAAATAAAATGTTATGATCGCTGAGCGATATAGTCCCCTACCGGCGGCATATATTTATGTCCTGCAACTCTGCCTATGAATTACTCTTCAATTAAACATATATGAGTTTAAATTAAACTTACTGTCTGTGCAGCTCAGTTCTGAGGTTTTATCTGCTTTATCGATTCGAAAAAGAGGTCAAGCGTGACGAAAGTTGAACTTGCTCTGTAACTATCCAAGACTAAGCTGAGTATCAAATTTCACCTGAATATCTCTATTTGTTGCAGAATGAAGTCTGGAAAACTGACAAAAACTGAATTTTCCAAGTCATAAAGGGGCATAACTCCTCGAAAAATAGGTCAAGCGTGACATAAGTCGAACTTGCTCTGTAACTATCCAAGACCAAGCTGTGTATCAAATTTCATCTGAATATCTTCATCCGTTGCAGAAAAAAAGTCCAGAAAACTGACAAAAACTGAATTTTCCAAGTTATAGAGGGGCATAATTCCTTGAAAAATGGGTCAAGCCTGACGAAAGTCAAACTTGCTCTGTAACTATCCAAGACCAAGCTGTGTATCAAATTTCATCTGAATATCTCCATCCGTTGCAGAAAAAAAGTCCGGAAAACTGACAAAAACTGGATTTTCCAAGTCATCAAGGGGCATAACTACTTGAAAAATGGGTTAAGCGTGACGAAAGTCAAACTTGCTCTGTAACTATCCAATACCAAACTGTGTATCAAATTTCATCTGAATATCTCCATCCGTTGCAGGAAAAAGTCTGGAAAACTGACAAAAACTGAATTTTCCAAGTCATCAAGGGGCATAACTCCTTGAAAAATGGGTCAAGCGTGACCAAAGTCAAACTTGCTCTGTAACTATCCAAGACCAAGCTGTGTATCAAATTTCATCTGAATATCTCCATCCGTTGCAGAAAAAAAGTCCGGAAAACTGACAAAAACTGGATTTTCCAAGTCATCAAGGGGCATAACTCCTCGAAAAATGGGTCAAGCGTGACATAAGTCGAACTTGCTCTGTAACTATCCAAGACCAAGCTGTGCATCAAATTTCATCTGAATATCTCTATCCGTTGCAGAAAAAAGTCCGGAAAACTGACAAAAACTGGATTTTCCAAGTCATCAAGGGGCATAACTCCTCGAAAAATGGGTCAAGCGTGACGAAAGTCTAACTTGCTCTGTAACTATCCAAGACCAAGCTGTGTATCAAATTTCATCTGAATATCTCTATCCGTTGCAGAAAAAAGTCCGGAAAACTGATATTCGGACAGACGGACAGACAGAGGGACAGACGGACAGACAGACCGAGAGGAAACTAAGAGTCCCCTTCGGCGTTGCCGGTAGGGGACTAAAAATAAGAGTCCCCTTCGGTGTTGCCTCACATCAGACACTTTGGACAAGGAGCTCAAGCATACAGAGTTTACGAAAAGTGCCGGATTGCTGGCGATCTCCGTTGGATTTTTCAAATGTCCGACAATTTCTAGTTTCAAGTCAGACAAAATGTCCAATGATTTTTTGTTCCAAGTCCAAAATAATGACACACAATTTACAGTATTTGATTTCAAATAAAGACATTTAAGTATATATAAAATTTGTTTCCCCAACACTGCCGCGCTGTTTCGACTTCAGAATGAAAAATAACCGCCATGTCGCATTATTGATAATTGGTTATGTGTAAAGTATTCAATTGAACATGAACATTGTCCCATAAAATCGTCTATAAACCAGAAGTCTCTGACGAGACTGTAGCTCTCCTGGTTGTTTTTTCTTAAACATCAATTTCCTTTCTTTTTTTTTTAAAACCAAGACCATAGGGAGCAGGCGCTCTAACAAATAATAAGTAGCATGACAAAACTACATATCCATTATACTGCAACTATAATAGCACTCATATAATTCATAATATCCGAGATAAAGTATTTCTAAAAAGAATGTCACATCCATTTTCCAAGATCCTAGGGGCCAAGGGCTGCTAGCTCAAATGAACTATCAATGACACATCAAGACTAAAGATCCATAATATTGGATAAAGAATTAACTCCCCATCATTAATAGCTTTAAACGAGTAGAGAGCACAACTATATAGGAAAAATTACCACACCCATTTTCAAAGACCCTGGGGGTATAGGGCTAAAACAAAATATCAGGTGCACAACTATGCCACAGACCAATCATTGCAAAAAGAATTAATTCTACATCATTTATAGTGTCAGAGGAGTTGCAAGCACAAGATTACATGAACTTATATAGGAGAAAATGACCACACCCATTTCTGAGACCCTAAGGGTCAGGGGCTAAAACATAATATCAGGTGCACAACTAGACCAGAGACCCATAATATTGCAATAAGAATTTAATCTCCATCATTAATAGTGTCAGAGGAGTTGTGAGCACAAGATTACATAGAGTTATATAGGAGAAAATGACCACACCCATTTCTATAACCCTGGGGGTCAGGGACTCAAACAAAATATCAGCACAACCAGACCAAAGACCCATCACATTGCAAAAAGAATTAAGTTTCCATCATTTATAGTGTCAGAGGAGTTGCGAACACAAGATCACATAGAGTTATATAGGAGAAAATGATCATACCCATTTCTAAAATCCTGGGGGTCAGGGGCTCAAACAAAATATCAGGTGCACAACAAGACCACAGACCCATCATATTGCAAAAAGAATTAAGTCTCCATCATTTATAGCGTCAGAGAGGTTGCAAGCACAAGATTACATAGAGTTATATAGGAGAAAATAACCACACCCATTTCTAAGACCCTGGGTGTCAGGGGCTCAAACAAAATATATCAGGTGCACAACCAGACCACAGATCCATCACATTGCAAGAATTAAGTCTCCATCATTTATAGTGTCAGAGGAGTTGCGAACACAAGATTACATAGAGTCATATAGGAGAAAATGACCACACCCATTTCTGAGACCCTAAGGGTCAGGGGCCAAAACATAATATCAGGTGCACAACTAGACCAGAGACCCATCATATTGCAATAAGAATTTAGTCTCCATCATTAATAGTGTCAGAGGAGTTGCGAGCACAAGATTACATAGAGTTATATAGGAGAAAATGACCACACCCATTTCTATGACCATGGGGGTCAGGGGCTCAAACAAAATATCAGGTGCACAACTAGACCACAGACCCATCACATTGCAAAAAGAATTAAGTCTCCATCATTTATAGTGTCAGAGGAGTTGCAAGCACAAGATTACATTAACTTATATAGGAGAAAATGACCACACCCATTTCTAAGACCCTGGGGGTCAGGGGCTCAAACAAAATATCAGGTGCACAACTAGACTACAGACCCATCATATTGCAAAAAGAATGAAGTCTCCATCATTTATAGTGTCAGAGGAGTTGAGAGCACAAGATGACATAGAGTTATATAGGAGAAAATGACCACACCCATTTCTAAGACCCTGGGGGTCAGGGGCTCAAACAAAATATCAGGTGCACAACAAGACCACAGACCCACCATATTGCAAAAAGATTTAAGTCTCCATCATTTATAGTGTCAGAGGAGTTGCGAACACAAGGTTACATAAAGTTATATAGGAGAAAAAGACCACACCCATTTCTAAGACCCTGGGGGTCAGGGGCTCAAACAAAATATCAGGTGCACAACAAGACCACAGACCCATCATATTGCAAAAAGAATTAAGTCTCCATCATTTATAGTGTCAGAGGAGTTGTCCGGACAAGATTACATAGAATTTAATGACCACGCCCATTTTATAAGACCCTGGGGGTCAGGGACTGAAACTAAATGTCAGGTGCACAACTAGACCATGGACCAAGTAAAATGCAAAAAGAATAAACTTTATATCTCTTACAGTTTCAGAGGAGTTGTCCGGACAAGATTACATAGAATTTAATGACCATGCCCATTTTCTAAGACCCTGGGGGTCAGGGACTGAAACTAAATGTCAGGTGCATATTTAGACCATGGTCCAAGTAAAATGCAAAAAGAATTAACTTTCTATCTCTAACAGTTTCAGAGGAGTTGTCCGGACAAGAATTGTTTACGGACAGACGACAGACGGACAGACAGACAGACGGATGGACAGATGGACAGACGGACGGACGCCGGACGGACGCCGGACGAAGGGTGATCGCATAAGCTCGACTGGTCTGAGACCAGTAGAGCTAAAATATACGATGATAGATATTTCAGTACAATCACAGTGCGCCCCATATACATGGTATATTTTTCAGCATTACATCATGATAGAGTCATTTTACAGTAACGGCTAATCTGCGAGTGATTAATTTACAATAGAATGCTTACATGCCCACTTAATTCACATTTTGGAAATGAATTCTTGAGAAATTGTATCCCAGCCCGTGCTGGTTGACAATATAGAGATACTGACCACGTGCCGTTACGTGTCACGGACATTTGTGATCACTACATCTATTGATTTTTTTTAAAGTTCTCATACTTTACTCTCTCAATTTTTTTTCTATATATACAAACAGCAAATTTGTATTAAATCATTTTGCATTTTTCATGTAATTTTTAGCTTTGCCCGGTGGATTTTAAGATATTTCACAAAATTAGAGGACAAATGTCCTGTGGATTTTTGGTCTTATTCGTAAACTCTGAGCATAGTACTATGTCATCTGGCTGGCATACCTGTCAACTTTTTTCAGACAAAAGAGGGTCAATGACCCTCTTTGGGAAATGAAAAAGAGGGTCATAGCACACGAAACAAAATTGCGACCTTTTGCTTGTGTCCTGATGAATAATTTATACACCCCCCCCCCCCCACCAAAATACAGGTCAAGAAAGTTCATTTTACTGTAAGACATGTAGAGCATTTATTTGAATTGCAATACTGCATAATCATGATATTGTAGCACATGAGTTAAATTGTAGGGCTTCATTAATCAAGGCCTGAAGGTTCTTAGTTGAATTTGCTGGGCTAGATAATATATTTTTATTCAGTTATTGCTATACAATGATGAAGATTTTGTGTGAAATGAACTCTACATTTCACTGCTTCAATTGTTTTAAACACTATAAAAGCATTTGTTCCTTTTCGTTTGCATAAACTTTTCGTCTGCATAAATTTCCGTGTTTACGATCGTCTTCCTATACACATTCCCATAATAATCCAAGCCTAGATTGTTAAAACAACATGAAAGTGGCTAATTACTTCCAATATCACTAAACAAACAACCCAATTTACCTGTAACTGCAGGTGTTTTAATTGAAAATGTCACAGCTGGAAATTTAAAGTCCCAAGTAATAGAACCAAATCGGAATCGGGTGATTCCCGGGTCATCAACGAAAAATCGGGTGAAAGACATGACCCGCGCGGGTGATAAAAAATAATCAGGTCAAAGGGTAAAAAAGCGGGACTGACCCACCGAAATTGGGTCAGTTGACAGCTATGCTGGCTGGGGTGAGCTGAAAGGAACAACTCGTAATATAATCTTTAGATTTATCATACCTCGCAGATTTGGCTTTTGGTTGACTTTGGTTGTATTGATCTCATGTATCTCATTCTCTTCCTTGCTTACAGATGAAGATTGTCTAACCCTTTTGTAGTGGTTGTACACAGCTACAGACAATGCCCTTTTGGCATGTTCCTGACCTATTACATGTTTCTCTAAGTAGCTGTAAAGCTGAAAGAAAAGAAGTGTTCTGAATTCTGAGTATTACTAAAGCAAAATCCCCTCCCTCTTAAAAGGTTTGATAAATACTTACTGGCAAACACAATCATTCTGATCAAAGAGTAGGGAGCTACGGAAGGTGTATCTTAAAACAATTAATAATGTCAACAAAATCTAAAATGTATGAAAAATAAAAAAATAGATGTGTTTGTGAAACAAATGCACCCAAAATACTCATGTGAAATATAATAGTCTTATCCCTTACCATTCAAAAAGTTACGGTCAAGGTTAAAAATTTTCAAGAGTTGGTTAAACTCCAACATCAAAGTCACGCGACCAAACAAAAATTTTCATATCAAAGGAAAGGTCTTGTCACAAGGAATACACATGTGAAATACATGTATGATAGCCCTATCACTTACTGTTCGAAAGTAATGGCCTAGATTAATATTTTTCAAAAGAACGTCAAATTAACCTGTGAAATATGATAGCCCTATCACTTAAGATTCAAAAGTTATAGCCATAGTTAAAGTTTTTGCAGAAAAACAGACAAACAGACAGGATAAAAACTAATTGCCCCCAAATCTCCAATTCCAGGGGCATAAAAGTTCTTGCACATATCCTGTTTCCCAAGACCTCAGGGTGCAACGGCTTAAACAAAATATCAGGTTCACACTACACCAGAGATCAACTGATTACATAAAATATCAGGTTCACACTACACCAGAGATCAACTGATTACTTAAAATATCAGATTCACAACTACACCAGAGATCAACTGATTACATAATGCAATAAAACCTGTGTTTGTGAAACATGAATGGCATCTTTGTTAGTATAACACCATTTCTTGTCAAGTTAGTCAAAGGTCAGGGTCAAGGTCACAATGTCAAAAAAATTTTTTATATCAAAGGAAAGGTCTTGTCACAAGGAATACACATGTGAATCAAAGAGACAAACAGACGGACAGGCCAAAAACTATATGCCCCTTAATCTTTGATACCGGGGGCATAAAAAAAAATTTTAAATTTAAATTTTTAAATTTTTAATTTTTAATTTTTGGTATCAATGGAAAGGTCTTGTCTCAAGGAATACACATATGAAATATGAAAGCTCTATCACCTTCCATTCAAAAGTTATGCTCAATGTTAAAGTTTTTTGGACAAACAGACGGACAGGCCAAAAACTATATGCCCCTTAATCTTTGATTCCGGGGGCATAAAAAAAATTTTAACTCTCTATCAACCATCAATTATACTTTCTCTGAATAAGTGTTGGCAACAAGATTCCCTTAAATTATATAGGAGAGAACGACCACATCAAAATATCCTTCGGTCCAGGGCTAAAACAAAATATCAGGTGCACAACTAGACCAAAAACCCAATATAATACAAAAGGAATTAATTCTCTATCAGTTATACATGTACTTATTAAAAACTGGTATGTCTTCACAAGATTACATGTACATAACGATATATAAACAATTGATAAGAGAAAATGACCACAACCATTTCCCCAAGACCCTGGTAGTCAGTGGCTCAAACAAAATATCAGGTGCACAGCTACACCACGGACCGAACTAAATGCAAAAAGAATTCGGTTTTTATCATTCATGGTTTACGAGGAGTTGTGGTCACAAAAATTGTTTACTGGCAGAAGGATGAATGCCTGACAACATGGTATTGCATAAGCTTGCTAATAATGCAACAAATAATGATGCAAACCTGTTTGGGTGTAGGTAAAGATTTCTGCTTTTCTTTCATGATTTGCCGGATTTCGACAACTTCCTTACTGTAGTCTAGTTGGCATGTAGTCTGACAGTTACGGCAAATCAAGCGGAGAACTTTGTCCTTTACATGCAGTGTATTCCCTGTGGAAAATCAACAAAGTACGACGTTAATCATGTCAGAGGAATTTGTAGGAAATTTTGGCATTCACTAGCCTAGGATATAATCAGAATGCTCAATACACATGAAATATAATCCAATATACTTCTTAATCTTTGTAATTTGTATATTAGATGTCGGAGCCATGGTCTGGTAGTTAGGGCATAAGGCCACTGACCGTAATGGTAACTGGTTTGAGCCTCACAAGGACAGCAGATCAGCTGACATTTACTCTTCTGTTCTGTGTTATATACTAAAAATTCCATGTCTGTGTATTATTCACATGTCTGTTGTGTTTTTTTTTTTTATCAAATATTCAAACTTAGATGTAGTAACAATACAATGGCTTTTGAAAAGATAATGTTAACTAAACTTGTGCAGCACATTTATTTTGAAAGTGTCTTCATACTCACAGCCATCATCAAGAACAAAGGGTGATTTACAGTGAGGACATGTGTACCCAGTGCCATTTCTCCTGCTACCACCATCACTATAGCTTTTTCTTTTCTTCAATATTGGAGAAGTAGACAGACAGCGAACTGCATTACGATGATTATAAGATAGCCTTGTGCTGCTTATCTTCTTGCCTTTGACTGAAATAATTACACATAGCATAGGTAATATGACTAAAATTTCAGCAAAATTTTAAAACTTATTATTATCACGCTTTATTCAAATTCAAATCTTTATAAATTTGCTTCAACACATTATAAAAATATATAAGTAAGTATAATACAATTAATGCAAAACAAATTGTCTATAACAATAGTGGGAGACTGAGATTTAAAGTCCAATCGACTATCTTCGTGATCATGGTGATAATTCACTTATATATACATGTACATTGTATATAAGAATTGATATGTATGCATGCTACATATTTTCATTTTACAGCTGACATTAGGTCATGGCTGACAAACATAATTTGTGCACAATTTGTAATTCTCTTTATATATCTGATAGTAAGGACAATATATTTTTCAAATTCAATGACATTTATTTTCGTAACTTGGGTATGGGGAAGTAAACATCAACTTAGTTATTTGTTCTCTAGTATAAATAGCCTGAGTTAGAAAAAGCAAATTAGACCATATACAGGGTATATTTTTCTTCAACATCTTGTAACGAATATTAAAAGATTTGTAATGGAAATCACAAAGGCGTCTACACAGACCAGCATTTTTAGGGTTAAGAAGTATCATACAGTGATTTTCAATATTTTCATTGCACTCAAAAATACAAGTCAAATACGCTAATGTGAAAATCGTCTATAACTCAGTTACTTGCATCCCCCCCCCCCCCCCCCAGCTGTCAACTGGGGTGCAGGACGTTTCGGTACAAGGATGTTTCGGTACATAGAAAAAAGTCGTTTCGGTACATGGTACAAAGACATTTCGGTACATGATTTAGGTCGTTTCGGTACATGTTTTTGTACATTACCTAATTATTGACTGATAAGAGAGGATATTATCAATATGTTGTTTAGGTTCCAATATACAGTTTTAGTTTCGTATTCGAAGAAATGGCCAGGGATGATTTTTTTATTTCTAAGTGTTGATACTTGAATTTTTTGTAGTAGGCACAGTCAATGAAAAAACTTGGAATTTTGGGGTTTATATGAGTTTGGAAGGATGTAAAGAAGAGAACTGGACATCAATTTTAGCCATTGGTCCATATAGTAAACAACGATAGGAGACAAAGGCGAAGCGAGTACCGCGCGTCCTGGGCTCCTGATGCCGGTAGTGCCGGAGGGGTGTTTCGCACTCTTCCGGATATATCTGAAAATCCAGATGTTGAAAATTCAAATAATTTTTCATGATAAAAGCTACTGATGTTCTCTTTCAATTCAGTATTAAATGATGTAGATAATGTTTTGAGAACAATGCTGTATTGACCTCACTATTTGGGCTACTGCATCCATTGAACGCATGCGCTCGACTGCCATTTTCACATCGTTCGATACTGATTAACAATTAAACAGTAAATCTGGATGCAATGATTTTCACATGTTTTGTAGGTCTAGATGTATTGATTGTACTAAGGTCTGGTTCATAAAGTTATGTAGACTACTTTAAAAGTCTAATGACTTCAACTTTAGCATGACGCGCATACTTTTTGCGCTTTCGGAACAGTGCGCGAAAACTGTATATTGGAACCTTACTACCATAGTAATCCCCCCCCCCCCAAATCATGTCCCGAAAACTTAAAGTGGCAAAGGTGATTGTTTAACTCGAATTCCAAAATATTATAAAGCTTATGTTTTTATCATCAATTTATCTTTGAAGTCCGATCCATCCATCAAAGAATACTGTAGTGCAATTTAATGGGATCGGGGTAGTGGTTTTTACCTGTAATACGTCACTGACAGGTGACTATTAACTCAGTTGTGAGTTATACCTTGGATTGTACAGACGTTGTATTCGTTGCTCCTATCTTCCACAACTCATAGGGCCAGCTAAGTATTTTACTAGTTGTACTTGGCTAATTTATAACATTTACATACCTGCACTTCACAACATTGGCGTTGCCGGTAGGATAGTCGAACGTCCGTGAAGTGCAGATTTGAATTTGTGTTATTTGTTCATATTTTCTTTGTGTCAATTTTGAATTTCGCGCGGTTTTTTTTGTTCTCGGCAACATTTTGTCTGGAATTTTCTCTTCTTATACATACGTTGTCGGTTATTTGATTACCGAATTTGCCTTTTTTTTTGCACATTTTTGGCAGAAATCTTTGATCTGATTTAGGGTACGACTTAGGGAGCAACCATTTGATTTTTATGGGGGGGGGCAGGAAGACTTTGCAAAAAAAATTTTCCGGATCGAAATTTTAAGGAAATTAAGGAAAAAAATTTTTCCGGCCCAAAGGGCCGGCGAAAAAAAAAAAATCCAGATCATGAAATTGCCCCTCACCCCTCTCTTCCGACCTTTCCGACTGCCCAGTAAACACTTTTTTGTGTATCATAAAACAAAGTATAAAAAATGGAACAAACTTTGCGCAATTTGGAGTGAATAAATCAAATTCAAAAGTCATTAGCACCATATTGCCTGTCTCCATTGAGTATTTTTTTAGTAAACAGATTATAGGCACCATATGCCATTCAAGAAATTAAAATGAAGTGAGCTGCTGGCAAGAGATGAACTCATTGTGTGTTTGATGTTTAATATGGCTGAAAAATCACGCTGAATAATTTAAACTTTAGGGTAATTTTCAACATTGGAAAATTACAAAAAAAAATAATCCGGCCCGAAGGGCCGGCGAAAAAAATTTTCCGGCTCTTAAAATGGCTGAAAAAAATTTTCCGGCTTGCAAAAGTCTTCCTGCCCCCCCCCCCATAAAAATAAAATGGTTGCTCCCTTAGGCTTTTTACATTTTGGCTACATTACCTAAAATTTCATTTTGTTTACTAGATTCTTTTCTTTCTTTCACATTTTTACACAAACACGGTGTTTTCGGATGTTCTGATTGCACCAATTTTGCTTCACACTCTCGGTTATCGTTCGGATGTTCTGATCGTTAACCAATTAATCACATCTTTTTCTTCTATCTTTTTCATCAGATCGTTTCAAATTTAGGTACCCTATTTTTTTTCTTCGATCAATTTTACATCATGTCATTATTCATTTTCGATAAAAGGAGGGAAGTTCTAGGTAAAGATCAAGAACATCAAAATGATAGATTAGAGTTCGTGTTTGAAAAGGTTGTTGAGTTAGAGCTTAAACTCGCGGAACAAAGCAAAACTATTCGAAGTCAAGACAGGAAATTCTTGAACTGAAATTCAATGAGATAGAAAACAAGATTAATTTTGAAAAGGAATTAGAAAAGTTACGAGATCGGGTAAATAAAGAAAATTCAGAATTATTTCATTTGATTGATGTCCGAAAGTTGGAAATCCGTGAACTCAAACAAAAAGTTAAGGCAATGACCACGACCGCTTATTCGCAAACCACAGATAATGAGAAAGAAACAGTTCCCGTAAATTCATTCTTACTGGGTTGCATAGACAAAAAAGCGGCAGACCATGCAATAATTCAAGATCCACCAACATTATCAGAAATTGTTGCACTTGAGAACATGTCAGCTGTCATCTTACGCTCGACCAAGACTGACCATTCACCTGTGACGTACGATGATTGCGATCACGATAAAACTCGGTCACATGCGCAGTTTTACGAACATTTAAACGGGTAATTTACCGTAAAGGTTGGAGATATTGGTCGATCCCCAGCCTTGATTTTCTCGGAATGGCCTACCCGTAACGAAAATCCTCCGCCGTACAAAAGAAGCCAACCAATTGTTTATAAATGGAACCTCGTGGTTGGCGAAATCGCTTTTAAAATTTAAATTAAAGTACATTTTATCTTTTAATCGCTGACTTATTGCGTCGGATGTTCTTATGCTTTTTGTCATATTTTCTAACGTAAAATAGTAGCGTCCGACTGATATTTTATTAGCTTTTTGTAAGATCGATTTTATGAGGTTTTAATCATTTTAAATTTTCAATGAAATTTACAATTGAGATGCATTTTTAACTTTTCCTGTCTCTCTAGAAAAATAATGGGGAGAAGAGGAAAATGATTTAATAACTGTGATAAAAGGAAACTGTGTTCAGCCGAAGTGAACTTGTATTTTATATTTTGGAATCGAATATTATTTTTAAAAATGTTGGAATCCATGTCTTTTGGGAGATAAGTTTTATCTTTTAACCAGGATCATTTTTAGGATTTTTATGTAAGGATAAATACACTCTTGTTGGTCACGAGTCGGATGTTCTGACATGTGTCCACAAGATGCTTTTTTTAATTAATTATTTTTTCATTTTATGGTAAGGCTCTGGTTCTTTTAAAATGGGGAGGAATGTAGTGCAATTTAATGGGATCGGGGTCGTGGTTTTTACCTGTAATACGTCACTGACAGGTGACTATCAACTCAGTTGTGAGTTATACCTTGGATCGTACAGACGTTGTATTCTTTGCTCCGATCTTCCACAACTCATAGGGCCAGCTAAGTATTTTACTAGTTGTACTTGGCTTATTTATAACATTTACATACCTGCACTTCACAACAATACTTCATAAACATAATATTATTTCATAAGAAGAGCAATTTATAAAATTATGAGACATAATTACGTCAATTTCTAATGTTGCAAAGAAACTTATTAAAACAAAAACCAAACACAAACTTATTATCACCCCATGTCAGAAAAAAATCATGCACTGAAATGTCTTTTTGTTGTACCGAAATGTCTTTTACATTAATGTACCGAAACGTTTCTACTTGTACCGAAACGTCTTTCTATTGTACCGAAACGTCCTTGTACCTTTGACCCAATTATTTTTTATCAACCACGCGGGTAATGTCTTTCACCCGATTTTTCGTTGCTGACCCGGGAATCACCAGATTCCGATTTGGTTCCATCTATTACTTGGGACTTTAATTTTAAATTTCCAGATGTGACCTTTTTCAATTAAAACACCTGCAGTTACAGGTAAATTGGGTTGTTTGTTTAGTGATATGGGAAGTAATTAGCCACTTTCATGTTGTTTTAACGAACTGGGCTTGGATTATAACGATCTGGGCTTGGATTTCAACAACCTGGGCTTGGATTATAACGACATGGGCTTGGATTATAACGACATGGGCTTGCATTATTATGGGAATGTCAATGACGATCGTAAATACACAGAGATTTATGCAGACGAAAAGGGACAATGATCTAATAGTGTTTAAAACAATTGAAGCAGTGAACACTTACATGTTGCGTTCATTTCACACAAAATCTTCAACATGGTATAGCATTACAACTATAAATAAAAATATATCTAGCATAGCAATTTCAACTATGAACCTTCAGACCTTGATTAATAAGTCCTAAAATTTTACACAGTGCTACATTATCATGATTACCAGTACAGTATAACAATTTAAATAAATGCTTTACTTGTCTTACAATAAAATTAACTTTATTGACCTGTTTTTGGGGGGAGGGGTTAAATTTAATTCATAATGACACAAGCAAAAGATCGTGATTTTATTTCGCGCGCTATGACCCTCTTTTTCATTTCCCAGAGAGGGTCATTGACCCTCTTTTGTCTGAAAAATATTGACAGGTACACGATCCCCCCTTTTCAACTTTACAACAAACCCATATGAAGTAGCACATTTACCGTCCAGTTTATGGTTAAACCTCTGAGAAAAGATTGTTCTGAAAGGCACAGAACACGATCTTAATGCCAAAGACATTTTCATTCATCCATTGCTGTTCAACGTTCCTTTGATATGTTTGATGTATTCTGTAATCGTCACAATCGTTTCTGTTAAGGTGAAGGACGAATTCAGGGAGAATATTGTAAGAAGTTATCATAAGTGTCATTTTGTATACATTCACTTATATTGTTACACTATATCGAAGTAAAAATTATATATTATTAATTGAAATTCAGCAAAATAATCATAATTTCTTTCATATACCATTTTTACACTAGAATAATATCTCTCTCCGAAAATACAAAGAGTTCTCCCGGAATCTTTGAGCGAAACGAAAGTACATGTGTCGTTTACGTCTGTCATTTCAAAATACAAAATAAGTAAGATAGACATGTGTTCTGAAGTCAATCATTATTTTTAATATACAATTTTGAGGATTTTTAGTTTGTCTGTCTAGCAATTTAGAAATAAATTACATATCCTTTGGATCAGAGGAAACTCGAACAAATCACATGTTACGCAGTGAGATACATCATGCAATAGTTACACTATTTTCTTATTCGGTTATTTTCTGTCTTTCTCTTCTGAAGACAGAAAATAAGAAACTAGCGTCATCGTTGCTGTAACTACATCATGCACATGTAACCCCTCGTGGTCATAAGGATAAATGAGACTGCACTTTGTTCAGTGAGTGAATAATGATAATGTAATGTAGAGCCTTGTAAATAATAATGATGCATACCTGTAAACTCTCATGCAGTTGCGGAGACTCCCACCATGGAACCTCATCTCCGGCGTTCACACTCCTCCTGTGCACGTTTCGACAATAGCACCCGATTCCTCCCTCTTTTTAAATTTTGAGCTTCACCTAACGTAGGAAAGATAACTCTAGCGACTTTCGGAATGTTTCGTCCTTCATGTATTGAAAAGTAAAGTTTGTTTACAATATGAACGATGCCAATTGTTTGTATTACAATTAGGACATGGCTTGTGTACAGTCTTTCCCAAAAACTTTCAGCTCACATAGGTCATTTGGACCTATGTGTTCAAGAAACACATAGGTCCAAAACAAAAACTGTCTGTCCGAAAAAAAAAGCAAAACTTTGAAGGGGGCATTTTTCCTCATTCTAAGTTTCCTTTTTTTTTAATTTCATCTGTAGTTGATTTACGTTTCAAGGGCTTCCTGAGAATATAGCCCCTTCTACATTCTTCATTTTAGGCAACATCGGCAATTATCCCAATATGGTAGCAGCCTCGGACTGGTTAAACCCCTGACTACTTGTCAATAATGTTTTCGTAAAACGCTTTAAAACTACAATCATGAAATGTTAAAGCAAAGAGCATGCATGATCAGTTTCTCGTGAGGTACAGAAAATAATAAAACTTGCACCAGAAGATTGATTACGTAACGAACTCAGAATCGCCACAGGGCATCGGTCATTCGGACCGACTATTAAGAGGAAAGCACCGGTCCGAACGTAATTTCACCTGTCACCTGACCGGCGGACCAATGTTATTGGGAAAGACTGGTGTGTATATCGATGCCTCAGAGTCCTGTTAACTAAATCCAGAGCAACCTGTTTTGATTATTTATTGTGCCATCGTAAGAATTTTCGTATCAATTATTGTTTCCGAGTGTTGACCAGTCCTTTAGTCATAATAGAAAATTTTTTAACATCAACTTCATCTTTCAACTGTCTTCAAACTGCTATATTGAAAATATATACGGGAAATTCCCATGTTAATTTCAGACCGCCACCATTTTGTTCTCCATGTGAACAATAGTAAACTGTGACGTCATAGCAACGATTCCGACGTCACACATTTTCACAAATTTTACTATAATGGAAAATACCCGTAGACATTTTATTTTTCGTCCTATTTCTAAATTAATTAACGTACAACCACAACAATGACATTTTCTGTTATGACTAAAAGAGTACTATAGATTGGACATTTTTTTTCAGAAGATGACAACCTCATATTTTATAGAAAATCTTCAAAACAGGGTGCTCTGAATTTAGTGACGCGGACAGTAAGGGTAATACTGTATAGCACTAATTAAAATCCTGGATATATATATTCGATAACTTATTATACGCCTGTCTTAAGACGGGACGTATTGTTTTATGGCGCTGTCCGTGTGTGTGTCCGTTCGTCCGTCCGTCCGAGGTCATGTTTTCCAGACTTTTTTCTACAGCCTTTAAAGATATTGGATTGAAACTTGAAACATGACTTGATATCAAGCGGCGTAAGATCCAGTTCGAATTTTGGCAAATTTGACAAATTTTTAGCAGAGTTATGGCCCTTGAACATAGAAATTTTCTACAATTTTCATTTTTCCGGAATTTTTTCGCAGCTTATGCAGCTATTGAATTGAAACTTCATATATGCCTTTATAATAAATAATTAATAATAAATGATAAATTATTTAGTTATCTTTTTTCTTTTTTTTATGGTCTCTTAATAATGTTAATTGAGAAATTATGTGTAAAAGTCAAGTCATTAGCTCACCTCGACGAAGTTGAGATGAGCTTATGCTATAACCCCGGCGTCCGCGTCCATGTCCCCGTCCGCGTCCGCGCCCGGGTAAAGTTTTTGGGTTAACTCAGTATCTGACAAAGTACTGATGCTACAGTAACCAAACTTGCACAAGTGATTCATCTTGGGATGCTGAGGTGAACCCATGCATCGGATGCAGCATCTGACCTACATTTTCCGGTTGAATGACTTTGTCAATGTCTGGTTAAAGTTTTTGGGGTAGTTCAGTATCTGACAAAGAACTGATGCTACAGTAACCAAACTTGCACAAGTGATTCATCTTGGGATGCTGAGGTGAACCCATGCATCGGATGCAGCATCTGACCAACATTTTTCGGTTGAATGACTTTGTCAATGTCTGGTTAAAGTTTTTGGGGTAGTTCAGTATCTGACAAAGTACTGATGCTACAGTAACCAAACTTGCACAAGTGATTCATCATTTTTTTCTTGCATAGTTGGAGCAGGGAAAATTTTTTTTATAACAATTGATGTGAATATTAAGAATGTTTGTGTTTTGTTTTTTTTCAATAGAAATTCTTTATTTTTACTTAAATTACTCCAAACATTATTATTATGTAAAACTTGTATTCACTTCTAAAGTGAGAGAGATGAAAGATTTTTACAATATGCGATATATAATTTTTAGTAAACAAAATGTATATAAGGTCATGTAACATGTAAGAGAGGGCCTGATGCAAGTTTTTACATGTAGAAATGAAAACTAGTGAAAAACTTTTTTAAATTCTCCTTCCAAGCTTGTATATAAAATAAGACACTATGGTGATACATGTATCTATTAATAGTACATGTAATAAATTATATTGATAATGTATTTAAGCATTTTAATTGTTTCAGTGACATGCATTTCTTTTGATATTTTTCCAATATGAACTTGCCATTACAGAAGAAAACAATGGCGAGCGAAGCAAACTAAAATTTTTGTATAGAAAGTAAGAACTGTTGCGGTGAGCGAAGCGAGTTGAAAAATTTTCAGGAATTTTAAGCGAATTTTATGGTTATTCTTCAAATTCAGATTACTTGTAAGAGCAAGATTATTTTTTTCTGTCACACCATAAGCAAATTTATTTTTTTCATCAAAATTCAGAGCAAAATTATTTTTTTCGAAAAAAACCCAAGCCCCCCCCCCCCCCCCCAGAATATCAAATGGACCGTGCCTAAGGCCAATATTGAGCAAAGTATAAGTGCTACATGTACCAAACTTGCATATTGGATGTATCTTTGATCAAACTTTCATAAAATGACCTTGACCTACTTTTTCCACTTGAGTGATTTTGCCTTTAAAGACCAATATTGAGCAAAGTATAAGTGCTACATGTACAAAACTTGCATATTGGATGTATCTTTGATCAAACTTTCATAAAATGACCTTGACCTACTTTTTCCACTTGAGTGATTTTGCCTTTAAAGACCAATATTGAGCAAAGTATAAGTGCTACATGTACAAAACTTGCATATTGGATGTATCTTTGATCAAACTTTCATCAAATGACCTTGATCTACTTTTTTCGCTTGGGTGATTTTGCCTTTAAAGGCTAATATTGAGCAAAGTATAAGTGCTACATGTACCAAACTTGTAGAGCCCTGTAAATAATAATATGAAAGCCTAGTAGCTTGCGGACAAAGAGAGATAACTCTTGTCAAAAACAATTCTCTTTTTGAGGTAATATTTCATTGGTTAAACAAGAAATCATTATTTCATGTACTAAATGGATAAGATATTTACTAGATATAGGCCAGGCTCTAATAACATGCCATGGAGACAATAAACAGGCTCTTGAAGTCCTAAATATAAATGACAATACTAAACACCTACTTGTATATGGGATGCATTCTTATTGCTATCACATAGAACTTGTGAAGTTAAGAATAGAAATAATTAAAAATCTAATATGAATCAAGGGAAAGCCTTGCATGCAGAAATAAAACAAAACAAAGAACTACCGTCTTGTTCACCAAATCCAGAGCACTCTGTTGAGGAAATTTATTCTGCCATCTTGGGTCTGATTTTCAAAAAAATTATTGTCTCCTTACAGTCTTTCTCAAAACTCACTAGCCCAAGGCAACCAAAGTTTTTGCTGGGCTAGTAGAAATTCTTAAAGAAACTATACAAAAAACTAGTAAAATTTATCTTCGAGCTAGTGACTGAAAAATGTTTTCGGAAAGACTGTCCTTATGTTTACTTTTCAAATTTTATGTAAATTATACATACTTTCTATTTTTCAGTAAATGGCTGGAAGAGGAAGGGGAAGGGGGCGAAGTGTCTCTTTTAATGTAGAAGCTCTGGGATTTGGTAGAGGAGAGGCCTTACCAGGACCAATTCAACAACCACCCCCTTTGTTCCCTGTAAGTAACTTAACTTCTCATTCATAAAATTAGTAATATAAATAAAAGGTAATAACAACTACTTATACATATCCTGAAACTACTCTATATTCATTTAAAAGTTTTATTTTTATTGATGTTCTAAACCTTTCAGAGAATTTTTTTCTGCAATTTGGGAATGGGGTAAGAGCCTGTAGAATTGGAAAAATAAACAAAGTTTGGTGTGTTTTTTGAAAATTCAGTAAATATATATTACAGATGCTTTTCATCAGATGAGTTTGAATTACATGTATCATGATTATGTATTCAAATGTGTAGAAGATAGTGAATCTTGATAGAATAGAAAATTAACCAAAAATTAATAGTTCTCAATTATTTGCTATTTTTGATTTGATAAATTGTAAATAATATGTATAGATAATTTTAGCTTAACTTTGCATGTTTATGTAGCATGTGTAGTTGGGAATTTATATAATCTTTGATTGGGAATGAGGCTGAATAACAACTCCCAAATAGTGGTAAAAGCATTCCTCTCTTTACACAGTTGATTAGATGAGATTCCATATGATAAGTAGTTTTTGATTTTTATTATAGACAGTGGAATTTCACCCCATTCCACTCGGACAAGGCGATGAGTATGACTACATGTTGGCCCTGAAGCAGGAGTTCCGTGTCATGATGAGGAAGTCACCCTACTCTGTCACAACTAATGAGAAAAGGAAAGATATAGTCAGATACTCTGACAAGTATCGCTGGCAGCTAGGCAATGTTGAGACAGTAGAGGAATGGACTCCAGGTACACTTATTTGCAGGGCCAGTGCTGTGATTAGGAAGGACAGGGGCCATATGCCATTTAGTTTCAATATTTTTGAGAAATTCCATCAAATAAAACAATCTCTTTCTTCAAATTTTCGACCGCGTGGTCTTTATCAAGAAAATTTTACAGACTGTAAACTGTAAACCGAGACTGTCATTAAAGTTTTCTTGATAAAGACCACGCGGTCGAAAATTTGAAGAAAGAGTTTGTTTTATTTTATGATGTTACACCACTTCCCTAAGGAAGATTACTTTGTACATTTTTAAGAAATTGACCATTGGTCTGAAGTGATATGATATATATGCATTGTATAAGTACGGATTAATTTGCTGCATGCATAAGTATCATTATATACGGCCCAATAAAGGTATAATCAGTTTCTAACTTATATTTTTAGACTACAGCATACTCCCTGCGGAACTTAAACCAAAGAAAGTAAGGAGAACAAAGAGATCAGTGAAACCAAATATTCAAGCGAAAAAGAGAAAAGTTGAAGACAAAGATATAACAAAGACTCTAGAGGTAAGATTGTTTATGTACTTAAAAAAACCCATTAATAATGAATAATATTTACTTCATTTACTTTTAAACCATAAGTTAATTACGTTTTAAAAACTTAAGCACTGTGCATAACTTTTTATTGTTATGTACATGCATACATACGGCATATTTTTATTTTGTGATAGGAATTTCATATTTCTTGTTTGTGGGATTGCAAAGACCTGTCCATTCGTTCCAAATTTTTTTACCTTGTAACATTGACTTTTCTACGTGATGTTCCAGAAAATTCAGCTGTATCTTTTTTTATGCCATTAAAGGGAATCTGTGTTTCACAAAGACATCATGTTTTCTATAGAGTTTATATGTTTGAGAAATATGCCATCTTGTGACATTACCATGATTACTGATTGAAAGAAATGATAATTGAAAATCAGACTTTCTTATTTCCTGATTTTTTGCAACTAGAGAGAGATGAATGAAAATATGCTTAGGTACCTAGCTGATGAATTTCACATATTCAATATTCCATTGAATTATTGAACGGAGCTCAAGTGGGCTATTGTGGGCTGCTACAAAGTGGCTATACATCCCTTGTGAAACCTTCTTTTTACTTCTCTGCAACTTCTCTTCCCTGCAGGAAACAAGTACTTAACGTATCCAATGCAGAAATGGAGATCTCGCTGACGTCTCATCCATTTAAATAGTGTTAAAATTATCTCGGTAATCTTCGGCAGTGTCTCGATAGTTTCCGTGGCTTGAGCGACGGTCGGCATGTTGACCTTTGGTGATAGAAACCATTTTTTATGTTGTACATGTATTTGGTATATTTAGGTAAAAATATGCCATGATTCTAACTATATTTAATACACTTGATATTTATTTGTACAACGGATACCTTAAGGTTCTCTACAGAGTTGGTGTTTTTGGACCCAGTCTGTCATTCATTGGCCTTTGTCCAATTTTATTTATGTGAGCCTAAAAAATCCTAAAGATCTAGTGAAACCACTGAGAGAGTAGGTTCGTTGCACATGTACAGATATATAGACACTTAGGTCTTAAATTTTCAGGAGCTTGAGAAAAAGGAAGAGACAAGTAAAGAAGATGTTGAAGGAGAGGATGATGATGAAGAGGATGCAGAGAAGAAAGGCGAAGATGGAGAGGAAGAGATTGAGGAGGAAGATTTTGAGGAGGAGGAGGCTGAGGAAGTAAGATTTGAATTATCACTTGAGCATGTTAAAAATGCATTTTTGGTAAAAAATATACTGTAAATGTGAAAAGTTTCGCATGGAGGTAATTTTCTCATGTTTCGCATATAAAGAGTCTTCGCAAACAATTTCCTCTATGTGAAAGTAACCCTGCTGTGTTTTTACAAAGGCAGAGACGTTTATATCACAATTTTTCCCCAAGCGTTATGTCTTGATGTTATAATTGCGAAATTCCCACAAAAATAACCTCGTTAATAGTACTGGAATTATGTCTGGCTCAGCTGCAAAATTCTTGCACAAGAGGCCAAATGCAGCTCCTTTATCTGTCATAGGATAGCTATGCAAGTTTGTAGTCTGTATTTAGATGTATACAGTTGAATAAAAATGAAAACATAAATAGAATAGAATATGATATTCAGACTTTTAATAAACCATTATTCTGGATAAATAAGTCAAAATTGAAAATTTTATTTTACTTTTATGTTTTTTGGAAAAGACAGATAGCTACATGTATATACTGTGATGGTTTCTATCTATTTATAAAGGAAACTGACTACCTTCTGTCGTATTTTGACAATGGAGAAGATTACGGGAATGATGACGATGATGCAGATGAAGGGCCAGTGTATTGATGACTACTTAACATGTACACACGAGGAGTAGAGAGGCCCAAGATCAACAAAGAAGTAACATGGCCCAACAAAACGAGTCAATGCAGAGGCATAAAATATGCTCATATTACCACGGTAGAACCCAAACGAGTCTAGCTGATAAGGACAAGCTTGCTGAAAAAAAAAAAAAGAAAAAAACTGGACAAGAGGCGATCAAGGATGTTTTATGCAAAACAATAATAGTTATATTTCTAACTGATCGCTGACATGCAATTTAGAAATATTCTTTTCCTAGCCATATTTTACATACTCCGGAATCTTGCACAAATTAAGGGATTTTTATAAGCTGTAGTTCTGCTGATTTTGTTGTCAGCAGGCCAAATGTTTCTATGGTAAATTGAAATTGTAAGAATAAATTAACAGAAAATGAAATGGAACAAAATACTGAAATTACAATACACAATAGCCTGTCTTACATTTATTGAAGCAAGGTTGTGATATTTTAAAAGACTTTATACCAGAGTGATCGGATATAATACATGCAGATTTCTATACTCTTAACATATAATCTTTTAAAAAAAAAGCAAACAGTATGATGCTTTTATGGTGATGTAAAATTCAAAAATGAACAAAGAAGTGAAATTAAAATTGCAACAATCATACATGTATGTGCCTGTTTGCAATAGATGATTTCATATTTTGAAAGGAAAACCAATGATATTGCTTCCAATATGCTTTTTCACTACAAAATATATTTGTACATAGAAATTGTGAAAAAAACAATGGAGGAATATGATTTGGCAGAGGTTATCATTGATTTCAAGTCATCTTGAATTCATGCACTGATATATGAATAAATTACTATGCAAACTAAAATTCATTTGTTTTCTTTTAGTTGAAGTAAGCTATTTCTTTTTCATTAACTTGTTCATAAGTCATCAACAGGTCAAAAAACTTGAAGTTATCTGAATAAGGGGATAATCATCTTCCAATATATTCTTGCAACTTTGCTTCTTCAACAAAATTGCTTAAGAAAATGTGTGTGAAGGGAGATACATGTAATTATTAAAGGAGGAATATAATAATGTTCTGAAAACTTTTATAGGATTTGTAATCTTCTGAACTGAGAAAATACTGTATGTGCATCTTATCACACAACATCTTCTTTAATTTCCTTCCATACTTTTCAATGGAATTTTAAATGAAGACCCGCATAGAAAGAATTGCATGATAAAGGTGGATAGTTTTGATTCTTCTGAATCGTGAAGTTTGCAGGAGATATCATTTATCAACCTTTTAGATATATTCTATTGTATATTTAATAACAGAACCTGCTTTATTACTTTGTAAACTTGCTATGATGTAAGGGAGGATATGATGAATTTTCAAGGTCATAATTGTCATAGACGAGACATTGTAACAGATGACAGTTAGTAAATCCTATACAACGATACCTTCTGAGGTTATGTCTAATAGAACCTGGTCAAACATTGTACACTTATTGTGTATAATTTTCAAAAGGGTTAATTTTCAAGGTCAAAGTTCAATGTCAATTATATGAGGCATATATATTAGGCAATATTGCTTGTCTGTTGTCTACAAAAGGTGTTCAAGGTCACAAATGGAAATTAATCAAAATCTTTGTTATTAATAATTAAGAATGGTGTATTCAATTCCAAGAGCATTCAATCACACTTTTTTTTTATCTCCTTGCAACTCTGTTGTAGAGGGGATATAGCATTACTGCTGTGTGTCCGTAAAGGTGTGTTAGTAAGGGAGTGTGTATCCTGATTCTCATGCACATCATGGAAGACTAAGCAACCATCATAGAAGCAGCCATTCTTCTACAATGTTCTCAATTAGAAGAGCATGAACCTTATTGATTTTCAAGGTCAAGGATAAAAGATCGCAGAGATTGAGTGTGTTTAAAATCCTAGTGAACAGCACAGAAGACAAAGCAATCATCATAGGATCACAATAAATTTGCCCCTGGGGAGAAGATGAACCCTATTGATTTTCAAGGTCAAGGGACTCAAAGGTCAAAGTCACAGAGGACTTGGGCTTAAAATACATGTGAACATCATAGAAGATGGCATCTTCTCTACATGAAAGTACTATACAATTATTGCACAGTGATGAGGTCGATATGATGATTTATGGAGTGATAAAACCAATATCGACCGAGGCCGAAGGCCGAGGTTGACATTGGTTTTATCACTCCATAAATCATCATATCGACCAAATCATCTGTGCTATAACTGTTTTATCATATACATGGAAACTGGAAAAGAAAAGGGTAACTTTAATGTTTTGCTTCCCTAGACTGCTCACTTTCACTGTTTTTCTTTCAGTTAAACATTTTGTATTCTAGTAAAATGTTTTACACTTCATCTTATTATTTTTTTTATTTCGTTAAAAATGCTGCCAAATAGCAAAAATTACTCATTCATGTCAGAAACACACAGTTTGCTGCCGACTACCATTTTCCTCTAATACACAAAACCGGAAACGCGTAAATATTACCGGTTCAATACGACGATTAATCGCATTGCACGGTGACCGCGTTTTGGCCAATGGGAAAGCTTATAATCGGTAACATAAATTAGAGTATTATATATGATAAATTGTAATATCGCTTTCAGAAGCAGACTGAACATAAGAATAATTAACACAGGAAAAAATCCCCCTGCACTGTTAAAATTGTAACCAATCTATAGCCTTTTGCGTAATATTGTGACCATTAGGCATAAAATACCAAACAATATGGCAGTGCTCATGGAAACATATGCTATTATACACAACCTTTTGTTATGCGCAATGCCATTGATCTTGTTCAATTTAGTGAAAAAGATTGATAAAAGCCAGCTTACCTTACCTAAGGGAACTTTGTGAAGGTAATATAAAATACAAGAAAGTGATATTACCTTCAAGAAGAAAAATGAGAAGACAAAATCATCAAATCTTCCAGTCATTTTAAAAATGTTCCCAAATTCTTATGAAACATGCATAGGAGAAGAAATCAGAAATTATTGTGAGTGACCTGCAGTTTTGATAAAAATCAAGCACTATCTTGTACATATTCTAATGGAAGATGTCTAAGAGTTACAAGTACTTAATTATGAGTTAAGTCCAGGCCAGGCATTAATGATTGACCTTAACATTGAAGAAATTACCTATAGAGTGACCTCTTCCAAAAGCCCAGTACATCTGTAAAACAATTTCATGTGAATTATGATAATAATGTATTAAAGATAAATGATCTTCATATTGTCCCTCCTGAAGGCAAGGAGCACTCTGTTAAAACTTAAATTAATTTAAAAAAAATGATTTTTGGGCATTAAAAACATTTTGTAAATAAGTGACCTTGACCTTTCATCAGTAATTACCTTGAATGAACTTTGTACAAAAGTATTGACCTAAATATATTTTGATGAAATATCCTCATTAAGATATTGAGAATTTTGATCTTGGATCATAGATATATATATATAAATGTATTTGCATCCCAGATTTTTTTCTGCATAAAAGGAGTAGGAGATTTCTGCAAGATTAAAAGTCTCTATTTCTGTAATGTTCTATATATCGGAATATTTTTTAAACTTTTAGATTTGATATGTGTTTTAAAAGTAAAAGAAAACAAAATTTTTAATGTTCGAGTTCTGTCGTATATCCGGATACAGGGGAACGGATAAGGTTTGTTCTTGTATACGTCGCTTTATTCGCTAGCACTATTACGTTTGAAGGTATGCATGCTGTAGCATTTCCATATGGACTTTGGAACGAAGCGTGAGAATAACGCAGATTAATTTCAACTGATTGCAACACCCGCGAACACGAGAGCATAAAAGCCCGATTACATTGAGAAATAGATCATTTACAAAGACATCGGAAGATCGGATGGATGTAAGAAAAGCTATTCTTGAATTCAAATGCTTGAATGTCCCGATCACTAAAGAAGAAGACCTAACTTTTGCCGATTTTATCTCTTCTACTTTGCGGACATTGATTTGAAGTATGAAAAGTTGATGGCGCGCGATTTCGAATACCGGCTCAAATATCTCTGTCTGAGAAATTATGTCAGTTCACTAATTCACATTGATAATGTATATTTGAAATCAACTTTGCATTGGTTCAATGAGCCACAAAAATTATTTCAATGATTGCTTGCCACTTTAATCGTCTCCCTTTATGATACGCTTCCCTCACGGTACGATGCGTATCACGGTTCAATGCTTCGGTTTTGGTTATTTATGATACGATGCACTTCAATTAAAAGAAAACTGAAAAACGTTTTTTACCTTCATTGACTTCTTTTCTTAATGATAAATTATGATGATGCCCCATGAATGCCTTGAATTTATAAAGCTAATATATGGTATTTGATGCTGTCCTTGAACATTGATGAATGCTTGACAGTTTGGATGAGGAGATATAGTACTTCTTCAATAAGTTTGTTTTTTAAGGTCAAATGATGCGTAACACCACTACACCTGTAACTTAACAATCATGGTATGAAACCCCACCAGGCGAAATTCTTACTCATTTTAACCTCGACAGGTCGCCGTATATCCTTTTATTTCCTGTTTCATAGCTAACTTCAGTGAAGCACAATTTAAATCGGTCACATTCTTAATATAATAAATACAGTATTTGATTTTTAAATGTTGGTAATTTTTTCCTCCTATGTTCCGACCATGATTAAAATTGGCGTCCGCAAACTGAAACGTTAGGATATAGCAAAGGAACATACCTAGTAAATACAGACTGGAACTGATTATTCAGAATGTTGGCCTTAGACTGAGGGTCACTGTTGATTAGGCCATCTATGTTCCTAAGGGGGGCGACTCCAGAGGCTTCCTGTTTCTTCCCCTTAATGAAAGGCCAGAATTTCTTTGGATTAGATGTTACGCATGGACTGATGATGTTTTCCATGTACTGGTTGTGAGCTTCTCTGATGTTGCGCTGACATTCCGACTTTAGGGATAGGTATCTCTGGATATCACGTTGGCGGTTGGTGGATTTAGCCTTGCAGTGAGCTCTTAGCTTCCTACGTGATAGGCGTCTGGTACTGGTGTTTATCCATGGGTTGGTTAATCTTGCCCTTGTGAGTTTGTGGGGGATGTGCTGATCCACAAGCTTACTAGTTTGTTCCTTGAAGTGTGACCAGCATGAGTCAATAGACTGGTAGAGAAGTAATTATCGCTGATTTTTAAAGCATTTTTTGCTCTATTTCCTTTAATTTCAAGACTTGCACACGAAATTTGGACAGCACAAACTAGAACCCTTTACCTGTACTTCTATAAATTTTCCATAAATTCATATGACTGGTACTTGTTTTCTAAGCAATTAAAATGCCCTACTTTAAACCCCACTGTAAAGAGGTTGGAGAAGCAATTATTGCCACATGGGATCATTCTCATCTAATATCCACAATATTCAAACGTAAATTATACCATCTGATTCCTCTAATCATTTAATTTCCATTGTCATTTTCAAGAAAAGAAGATTCTGATAGGCTGAGAAATTTTGTTGATACATCGATCAACACAATTTTTCAAGGAAGTCTATTTATAGCACTATTTTTAGAACCGAGGGTTCCCTCAAACACGAATGAACTCGTTGCTGAAAATACAATTTGTTGATGTTTGCTTATCATTTCAAGGGTACCATGCATTTCTTTTCTACTTACTCAAAAATTAACAGTACATGTAGAATTTGCTCAAATTGGTCCTTATTCCAAAGATATAGAGAGACCATATCATTCGCTGTTTGAATCATGGTGGCTGCCATAACTTGTTTTGGCATACGTATCACTGTGAAACCTTCCGACTTACGAAATATAGTGCGGTGATTGATTGTTTTTAGATTCAAGAAAACAGTCTGTTTTCCATAAATAGATTATAATAAAATGATAAGAAATGAATCTCATATTTTTTCTGTTGATGCATGTATCACCCGAAAAATTGGACAGAAAACTTTTGCATCAACGCGCTTCGCAGTTCATTTCATGGATATATAGCTTTTACACCAAGAACTGCAGGTCAAGTTTGAATTTAGCTTATCCCACTTTAAACTTGGAAAAAAGTCAATACTTTGTGGTTTCCGGTTATTTAATTAAATGAAAACCATTTCAGAGAATCAATTCATTTCTTGGAAGTAGCTTTTACATCAAGAAATATAGATCAATCTTAAATATGGGTCATGTCATTCAATAAAGCACTAAAATTTATTTATGTGAACTTATTTCAGTGGGATTCATATTGCATATTCGCTTTTATAGATTAATCATAATGTTGAAAAGAAGTCGGGTGCGCAAATTCATGATGACACTAATATGTCAATTTGCCCTATTTTACCCTGTTTGCGCTAAAATTTGGTTGTGCTAGAATAAGAATGCATACAGTATCAGCTTTCCAAAAAAGCTTTGTAAATATCAACATTTATTTTATCTTGCAATATTTTTTTTTCATCAAAAATAGGTTAAGTAGTGATGGGAAATCGGTTTAGAATCATAATCGATAATCGATTGGAATCGGTTGGTGTATTCGATGCGATTTTACTGATTATAATCGGTTTATCACATTCTACTCAAATTTACTATTTTTTATCAAAACAAAACCTACATTTGTAATATACGCAATGCATACATATGTGATAATGTAATTTATCTAATCTTGAATAAGCTTAATCTATGTAAAAATAATTCCCTATACCCTTTTCATTGTTTCATGAAAAAATGCATGAAAAGTACTCAAAAACAATCATTTTTCAGTTGTGTTCGTTGACAAGTGGAAGGGGGTGGTCATAATAGTATTTGCAAAGAATCTGTCAACATAAACAGTAACATCAAACAAGATTATCTTCGACTATTCTCAATCAAGTAATAAAATCAGTTTATCTGAAAAAAGGACTAGAATTGAAGAATTTTAAGGCACGGTCCATTTGATATTCAGGGGGGGGGGCTTGGGTTTTTTGTCGGAGCAAGATTATTTTTTTCGCCCCGGACCAGGGCAAAATTATTTTTTTCTTGCAAAGTTGGAGCAATTAAGGAAATTTTTTTATAACAATTGATGTGAATATTAAGAATGTTTGTGTTTTTCTCAATAGAAATTCTTTATTTTTACTTAAATTACTCCAAACATTATTTGTATGTAAAACTAATATTGTATTCACTTCTAAACTGAGAGAGATGAAAGATTTTTACAATATGCGATATATAATTTTTAGTAAACAAAATGTATATAAGGTCATGTAAAATGTAAGAGGGCTTGATGCAAGTTTTTACATGTAGAAATGAAAACTATAGTGAAAAACTTATTTAAATTCTCCTTCCAAGAGAATCTATATAAAATTAGACACCAATGGTGATACCTGTATCTATTAATAGTAATAAATTATACTGATTATTAAATTATTAATGTATTTAAGCATTTTTATTGTATCAGTCACATGCATTATTTGATATTTTCAAATATGTACTTGCCATTACAGAAGATAACTATGGCGAGCGAAGCGAGCCAAAATTTTTTTATTGAAAGTAAAGACTGCGGCGAGCGAAGCGAGCCGAAAAATTTTCAGGAATTTTAAGCGAATTTTGTGGTTATTCTTCAAATTCAGATTACTTTTAAGAGCAAGATTATTTTTTTCTGTCACACCATAAGCAAATTTATTTTTTTCATCAAAATTCAGAGCAAAATTATTTTTTTCGAAAAAAACCCAAGCCCCCCCCCAGAATATCAAATGGACTGTGCCTAATACCGTCATCGCCGGTCCGTCACCAGCAATCCCTAAAAGTCCGGTGTGAAAATTTTCATTTGATTAATCAATGATTTTACACACAATTATTCTCTCTAATTTCGTGCTGCTAGCTTTCTGTTACTCTTCAGCTTTATAACAACAATTATTTAGTAGAGAAATTATTGGAAATACTTTAGACAATTGGACAGAATTTCCTCTGATCCCTGAGCGCCCACCCCCCCCCCCCTTTCTGTACTTTCACGCTATCGATTATTTATTTTAAAATCGATTATCGAAATCGGATGACTTCAACACGCCGCTAATCGATTATTATTTCGCCTTGGACTAGAATGTCGAAAACTGATTGGATAGAGCCCGTCACGTGGAAGCGGTCTATAACTCTATAGACTTTCTTATAGACCGTCAGTAGACAAAAATTCGAAGTGGGAAATCCAAGATGGCGAACGTTAATATGAAAACTGTATCGGCCGGGAATCGAACCCGGGCCGCCCGCATGGCAGGCGAGCATTCTACCACTGCACCACCGATGCTTATGGGAATAGGTAAAAAATATTGTTTATATAGCTCAGACTACACGTAATCTATTTTTAGCTGATGACTCGTTTATGTAGGTTGTGACACACTTTTTAATTCACAAAGGTACATTAAGGGAAATTTGTGATGAAGGGGTCCTCGGCAAAATAAAACACTTATTTGGTCAGTTACAGACCGTCTATGGAGATATGTCGGGTTGGTAAAATCTATGGAAGGCTCGGCTTCGCCTCGCCTTCCATAGATTTTACCAACCCGACATATCTCCGTAGACGGTCTGTAACTGACCAAATAAGTAATATTATCGATAAGCGGCCCATCACTAAGGTTAAGGTTATTGATTCTTAAAGTAAAGAGTAAAGCTATGCATGAAATAGAATTAAAACCCAGGAGATTGAAATATTTCTTCCAGAGGGAAGGGATGATACAAATGAAAACACAAACACGCAATTACACAAATTTTCAGTCCTTTGGCCTTTATCCACTGTAAAAAACCGACAATGAATACGAAAACAAAGTACTTAGTTTTTGACACTGGATAAAGCCCAAGGGGCAGAAAATTTGTGTAATTGAGTATTTGTGTTTTTATTTGTATATATATGCACAACCAATGTAATTTTCCGAGATGAAACTATTGAAAGGAACGTGCTTGTATTTGGTATGAAAAGGCTTGTGACGTCACAATAAATAAGATCTAAAGAAACATGCCGCGACGGCTGTTCCAACCTGCAAACTGTACCCGCGGTGACATGAATATAAACGTCACCTTGTTACCTAAAATACCGCGATTTCAGAAAACAAGGAGGTGCATACATATTAGGGCTGTCACGATACACTAAGCTCACGATACGATACATATCACAATATTTACTCACGATACGATTCGTATCACGATACATCATTTTTTATGTAGATATATAGGCATTTCTGTAATTCGTCAGATATTTTAATAAAACAAGTTTAACGACAACAAATTAAGATAATTCATAACTTGAATGCTTTGAGAATTATTGTATTGACTATAGAAAACTGGAAAAAAGTACAAAACTTTGACAGCAATATATAAAACAATTATAGTGATCGGGAAGGCTAACTTGCTCAAATGGACTATCAAAATCAATGGGCCATCTTTCTTCAGAAAAGGGCCCTTCCAAAAATGATCAATTTTCGAAAACTTTGCTTACAATGTTTGCATAATACATCAGATGTTTGCGCATTTTTAGTCGTGAAATTCCCAATTTTACCATTTCCAATGAATAATTTACAAACATGCATATCACAGAAACATTCAGCCACCTATCCTGTATTTTCGTGTCCACGTATGGGGCAGCTTCATGTTCAGCTTTGTGAAGAGAGGAAAGGGGTTGACTGCAATTGACATTCCTGTACAAATATCACGGCTCCCAATGTTATTGTCATTTAAATTTTTTTGAACTTTGCTATTTAAATATTCAAGCCATGGATAATTCGTTACTGCACTGAAGAATCACGAATTTCACTTTTTATAGTTCGTTTCAAAGTTTATCGTTGCGGTTCGTTTACCCCGCTTCGATTGAATACTGAGCGATTCTATACATTATCAATTTTGCATACATTTGTACCCATAAGATTTTAATTTTATATTTCTCGATAACAGCAGGAAAACACTGATAATTTCTAATACATTAGCCCCCATCCGATTCAATAGCGCGGGGAGAGGGGGGTGCACACGGCGGCACCTACATCTAAAATTCTCTAACAAGTTTACTGTTTCTATCCTGATTTTTGCCTACCAATCCTCTGGCATGCCCCCCCCCCCCCCCCCTCCCCTCTCCACTAAAGTCGTCAAAATAAGGAATTACTTGGGCTCAAACACCACGACTCAACCTTTATTTTTATTTTACCGGTCTGTTTCTGATATATATTAAAGTAATTGATAATTGAAAAAAATTCGCTGGCTCACTATATACATTACATATCATGTGAGATAATTTTCCGCTGGGGAGTGGGGTTCCCCAAAGAACCTGCTACAGGACTTTGAGGTATTCCGGCCACGCCCCCTCTAAACTCAAATCCTGTAATCTACAAAATTGTCTCGACCAAAAGGAATGATATTCTGAATTTTTCCAAAATTTTGATGAATTTCAATATATTAAATGAATCCCCCAACCACAGCAAACTAACATATTTTTTTCATCTCATAGAATCACGATACTTTATATAAATAAATGTAATTTCATTAGATTCTGACCGTTTTAACAAATACATGCATGTACAATAACGGAAATTTTTTCCCTCTCACTCATACGAAGTGTATACATTTTATGTATATGCATTCATCTTCAGGCGCTTAGCTAGAGTACTTTTCAAGTGTAAGCAGCCTCAAGTGGGTCTAGGTAGAAGCCCTTGTGGATATTCAAGGGGCAAAGTATCAGAATCTAATGAATTTTGCTCATTTTCAGGGCAGTATTCTACGTCAATGTTTCTTTCATTCTTTTTTTTTTTTGCAAAACGACGTGGAAGCAACTGCGTTCTAACGGTACGCCTGGTTATGCGCATGGTTTTCTCTCTCTTGTTCATTCTTGTAAACATGTGCAACCATTTGGTTTTTAGGGAGGGGGGTTTTTGTAAATCCAGCTCGGAATATTTTGCAAAAATATTCTTCAGCATGACCGGCAGAAAAATCTAGCATTTTCTGAGGAATGAAAGGAAAAACGTCTTTCTCCAGCACCTTAAGCATTAGACGTGAAAATAGACTATCTCAGACATTTCACTGTGACACAACTGCCAATGATTCAGTTTTGTCAGGATTCTCTGATACTTCATGTTTCAAATTCTTCAATATATATATACATCACTCTCCAAGTTCAGATTCTTTAATTCAACGAAAAGAAGGTCAAACGTGTAGTTCAAGGTCACATATTGAATCAAAATCTATCTTGAGTAATTTCTTGACACAATCTGACAATGCACATACATGTATATACCATATCATCTATCTATCATTTGCCAGACCAGTGTTGTAGCAAATCCAAAGTATTAGGAAAGTAGGTCAATTGTATACATGAACATGTAGGTCAAGGCTACTAGATATTCTTACACAAATGTATACTGTGTAGCAGAGTAATGAACTTAAAGTATCAATGTTTTTATTCATGATTACCAGTATGGGGTAAGACACTCTAAACAGTATTGATGAAAGGATGATCAACCAAGTTTGCTATGCTTAACAAGAGAAAATTCATTATTTCATATATGACAATGTTCTCACTAGATTTCTTCATCACAGTGTTCTAAGAATATTTGTGTTCTAGTCTCAAGAAGAATATAAGTATCAGTTATAAGATTTATTAAGTTTAAATGTAAATTTTATTCAAACTCTGAAAGAAGAATCATTATAACTGCAATATATATATAAATGTAATAGTACCGGTATCATCAATTTACAACATAATGTTTTTGTACTTGTGAAAGCATATTTTTCTTTCTCTATAATTTATCATAGTATTTCTTTTCGAAATTAATATTTTATATGAGTTTACATGTCTAGTCTATATCAGGGAAGTATTTAACTTTATATACAATGTACATCCCTGTCTATACTGGTATGTACCTAGAATTTAAAGTCATAAATTGTTGCTATGAAAATAATGAAATAAATAAAAAAAATATCCCCATTCAACAGGTGCAGGTCGATTCTCAAGTAAAAAGTTTTCAATGCATTTATAACCTAGTACATACATGTACATGTACCGGTAAGCACATGAAAATAAACACAAAACATGTTCAAAATTCAAATGTTCTAGACATCAAACAGTGATTTCTCTAGTGTCTATAGTAAAACTTAAGGACGAGGTAGATGTTCAATCTGATACCAAGAAATGAGGAATGAGGAATGAGAAATGAGCCATCATGTATGTACAGAAGATGCTGTCAGTCTCACTCTGAAAGTAAAAGATGTAATGAATTAATATCTTTATTTTGATATTAAATAAGCTCTAAAATGAATGAATTTTGCATACATTTATCATTATGATGTACATGTATATAAAATTACATGACATGTAAAGTTTCTGTAATAGTAAAAACATACAAATATAATTACAGGGCTTTCAATCGGTCATTCTAAAATTATGCAAAACAGTATAATTTTCCCTATTTATTGACCAATTTTACCTCATAGAAAATTCTTTAAAAAAAAAAAAAGAAAGTAAAAAAAATGCTAAATTTAAAATGAAAAGGCATCCAAATCTATCATATTCAATTTTGAAGAAAATATTGCCAATTTTCCCAATATGAAAGGTCTAATCCAATCCAAACCAGAAGTCTCTGATGAGACTGTAGCTCTCCTGGTTGTTTTTTAATTCACTTAATGACAAGTGAATTCTAATATGGCCACATCCATTTTCTTAGTCACTGGGGGCCAGGAACTCAAACAAAATATCAGGTGCACTACTTGGACACAGACTCATTGTATTGCAAAAAGAATCAAGTCTCCATCATTTATAGTGTCAGAGAAGTTGCGAATACAAGATTACATAGGATCATACAGGAGAAAATGACCACATCCATTTTCTAGGACCCTGGGGGTCAGGGGCTCAAACAAAATGTCAGGTGCACACTGCACAACTAGACCACTGACCAAGTCTCATGCAAAAAGAGTTACATTTCTGTCTCTTATAATTTCAGAGGAGTTGCAAGCACAAGAATTGTTTACGGACAGACGCCGGACAAGGGGGTACCGCATAAGCTCGACTATGACCAGTATCTTGAGCTAAAAATGTATTTCACGTGTAAGAGCCCTACTTTATGTCAAGGCTTAGGACTAAGAAAAATTAAACCCATGTTTTTTGTGGAACATGAATCCCCTTATTGTCAGATATAATGTAGAAAAGTATTTCATACTCCAAGGTCACGGACTCAAGGTAAAAATTCAGGTATTGATGTGAAGGCCTTACCACAAGGGATACACATGTAAAATATGATAGCCCTATCACTTGCAATTTATGTTATGACCAAGGGCAAGGTTAACATGGTTAAAGTTATTCAAAAATTGATCAGTATCCAAGGTCAAGGTCACAAGGTCAAAATTTTGGTATTAATAGGAAGACCTTATCAAAAGGAATACAAAGCCCTATCACTTAAAAGCATAATATTACTTTAGAAAAATAATAGTGAAGTAGGTCAATCTCCAAGTTCAAGGTCACAAAGACAACAATTTGGCATCATTGGAAATTGTCACGAGGAAAGCACAGGTCTATATTTCACTCAACATTCAAAAGTTATGGCCATGTGGTGTAAGATTTTAAAAAGTAGGTCATTTTTCCAAGGTCAAGGTCACCAGGACACAAATTTTGGTATGCATGAGAAGGTCTTGTTTCAAACAATACATGTACACATGAAATATGAAAGCATGTAACTTACCATTAAAAAGTATTATCCATTTAAGGTGAATCACAAGGGATACACATGTAAAATATGAAATAAATACAATGTCATTTGTACTTGTATTATCAGATTTACAAAATTATCATAACATGTATATTAGTATGCATGTATATGTACAACTTACCCTTCAGTGCTATATCAGCATGTTTACTGCAAGAGGCTGTAATACAGTTCCATCTGTCGATCTCACAATTCTTCTATTGATGATGAATTCCTCTACATTATAACACAAATTTTCATTTCATACTGGATCACATTTTCACAAGGAATATGTGGTCGATGTACACATTGAATATGTTTTTCATGTACATGTAGAAATATGCACTTGAACAATTTTCTTCATTCTCCTTTCACAAGTGAATTATTTTCACACCATGGTGGCCAACATCATATATGGTAGTACAATTGCAATATCATATTCCACAGTATTTCTTCAACTTTACAAGTCAGTACTAGTAGCACTATAAGCATTCCACTATTCTTATGCACTTTCTTTCATTGGATCTGATGCACACATGCGCATGAAGACTTTCTCAGAGTATATTCCTTCTTCTGTCTGGCAGTTAAGGTTATGTTACTGTAAAGAATAAATAAAATATTCAATTGATTTGAAATTCATCCCCTTTAAATAATTTTAAACCCATTCAAATACTTTTTCACCAACACTAGTGACTACAACACTAGCTAGGCTACAGAACTGATATTTGATACTGATTATAACTAACACTGACATCAAATTTATTCAAATTCATGGTGTGCACTTAAATTTAGAAGTTCATGAAGATGTAATGAAAGACAGAAATGGCTTTAAAGAACAAATATTTGTGAGATATTCGATTACAGCGATAATTAATCATGAAACTCATTCACTCGAAAACATGGAGCACTCCCTGGTCGAGTATTTCTGATAAGAAGAAGAATTTAAAATCCCATCATATGTGTTCCACGTGATACATAAATCAATTTAAAAACATACCTTAAGATGAGCCATGTGTCTGTACTCTTGAACAGTTGGTTTACTTGCATGAAAGAAGCATTTCTACGTGTTCAAATTTCGAACGGAAGTCCACGAGAGAATGTTTTAGAATGTCGCTATTTGCAATGGCGTAAGGTCCCCTATGCAAAAAAATAGATTTATCGGTTATAATACAATACTGAGGGGACCTTACGCCATTGACTTTCGTGTTGACCATAGTAAAGAGGGAACCTTACGACATTGAATTTAATAAAAAGGGATCCCTACGCTTTTGACTTTTCATAATTGGAGGAGAGCTGACAGAACTGGGCGAAGAATATCAGAAAGGGATGGGGGGGGGGGGGGGGGGAGGAAAGGGGCGGAAAAGGGAGAAAAGGGTGGGAGGTGGTAGGAGGACAGGAGGGGACCTTACGCCATTGACTTTCTACATGGACCATAATAATGAGGGGAACCTTACGTCATTGACTTTCTATATGGACCATAATAAAGAGGGGACCTTACGCCATTGACTTTCTTTATGGACCATAATAAAGAGGGGACCTTACGCCATTGACTTTCTCTATGTATTATAATACAGAGGGGACCTTACGCCATTGACTTTCTATATGGACCATAATAAAGAGGGGACCTTAAACCATTGACTTTCTACATGGACCATAATAAAGAGGGGACCTTACGCCATTGACTTTCTCTATGTGTATTATAATACAGAGGGGACCTTACGCCATTGACTTTCTATATGGACCATAATTAAGAGGGGACCAAACGCCATTGACTTTCTCTATGTACATGTATTATAATACAGAGGGGACCTTACGCCATTGACATTCTATATTGATTATGATACAGAGGGGACCTTACGCCATTGACTTTCTACATGGACCATAATAAAGAGGGGACCTTACGCCATTGACTTTCTCTATGTACTATAATACAGAGGGGACCTTATGCCATTGACTTTCTATATGGACCATAATAAAGAGGGGACCTTACACCATTGACTTTCTCTATGTATTATAATACAGAGGGGACCTTACGCCATTGACTTTCTATATGGACCATAATAAAGAGGGGACCTTACGCCATTGACTTTCTCTATGTATTATAATACAGAGGGGACCTTACGCCATTGACATTCCATATGGCTTATAATACAGGAGGGGACCTTACGCCATTGACTTTCTGTATGGATTATAATACAGAGGGGACTTTACGCCATTGACTTTCTATATGGATTATAATACAGAGGGGACCTTACACCATTGACTTTCTACATGGACCATAATAAAGAGGGTACCTTACGCCATTGACTTTCTCTATGTATTATAATACAGAGGGGACCTTACGCCATTGACTTTCTATATGGACCATAATAAAGAGGGGACCTTACGCCATTGACTTTCTCTATGTATTATGATACAGAGGGGACCTTACGCCATTGACTTTCTATATGGATTATAATACAGAGGGGACCTTACACCATTGACTTTCTACATGGACCATAATAAAGAGGGTACCTTACGCCATTGACTTTCTCTATGTATTATAATACAGAGGGGACCTTACGCCATTGACTTTCTATATGGACCATAATAAAGAGGGGACCTTACGCCATTGACTTTCTCTATGTATTATAATACAGAGGGGACCTTACGCCATTGACTTTCTATATGGACCATAATAAAGAGGGGACCTTACGCCATTGACTTTCTCTATGTATTATAATACAGAGGGGACCTTACGCCATTGACATTCTATATGGATTATAATACAGAGGGGACCTTACGCCATTGACTTTCTACATGGACCATAATAAAGAGGGGACATACGCCATTGACTTTCTCTATGTATTATAATACAGAGGGGACCTTACGCCATTGACTTTCTCTATGTATTATTATACAGAGGGGACCTTACGCCATTGACTGTCTATATGGACCATAATATAGAGGGGACCTTACGCCATTGACTTTCTCTATGTATTATAATACAGAGGGGACCTTACGCCATTTACATTCTATATGGATTATAATACAGAGGGGACCTTACGCCATTGACTTTCTATATGGACCATAATAAAGAGGGGACCTTACACCATTGACTTTCTCTATGTATTTATAATACAGAGGGGACCATACGCCATTGACTTTCTCTATGTATTATAATACAGAGGGGACCTTACGCCATTGACATTCTATATGGATTATAATACAGAGGGGACCTTACGCCATTGACTTTCTACATGGACCATAATAAAGAGGGGACCTTACGCCATTGACTTTCTCTATGTATTATAATACAGAGGGGACCTTACGCCATTGACTTTCTATATGGACCATAATAAAGAGGGGACCTTACACCATTGACTTTCTCTATGTATTATAATACAGAGGGGACCTTACGCCATTGACTTTCTTTATGGACCATAATAAAGTGGGGACCTTACGCCATTGACATTTATCTATGTATTTTAATACAGAGGGAACCTTGCGCCATTGACATTCTATATGGCTTATAATACAGAGGGGACCTTACGCCATTGACTTTCTGTATGGATTATAATACAGAGGGGACCTTACGCCATTGACTTTCTGTATGTATTATAATACAGAGGGGACCTTATGTCATTGACTTTCTATATGGACCATAATAAAGAGGGGACCTTAAGCCATTGTCTTTCTCTATGTATTATAATACAGAGGGGACCTTACGCCATTGACTCTCTATATGGACCATAATAAATAGGGGACCATACGCCATTGACTTTCTCTATGTATTATAATACAGAGGGGACCTTACGCCATTGACATTCTATATGGATTATAATACAGAGGGAACTTACGCCATTGACTTTCTACATGGACCATAATAAAGAGGGGACCTTACGCCATTGACTTTCTCTATGTATTATAATACAGAGGGGACCTTACGCCATTGACTTTCTATATGGACCATAATACAGAGGGGACCTTACACCATTGACTTTCTATATAGACTATAGTACAGAGGGGACCTTACGCCATTGACTTTCTGTATGGACCACAGTACAGAGGGGACCTTACGCCATTGTCTTTCTATATGGATCATAATACAGAGGGGACCTTACGCAATTGACTTTCTATATTACCCATAGTACAGGGTGGATCTTACGCCATTGACTTTTTATATGGATCATAATACAGAGGGGACCTTACGTTATCGACTTTTTGTATGACCATAGCAGAGAGGGAACCTTACAACATTGACTTTTATAAGAACCGTAATACAGAGGGGACCCTACGCCATTGACTTTCTATGTTCACAATAATACAGAGGGGAACATAACACTATTAACGAAATCTCTATGGACCTTAATACAGAGTGGACCTTACACCATTGACTTACTATATGGACCATAATACAGATGGTAACTTACACCATTGAATTTCTACACGGACCATAATACAGAGGGGACCTTACACCATTGACTTTACACATAGACAATAATACAGAAGGGACCTTACACCATTGACTTTCTAAATGGACAATAATACAATGGGGACCTTACACCCTTGACTACTATATGAATCATAATACAAAGGGGTCCTTACTCCATTGTCTTTCTATATGAATCATAGTACAGAGGGGACCTTACACCATTGACTTTATATAAGAACTGTAATACAGAGGGGACCTTACACCATTATGTTTCATGGAAGAAGAAATAGATTCTATCACTTTCTACTGAGACATTAAAAGTTACACTCTATGCTGTCCCATGACTCTGATGGTCACATGAACACCTCACTCTGTGACAAACGTGACGACTTAAGTTTCAGCATCACAAACTTTCCTTTTCTGAGTAGCAACATTCTTTCAGCGCCTGCTTATGGCGTGTTAATATGCCAGATAAAGTACACAATATATAGATTTTGATAGATGCAAGCAGGAGATGCCGACTCTTTCTGGGCACCTGGTCTCACTCTCATGTAATGGGAGTTCGCTTCTTTCCATGTAGTGGAAGCGCAGGGATCACTTTGTCCGTTGTCCGTCTGTCAGTCAGTCCGTCCGTCCGTCTGTCTGTCACACTTTGGGTGTCACACCCCATAACTTTTCATCGGTAAGTGATAAGACTTTGATATTTCACATGTGTATTTCCTGTGATGAGACCTTTTTACACATACCATAATTTTTGACCTAGTGACCTTGACCTAGATATTTGTCCTACTTTTCAAAAAATTAACATTGGCTATATCATTTGATTGGTAAGTGATAGGGATTTTATAATTCACATGTGTATTCCTTTTCATAAGACCTTTGTACAGATACCAAATTCTTTTTACCTAGTGACCTTGACCTAGATAGTTGACCTACTTTAAAAAAAAAACATTTGCTATATCTTTTGATTGGTAAGTGATAGGGATTTTATAATTCACATGTGTATTTCCTGTGACATAGCCTTACAACATGTACCATAAATTTTGACCTAGTGACCTTGACCTAGATATTTGACCTACTTTTCCAAACAATTAACATTGGCTATAACTTTTGATTGGTAAGTGATATGAATTTTATAATTAACATGTGTATTCCTTTTCATAAGACCTTATTACAGATACCAATTTTTTTACCTAGTGACCTTGACCTAGGTATTTGACTTACATTTGAAAAAAAATTAAGAATGGCTATATGTTTTATTTTATAAGTGACACGGCTTTGATATTTCAAACATGTATATCTTATGATGAGTCCTTTCTTTTATTCCCAAAAATTTGTACCCAGTGACTTCTCCTAGATGATTGACCTTTTCTGAGAGTAACAGATTGACCATAGCTTTTAATTGATAAGTAAGAGGTTTTATATTTCACATGCGACTTCATTTGACAAGACTTTCCCACTGATAAATGTACAAATATTGAACCAAGTGACCTAGACCTACATATTTTATCAACTTTTTAAAAATAGGCCGCTTCGCAGGAGACACAAGCATCTCTTGGATTGCTATTTTTGTTTGTTTGCTTTGGTTCCTTTTTTATCCTGATTTGTATGGCCCGGTTTATGATTTTCTGAATCATCCTTTTATTACTGTATTTTGGGATATGGTCATTGTCCATATTTGTCATTTGTATCGTGGATATGATCCCGCTGTCAGTGAACGGACACTCGACATGGTACTTGACCAATCTATAGCCTTGTGTCAGCACATTTGTAAGAATTGCGCTCTGATTAAATGTGACGATGGGAATCCAAGCCGGGTCCTTTCCAAACTTCTTTAGAGAAGACTGGGCCCGATAGCTCCTCTGAATGTCAGTCGGACTCCTCGTGTAAAAAAAGCATGAGCTAGCTGCAGCCGGCAGAGCACGGACTGTACCGGTATTACGTACGGGCCCCTAACCCCATCCATTTATATACTAGTATTAATCTGCGTTGCTTTGGCCTCTGCATATAACTGTCTTTGTTTGTGTGGTCATCAAACAGTGAGGAGGTTGTTTTACACTACAATTTTGCGTTCTTCGAGATATTTTGGCAAATGCAAACGTGGGAGGGTTGTGCGCACGTAATCTGGATAACCACACCATTTCTGCAACTTGCGTAACAAATGACCGTCCTAAGTCGGCACCGGTTACCCATTGGTCTCGTTTTACACTACAATTTTGCGTTCTTCGAGATATTTTGGTAACTGCAAACGTGGGAGGGTTGTGCGCACGTAATCTTGATAACCACACCATTTCTGCTACTTGCGTATTAAATGGCCGTCCTAAGTCGGCACCGGTTACCTGTTGGTCTCTTTGGTTTATGTGTAGATTTTGTGTTTCATGTTTCTGTGTCGGGTGCTCGTCTTTGTGTTTTTGCATGGGATGTTTGGCGTTTTCCTGTTGGTACTGCAACAGAGTCATGTTGGAGATCCTCTCCCTCCTTTCATATGGATGCTGATACCGAGTCTTCTTGAATACCCAATCATTACTTTTGTTGCGTGAAGTAACAAATGTATTTAGTCAATATAGAAAGAATTTGGAGTATAAGGGTACCCTCAGTATTACAGTCAATATGGAAAGGAAATGTCAAAATGTATCCTCTGAACAATAATCGTCCATATAAAAAGTCAATGCCATAAGCCCCCCTCTATATTACTGTCCTTCTAGAAAGTCAATATAAGTGTCCATATAAGAAGTCAATGGCGTAAGGTCCCCTATCTATTTAAGATTATTGGAAGTCGATGACGTAATGTCCCTCTGTAAATTTTTTCAATGGCGTAAGGTCCCCTCCGTATTACTGCATATCGAAACAGAAGTCAATGGCGTTAGGTCCCCTCTGCTCAGTTCAGTTTGATAGGCGTACCGTCAGAAATAAGCTGTATGTTGGAATTTTGACCTATGCAACGGACCCACCGAAGCAGTGAGGGTTCTTTTACGTTCCTACGCCTATCCGAGACAGGGGACCCCCGTTTTATAGTCCCTTCAGAAAGACTAGGCTGGGGTTACTTGTCTATATACAAGGTGTAGGCCCACATCACCTGGCGAGGCTCTAAGTTGGTAATCGTCCCTTCACCTGGCGCTCGTCGGATTCGAACCTGTCAGTCTCATGCTTCACTGACCACGACGTACTTAACGCTTTACCAACTTAACTTATTGTCCAGACAAGGTCGGAAGGTCCCTCTGTTATGGGGGTGGGGAGAGAGAGACAAGGAGGTACCACTTCTCCCCTTTCTCGTCCCTTTTCGACCTTAGGAAGTCAATGGCGTAAAGTTCCTCTCGTAAAATTGTCCGTATAAAAAGTCAATGACGTAAGTTCCCCTCTGTATTATAATCCATAGAGAAAGTCAATGGTATAAGGTCCCCTCTGTATATTATTGTCCATAAAGAAAGTCAATGGTGTAAGGTCCCCTCAGTATATTATTGTCCATAAAGAAAGTCAATGGTGTAAGGTCCCCTCTGTATATTATTGTCCATAAAAAAAGTCAATGGTGTAAGGTCCCCTCTGTACATAATTGTCCATAAAGAAAGTCAATGGTGTAAGGTCCCCTCTGTATATTATTGTCCATAAAGAAAGTCAATGGTGTAAGGTCCCCTCTGTATATAGTTGTCCATATAGAAAGTCAATGGCGTAAGGTCCCCTCTGTTTATAATTGTCCATATAGAAAGACAAAAGCGTAAGGTTCCCTCTGTATATAATTGTCCATATAGGAAGTCAATGGTGTAAGGTCCCCTCTGTTATAATTGTCCATATAGGAAAACAATGGCGTAAGGTCCCCTCTGTATTATAATCCATATAGAAAGTAAATGGCGTAAGGTCCCCTCTTTATTATAATCCATAAAGAAAGTCAATGGTGTAAGGTCCCCTCTGTATATTATTGTCCATAAAGAAAGTCAATGGTGTAAGATCCCCTCTGTATATTATTGTTCATAAAGAAAGTCAATGGTGTAAGGTCCCCTCTGTATATAATTGTCGATATAGAAAGTCAATGGCGTAAGGTCCCCTCTTTATAATTGTCCATATAGAAAGACAATGGCGTAAGGTTCCCTCTGTATATAATTGTTCATATAGGAAGTCAATGGTGTAAGGTCCCCTCTGTAATAATTGTCCATATAGGAAGACAATGGCGTAAGGTCCCCTCTGTATTATAATCCATATAGAAAGTCAATGGCGTAAGGTCCCCTCTTTATTATAATCCATAAAGAAAGTCAATGGTGTAAGGTCCCCTCTGTATAGTATTGTCCATAAAGAAAGTCAATGGTGTAAGGTCCCCTCTGTGTATAATTGTCCATAAAGAAAGTCAATGGCGTACGGTCCCCTCTGCATAGTATTCTCCATATAGAAAGTCAATGGCGTAAGGTCCCCTCTGTATATAATTGTCCATATAGAAAGTCAATGTCGTAAGGTCCCCACTTATAATTGTCCATATAGAAAGACAATGGCGTAAGGTCCCCTCTGTATATAATTGTCCAAATAGGAAGACAATGGCGTAAGGTCCCCTATGTATATAATCATTGTCCATATAGAAAGACAATGGCGTAAGGTCCCCTTTGTATATAATTGTCCATATAGAAAATCAATGGCGTAAGGTCCCCTTTGTATATAATTGTCCATATAGAAAGTCAATGGTGTAAGGTCCCCTTTGTATATAATTGTCCATATAGAAAGTAAATGGCGTAAGGTCCCCTTTGTATATAATTGTCCATAGAGAAAGTAAATGGTGTAAGGTCCCCTTTGTATATAATTGTCCATATAGGAAGTTAATGGCGTAAGGTCCCCTCTGTTATATAATTGTCCATATAGGAAGACAATGGAGTAAGGTCCCCTCTGTTATAATTGTCCATATAAGAAGACAACGGCGTAAGGTCCCCTCTGTTATAATTGTCCATATAGAAAGTCAGTGGCGTAAGGTCCCCTCTGTTATAATTGTCCATATAGGAAGTCAATGGCGTAAGGTCCCCTCTGTTACAATTGTCCATATAGGAAGACAATGGCGTAAGGTCCCCTCTGTATATCATTGTCCATATAGGAAGTCAATGGCGTAAGGTCCCCTCTGTATATAATTGTCCATATAGAAAGACAATGGCGTAAAGTCCCCTCTGTTTATAATTGTCCATATAGAAAGTCAATGGCGTAAGGTCCCCTCCGTATAATTGTCCATATAGAAAGTCAATGGCGTAAGGTCCCCTGTGTATATAATTGTCCATATAGAAAGTCAATGGCGTAAGGTCCCCTCTGTTAGAAAGGTCCCCTCTGTATAAAACATGTGTCATAATCCTGTGATCCCCTCCTCCCATCTTGCACCCATTATTCCCCTCTGTCGCACCTCCTCTTATAGTCAATGCATTCAATAGCATATAAGGATCCCCTTTTCTTTAAGTCAATGGTGTAAGGTTCCCTCTGTATTATAATCCATATAGAAAGTCAATGGCGTGAGGTCCCCTGTATTATAATCCATAAAGAAAGTCAATGGCGTAAGGTCCCCTCTTTATTATGGTCCATATAGAAAGTCAATGGTGTAAGGTCCCCTCTGTATTATTATCAATATAGAAAGTCAATGGCGTAAGGTCCCCTCTGTATTATAATACATAGAGAAAGTCAATGGCGTAAGGTCCCCTCTTTATTATAATCCATATAGAAAGTCAATGGTTTAAGGTCCCCTCTGTATTATGATAAACATAGAAAGTCAATGGCGTAAGGTCCCCTCTATATAATAATCCATATAGAAAGTCAATGGCGTAACGTCCCCTCTTTATTATGGTCCATGTAGAAGGTCAATGGTGTAAGGTCCCCTCTGTATTATAATACATAGAGAGAGTCAATGGCGTAAGGTCCCCTCTTTACTATGGTCCATGTATAAAGTCAATGGCGTAAGGTCCCCCCCCCCTGTATTATAATCCATATAGAAAGTCAATGGCGTAAGGTCCCCTCTGTATTATAATGCATATAGAATGTCAATGGCGTAAGGTCCCCTCTTTATTATGGTCCACATAGAAAATCAATGGCGTAAGGTCCCCTCTGTATTATAATCCATATAGAACGTCAATGGCGTAAGGTCCCCTCTTTATTATGGTTGATGTAGAAAGTCAATGGCGTAAGGTCCCTTCCTCTCTTCCTCCCACCCTTTTCTCCCTTCTCCGCCCCTTTCCTTTCCCTCCTTCATCCCTTTCTCATATCTTCCGCCCAGTTCTATCGCCCCGCCTCCAATTATGAAAAGTGAAAAGCGTAAGGATCCCTTTTTAATAAATTCAATATCGTAAGGTTCCCTCTTTAATATGGTCAACACGAAAGTCAATGGCGTAAGGTCCCCTCTTTATTATGGTCCATATAGAAAGTCAATGGCGTAAGGTCCCCTCTATATTATAATACATAGAGAAAGTCAATGGCGTAAGGTCCCCTTGTATTATGGTCCGCATAGAAACTCAATGGCGTAAGGTCCCCTCTGTATTATAATCCATATAGAAAGTCAATAGCGTAAGTTCCCCTCTGTATTATAATCCATATAGAAAGTCAATGGCGTAAGGTCCCCTCTTTATTATGGTCCATGTAGAAAGTCAATGGCGTAAGGTCCCCCCCCCCCCCCCTGTATTATAATCAATATAGAAAGTCAATGGCGTAAGGTCCCCCCCCCTGTATTATAATCAATATAGAAAGTCAATGGCGTAAGGTCCCCTCTTTACTATGGTCCACATAGAAAATCAATGGCGTAAGGTCCCCTCTGTATTATAATCCATATAGAAAGTCAATGGCGTAAGGTCCCCTCTTTATTATGGTTTATGGAGAAAGTCAATGGCGTAAGGTCCCTTCCTCTCTTCCTCCCATCCTTTTCTCCCTTCTCCGCCCCTTTCCATTCCCTCCCTCATCCCTTTCTCATATCTTCCGCCTAGTTCTGTCGCCCCCGCCTCCAATTATGAAAAGTGAAAAGCGTAAGGATCCCTTTTTAATAAATTCAATGTCGTAAGGTTCCCTCTTTAATATGGTCAACACGAAAGTCAATGGCGTAAGGTCCCCTCTTTATTATGGTCCATATAGAAAGTCAACGGCGTAAGGTCTCCTCTATATTATAATACATAGAGAAAGTCAATGGCGTAAGGTCCCCTTGTATTATGGTCCGCATAGAAAATCAATGGCGTAAGGTCCCCTCTGTATTATAATCCATATAGAAAGTCAATAGCGTGAGGTCCCCTCTGTATTATAATCCATATAGAAAGTCAATGGCGTAAGGTCCCCTCTTTATTATGGTCCATGTAGAAAGTCAATGGTGTAAGGTCCCCTCTGTATTATAATCCATATAGAAAGTCAATGGCGTAAGGTCCCCTCTGTATTATAATCCATATAGAAAGTCAATGGTGTAAGGTCCCCTCTTTATTATGGTCCATATAGAAAGTCAATGGCGTAAGGTCCCCTCTGTATTATAATACATAGAGAAAGTCAATGGCGTAAGGTCCCCTCTTTATTATGGTCCATATAGAAAGTCAATGGCGTAAGGTCCCCTCTGTATTATAATACATAGAGAAAGTCAATGGCGTAAGGTCCCCTCTTTATTATGCTCCATATAGAAAGTCAATGGCGCAAGGTCCCCCCTGTATTATAATCCATATCGAATGTCAATGGCGTAAGGTCCCCTCTGTACTATGGTCCACATAGAGAAAGTCAATGGCGTAAGGTCCCCTCTGTATTATAATCCATATAGAAAGTCAATAGCGTGAGGTCCCCTCTGTATTATAATCCATATAGAAAGTCAATGGCGTAAGGTCCCCTCTTTATTATGGTCCATGTAGAAAGTCAATGGTGTAAGGTCCCCTCTGTATTATACTCCATATAGAAAGTCAATGGCGTAAGGTCCCGTCTGTATTATAATCCATATAGAAAGTCAATGGCGTAAGGTCCCCTCTTTGTTATGGTTCATGTAGAAAGTCAATGGCGTAAGGTCCCCTCTGTATTATAATACATAGAGAAAGTCAATGGCGTAAGGTCCCCTCTTTATTATGGTCCATATAGAAAGTCAATGGCGTAAGGTCCCCTCTGTATTATAATACATAGAGAAAGTCAATGGCGTAAGGTCCCCTCTTTATTATGGTCCATGTAGAAAGTCAATGGCGCAAGGTCCCCCCTGTATTATAATACATATAGAATGTCAATGGCGTAAGGTCCCCTCTGTATTATAATACATAGAGAAAGTCAATGGCGTAAGGTCCCCTCTGTATTATAATCCATATAGAAAGTCAATGGCATAAGGTCCCCTCTGTATTATAATCCATATATAAAGTCAATGGCGTAAGGTCCCCTCTTTATTATGGTCCATATAGAAAGTCAATGGCGTAAGGTCCCCTCTGTGTTATAATACATAGAGAAAGTCAATGGCGTAAGGTCCCCTCTTTATTATGGTCCATATAGAAAGTCAATGGCGTAAGGTCCCCTCTGTATTATAATACATAGAGAAAGCCAATGGCGTAAGGTCCCCTCTGTATTATAATCCATATAGAAAGTCAATGGTGTAAGGTCCCCTCTTTATTATGGTCCATATAGAAAGTCAATGGCGTAAGGTCCCCTCTGTGTTATAAGACATAGAGAAAGTCAATGGCGTAAGGTCCCCTCTTTGTTATGGTCCATATAGAAAGTCAATGGCGTAAGGTCCCCTCTGTATTATAATACATAGAGAAAGCCAATGGCGTAAGGTCCCCTCTTTATTATGGTCCATGTAGAAAATCAATGGCACAAGATCCCCCCTGTATTATAATCCATATAGAATGTCAATGGCGTAAGGTCCCCTCTGTATTATGGTCCACATAGAGAAAGTCAATGGCATAAGGTCCCCTCTGTATTATAATCCATATAGAAAGTCAATGGCGTAAGGTCCCCTCTGTATTATAATCCATATAGAAAGTCAATGGTGTAAGGTCCCCTCTTTATTATGGTCCATATAGAAAGTCAATGGCGTAAGGTCCCCTCTGTATTATAATACATAGAGAAAGTCAATGGCGTAAGGTCCCCTCTTTATTATGGTCCATATAGAAAGTCAATGGCGTAAGGTCCCCTCTGTATTATAATACATAGAGAAAGTCAATGGCGTAAGGTCCCCTCTTTATTATGGTCCATGTAGAAAGTCAATGGCGCAAGGTCCCCCCTGTATTATAATCCATATAGAATGTCAATGGCGTAAGGTCCCCTCTGTATTATGGTCCACATAGAGAAAGTCAATGGCGTAAGGTCCCCCTCTGTATTATAATCCATATAGAAAGTCAATGGCATAAGGTCCCCTCTGTATTATAATCCATATAGAAAGTCAATGGCGTAAGGTCCCCTCTTTATTATGGTCCATGTAGAAAGTCAATGGTGTAAGGTCCCCTCTGTATTATAATCCATATAGAAAGTCAATGGCGTAAGGTCCCCTCTGTATTATAATCCATAAAGAAAGTCTATGGCGTAAGGTCCCCTCTTTATTATGGTCCATATAGAAAGTCAATGACGTAAGGTTCCCCTCTGTATTACGATACATAGAGTAAGTAAATGGTGTAAGGTCCCCGCTATATTATGGTCCATATAGAAAGTCAATGGCGTAAGGTCCCCTCATTATTATGGTTGATGTAGAAAGTCAATGGCGTAAGGTCACCTCCTCTCTTCCTACCACCTCCCACCCTTTTCTCCCTTCTCCGCCCCTTTCCTTCCCCTCCCTCATCCCTTTCTGATATCATTCTCCCAGTTCTGTCGCCCCCTCCTCCAATTATGAAAAGTCAAAAGCGTAAGGATCCCTTTTTATTAAATTCAATGTCGTAAGGTTCCCTCTTTACTATGGTTAACACGAAAGTCAATGGCGTAAGGTCCCCTCAGTATTGTATTATAACCGATAAATCTATTTTTTTGCATAGGGGACCTTACGCCATTGTATTTAGCAAAATCGGAATGTTTTAGACGAGACTACTATAAAATTAGAATAGGAACGGACTTTCTTTTCCGTCGTGTGTAAGGTAAAATCTTGACTCGAGATTCTTCCGATTTTATGCATATAATTTGCATAATAAGGTTCGGAGCCGTGAATATGCTTCCTTCAATTTGAACCCATTGACTGACCACTTAAAATGACATAATAATTTTACGGACGAACGCATACACAAGTACCTTTACGTCGATAAGATACGTAAGTGGATGTTGAAGATTTAAATCTCAGGCGCAGAACGAGAATAAAAAAGAATGTCGGAGAAAAATTAATATTGTATCATAATTCGGGTGAACAGAGCAGAAGTGACTGGCCATTTAAAGTAAGCTGTGATCCACATGTTACTGCTTCTGGTGTAAATCTACATGTACGTTAGATAGATTTGGAAACCAAACATGGACATCGTAGGATAATGCTCACCGGGGCGAAGCGAGTTGCCGATTTTATGGGCCATTTTTTATCAGCTAGAATGGGACTATGTCGCAGGGCGCGTGGCCTTCCCAATTGCTGATATAATGATATAAAGGAACGTCTTTTAAAGGTATCTTTGACGACCCCTCTTTGGCGTCACAATGTTGATTTTTTAAAGATAAAAGTTAATGCTGAAAACGAACCGTAAATCAACGATATGGCCTCTTCTCGTATCGTGTATCGAACCGTCGTCAAGAACCGCGGTGAATCGAGAACCGCGGTGAATCGTGACAGCCCTAATACATATAGAATAAATGTCATAATTTGTGTTTTGTTACCGGTATGCAACACGCAGCAAGTTCATTTATCGCATGAAATGCGCTAACGCGCATTACATATACGACAAATGCAATTGCTGTGTGTTGCATACCCGTAACAAAACACAAATTAAGACACTTATTCTCTATTTAAAAAAGAACTGTAAACACAATAGAAACTTATGCGTTGAATCATTCTGAAAAGTTAGAAAATATGTACATTTACACTAGACAACTCAAAATACGATACTCGTCATAGTGATTCATAAATTACTTGACCAATAGTCTTTGGTGAGAAACATGATTATGGTATATAACCTCAACGAAACAGCTCAGTCGGCTGGATGGTGAGAATCTTTTAGCCCTCGCATTCTAAGCATAGAACCAAAGCATTGTCATGACGACATGTGAAGTCAATGAAGCACGAGGACATAAGAATTTTTATGCATTTCCACTGGTCATGAAAATGTTTATTACTTGTTTATATTGCAGTATTGAATCAGATGAAAATCAATTCGGAACAACCTTGAATTTATTGACAATATCTACAAATCTAACAGACATCAGAAAAAAACACTCGCATTTTTTTTGTACGCAAAATTTCCAAATTCCACTCACATTTCGCAAGTATATTTTCCTGCTTATTTCAAGGCCTGTTTGTTGCTTGGTTTAAAACATGTATGTCTTGCATTGGCAGTGTTAAGATTGAACCAGCATTTTTCCTGATTTTTGGGAGAAGGGGGTCAGGGCCCATAGGTGGGGAAAATGTGAACACCCCAAAAGGGGAAATTTTTGATAAATCAAAACTTTGTAAAAACTTAGCATTGCTTAGATAGTATTATAATGGTTGTAAATACAAAAAGGGCATTTGAACAACCATACTTTACTACTATATTTCATGTTCATTGAATTTCAAATAGATTTTAAACGATTTTGTTTGTCAAAGAAAGATAATTTATATGGGGGGAAATTTCTCTGACAGGACGGGAATTAAATCTACTCTAAGAAGGGGGAATGGGGCCGAATATTGCCACATTTAAAAAAAAAAACAAACTGTGAACACATGTTGCTATCATATGATACCACAGCAGAAATCTTGCATAGGATAGTTTTCAATTCTACAATAAAACACCTTATCGGAGATGTTGAAAGATTTTTAGAGTAACTGGTCATTTGGACCGGTACCTGTCCCAAATCAGCTGGTCAGAAAGCAAATTTTTACCTGTACGACAAGTTTTTAAACAAAAAGAGAAAAAATAGATTAATTTCTGTAGATGGACAGCAATCTATTATACAAGATTTGTAAAAAAAAAATTGTTCAGAATTTTATTTCGGTCATTTCAAATTTCAACCAGTTTTGACGGTCGGACTGGTTACTTTTTGAACACTAATTATAACTTAAACCCAGCATAAATTTTTATATGATCTTTTTCAGACAACATCTGCATACACAATGGACATGAAAACTTAGATCTACAGTACCTCAGAGTCTATCATACCACACTCCAGAATGTCGCACTATGAGAAAGTGCTTCAAGACTTGGGTCCTTTTGGACCATTTCAGAGAAGAGTATTTGTTCTGGTTAGTTTATTTGAGACACCAACGGCATGGGCTATGTTATTACCAATATTCCTTGGAAGGAAGACATCATGGAAGTGTGAAAGTCAATCAGCATCCACAGAGGGTAATTTCGGTATAGCGGGAAACTTTTCGACCAGTCAGAACTCAAGTTATCATCAAAATGTCACGTCATATGACGATAGTCCAGGAAAGTGTAACGTGGATGGAACACCTTGTCCTGGAATTATCTTTACTGATGAATTTACATCCATAATTAGTGAGGTATGTATGTAAAAAGGTATTCAAATATTTGTCACCATAGGAAGTTTTAAACGTTATATTTTTATGTTATAAAGCGGATGGTTGTCCAAAGTTGGCACAGGTAGCACATTGGTCTTCCTCAGTTTATGTATTGCCAGGATCTGTATTTGTACTGAAAATCAAAATCTTTCACTGTATACAAGAGTTATCTTTCTTTGTCCACAATTATTTGAAGAAATGAAAGAAATTCATTTTCTTGTTAATTGTTCTAGTAGTTGAATTTAATAGAATTGATGGGCATATATAGAACTATTAAGTGCTCTTTTTGGCTTTTGAATAGTGTACAAATAAACATAACCATAGACAGAGTTATGAGGTGGTGAATAGTAATTATTCAAAACACATACGATACCAGTAGAATAGTCATCTTCTAGTTTGTCAAGTTTGATAATACAGTCAAACCTGTCTTAAAGTGACCCTCTTTTTAGCGACTTCCTGCTTTATGTGACCCTTTTTATTCCTCCCGAGCAATTTTCCTTTCAAATAAACCTGTATATAGCGACAACCTGTGTAACGCGACAACGACCGTGATTTTTCTGTCCCGCACCCAATTCCGAACCTGTATATTACGACTTCTAATGTTGTAAAGGACCCAAACTACATAATAATTTACATATAATCTCTTCATCAGTGTCTTTCATATTTAAATCTTCTGTGATAGATAAAATCTAATGTGATTTATATGTGCAATACGTTTCATCAATAAATACACAAGTTGATATATGCAGTGATTCATTTTATGGTATTGATCTTATACTCTTATAAAATTGTTTTGGTCAAAGTCATATCAGCTTGAACCTTTAGTTAGTGACCACCTGTCTTAAGTGACATATTTTCTGTCGGCCCTTGCAGAGTCACATAAGACAGGTTTGACTGTATTTCCTACATGTAACTGCTGAACCTCTTGATATTAATGTTGCCACTCATCAAACAATACAAATATATGATATTATATGCAAAATTTGTTTATTTCAGTGGAACCTTGTATGTGACAGGGCATCTATTCCTGGTCACATTACTACCATACAGATGTGTGGTGTCCTTGTCGGGGCATTAATAACGGGTCAAATAGCTGATCTGATTGGACGGAGAAAAACCCTTTTCTGCACATACATTTTGCTGTTGATATTTTCATTGGGCAGTGCCTTTGTAGCATCTTGGGAAGTATTTGCAGTAATGAGGTTTATGATTGGTGCCCTTGTTGGAGGTAAGTCATAATGAACAAAGTCTTTTTCTCAACATTATTTTTCAAACTGAATTGATGCTGCAATTTGCATTTAAAAGAACTTTATAATAGAACTTGTTGCACGGTCTACCCTGTAGACAGTAATTAACACCTTTCCAGACAGTGCAATATTTTTCATTGTGAAGCAATGATTAAATAAATGATTGAACCAATCATTGAACGATCGACTGATCCGTTCATTGTCCTTAACTGACCCGAAGTCAACTGCCTTCCGTTTTGAAAATTGGAAACACATTTTTCCTTAAGAATTATTAGAAACATTACTAAAAGCGCATTTCTAAGGAATGAGAAGGACACCCCGCGACTTACAGATTTGAATTACTTTCATCAAAGTCATGGGCGGATCTAGATTTTTTTTCCACAGTGAATCGGGGGAGGGGTCCAATTAACCTATGATTGTGAAAAAAAGATTTGAAAAACGAGGATCCTGAATCCCCTAGCGCCCTCTAGATTAGCACTTGAATGAATAGGATTCGCTACAAACGGAGACAGACAAAGTAAGATTTCTATCAAATAATTTTGTACTGACCGGAACCTTTGAAAAGCTTTGAACAGAACACAAATAACAGCGGAAGATTCCAACAGTTTCTAAAATCTTATGGAAAATTGTCAAGTAATCACCGACCCCACCTCCTAAAATTCGCTTGTTGTCCCCCGATTTCGCGAAAGCGCGGGGACATTAAAACCGGTTCGTCCGTCTGTCCGTCTGTCCGTCCGTCCGTCCGTCCGTCTGTCCGTCAGTCACAAAAACTTTAACCTTGTGCATAACTTTTGAATGGTAAGTGATAGGGCTTTGATATTTCACATGTGTATTCCTTGTGACAAGACCTTTCCATGGATACCAAAATTTTTGACCTTGTGACCTTGACCTTTGGCTTTGACCTACTTATTAAAAACTTTAACCTTGACCATAACTTTTGAATGGAAAGTGATAGGGCTTTGATATTTCACATGTGTATTCCTTGTGACAAGACCTTTCCATGGATACCAAAATTTTTGACCTTGTGACCTTGACCTTGGACTTTGACCTACTTATAAAAAACTTTAACCTTGACCATAACTTTTGAATGGAAAGTGATAGGGCTTTGATATTTCACATGTGTATTCCTTGTGACAAGACCTTTCCATGGATACCAAATTTTTGACCTTGTGACCTTGACCTTGGGCTTTTACCTACTTATTAAAAACTTTAACCTTGACCATAACTTTTGAATGGAAAGTGATAGGGCTTTGATATTTCACATGTGTATTCCTTGTGACTAGACCTTTCCATGGATACCAAAATTTTTGACCTTGTGACCTTGACCTTGGACTTTGACCTACTTATTAAAAACTTTAACCTTGACCATAACTTTTGAATGGAAAGTGATAGGGCTTTGATATTTCACATGTGTATTCCTTGTGACAAGACCTTTCCATGGATACCAAATTTTTGACCTTGTGACCTTGACCTTTGAGTTCGACCTACTTTTCGAAAAACTATAACCTTGTCCATAACTTTTTAATGGAAAATGATAGGGCTGTCACATTTCACATGTGTATTCCTTGTGATGAGACCTTTCTGTTGGTAACAACATTCTGACCTTGTGACCTTGTCCATGGAGGTTGACCCACATTTAAAAACTTCAACCTCGACCATGAGTTTTTGATTTTAATTTAAATCATAGGTCTTAAATATTTCACATGTGCATACCTTTTCATAAGCCCTGTCCCTTGGAAACAAAACAAAAGTTTGTACCTTTTGACCTTTTCTTGGAGTTAATCTTTCATATTTAGAATGTTGATAATATATGAGATATATTATTAAAACTTAAGAATGGGGGGATGTCTGTAAGCATTTCTTTAAAGACAAACACCCAAAAGCGGGGGACCACAATTCCTTGAATTTGATTTTTAGATATAGTAATATAACATTAGTTTGAATACCGTATTAGTTTCTTTTATTTTCTGTCATTTAATTCAAATTCTGGAAATAATTCTTTTAATTTCTTTAATGTAATTTTCTGTCATATCAAGTTTTAAAATGCGTAAAATTCTAATCTCTCTACGATGTATATTGTACCATTGTCACTGTTTACTGACCATGAGTAGTTTTCTCTTACCGTTACGTACTAGGAATGACGACTTATAATTTACTCAATCATTGGTGATAATTGTTTGATGGCCTAACAATTGCCGTGCAACAAGTGGGTTATTCAACTGCTCCTCGGGCTCCGCCCTCGGAGACAGTAGAATAACCCTTACATGTTATTCATTGTTAATGGAAATAAAAGTTCAGGAATTATCAATAAGTGACAGTGAGGAAAAAGTATATGTATGAAATTTAGTCTGCCATCAACATTTTGGTTAAAGTTTCTGGTTGAGGCAAAATCTAAGAAACTATATGCAGTAGAAACTTTATATTATACATGAAGCTTGCCCATGACAAGACTTTTCAATTTATGCCGTAACATTTGACCTAGTGACCTTGACCTTCGACTTTGACCTACTCAAAGATTTTGGTTAAAGTCCCTGGTTTAAGCAAAATCTATGGTACTGTATGCAATAGAAACTTTATATTATACATGAAGCTTGCCCATGACAAGACCTTTCAATTTATGCCGTAAAATTTGACCTAGTGACCATGACCTTGGACTTTGACCTAGTTAAAGATTTTGGTTAAAGTTTCTGGTTGAGGCAAAATCTAAGTAACTATATGCAATAGAAACTTTATATTATACATGAAGCTTGCCCATGACAAGACCTTTCAATTTATGCCGTAAAATTTGACCTAGTGACCTTGACCTTGGACTTTGACCTAGTTAAAGATTTTGGTTAAAGTTTCTGGTTGAGGCAAAATCTAAGAAACTATATGCAGTAGAAACTTTATATTATACATGAAGCTTGCCCATGACAAGACCTTTCAATTTATGCCGTAACATTTGACCTAGTGACCTTGACCTTCGACTTTGACCTACTCAAAGATTTTGGTTAAAGTTCCTGGTTTAAGCAAAATCTATGGTACTGTATGCAGTAGAAACTTTATATTATTAATGAAGCTCGCCCATGACAAGACCTTTCAATTTATGCCGTAACATTTGACCTAGTGACCTTGACCTTGGACTTTGACCTAGTTAAGGATTTTGGTTAAAGTTCCTGGTTTAAGCAAAATCTATGGAACTGTATGCAGTAGAAACTTTATTTTATACATGTAGGTTGCCTCTGACAAAACCTTTCAATTTATGCTGTATTATTTGACCTATTGACCTTGACCCAGTTAGTAACAAAAACTTACTTTGCAATCCGGCCATACCGTCTTTAGCGGTGTTTTATTTTTTTTATACATTTTAATAAACATCCTGCATTCTATGCTTTTGTACATGTATGTATTTATGTGAGAAAAGTATACCTAATAAATGTCACAATTTGTATACTAGCAGAATTTGTAAATAATTACAGGGGTGATGGTAGTGAACTTTGTACTACCCCTGGAGTTTGTGACACCTCGATGGCGTACTTTCTGTGGATGTATCGGTTTTTGGGCCGTTGGATTAATGACGCTAGCTCTATGGGCTTACTACATCAGGGACTGGAGATACCTTATTATATGTACCTCATTGTCAGGAATATTTATTCTCCTTACTTGGTGGTAATAAGCTAAAATGAACTTTCATTCTATCATTCAAAACAGAGTTTTGTAGCATATATACAGTATGTCTGATCATAAAAAAGAATAATTACATGCAAATACAATTGTGAACAAAGATTACTTCAATTTAGAATAAGATGGCAACATTTGAGCTGAGCCAATCACAGCAAATTTTGTGAAGAATCTGTCTTTATGGTCATCATGGATCCTGCATCCTACAAAAGCTGAACAGCATATACTTGAAAAATATGTGGCATGAATGCGGCATGAACTTGAGACCTTCAGCATGCTATCCATCATGCTAACCGGGCGCGCTAACCACTACACCACCTGGGTGGTTGACATCTAAGCTAGTTAGAATGTAATTTTAAGTTTCTACATGAATAAGAAGCGGGCAGAGCGACACCACCAAGAAATTTCAAATTACCTTCTAACCTATATGAAGAAAAGATGATAGATACATGTACATGTATATCATAAGGATTGGTTAATAGCTAGCTGTCTTTACATGTGTGTTCAAAGTCAAAAAGACTTTCTTTTGTTTGAATAAAATCTTGTCGTTTTCTGCCATAATATTACAGGTTTATACCAGAAAGTCCACGATGGCTCCTGACTAAAGGGAGATTTGAAGAGGCAGAGAAAATTTTAAAGAAAATAGCAAAGTGCAATAATAGAGAATTACCAGACATGAACATATTGAAATCTTTTGCTGAGGTAGGTTTTTAAAGAAGGAGGGAAATGACTCGGATAATTTTTATTTCGACAGAATGGATGAGATTTTAAAAAAATCTGTTTAAAAAAAAAATCCAAGAATATACTGCATTGTAAACTTTAGATATTGCCATTTTATGTTATCAATATCAGAATAAAACAAAAATTCTACTACCTTCACAATTTACAATGTACAAATTAGAAAAAAATATTGTTCAATGATCATGCTTCATGTATCACACAAAGGAGAAATCATGTATGTATTCAACATTCATCCTTGAAAGATCAATCTTGGATGTTGAACTACCCACTCAACTTGTAAGAATTTGATGTAAATTTTTGATTGTAGACTAAGCAAATACAAATCATATACTAATGTGATTTCATACATATTGTCCATATTTTTCACAGAGAGAGCAAAAATTGAGAGAGGAGAGAAGTTTATATAGCTACAATGATTTATTCAAATCGTGGAAATTAGCCAGAAACACATTAATAGTAATGTATGGCTGGTAAGTATCTTTATTTAACCTGATAAAGTAGATTACATGTAGTGATTGATATTAGTGTCAGAGAGGGTTAATAGACCATTTTACAATCTTAAGGCTGTGTCACAGAGAACTTATGCATGAATTACGCATAAACTACATCCGAAGTTTGAGGTACATGTATACACGGAGAAACGTTAAACATGCACAATATATGTAATTCATAGTTTATCAAGCACAATACATGCACAATTTAAGTTTTTCAAGTGCATTTCATTCATCACTATGCGCAGCCAATCTCCCACGCATGCGTCCGATTTCAGTTCCGCTTTTCTTCACTTTGAAATCTACCTCTGCCGTCATCGCCTATTGTTTGTCTGCAAGATTCTTGCAGACTGGAACTGGGGCTTCATATTTGTAAATTAAATATTGCAAGTATATACCAGCAGGTTTGACTACATTTCTGAGGTATACAATGTACATGCAATGCTTTTCTTTCGATGCAATACGATGCAGTATCAGGGATTCTTTCTTTATTCGTACGTTGCCAACACGATCAGCTGAGCGAGAAGTCCCCAATAAAAATACAAATTCTAGCTATAAATCGAAACCTACCGTCTTTAGACATGAGTCATGTATAAATTTTCCTACATCAAGATAAGAATCGTTTCCTTCATTGCCCATTTACTCGCCCCTAAACACTCAAATATGTGCCTCTGTCTTTGAATCTTTCGCAATGTTTACGTCAGAAGTCCGAATGACGTCACTGTGACGACACGCCGTACCTGCGATGCCTCTCGGGTTTTATCATTGCGTGAAAAGGCGTAGGAAAATAGCGATGACGGCAAGATTATATTGCAAGCCTGTGCCGCCTATGACCTTGTTGCAAGTTGTATGCGCAGCAAGTGGAGCCTGGGATGAGAATACGCTGACATATGTGAAAACGGTTCTGAGCTGCACAAAATTTTTCGACTTTTTGGATTTACATGATCTACCCGTAATTAAAGTAGTTTTCACTCAATTCATGCGTAATTTGTATGCGTATGTGTGCAATGCATAGGAGATTCTTACGCAAAGTTGGCAATTTTCATGACCGTTTCACATATTATATCTCCGATGCATCAGTCTCCATCATGAGCCTGTGTAAAAATAACTGTTATACCACACCTCTTTAAACTGGGTGTATGGAAATAACAACAATATCTGTTGCAAAACTGACTTTACAAAGTTTTGATCGTCAGCTGAGTATTCCATGGTTTGTGAAGAAATGCAGCGGCGTGGTACACTCGTTGCAGACAAGATAGAAATACCAAGCAGAGTATGCGAGGAACCTGGGCAATTCATGCGTGATACATACGCGATCTATGTGCAGAGCATGTGCTTTTCATTTGTGCTTTGTGCTAATTACACATAAATTGTATGCAATTCTTTCATGATTCATACTTTGAAATTATCTAGAAAATTGGCTTTTCATGGAAATACAGGTTCTTTGCACAGTTTATTGGTGTTTCATGCGTTGTTGATACCTAGTTTCTGTGCCGTTCTTGCAAGATTCATCTGTTAAAATTTCACGAGTAACCACCAACTTTTCTTATTTTTTTCCTCGGTTTACTGCGTATAAATTCAGATTTTAAAATTTCAAGCGTAAATTATGCATAATTTATACGGGAATGGCTGTGTGACACAGCCTTTAGATATGTAACTACAGTATACACGTTTGAGGGGAGATCTCAATTTGTTTTGCTGTTTTTCCATTATGATAGGACAAAATTCCATCATAAGCAAGAAAAATGGTGCGAAAACTTCCTACCAAATATTTTTCGTCTGTTTTGTTTTCCAAAGCAGTATTAAATTTTGCAATTGGTCTATTGCTGGTTTCCCATTCATAATGCAGACTAAAATCCAAAATGAGAAGTAACTTTTTATTTCAAAGTGGCCGAATATTAGAAGTTAAGAGGTTTATAATTGGTTTTGATTTCATGTACAATTCCAAAGTGAAGAAAAAATTTAGGCCGAGAAATTTTATTTATTTGATTATGTGTGTACATGTATATTTCAGGTTTGTGTCTAGTGCTGTTTATTATGGATTGAATTTTATAACGGGTGACTTGACGGGGGATCTGTATCGTAATGTTCTAGTCTCAGGATTTGTCGAGATCCCCGCCCTCATCTTTGTCGTGGGCGTTAATAACAGAATTGGTCGCAGGAAGACAATCTCATTTCTCATGATCTTAGCGGGAATCTCATGTTTCTCAGTGTTCATCATCAGCCTGTCAGGTAATATTTGTAGATTTTTAAAAATTCAGTTTTATAAAGACTGGCTATACATGTACATGTTTAGCTAATTAAGAAACAACTTTCTTACTTTGGGTGTTCATGGTAGTATAATTCTGGTTGGTCACATGTACATTTGGTGAATCGTAAATACTTACATTTCCATTTGTACTAAATATAAGACACCCCATTAATAATGAGCATATTGAATGTTATAAAGTCTAAAGTATCTGAACGTGGTAAATTCTCTGTACTTTCAAAACTCCGCTCCAGGAGCATGACGTCACAATAGGCAATCAGAATTATAGGATATAAATTTCTTGCCTAGCCTTGACTAAACATGGGGATTCTTCTGCAAGAAAGTGAAATGATTTATTTTCAAACAACTGATGTTGTAAATTGAAATACTATTAGTTTGGGTTACAGATGTTGTAATGCATTCTTCAAAGAATGATATCTCATATAATGATTTCATATAAATCAAATGCAAGTTTTAGAACTGATGCTATTAAAATTATCATGAATACATGTATAATAAAAATATGTTGAATATGGTTCAAATGTCCTAAAATGATGTACATGTGCGTAATATATACGTGTACCTAACGTACTATGGTACACTAATTAGATCTTTATGTATTATATTTCAGGTAAATCCCAGTCTTTATCAGTATTATCAGTAGTATTTGCCATGATAGGTAAATCAGGAATATCAGGGGGATGGGCTGCCACACAGGTGTTCTCAGCAGAAACTTTCCCTACAGTTATAAGGTCAGTAGTGGTGTATTTGGACATTGTACGTATGACTTGGTAACCAAGTGTGGCTTCAGAGAAAATGCATTAAATGTACATGTAATACATTTACATTTGTTGCCAAAAGAAAGTTCAGTAACTGTACACGTTCCTCAGATAAAAAGCAAACTCTAATTATGCCCCCCTTCGAAGAAGAGGGGACATAATGCTTTGCTGCGGTTGGTCTGTCTGTCTGTCTGCCAGTCCCTGACAACAGTTTCCCTCTGATTATGTCTGGAAGGGATTTACATATTGAAATGAAATTTGGTATACAGATACATCAAATGAAAATTTAGGTCAATTTTATGTTTATGCCCTTTGGAAAAATGTAAGGGTTTCAGTTCAATATCTCAGAATTTCAGAATGGATTCACATATTGAAAAGAAATTTAGTATAGAGAAACATCAAATGAAAATCTAGGTCAATTTAATATTTGGGTCCGATCAAAAACATTTTGACAGAGTGGTACCCTTGGACTTAGAAAAATACCAAAATTTAAATGTTTCCATTCAATATCTCTAGAATGGATTCACATATTGAAATGAAATTTGGTATACAGATACATCAAATGAAAATCTAGGCCAACTTTAAATTTGAGTCTGATCAGAGAATTTTTGACAAAGTTTTTACCCCTGAACTAAGAAAAATCATGGATTTCCATTTATTATCTCTGCAATGGATTCGCCTTTTGAATTGAGATTTGGTTTAAAGATAGACATCACATGAAAAATCCAGATGAAGTTCATATACATGTCCAATTGAAGAAAAAAATTAACAGAGTTATACCCCATGTACTTACAAAAATTTCATATGAAATCTAGGTCAAGTTCATACATATATTTATACACCATGATAGATTCATTAATCCAAATATAAAAACTGGTGCTTCCATAATCAAAGAAGGAGCAGGGGCATTAATGTTTTACAAACATGACCTTTAACTTGTTAATGTACATTTAGTATAGATATTATTCTATGATTTATAGCCAAAAGAAGGTGAAAGCTAAATTGACTTTAAGACATTGATTTTAACTCATAATGTAACATTCTTGAACATTTTTCTTTGTAGAAATATTGGAGTAGCGTCTTGTTCTATGGCTGCCAGGCTAGGAGGAATAGCAGCTCCACAACTTGTTTTATTGGTGAGCATAATTAGTGTTAACCATGCATAAAATAATGTAAAAAAAATCAAGTAAATAAATGTAAGGGTAATTGCTTTGATAACAGTCACTTTCTTCAAATTATGCTTAAGTTACCTTGTCAGTGAAGCAGCATTTAATTTTAAATTATTAAAATAAATGTACATTTATCTCTTATGTGCATAGTCAAATTTGTTACAATAGAGTATATGAAGTTAGCATAAGATTTTTGTCTCTTAACAAAACGTGTGTTTAGATTCAATAATAAGTACAGTCAAACCTGTCTTAAAGTGACCCTCTTTTCAGCGACTTCCTGCTTTATGTGACCTTTTTTATTCCTCCCGAGAAATTTTCCTATCAAATTAACCTGTTTATAGCGACAACCTGTCTAACGCGACAACGACCGTGAATTTTCTGTCCCATACCGAATTCCGAACCTGTATATAACGACTATTAGAGTTGAAAAGGACCCAAACTACATAATATTTTACATGAAATCTCTTCATCAGTGTCTTTCATATTTTAATCTTCTGTGATAAATAAAATCTAATATGATTTTATATGTACAATACGATTAATCAATAAATACACAAATTGATATATGCAGTGATTCATTGAAGAAATGACTGTCTTACTTTTGGTGTTCATGGGTGTATAATTCTGGTTGGTCAAGTGCAAATTCCGTGAATCGCAAAGCGATTCTCGGAAAATTTGCATGTGTCCAACCAGAATTATACACCCATGAACACCAAAAGTAAGACAGTCATTACTTATATTTACATTTATCCTAATTATTGGTCATTTTTATTTGCATGAACATCGCACATTTTGCCTGTAACAGCGTCAAATGTATCTTCGCTTTGGTAAATTCTCCCTACATGCAAAACTTGTATGTGGCGTCTCGATAGCAACCCAAGTTATTGGAATATAATTCTAGTTGCCTAATCGGCGTTCAACATGGGGAATTTACTAGTAATGTAAATATTAAATAGTATTGCTCTTATACTACGCAAATTGTGTTGGTAAAAGTCAGATCAACTTGAACCTGTATTCAGTGACCACCTGTCTTATGTGACCTATTTTATGTCGGCCCTTGCAAAGTCACATAAGGCAGGTTTGACTGTATTTACACATACATCTACAATGTATATCTACAAAATCAATTTATACTGTGTAATTGAGTACATATACATTTTGTATATATATAATTATGCAATCATCATTTACCCGTATTATCCAAATATGAATTTAAACAAACAAAAATAATGAGAGAATCCTAACTAAGACCATTTGTAATGTGTTACTTTATCCTTGATTTTATTTCAGGGTAGTTCATCTAAAGTAATACCATTTACCATATTTGGTATTCTGGCGGCTTTATATGGGATTTTAGTATTATTCCTTCCTGAGACTAGCGGACAGCCACTACCCGACGACATACATACCTCTAACGTACAAGCCAATGGTGACATAGAGAGAGGCGGCCATGAGTCAGTACCGTTACAGAAAACAGAGAGTTGATGGCAAAACATTTTAGTAAACATATATCATTAGTCATTATATGCAATTATCATCTATTTATTAGACATACATGACATTTTTTTTTGCATTATATGACAAACATATTCTCGGTCTCATTTGCCATGGCTGGTTTAAGAATGCCAAAAACTTTTATTATGCATCCATTATGCACATAACCCTGTTGTAATATTTGCTGATTCTGTCATTTCGTTCCAAACTTGTCTCAGAGTATACATGTAGCTTCAATTGGTTATGTCTTAAATACCCAATTTTTCGTTTTGTATCATAAGTAGAAAAATGGATTTTAACTTCAGGGTCAACATTGTTAACTTAAGAATAGTTCTAGTATGATAGGTTTGTGCTAGGTTTTTGACATATTTACATATGAGAGGAAGAAATACATGACATTGTATATTGAATTTCATTTTAATTGACCAAAGATATTGATCTTACCAGAATAAAACATAAGTTTGATGTTGTCAAGAAACCTTCATAGTGATTTCGATGTTCGGCTGCCTCCTCATAAAGTAATAACAAAGATGATATCCTTTGTGAACAACAGGAATGATTTTGATCGGCCAAATGATGTGTCGGAGCTTATTATTCTCCTCAACTCTTATTCTCAGTGAGGAAGGAACCAGCAACAAATTGTGTTCATTTTGGGCACATACATTTGTATTTTACAAATATTTCCACTGCCATTATCTTGATGTGATCTGAACCTACATATATGTTATATTTGAACAGATGATCTATTTATTTTTGTAAAGAATTTTCTTTGAATCCGTGATGCATATCAGAATCTCTCTTATTCCATGTTGAAAAAATTTTCTGTCTCCGTTTTCTGTTTTGAGTTCCACAGACAGATTACATGTGTGTTTGAGGTTTCATTATTATGATGTTGAAACCAAGCAGAATGTTTGCAGCATGTTCATGCAATAAAGTATATAGTAACAGACCTGCCTACTTTTACGATTTAGGCGTAATTTTTACGATTTTGATCTTCAAATACACTCTATGCTCTTGCTGCGCATTTTTACGCCTAAGAGTGTATTCTCTTGCTGCACATTATTACGCCTAAAACAAATTTTCAATCAGAAATACCTTTTAAAATATTCAAAACAAACAGATAGACTTGACTATATAAATTCATTGTAATTTGAGGGTTTGATATCATGTAAGCAATTGTGTGAATGAGTAAGATTTGTACAAATGTCAAAGTTGGGAAAAGATGATGCTTGGAAAAGATGATGCTTTTTCTTTTTTCTCAAAATTACAATCAAATGTTTATATTACGCTTAACTTACCTAAATTACACTTTCTGTAGCAAAATTTTACACTTTTCATAAGAAACAGGTCAGCAGGTCTGTATTAACAACACTAAAAGCTTTTAACTTATTTAGATGTACTTTAACCATAATTAAGAGTAAAACATGACAGTGTAAGTGTACATTGTACATATTTTGTAATATACATGTATTGCGATACACGTTAAATTTGCATAGATAATTTATACTGCTGTGTATTAGCTTTTTAGTGAAGTGATAACACTATAAACTTATTATGTAAAAAATCAGTATGATATGAAACTTATGTGACAAGTTTCAAGAGACATAATTGATAATATCAATGTTGTTCTCCCAGACAGCCAGTAATTATGAATTCAGGAACCATATTGCCACTTCACTTTAAGTTTATAGATAAATTTATGTAAGAAATAATAAGAAGACTTTTGAAAATTCATGAAATTCATTTCTCATTCTTTCACATAACAAATAAATGGAGATACGTGTTAATATATGCCATCAAATTGACATTGAATTAACACGGTGGGTTAATCTCACAATGCAGAACGATTGGTTTTTCTATATTTTTGTGCTAAATAGATCATTTATTACAAAAAAGGAAATGTGATGCAGTGTAAGAATGTCTTAGCTATGACTTATATCCAAAATAAGGTGACTATTAGCTTTTAATAACGCATAAAAACGATCAGCGTTTTTACTTTCACTTTCGTCTTCATGAATCACGCCGATCGTTTTTATAAAAAGAAATTATTCTCTTATTTTGGTTAAACTCATAGCTATGGCATTGTTACTCTACATCACATTCCTTGAAAACCCGATTGTTCTGTGTTGTGAGATTACGTACCATGTTAATGGCAGAAATATTTTTTGCTTTTCTTAAAGCTCTAATTTTAATGAGAGAAGTGAGTTTTATTAGATTGCATAACTGAGAACAGTTTAAAAGCTTTGAATTCTTAAAATCAAAAACACATGAAAGAAAAAAACCATTGGACAAGGGACTTTGTGTTTAATTTGTAATTATAAAACAATCATATAATTATGGTTTTCTGTCTCAGCATATCAAAGGATGTATGCAACACATTATGTATCATGGATCATGTTTATTATGTTTCTAGTATTTGCAATAAAGTATAAAATTGTTGTTGCAATCCATAGTTTAAAACAGAATGTGTGTAATTGTTTAAATTACAGTATGTGTACATTGTAATTATGGTCTGTAGATTTATTATATCTACGGAAACAATATAATAGCGTCAAAATTATGATACATGCATTTCTGTGATGATCATATTGTACATGTATTTGTATGTGGTCAAATTCATTTGCCTTTCTGTCATTTTTAGCTCACCTGAGTGAAGCTCAAGTGAGCTATTGTCATAGCGCGTCGTCTGTTGTCCGTCTGGCATAAACTTTTTACATTTTCGACTTCTCCTCTGCAGACGCTGCACAGAATTACACGAAACATTACAGGAAGCAAGAACACAATCTCCTCTACCAAGTTTGTGTTTTTCCTGCCGATCGGTTAACAAATGTGGCTGCCGAGGGCTATGATTGGTTGACACATTTTCGACTTCTCCTCTGCAACCGCTGCAGAGAATTTCACAAAATCTTACAGGAAGCAAGTGCTCAAGGTACTCTACTAAGTTTGTATTTTTCGTGCCGATATGTCAACAAATATGGCCACCGAGGGCTCTGATTGGCTGACGCATTTTCGACTTCTCTGCAACCGCTGAACAGAATTTCATGAAACTTTTCAGGCAGCAAGTACTCGAGGTCCTATACCAAGCTTGTGCTTTTCATGACAAACGGTAACAAATATGGCTGCCGATGGCTCTGCTGCAGAGAATTTCTCGAAACCTTACAGGAAGCAAGTACTCTAGGTCCTCCACCAAGTTTGTGTTTTTCATGCCGATCGGTCAACAAATATGGCCTCTGAGGGCTCTGATTGGCTGACGCATTTTGGACTTCTCTGCAATTGCTGCACAGAATTTCATGAAACCTTACAGGAAGCAAGTACTCAAGGTCCTCCACCAAGTTTGTGTTTTTCGTGCCGATCGGTCAATAAATATAGCCGAGGGCTCTGATTGGCTGACACATTTTCAACATCTCCAAAACTGATGCTCATAATAAGGAAGCATTAGTACTCAAGGGCCTCCACCAAATTGTCCACTATCATTCTTTTGTTTGCAACTCAGTTAAGCGATGTGGCCCCCTTTGGCCTCTTGTTCAAATATTTGTTGAGCTTTGTCTATTTATTTATCACCAAATTTTGTTTATAATCCTACAGGTAGCTTTCTTGGAGCAGATACATTGTAATTTTTGTATAGTACATGTAAGCCAAATTGTTGAGAGTAATGGCTATTTGCACAGGTCTGTTTTCAGTTATTAGAATATGATCTAGTAATTATTATGAATTTGTTTTGCTGACATGAGCCATTCTTGAGCGAGCTACATGTAAACTCCTTTTGAAGATGGTACTAATAACACTTGTTTAACCTTGTCAAACTGTCAATTTCCATCGGTGGCCATATTTGACGGGTGTTGCATGCAATCAGGAGACGCTGACTCTCCCCGGGCAACTGGTCTCACTTCGGAATGTTGTTCATTTCGGGGTTCGCAACAGTTTCGATGGGAATTCCTACGATTTTGCTTTGCCTTCTCAACTTTGAGATTGAATAACGGTTAGGTACTTCTTTGATGTTTATTCTGCATGTGCTAAACTTACCTTTTGACCTACCCCATACATAGTTTGCTTGTGATCAAAAGAAGATCCCTAATACAGTAATTTTTGCATTCATGTTTAATTCTATGCAATTATGAGATACAAGAGTTTTAACAATAGAATATTATACATTCTACCATGCATCACTTCATTACTTTGCATACCATCATAACGAAGAGTTTGTAACTTCAAGTAAACAACCTACAAAATCCACAAAATTGTAAGTTTATTTACATTGGCATAATACATGTACATGTATATGTCTACAAAGTCCTAGATTGTTGAAAAAAAAATAAAATATATGAGGTATATTTGGTTTTGTTTTCATTGTAAGATACTATCAGGAAATTTCATTATGAAATACACACATGGAAAAAATGAAAAGTAACAAAACAAATCACATGAAATCTTAATTGGCAATATATTTTAGAAAATGACTAGTAATCATTGTATATCTGGCTAAATGAAATTTATCTACATGTACTTTAAGAATGTAAATTCCTGAGCTACAAAATCCATATATACATTCACATGTATATATGATTTTTTTTCAGCTGAAACGATGTTAATTTCCAGATCTAGAAAAACATTTTAAAATCTGAAGAAATAATTTGCAATTTTTACGAGGCCCAAATGGGAGTGCTGCAGCCCCAGTTTCTTTATTCTTCCCATACATTGTATAGGTCACACAAAAAATGTTAGCGTTTCAATGTACATAGATTTTCAGAAGTGAAATCAGAACCAACTTTACATTTATTTGTGCTACTACATGTAGTACATTTTTCTTTGGAGTTGAGGAAACAGTTAAATTCCATGTTAATTACGGATCTCTGTATGAATTTGTTGTACAATATTCTGTAGACTGTTCACTACATGGCTATCAGGATATTTGTTCATGGCATTCTCTCCTTGCTCACTACACATTGCTACTCTCTGTAATGGAATGAAAGAAATTAATTATTGAGCATTTCAAATGCCAGATTTCATATGCAATGCAATAAAACTTAACAATTTTAAAATTAAATTGAATTATCATAGTAAAACTTACAGGGTCCATGGGTAGTTGTCCCAGATATGGTACATTGTATGAATCTGCTAATTTCTTAACTCCTTGGCTTGGAAATAGGGAAGTGATTTCCTAAAAAGATGTAAATAGATGTATTAATAAGAAATATGTCTCTAAAATGGGACTCACTGTATCACTGTGTACGTTGGGACCCCTCCACCTCTTGAATTCTCAATCATTGGCTAACCAGGCTAGACCCTCTGGACAAATTTTTAGATTTGCCAAGAGAATGAATCATATTAGTTGAAATTGAAGACACTTAAGTTATAAACAAAGGGTAAAAATTTTCTCATACCTCACAACAAGGGCACACAAAATTGCTCATGTTTTCCACTATGCCTATGATCTTGACTCCCATTTTCTTACAAAAGTTTATCTCTCTCCTGATGGTATCCAGAGCAACATCTTGAGGTGTCGTTACGATCACAGCGCCATCTGGATTAACATTTTTCAGAAGTTTTACGATAGTCATATGCTCATCACTTGTACCTGGAGGAGTATCTATAACACAAATAATTAATTATCAAAATGAAACCAACAAATGTGTTATAACTTTCATGATTCTTTCATGACAATTAAAATATGAAATTTTCTAAATGTAGGTTAATATCATTACCAAATAGTAGATAATCAAGCTTTCCCCAAAATGTGTCTCTCAAGAATCTTTTGATCAGACCTGAAAAGAGAAAAAACATGTAGAATTTCACTTACGACATAACTTTAATGGCTAACAGTTTTGTTTTTAGTACAGTAAGTATTACAGATCAAAAGTTCATTCTACTTTACCCTCATATATCCTCTTTATTATTCCTATTCATTCATCTCAAAGTATTTCCAAAAGAGAATTTTCTACACAGAATTTAATGGAAGAAGTAGAAATACCTGTTTTACGTGGACCCCTGAAGGTTATAGCACTGCTATCTGAGGGTAACATACTACCTACAGACATTACTTTGATGCCATCATGAGGAGATCTAAAATATTAAGAGATAAGTAGAGTTTCCAAATGATGAGGGCCCTCACAGGTTTTTTTCTTACTTTTTGCACAAATCTACTTATATTGTGAAAACAATTTTATGTATTAAAATTTATAACTGCTTACATATGACATATGCGTAGCACTTTGCCATAAAAAATCACTAAACCATATAAAGAAACTTGGAATTCAAGAATATGTGTATATTATGAGATGTGTATATAAGTTACTTCATACCATTTTAATAAGTTTGTCAGATTACAAAGAACTTACATAAGTGGTTTCCATCCATAAGGAGAGTCAGTTATGGGAATTCCCCCCACCGCTAGGAGTTTAGGAATACTTGGACCACAAATATCTAAGTCAACAACACCTACTTTGTTTGTGGATTGACACTTTGCTAATGACAATGACAGCAGACTACAAAATGTAGATTTACCAACACCTAAAACATTAAACATGTATATGTAAAAAAAAGAAGCACAGTAAGATGTGAACAACAAACAGCATTATTTTGAAAACTTAAAAGTGGTCATTTGGGGGTCTGACTTTGACCTTGAAACATAATTTAGATACAGACTTTTTTGTGCCAATGCTAGAAACAAGATCACATTTTTAAAGTAATAATGAAGATGGAACACATACGATTAATGGAACTGACCTCATTTATTGACCTTGACCTAAAAGACATTACATGTATTTTAATTCCATAAGATTGTGTGAATACTATGAGAAGTATCTAGTTAAAATTTGGCATGGAGATAGAACAATATGAGTGATTAATTCAAGTATTTATCATGACCTTGAAAATAAAATTTTGATTCAGACTTTAATAAATAATTGGCCAAATACAGTAAGAAGTATCTAATAAAAACTTGGCATTGGAATAGAACGTAATAAGTGATAACCTAGATTTCAGGTTTTGACCTTGAAAAAGTAATTATGAAATAGAATCTATTGTATTAATACTTCATGAGATATCACATTAAAACTCAGTATGGTTGATTCGTTGACCCCATTGATTCCATGCATGTATGTATTGGCATTGACCTTAGGGTTTGATCTTGAATTTAAAGACACTACTATGAATTCAGTATTATCGTATTGACCTAAGAGTGCATGATATATAACTTGGCTGATAGAGATAGAACATTGTGAATACCTGATTTTAGATATTGACCTTGAGGATTGGCTTAGACCTTCAATACATTTACTATACAATTCTATTCACTTGTTGAAACAACCAGATTGATTCAAAATCAGTTTATATTATACTATGTTGCTTACAATGAACATATAGCGTTTCAAAACTCATTCTGTTGTCAGTTCTTTTCAATCCTTTGCAATTCAGCCGCTCTGCCTTAAACAGTTTCTTTTTGGACTGTAAGATTTATCGACATAAATAAACCAAAATAATAGGACAAAAATATTACCTCCTTTTCCAGATAGAATTATTATCTTGTGTTTGACCACCTTCATTCTGGTGTCAACGTCACCCTGATCTCCATCTTTCACATCTTAAACGATCAATGATCAAATAATGTATTTTCAACAATAAAAAAATCATTTCCTACAGGAAAATAATTTCCCAGCAAGATTTTTATTTTTCTGTGGGATTTTTTTCCCATAAAGAAACGAATTCCTTCAGGAAAAATCCTGCCGGAAAGTATTCATTAGTATAATCTTCACGTGTGCAAAAATGGACTAGCATGCAAGAAATTTGTAATTATTTTGCCCCCTGTTACAATGCATATGACAGAAATAAATTGGCAACCTAGAAAGATTGAATCTGATTCAAATTCTATCAAGTAAAATAGGGTCAGTCAGTGGCAAAATTTTGATGCATCTTGATATGAGCACTGATTATTCTTTGAGAAAGGAAAAGTAAATGTAATTGTTTATTTTATTCTAATTACTTTGGGACTGACAAAACCTCTGTCCTGGGCAACCATCACATACTCTGGCTCTACCAGCCAATACCTGAAAGTGAAAACAGAATTCAACATTTATTTGTATAAATTTGTGCGTGAAATAATAAGATACTAATTTTAATTTGATAAAGCAAAAGTTTTTAAATTACTTAATCTCAATCTCATGATCATTCAGAAGGAAAATTGTAAAACTATATATATATTCGTACATATAAATATATACTAATCATAAGTTCTGGCTATTCAAAGTTAATTAATTCATGTTATTCATTTACTTAATAGTAACAGTAATACAAAATAGAAAATCCGCAGAGAAACAGTTAGTATATAAATGGCAAGTTGTCAGTACTGCAATTTAATTATCTAAAAATCTAATTATCTAAAATTCAGCTCTCTTTATTTCCATTTATTAATATAATCTACAATTCAGCTCTCTTTATTTCCAATAATCTACATGTAGTTGTAGAGGCAAAATTTTAATTAGGCGATTGTCAGTGCTGACACAGCCATTGCATACTTAAATTATTTTAAATAATCCTTTTTAGCTCGCCGGGACGAATGTCCGGAGAGCTATTGTCATACCCCCGGCGTCGGCGTCTGCGTCTGCGTCTGCGTCTGCGTGCGCGTGCACAAAAACTTTAACCTTGCTTATAACTTTTAAACCAATACAGATTGGGCTTTCATATTTCACATGTGCATTCCTTGTGACAAGACCTTTCCATGGATACCAAAATTTTTGACCTTGTGACCTTGACCTTGGAGATTGACCTTCTTTTGAAAAACTTTAACCTTGGCCATATTTTTGGAATGGTAAGTGATAGGGCTTTGATATTTCACATGTGTATTCCTTGTGACAAGACCTTTCCATGGATACCAAAATTTTTGACCTTGTGACCTTGACCTTGGAGATTGACCTACTTTTGAAAAACTTTAACCTTGGCCATATTTTTGGAATGGTAAGTGATAGGGCTTTGATATTTCACATGTGCATTCCTTGTGACAAGACCTTTCCATGGATACCAAAATTTTTGACCTTGTGACCTTGACCTTGGAGATTGACCTACTTTTGAAAAACTTTAACCTTGGCCATATTTTTGGAATGGTAAGTGATAGGGCTTTGATATTTCACATGTGTATTCCTTGTGACAAGACCTTTCCATGGATACCAAAATTTTTGACCTTGTGACCTTGACCTTGGAGATTGACCTACTTTTGAAAAACTTTAACCTTGGTCATATTTTTGGAATGGTAAGTGATAGGGCTTTGATATTTCACATGTGTATTCCTTGTGACAAGACCTTTCCATGGATACCAAAATTTTTGACCTTGTGACCTTGACCTTGGAGATTGACCTACTTTTGAAAAACTTTAACCTTGGCCATATTTTTGGAATGGTAAGTGATAGGGCTTTGATATTTCACATGTGTATTCCTTGTGACAAGACCTTTCCATGGATACCAAAATTTTTGACCTTGTGACCTCGACCTTGGAGATTGACCTACTTTTGAAAAACTTTAACCTTGGTCATATTTTTGGAATGGTAAGTGATAGGGCTTTGATATTTCACATGTGTATTCCTTGTGACAAGACGTTTCCATGGATACCAAAATTTTTGACCTTGTGACCTTGACCTTGGAGATGATTGACCTACTTTTGAAAAACTTTAACCTTGGCCATATTTTTGGAATGGTAAGTGATAGGGCTTTGATATTTCACATGTGTATTCCTTGTGACAAGACCTTTCCATGGATACCAAAATTTTTGACCTTGTGACCTTGACCTTGGAGATGATTGACCTACTTTTGAAAAACTTTAACCTTGGCCATATTTTTTGAATGGTTAGTGATAGGGCTTTGATATTTCACATGTGCATTCCTTGTGATAAGACCTTTTTTATTGTTGTTGTTGCAATTTACATATGGTTGCCACCGGCGAGCTATGTTGTCATTCTGACAAGTCTGGTTATAGTACGTAACAAGAAGTATTAACATTTTTAAAAACATTTTAAGGTCAATATATAATAGAAATACCACCTATATCCACATTAGTCCTAAATCACATTTGCATGTACGAATGTTAAAGGACGAAATATGAGAAGGTGCAAGTACTTCGGGCATCTTAATAAACGTGGACGCCAGAGAAAAAAAGGGGGATGAGGCGTGACGTAGAATTACAGAAAAGGAAGAAAAAAAGACTGCGTCATGAAAGGGGGAGGGTGATCGCTCGTCGGTGCTTCATAATGATACGTACATTTCAAAAGAGAGAGATTTTGTAAGGCACGGTCCATATGATATTCGGGGGGGGGGGGGGCTTGGTTTTTTTTTTCGAAAAAAAAATTTTTGCTCTGAATTTTGATAAAAAAATTAATTTGCTTATGGTGTGACAGAAAAAAATAATCTTGATCTTACAAGTCATCTGAATTTGAAGATCGAATAACCATAAAATTCGCTTAAAATTCCTGAAAATTTTTTGGCTCGCTTCGCTCGCCGCAGTTTTTACTTTCTATACACATTTTTTGGCTCGCTTCACTGGCCAATATATTTTTCTTCTGTTATGGCAAGTTTTTATTTGAAAATATCAAAAGTATTTTAGAATGTTCTAGCTTGTCTACGAACATTCTCCATTTATCTCGGTGTTGTACGTAGTTAATTTCATTCTACATGACCCCTCTTCCGTTAACCCCGGAGCGAACCGACCTGGGGTTCAATCACTTTGATAAAGCCGTTTTACCGGCTAGACGTATTTTTAGATTGTCCATGGAAAAATTGTTGTGCTTTCTTACTTGAATTGTTTTATTTCTTACATGCTGGATATTATAACTTGGGAATTTTACTTTTGGTTTGTACATGTGCCTTTGTTGCCTTTGTTGGAGGATGGTTCATCTAGACGAGCTGAGCGCTTGAAGAGGACCGATTCAAATGCTGTGGTATCGTTCCAATTGTTCTTTCGAGGCACAAAGATATGTTATATTAAGCTGCGCAGTGTCCATATTTATTTTTAAAAAAAATTTGAAACATTGAACATAATCAGTTAAAGTAAACGCATACTACTTGATTTTTTATAAGATATACGTCTTACCTTTACTCCAAAATACGAGTAACTTATGACCAACAATCTTTAAATTGTCCGTAAACGTATCATTTATGAGCTTTAGCAGTTTACGTATTATTATTATATGTAAATTGAAGAACGCCTTGATTGGTTATTTATAAATAATTTGGCATGATCTGATATCAAACCTACATTCATTCATCTTATGTAATTATAAAGGAATAGAATCTTGAAATAATACATATTTTGTGCCTCATATCATTTATGCATATATATTCTTTATTTGATCACTAACGATTACCACTATTATAATGTATTCACCATTGTGCACTATCATGTCCAAACAAATATCACCGAACTAATCAATTTATTTACATACTTCTTTTCAGTGTTTCTGGTATATTTCATACGCTAAATACTATATGGGATAAATTCTTGCTCTCGGCACTGAAATTTACTTTCAGCGGTTTATAATCAGATAATAATGCACGTGTTTCATACAGATGTACGTGGGAACGGAATTTAACCCAAACAAATTGTAGTTGGGCTCGGCAAAACCGTCACTATCAATTATTTACGAGTAATAAAAGCACTATTATCAATCAATTTCACATTTTTTCGCGTATGGTTGAAATCAGATAGAGTTAATTGAAAAGAAATAAGATACTTTCACAAAATATCAATTTGAAAATAGGACAATTAAGTTACACAAATTGACGATAGCTTGATAAGGCAAACGTCCACCTGTACCATTATTTGAGAGCAATTCACTTGAGTAAGAACCCCTCCCCCCTTTCTTGGAACCCGGGACGCAGAATCGACCCTTCTTTGTACCAAATTTCTAGATGAGGTTATCAATACAACATGACATATAATAATCATAATCTCCTATATAGAAATCGTAATATAGATAAATACGGAGATAAAGATAAAGGAATTACGATCAAATAAGTCAAGGAGCAAAAAAAAATAAATAAATAAATAAATAAATAAATAGATAAATAAATAAATAGATAATAATAATAATAATAAAAAAGGATAAATGAATGAAAGAGGACAAAGATAAAAAGACAGAGAGAGAAAATACAAGACGTATAATATACAAATACATGTACAAAGATAACATTATCAAATCGCGGCCATACATTGCTACATGTATATACAGATTAATAGATAGATAAATAGACGAATAAATAGATAATTAATTAATCAATACATAACCAAAGCAATTAATAGATAAAATTCACAGATAAAGTAATTATAATCAGCAAGTAAATAAATTAATGAAAAAAATGAAAGAATGAATAAATAAGCATAGTAAATACCGTAAGTAATAGATAAAACTAATAGATAGAGAAGATAAAGTAATTAACAAAAAAACTTATAATACATGTATATGAACGGAGGGACGTAACTAGAACAATACAATGATAATGATAACACTGACGACGACAACGACACGATGATAATGATGATGATGATGATGATGATGATTAAGTAGATTTTCAATACTGCTCAACTTATGAAAGCAATCATTCAATTATGGTTATGATTATGATGAATATGAGGATGATTAGGATGATGGCATCGATATAGATAATACAAGTGTATGAACGGCGAGACGAAACTAGAACAATACAATGATAATGATAACGCTAGCAACGACTACGACACGATGATGATGATTTTGATGATGATGATGATGATGATGATGTTGATGATGATGATGATGATGATGTAGATTGTCAATAATCATCAACTTATGGAAGCATTCATTAAATTCTTTATTGCTGAAAACGGCATCGATAAAAATTACATTTTTACGGTATAAATTTAATTTATAACTTCAGCAACAATTTAAAATAAAAATAAATCATGTGCATTGCCTACGATATCACAAGATTTGTGATATTTGTATTTATGCGACGTATCTTCCCTCTTTTATTTTCAATGTACATGTACAATGTACGTGAGTCTCACCATGCTCACTATGGTATCACTTGGTTTGTCCATACTGTATCATTCATACTGTTAATATATTTGACAGTGGCATTCTACTATGTGATATTTGTATATGTAACTGCAATCTTTGATTAGAGTTTTGTAATTTACATTATTGATGTCCCACATCAGCAATTTTGTTTGAGATTTGTGATTTTTGTTTGAGATTTGTAATTTTGTGATTAACATTATTTTATGATTTATTTACATTATTTTATTATTATTTTTTTGTTCCACATCGCAAGGCATTCTCCGGCGATACCATGAATACAGTAGCTATTTTGTTTGAGATTTGTGATTTTGTGAAAGTGGTTTGTCCATGTATAGGCATTCCACATTTTGTGAACAATATTTGAAACTACAATTGAATACAATAACAATTTTGTTTGAGATTTGTGATTTTATGATTAACATTATTTATTATTTATTATTTTATTATTCATTAACATTATTTTTTTTTCTTATCTATTGTTGTTCCACATCGCAAGGCATTCTCCGGTGATGTCGTGAATACAATAGCAATTTTGTTTGAGATTTGTGATTCTGTGAAAGTGGTTTGTCCATGTACCGGCATTCCACATTTTGTGAACAATATTTGAAATTTGTGATACATATTTGTGTACATTTATATATGTACAAAAACCGGCTTTCCACGTTTTGTGAACAATATTTGAAATTTGTGATATATATTTGTGTACATTTATATATGTACAAAAACAAAAACAAAACAAAAACAAAAACAAAACAAACTTTGATTATTACAAAAGAAAAAGAGAGAAAAAAGATGCGGCAGAAATGGATAATCCTGTCTCGTTTAACGCCCTCAAATGGGGTCAAACATTGATTCAAACAATAAAACCCGAATTTGATAAATAAAAAGGAAAAAACAAATATTGAGTGCCTATAATATTGAATAAATGAAGAAATAGATAAATGACAGAATTGAATAAATGAAGGAACCAATGAATGGATAACAAACGAACAAAATGGATAAATAGATGAAGAATGGATATTATCACTAGCAATTACTGGATTGAATACATAAAGAAACGAACGAACGAATACATAAAGAGAAACATACGTATATTATCCAAAAAAAAAAAAAAAAAAAATATAAATAAATAAAAACAAATAAATCAATAGATAAATAAATAAATAACTATAAATAAATATAAATAAATAAATAAATAAATAAATAAATAAATAAATAAATAAATAAATAAATAAATAAATGAATTAATCAAAAATTTAGAAAAAATGAAAATAAATTAATAAATAAGTAAATAAATAGATAAATTAATTAATCAATTAATTAATTAAAAAGAAAACAAGCCAAAAACAAAACAAAACAAAAACAAAACAAAAGCAAATACAAGGAAAAAAAAAAACCCACCGTAACATTTACAAATTCTTAAATTTATCGCTTTCGGCTTCCTAAATTTTTTAGATAAAAGAACAAAGCGCACACATAGTATGAAACATTGCTTCAATTATGCTTGAAAATATAAGCTGATAAAATATGCTACACGATGATAAAATTGACACATAATACATTTACAGGTGTACACACATCATTCACACAAAGTAACTCTCTCTATCCTTTAATTATCCTTACGACTTACTTCGTATAATCAAGATTAATAGCATAAACGAATTTATCCATTATTTAGATCTGATGTCATAATACTAAAAACTCTAGACTGCTGTCCTATATCAGGCCGCGGTGGGAATCGTTAATTTTTAATGCACTGTAAATAACGGATGTCAAATAAAATCATTACAACAATCGAGCATTAAAAGGTCAATCCTGACAAAACAATTTTTGACGGCCCATTGAAGTTATTCATACATCATGGCCAGCCAAAGCCATAACCTTTGGCGGGCTCCTCTTATATCTCTGGTGCCACGCGGTAAATACTTTTGCTACGGCAACGAAACGCAAATATAAAGTGTATCTTTCGGTACATTTTGGATTTTAATGACATTCACACTCTTTGGTCGTATTACATTGTTAGATTGAGGATCACTGACGAGGGTTAAAGGTGCCCGAAACGTGCATGTCTGGTCCGTGTTGCAAAATTTGATGCTATTGAATTTGAAGATGTTTAACAGGACAAAAAGAAACTTGTATATTTATAAATGAATATCTATTGATTGGTTTTCCCCAACATTATTAATAAAATATGTTGGCGTGATCATAGATCAGGTGGCGTAAAAACCACTCAATATATATTCTGCATGTGGATTGATTACATTTTGTACATTACGTTCCAGCTCGCAAGGCATTCTCCGGCGATGCTGTGAACACAATGTCAATTTTCTTGGATTTGAACTTTCTGGTTCGATGGTAGATGTCATCAGGCACGGCATTCAACTTGCGAAAACTTGATTCAAACAATGACGTCATATGTATTATGAGACAATTGGTTTTATGTGTATTGTAAAATAATTTATAATTTATTATCATGTTAAGTTAAAATAGTCATATTTAAAACGTTTGCATAAATCAATTTGATGTTTCATATATGATTCATAATTTGTCATAATTTTAATTCACAAATTTGTCATATCCACCGCGGCCATACATTGCCAATAAATATATAAAAGTATTTCAAGTCTCTTTATTTAGAATATAAATAAACATTAAAGTAGTACTGATCGGTTATTCAGTCTCAATGTATATTCAGCAAAACGAGGCCCGCTCGTTTTCCTGAACAGGTTCTATTACGTACAGCTTCCGAGATAATTTAGAATGTTCTAGCTTGTCTACGAACATTCTCCATTTATCTCGGTGTTGTACGTAGTTAATTTCATTCTACATGACCCCTCTTCCGTTAACCCCGGAGCGAACCGACCTGGGGTTCAATCACTTTGATAAAGCCGTTTTACCGGCTAGACGTATTTTTAGATTGTCCATGGAAAAATTCCCACCCTCCCACCCGGTAAAGTTACAATTTGGATTTAGCTACAAGGATAATTACTCATTAATTCTGGTTATTTTGTTTTTATATCTTTCAGTGATGGTTAGGGAAATGTCCATCTTCGACGTACTGGCTACCCTTGAAATAAGCGAAGATTGGTCGACGCCATGGTTGTTCCGAAGACCCATATACCACAAATCCCTTAAGAAAGACCCATATACCACAGACCCCTTTAGACAGAAGAATCCCCTTGACCCGTCGCGGTGGATCCAGTCCCCAATAGATGTCCAGTAAAAATTAGAACTACCGCAGAGAACCAGATAAGAGCAAAACTTAAGTGTCTCAAATACACAAAAGCAAGATTTTGTCTATCTTGAAAATCTACTATTTCGTACATCGGGTTCCAGTTCGCAAGGCTTTCACCGGCGGTATTGTGGACCTCATTTATCGGAAAATTATCCTGATAGTGTAGTGGCGTAAAAACCACTCAATATATATTCTGCATATGGATTGATCACATTTTGAACATTACGTTCCAGCTCGCAAGGCATTCTCCGGCGATGCTGTGAACACAATGTCAATTGCGAAAAAACCACTCAATATATATTCTGCATGTGGATTAATTACATTTTGTACATTACGTTCCAGCTCGCAAGGCATTCTCCGGCGATGCTGTGAACACAATGTCAATTTTCTTGGATTTGAACTTTCTGGTTCGATGGTAGATGTCATCAGGCACGGCATTCAACTTGCGAAAACTTGATTCAAACAATGACGTCATATGTATTATGAGACAATTGGTTTTATGTGTATTGTAAAATAATTTATAATTTATTATCATGTTAAGTTAAAATAGTCATATTTAAAACGTTTGCATAAATCAATTTGATGTTTCATATATGATTCATAATTTGTCATAATTTTAATTCACAAATTTGTCATATCCACCGCGGCCATACATTGCCAATAAATATATAAAAGTATTTCAAGTCTCTTTATTTAGAATATAAATAAACATTAAAGTAGTACTGATCGGTTATTCAGTCTCAATGTATATTCAGCAAAACGAGGCCCGCTCGTTTTCCTGAACAGGTTCTATTACGTACAGCTTCCGAGATAAATGCATGTGACTGAAACAATTAAAATGCTTAAATACATTATCAATATAATTTATTACTATTTATAGATACATGTATCACCATAGTGTCTAATTTTATATACACGCTTGGAAGGAGAATTTGATTAAGTTTTTCACTATATAGTTTTCATTTCTACATGTAAAAACTTGCATCAGGCCCTCTTACATGTTACATGACCTTATATACATTTTGTATACTGAAAATTATATATCACATATTGTAAAAAGCTTTTATCTCTCTCAGTTTAGAAGTGAATACAAGTTTCACATAAAAATAAAGTAATGTTTAAAGTAATTTAAGTAAATATAAAGAATTTCTATTGAAAAAAACACAAACATTAATTCTTAATATAATTCACATCAATTTGTTATGAAAAAAATTTCCTAGCTCCAACTTTGCAAGAAAAAAATAATTTTGCCCCGGTCCGGGGCTAAAAAAATAATCTTTCTCCGACAAAAAACCCAAGCCCCCCTCCCCCCCCCCTCTGAATATCAAATGGACCGCGTGCCTACACACATGGTAAAGGTTATGATCTGGACTATATATATTGTATAATTACCGAGTCAGCAGGGCATTCTTCAATGTCCGTCATTCCATGTAATACCATCAAAATAGGTCTTCTTTCTGTTGCTCAAACAGTTTTCTCATACATATACATGTGCATGTAAACATGCATGCTGAATCGACCTACCTACATGTTAGTAAACAAGTAGATAAGGACGTGTGTACTTATGGTCTTTCCTCTTACTAAGGGGAGGATCTTATCAGCTGTTGTTGGCGTCTAAAGCCTATATGAGCAATTTGAGCGATTCAAGATAGCTCATACTATTAGACGAATGATGAATATGGAAAGCCAAATTAACAGAAAGTCAAATAGAGAACACTTCAATTCTACTACAATTATCATAATTATCGAGCTCTTTAATTTAATCATAGCCAACTATTGTAATTAAAGAGCTCTTTAATTGTTTAAGAGAGCTCTTTAAAGGGACATATCCATATTATGATTAATGAGCTCTCTAAAAGAATTAGAGAGTTTTAATTAAACCGTGCAGCTCAGCTCTGAGGTTTTATCTGCTTTATCGCTTCGAAAAGAGGTCAAGCGTGACAAAAGTCAATTTCTCTGTAACTATCCAAGACTAAGCTGAGAACAAATTTCACTTGAATATCTCTATTTGTTGCAGAAAAAAAGTCCGGAAAACTGAATTTCCCAAGTCATCAAGGGGCATAACTCCTTGAAAATTAGATCAAGCGTGACGAAAGTTGAACTTGCTATGTAACTATCCAAGAGAAAGCTGTGTGTCAAATTTCACCTGAATATCTCATATATTTGTTGCAGGAAAAAGTCGGGGAAACTGACAAAAACTGAATTTTCCAAGTCATCAAGGGGCATAACTCCTTGAAAAATAGATCAAGCGTGACGAAAGTCGAACTTGCTCTGTAACTATCCAAGACCAAGCTGTGTATCAAATTTCATCTGAATATCTCCATCCGTTGCAGAAAAAAAAGTCCGGAAAACTGAATTTTCCAAGTCATCAAGGGGCATAACTCCTTGAAAAATAGATCAAGCGTGACGAAAGTCAAACTTGCTCTGTAACTATCCATGACCAAGCTGTGTATCAAATTTCATCTGAATATCTCCATCCGTTGCAGAAAAAAGTCCGGAAAACTGACAAAAACTGAATTTTCCAAGTCATCAAGGGGCATAACTACTCTAAAAATAGGTCAAGCGTGACGAAAGTCGAATTTGCTTCGTAACTATCCAAGACCAAGCTGTGTATCAAATTTCATCTAAATATCTCCATCCATCGCAGAAATAAGTCCGGAAAACTGAAAAAAACTGAATTTTCCAAGTCATCAAGGGGCATAGCTCCTTGAAAAATAGGTCAAGCATGACGAAAGTCGAATTTGCTCTGTTACTATCCAAGACCTAGCTGTGTATCAAATTTCATCTGAATATCTCCATCCGTTGCAGAAAAAAGTCCGGAAACTGATATTCGGACAGACATGCAGACAGACGGACGGACAGACAGACCGAGAGGAAACTAACAGTCCCCTTCGGCGTTGCCGGTAGGGGACTAATTAAAGAGCTCTATAATTGTATTAATTCTTTTAATTCACACATTTATTGCCCTCATCAAAAGAATTAAAGAGCTCTCTAATTGTATTATTGAGCACGAATTAAAGAGCTCTCTAATTGTATTTATGAGCACAATAAATGAATTAAAGAGCGCAATAATAGAATTAATGAGCTCTATAGTTAAATTTAAGAGCTCTCTAATTCTTTGAAAGAGCTCTTTAATTAATTGAAGAGCTCTCTAATTATTTGAGTTTCTGTTAATTTGGCGTTCTCTAGATGAAAACATCGGCATGTGCCCCGGACATTCCGCGAAACTTTTTTTTAAAAATTCTACCAGACTGAGTATATATAATCAGTTGTTGATTAAAAAAAAAATCTTCGCCAATATTTTATGTACAATTTATAAAATAATTATTTACAAACTGTAAAAAAAAATTCATATTGTAAATCAATATACGAATTTTTGAAAATAATTTACACCCGGCGTCAATTTGATCCAAAGCCGTGGTCATATCCATTTTATGTAGTTTTTTTTTTCGATAGTAAAGTAACAATTTTATGAAATAGTAAGATATAGCCAAGCTTAAAGTTTTTGAAAAGTAGGTCAAATTTCATGGTTATATATAAGGTCATTAGGCCAAAAGTCACAGTCAGAAATGTAAGGTCTGGTCATCAGGTATCCACATGCAAAATGCCTACAAGCTCTATCCCTCACAGTTCAAAAGATATGACCTCGGTTAAAGTTTTTGAAAAGTCAAAATCCAAGGTCAAGGTCATTAGGTCAAAGTCAAGGTCCCAAATGAAAAGTCTGGTCATGAGGTATCCATGTGTGAAATATGCAACCTCCATTTCTCATTTTTAAAAATAATGGCCAAGGTTACAGTTTTTGAAAATAAGATTAAACTCCAAGGTCAAAGTCACTAGGTAATGACAAAGGCCTGGTCTCGTATCCACAAGTGAAATACTTATAGACTTAAAGATATGACCCAGGGGTTTTGTCCATGCAACGGTGAAACAATGCCAATGCAAACGCCGACTGGATATTTGTCACTGCAGTTCCAAATCAAATCCCAAGTCATGGGGAATATATACATGTCAAATATCAACGCCAAACCCCTGGATGATTTTTTTTCAGACGAGATGCCGATGCTTATTTCAGGGCTACGACAATCAGTCTACAAACATAATTTTATCCAGCTATCTGAAAACGAGAGACCCAAGGGGCCACGTCGCTCACCCGAGTTGCAGACAAACATAATTTGGTGGAGGCCCTCGAGTACTTGCTTCCTGCAAAGTTTCGTGAAATTATGTGCAGCAGTTTCAGGAAGTCGTAAATGCGTCAGCCAATCAGAGTCCCTGGCCGCCATATTTGTTGACCAAAACCCCCCAAAAACAAACTTGGTAGAGGACCTTGAGTACTTGCTTCCTGTAAGGTTTCGTGGAATTCTGCTCTCTTGTTGTAGAGGAAAAGTCGAAAACGCAAAAAGTTTACGCTATACGGACGGATGGCACCTATGACTATAGCTCGATCGCTTGAGCTTCGCTCATGTGAGCTAAAAATACTACATCCATCCCCATACCTAAATGTAGTAAAAGAGTAGGGGGATCTAGACTTCTACTTTCATGACAAAGCTTACCTCAACAAGTTAAAAGTCATGTTTGTAAAACATTAATGCCCCCCCCCTACCCCTTCTGTGATTAAAGTCCGTCACAACTTTATACTTGATTTTCATTTGATGTGTCTGTACACAAAATTTCATTTCAATATGTGAATCCACTCCAGAGGTATTGAACGGAAACTGCATGATGTCGTGGACGGACCGACCGACGGACCGATAGACAGAAAGTCAGACAGCGGCAAAGCAATATGTCCCCTCTTCTTCAAAGGGGGGCATAAAAATTTTTGATTGAATCCAAATATGAACTTGACCTAGATTTTTATTTGATGTGTCTGAAAACAAAATCTCATTTCAATATGTAACTCCACTCAAGAGATATTGAACGGAAACCCTGAAATTTTGGTATTTTTCGAAGTGCAAGGGGCATAACTCTGTCAAAATCTTGTTAATCGGACCTAAATATGAACTAGACCTAGTAGATTTTCATTTGATGTGTCTGTATACAAAATTTCATTTCAATATGTAATTCCACTCAAGAGATATTGAACAGAAACCCTGAAGTTTTGGTATTTTTCAAAGTGCAAGGGGCATAACTCTGTCCAAATTTTTTTGATCGGACCTAAATATGAACTTGACCTAGATTTTCATTTGATGTGTCTGTATACAAAATTTCATTTCTATATGTAACTCCACTCAAGAGATATTGAACGGAAACCCTGAAATTTTGGTATTTTTCGAAGTGCAAGGGGCATTTCTCTGTCAAAATTTTGTTGATTGGACCCAAATAACAACTTGACCTAGATTGTCAATTGATGTATCCGTATACAAAATTTCATTTCAATATGTAACTCCACTCAAGAGATATTGAACGGAAACCCTGAAATTTTGGTATTTTTCGAAGTGCAAGGGGCATTACTCTGTCAAAAATTTTGTTGATTGGACCCAAATAAGAACTTGACCTAGATTTTCATTTGATGTGTCTGTATACAAAATTTCATTTCAATATGTAACTCCACTCAAGAGAAATTGAACAGAAACCCTGAAATTTTGGTATTTTTCAAAGTGCAGGTGGCATAACTCTGTCAAAATTTTTTCGATCGGACCTTAATACGAACTTGACCTGTATTTCCATTTGATGTGTCTGTATACAAAATTTCATTTCAATATGTAACTCCATTCAAGAGATATTGAACGGAAACCCTGAAATTTTGGTATTTTTCGAAATGCAAGGGGCATAACTCTGTCAAAATTTTTTTGATCGAACCCAAATATGAACTTGACCTGTATTTTCATTTGATGTGTCTGTATACAAAATTTCATTTCAATATGTAACTCCATTCAAGAGATATTGAACGGAAACCCTGAAATTTTGGTATTTTTCAAAGTGCAAGGGGCATAACTCTGTCAAAATTTTTTTGATCGAACCCAAATATGAACTTGACCTAGATTTTCATTTGATGTGTCTGTATACAAAATTTCATTTCAATATGTAACTCCACTCAAGA